>CM055271.1:87234506-87278904 GCA_029237695.1 Conchocele bisecta
GGGAACAAGCTCGCTGCATTACTATGAGTTGTCATACAGCAGATATATAGAATAAATATCTGGCAAGGCTTAGGAAACGGGATGGGCGAGGCTCTGCCGAGCACATCCCGTTTCCGTGGCGCGCCAGATATTTTTCCCATTCACGGCACTAGCCTACTATTCTATTTATCCCGTCAATACCTACAAATGGCTTTAAAATGCAAAAAAAAATAGCCACAGTCACCGCACATATTCATACGCAGTGATTATGTCGTATTGACAGGATATCAAAAATGCTTCACGGCACATTGTTTCACGGCACATACGCACTATGTTGACGGGATAAAAATTTATTACAAAAGCCAATTGAAAACACAGTTTTATAATTGTAAAAACGGAAACCATATACCAAAGCGATTTGTAAACGATAGGTAATCGTTCGTGTGTGGTACCAGGAAGAGGCCCGGACTGCAAGAAGTGGTTACTGCATGTTTCATGAAATCTGCTCAAATTTTGCGGCCATATTATCAATGCAAATACAATATTGTTTTTCGATAATATTAAATGTTATAAAAATTTTAATTTTATCAAAATTTAAGAATGGGCCTTCCTTTTCTTTCGTGAACGTTGGTCAAATATTGATTTTATTACGGAAAATCAGTTCTCTATGGGAATTTAACATGGGGCAAAATGAGGTGGAGAACCTGAAGGATGATGAAGATGTCTATGGGGATTTAACATGTGGAAATTGTTTTTTCGCAATAAAATCAATATTGGACCAAATTTAACGAAATAAAAAGTAGGCTCATTCTTAAATTTTGCTATTATTTAATATTGTCGAAAAATGTATTGTTTTTGCATTATTTATATGGCCGTAAACTTTGGGCAGGTTTCGTGAAACAGATAGTAGGGCAATATAAACATTCGGAGACATGAGAACAAGGTGTATGATCACGTGGTACTAACAACAACAACAAGTACCGATTCAAAGTACGTATTCTTTGATAGTGTCCTTATTACATAACGGATTTTGATGAAATATGGCGCACCAAACGCGTCTTGTTAAGCTGCATTTTGGTGGTCTCTTTATTTTCGCCCAAACTTCTGTCGTTTTTGCGAAGAATCGATTTCCGTGTCTCCGAAACGACACAAGTCTGTGCCAAACACCATAGACCACCAAATGCAGCTCACGAAGACGCGTTTGCTGCGCCATATTTCATCAAAATCCGTTGCATATTAAGGAAAATATCAAATAATACTTACTTTGGAGTGGGTGACGTTGTTGTTGTTGTAACCACGTGATCACGCACCTTGTGAGAACGAGGAACTCTATAAGAGGAGGAACTCTATAAGATAGCAATATTTCGTTCCAATCCTCTTTACACTACAATGATGTGTAATTACTATTAATAAAATATGTTTATACCTTTTGTTTTCTTAGATACTGATTTTGACTTCCGCAACAGGAGACGATTCTACGGAGGCCCGCAGGGGACATGGATTTTTTTATTAATTCGGTCGCACGAAATAACAATTTGTTCCCACGATATAACAATTCGTTCCCACGAATTAACAATTCGTTCCCTCGAATTAACAATTCGTTCCCACGAAATAACAGTTCGTTCCAACGATATATCGTTATATCTTGAGAACGAATTGTTATATCGTGGGAACGAATTGTTATTTCGTGGGAACAAATTGTTAAATTGAGGGAACGAATTTTTATTTAGTTTCCTCAATTTAATTCGTGGGAACGAATTGTTAATTCGACGGAACGAATTGTTATATCGTGGGAACGAATTGTTAATTCGAGGGAATGAATTGTTATATCGTGGGAACGAATTGTTATTTCGAGGGAACGAATTGTTCAATGATGGAACGAATTGTTATTTCGTGGGAACGAATTAATAAAAAAACATCCATGTCCCCTGCGGGACTCCGTAATACCTAACCCGAATGTTCTGTCTGTAAAGTCGCCCTGCGTTACAGAGAGACAATTCGGGTTATTTCCCATCATGCGACTTTTCACTTTGTATTACACTTTGTATTGCACATACATTGAAAAAAAAATCTTTAAACAGATGCACAGTGTCAATAATCGTTGACAATACCATACAAAGCGGTCGTCTTTTTTCACATGACTATATTAACATAGTTTTGTCTCTACCCGCTCTATTCACCGTCGGGCTATTGAATTATAATTACAACAAAGCCAGGATTACAACTGTAATGATACGGATCAATTATGACGTGATATTTTCTAAAAGCGTCCTCTGATAATTGTTAACAATGTATTGTCTACACGTATATATATATGTGGCTACTGGAGAAATGTTTTTTTTACGACCAGTATAAATCCTGATGAAATAGCACACTCCTGAAGCCTGATAACGATCTGGGGCCCGTTTCACTAAACTTCTAAAGTGCAAAATTAAGATTGTCTGTAAATTTCAATTGATGGAATCCATTAATTATTTACTAGAAAACATTGTTAATGTGAAATTTACAGACTATCATAATTTTGCACTTACGAACATTTTAGTCGGAAGAAGTTTAGTGAAACGGGCCCCTGTGCTGTATTGCTTGTTAGTAGAATGACGAATCTTTCCTTGATGGTATAGCGAACAGTGTAGATCCTGATCAGACTGCGCGGCTGCACAGTCTGATCTGGATCTACACTGATCGCAAATCCCATAAGCCCCATTTTTCCAGTCACAACCACATATAATGGTACACACAATAAACGTACATGTATATACATGTACGGTGGAACATCTCTAAACCGGACACCCTTTGAGGTCCCCAGGGTGTCCGGTTTCGTGATGTTCCACTGTAAATCAGACATATGACTATGTCATGGTATACGTCTGTGCTTTGCGAACATGAACAGGCATTATCACCATTATATCATTAGACACCAATGAAACCCATACAATTAAGGATACACAGACTGCATGCGTTGTCCGGTTTAGAGAGGTTTTACTATGTGCAACTAATAAACCATACTACATGTGTGTATAATATATAAAATGGAACGTGTAGAGACATTGGAGACAAAACTTTTAAATGTCCTCATTCAGACTGTTACAGAGTAAAATTGCATCAGAAAGGTTTTCCACCACTGTCTGCAACTAAACTCATTTATCATAGCGAATCGCAATTGTGGAACATATTCAATTATATGTAAATGTACCACAAATCGGGGTGAATTTAGTCGTCATCTTGTCCGTCTATTGATATCTGTGTCTCTCCGAGTTTTCGGTTACTTACTACTGTCCCTTTTCCCGTAAGTCGGGTTGAATTGAAACGTCATATACGTATTTTGTCATCATTCGTATTTTCATTCCATAGCCCACCCATGCGGTCCCTGTGCTCAACATCAATTTGAAATGACTTTGTAGTAGATTTGCAGTAAGGTTTTGGAGGGTGCATCCATCAGTGTTACAGACTTCTTGTTAGTTCACATTTCAGGGGCGTCCGAACAGGTAAGACAGGCCAGGTCAACTTTGACAAACATATGACATTTTCTTAAAATATTTAGAATTCATATACTATAATACAAAAACAAACCGGTGGATGAATGTAATGATTATTATTGATACTGAGTTTATGTTGATACCACTCAGTTGAACCGTCTCGACGAGACGGTTCAACTGAGTGGTAACAACATATACTTTGATGGGAGAGTGGGGGTAAGGGTGGTCTCACATACCTTCGCCGGACCAATCTTAAGCTGCTTCCGATGCCCCTGCATTTACTTATTTCAATGATTCTCTGCTTCAGAGATACGGGTCAACCTAACGGACACGCGATTGTGGACGACCCCAAGAAAGTTGACGCGGTAGAAAAAGACAAAACGGCCGTAAAAGATAGCAAGTCGTCGAAGAAGAAACGGAAAACCAAGACGAAATCGAAGACGTCGAAGCCTAAAGGTCACAAGAAGAGCAAACGGTCCCGCAAAGACACCGACAAGCATGATGATGTTAGTGACTCGGAAGATGAGACAATAGACCCAACATCGAACTACGTCCAACTTGCCCTTCCCGAACCGCACAGCGATGACAACGCACACAACGAACTAGTCCACGCGAACAAAGACGCTGATATTGAACACAGCAAAGAACTGAACGATGTGCGTGTTACAAATGTTAGGAGTGCCGATAGTACACACACGGACTCGGACAAGGGGCATAGGATTGTTTCTCAAAACAGCATTTCTGTCGCACCGGGGTCGCCGGAGGTAGCAAACGACGCAACAGATAACTCTCACATAGATATTACTTGATATTGAGGCAAAGTTGTCTCCCTTGGATATTGAATTGAATGCGTTGTGTCTCAGATAATGTTTTATGTATTCGATTAGTTGCGAACAATTATGAATAACTCTTGCAAACTACTCCCGTACCGTCCGTAGTCTGGCTACGGACGGTACGGGAGTATATTGCTAGAGTTACTGTTCGCAACTAGTATTCAATAGGTGATGTAGTTACAAGCGAGTCGCGCGTCACTCACATTGTTGGGATTTGACTCATCAAAACTCATAAGTTTTATTATTTTTCCATAGGATGACTCGCCAGTTGTTCAGACGAAACCAACTTGACACACCGACTCAAAATGGTAGATAAAACACTGAATCATATTTCAATAGGTGACATTTTTCGCTTCCTGGACTGGAAATTATCCACAGTAGAACCTCGCTAAACCAGACACGCTGGGGTGTGACTATGTTGTGCTGGCTAGAGAGGTGTCATTGTAATTCTGCATCGTGTGCGTGTGCTTTGTGATCATTAAAATACAATGGCATAACAGGCAAAACGTTTCAACAGTGGAGGCCGTACAGAACAGTGGGCCGTTTGCGTAATTGCAAACTTATGTTAGTCTGTAAATGTCACATTAACAATGTTATCTTGTAAACAATTATTTTATTTACATGTATTGAGCATAGGCTGCATATGCAGCCTATGCTCAATAAATGTAAATCCGTCAATTGAAATTTTACAGACGATCCTAAATTTGCACTTACGAACATTTTAGTACGAAGTTTAGTGAAACGGACCCCAGACACACAGTGTTGTATGGATGCCCGGTTTAGTGAGGTTGTACTGTATATTAACGAAATGCACACATACACTTGATGAAATTCTAAGGAATATATACTGTATTCAAACAAGTGTACACATAATTGCTTACATTTCAACCTGTAGTTTCGATAAATATAACGGTGAATTACACCACTCGGCCAATCAAGTCATGTTCTCGGACACACCTTCTCAATCGCGAGACAGTCGCCGTCGCTACGGCCCGCCTCCAGAAATTAATTGGCGTATTGGCCATATTTTACGCTTGATGAGTGCCCTCGTGATAGGGTTCGATCGCTAAACAAACTCGGTATGTAATTAACAGAGGAGATTATGTAATATATTTCTTCTAACTATTCGTACGAATAAAATGTTCGTAAGTGTAAATTTCACATCAGCAATATTATTTTGTAAACAATTTATTTTTTATTGGATTTACATTTAATGAGCATAGGCTGCATATGCAGTCTATGCTCAGTAAATGTTAATCCATCAATGTAAATTTCCAAACGATCCTAAATTTGCACTTACGAACATTTTAGTCGTACGAAGTTTAGTGAACGGGTCCCTGGTCAGTAGGAACATTTTCTCAGCTACATGTGTAATTCATATTTCAACGCCTTTAGAAAGACCTGTCCATTCAGGAAGCTACTTTAATTAGTTAAACTAAACGTGTAACCATACACAGCAAGTGGCGTGATGTTAAACAAGGGAAGTAATCATTTTACTTTAGACAGTATTACCTCCCTGTTCATACATATATACAATGCAACCTCTATAGAACAGCCACCCTTGGGAATAGACAAAACTGGCTGTTGTAGAGAGGTGGCTGTTGTAGAGAGGTTAATGCTGAATTAAAGTTGTCGTCTGCTGTTTATTTATTTTCTTCGATAATTCTCATCAAATACATGCTTTGACAGCATTTTAGAATAATTTCCATTGAAAGTGCTGTCAAAGCATGTTTTTATTGAGAAAGAATGCAAAAGCAACATCAGATGACAATTTTGGTGTTCAGCAGTCTAAGGGTTACATATAGAGGAAATCATCCATTTGGGATATAAAATAGCGGCTGTTACAGAGAGGGTGTTGTAGAGCGGTGGCCGTTCGGGGAGGTTCGACTGTACATGTAGCAATATCGAGGAAAGTCGAAACACGCGAAAATACTCACGAGACAACACCCAAAGCAGAGCGTTCTTTGCACTAGTTAACCCTTACAATGCTGAATTAATTTGTGTCGTCTGCTGAATATGTTTTAAGTTTCCATTTTTCTCATCAAAAACTTGGTTTGGCAGCACTTTAGAATCATTTCCAATGGAAATGATTCTAAAATGCTGCCAAACCATGTTTTTACTGAGAGAAAAGACAAAATATGAATTATCAGAGCAGACGACTATTTTCGGTTCCCGCATTCTATGGGTTAATTGTCCGTATTTTAAACACGGTTTTTGAACAAATTCAAGTTGTGTCCGGTTCATAATCGATGTAAATCGGTTCAGCAAACAAGCGATACACATCAACAAATACATATATGTTTCTTTTACACATTTATTTAACCTTTCTACGCATATCTGAGACACGGCGCCTTTAAATGTACATGCCCACTCAATAGGCATTCAATGTTCTTTATAGGAATTAAATAAGTGTTTAATTGTGTCACTATTCCACCAGTTCTAAAAATTGCAAGTGCCCGCTGTACAGATATAATCATTTAGTAATATTTATTTTACTGGCAGTGACTCGCGGTGGTATCAGGCTATTTTAATATACAAATGAGGCATGATATTTTTTAATTATTTATACTCTTTAAATTCGTCATTTGAAAAATTATTATTCCACAACATAAAATAGATACAGATAATAAATAGTAATGTCCGTTAACATTTTGAGGAAGCACGGTTATCGTCCCTGATATCAGTGTGGAAATTTACTTCTGATATAAAATGTATAATGATGCCAATCACTACGTGGGGTAATGGTGAATTGGTGTTTATTTTGCCAGAAAATGTCGCAGATTTTGTCTCTCATATAAATAATAGTGTGTGCCTACTGAGTGGGCATGTACCTTTAATATCATCGCGTTGGCTTTCAATACTCATTCTACTGGGCAGTACCACACAGCATTGCATTTTTGTTTAAATGGAGAGAAATAATCAGGTGGAGGTCTGCCAAAACCTGGATATTTTCTTTTACACCCTGACCTCCGGCCTTATATAACCTTAGCTGTTGATAGGTCGTTAAACACCAAGAAACAAACAATTTACACATTGACCAGCCGTCGTTCGCATCGGCGTAGTACGGCCGGACTCGTTTTGCCCACCGTGCATGCTTTCAGGAAACACTGTGATTTTGATTGGTTTAACCCAATATAAGTCGGATACAATTACGGACGTATGAACGTTTTTAGGCTTTTTTCACTATTTTTTTTCTTCTCGAAATTATAATATATTGTTACCACTCATTTGAACCGTCTCGTCGAGACGGTTCAAATGAGTGGTAACAACATACATGTATATTTTTATGGAGAAATAGAGAAAATATAAAAATCAATGAACGTATTGTATCAATAGATTTAAATGGGTTAAGCATATATGAGACACGCCATGTGATTTTATAAATAAAGTCAAAAGTTGACAAAATTACTCAGAAAATTTTGTCAACTTTTGACGCCATTTACGGAAAATATTGTAAACGTATTTTATATATGAAATTACTCAGATGTCCGATAGTACAAACTCACATGGCGTGTCTCAATTATGTATTATACTGTATATGCAAACTACAGGTAACATGTACATACATACGGACGTTTGGATTGGGCCGTAAGCTCATACAGTAGCGTAGCCAGGCTCTTGCCGAGGGGGCTGCGAATTGTGGATCGAGTTTGGAAATGGTGACGGGAGCGTCACACCCCGGAAAATATATTGATTCAGGTCAAAGTACATCAATTACCATGCCCGTAGCCAGAGGGGGGTGTCGGAGCGATCGGACGACCCCCCCCCCCCCCCACCCCACCCCGCCCAGCCTCGAGGTCCACTTTTTTAGCCTCGAGGTCTTTTTTTAGACCCCCTAGATACCTCAGGCCCCTTGGCCTTCGAAACGACCCCCCCCCCCTCCTTCAAACAGGTCTGGCTATGGGCCTGATTACAGAAAACCTCTCTAAATCGGACACGCAGGCAGTCTCTCTGTCCTTAATTTTATGAGTTTTATTTTCATCTATCCCTGATGATAATGCCTGTTCATGTTCGCAAATCACACCCGCATGCATTGACATATTCATATGTCTAATTTACAGTGAAACCTCTCTAAGCCGGACACCCTGGGGAACCCCCAGGGTGTCCGGTTTAGAGAGGTTTCACTGCACCTCGATTATAACGATGTTTAAGCTATATTTACAGATATAGTGTACCTATTTGCCTAGGAAAAAACAAAGTGAAAGGGTGTGCGCAACCCTCTCCCCTGACTACGCCACTGAAATGCTTATGGAAATCCTCTCCAAAATAGTGTGAATTGTTATTTGGCAGTTCGAATGTTTACTTACGGATGAACTGTCTCGTTTTATTCAGATCAAGTTTGTTATATTTTAATGTTTGTGACAAGATTGGCATTTTGTCCCGTCAACACGGTGCGTATGTGCCGTGAAACATGTTTGATATCCTGTCAATACGACATAATCACTGCGTATGAATATGTGCGATGACTGGGATTATTTATTTTTGCATTTTAAAGCCATTAGTAGGTGTTGACATGATAAATAGAATAGTAGGTTAGTGTCGTGAATGGGAAAAATATCTGGCGCGGCTCGGAAACGGGATGTGCTCGGCAGAGCCTCGCCCGTCCCGTTTCCTAAGCCTTGCCAGATATTTTTTCCCATTCACGGCACTAACCAACTATTCTCTATGTACGTGATCAGTTTGAATTTTAATGTTCAAATACATATTTTGGTATATTCATATTTTATTAACTTTTATTTCACATCATGTTTGTATGGAAGCGTCCTGGTGCCAATTCTTAATATATCCTAATTAGGACTTAGTATCTCCTAATTATGACATATTATCTCCCAATTAGGACGTACTGTCTTCTAATTACGAGATGCTAAATTAGGAGTTACTCCTAATTATGACTTAGTATTTCCTAATTGGTCCTAATTAATAGCTCATAATTAGGAGATACATATATTCTAGCATTGGCACCAGGGCGCTTCCATAAGCTTGGATATACAAACAACGTAAGCCGATTAAATGGAAGGATTTGCAACTTCCTCTCCTAGAACAAGGTAATTATTTCAGATACATATTCTGTACATATTCTGTATGACCCATCACGATTATGGAGGGGGGGGGGGCATTTACTGTGACCCTTGTCCGTTCTCCCGACACTTGCAACACATCTAGATGTTGATCACCTTGCACAGTCGCACAGTAATGTGATTATGGTATAAGACCATACACAATTACTTTAGGGCAACCCCGGAACACCCGGAACATTCAGTTGCTGGCCTGCTAGCGTGTTCCTGCAGCCTGCTATGGCTCTATGATGTTGTTTATAAACACGCTGGGCGTGCTTATATCGCTGATTGCCGAACAGTGTAGTAGTCCAGGGGCCCATTTCACTAAACTTCGTACGACTAAAATGTTCGTAAGTGCAAATTTAGGATCGTCTGGAAATTTCAATCGATGGAATTACATTTATTGAGCATAGGCTGCATATGCAGCCTATGCTCAATAAATCTAAATCCAAAAATTGTTTACAAGAAAACATTGTTAATGTGACATTTACAGACTATCATAATTTTGCACTTACGAACATTTTAGTCGTAAGAAGCTTATGAAACGGCCCCCAAGATCGGACGACGTGGAATCGCGGGCTATACAGTGGGGTCAGCGTGTAAGTGCACACACGAACGAACACGACAGATTGGTTCCAACCTGTCGTGTTTGTTCGTGTGTGCACTTACACGCTGTTCCAACCTGTCGTGTTCGTTCGTGTGTGCGCTTACACGCTGTTCCAACCTGTCGTGCTCGTTCGTATGTTCACTTACACGCTGACCCCATTGTATCTGGGTCTACACTGGTTGCAATAGTCGTAAACCCATTTCTCCACTTACAACCACATAGTTCGCTTTCGTAGCTCTGTAACATTGTTCTGATCACCATCTGAGTTGCATCGTCTCTGGAACCTCTCTAAGACGAACAACGTAACAGTGTCACTACTAGTAGTAGTTCTGCAATCATACTTTTATTTGCTCGCAATCGATCGTATAGAGGAATTAGCCTAATTCTCAGAGTCCCGGGTTAACACCCGTGCCCAGACTACCAAATGGCACACAAGGCGACCATGCGTGGATCCGACCTTCTAACCAACCACATTGAGTATATAGCATTAGTGAGCACGTTGATCTCCAACAGACGGCCTTATATATTCTACGGATGACAGTTAATGCTATTGCATCAGATGAAGCAGATTGAACTGGCCCTCGCTGATGTGTGGTTGTCTAAATATAAGTATGCACCCAGTAATACCTGATTTAAGATGTTATAGATGTTAGCGTTTCTGAATATCTATCCGCAATGTCAAATCGCAATCAAGCAATTTGATTGTCTGAGCCTGAGCTGTTGCACAGCTCAGGCTCAGACAATCAAACTGCTTGATTTATCGCGCAAGTATTTGAAATAAAATATTGGAGTACACGCGTACTTTACTCAAAATCGTTTTTTTATTGTTTTATTGTATTATTCATTATTATGTTAATATATATATGTATACATGTATACGCTTGCCGAAATATTTATATTGTGCACCGCATGCCAATGTCGCCCACCACCCCAGCCCAACCCGTGGAGCAGGGCGGTGGGGTGGAGGGGACATATACGGGAATTAGACAGACATAAGGTCATCAGGTTGGCATGTAGATATAGATGTCCATATGTATACCCGCCCTAGCTGATCCATTGGGAAACGCCACTCCAGTCCGCCGAAATTATACCGTTTTTCGGAGCGGTGGGATGCTGGTTATCGATGTTTGAATCTAACTACCCGGGGCTTGTCCACCACCCCACCCCAGATTAGAAAATTGACAAGCGCATTAAGAAATGGTCATGTATTCAAATACCAATACAAATACTATTATTTGTACGGCAGCTTAAAAGGGACATCCGCATATTTTTTTTCTATCTCGTTCCCACGGCATAGCATCTCGTTCCCTCGAGATAGGATCTCGTTACCACGAGTTGCTATGTCATGGGAACGAGATAGCTAACTCGTGGTAATAATTGCACATGTCTCTTTTAAGCTTCCATATATTTGGCATTAGCAATGTACATGCACATGTTTATAGCCGACAATTCCCGAACAGTGTACACTAATGTATCACCGAGCCTCGGAATTCCTACGCGTTTCCCAGCCTCGCCTGTAGCCTATTTCACCAACATTGCAAAGTATACTTTTCTAGCAAAGTATACTTTGAGGGAGTAATCATTTATTTTCCCCGAAATGCATTATGTCATATAGAACTAACGACTGCATATATTTGATGATTAAACGTATGCAGAATTATTATACTGAATTTATTACATTATCGCAGCCAGAATGGCTGCGATAATGTAATAAATTCAGTATAATAAAAAATAATAAATTTATCCTAAAATTGAAAATTTCTCCCTCAAAGTATACTTTGCTAGATAAGTATACTTTGCAATGTCGGTGAAATAGGCTACTGATGGTGAACATACTATCAATATAAGTATTAATATAATTAACCCGTTCACCCCGAAGTAAGGCCTACAAAAGTATGGTGGTGCTGGCAACCCGACCCTACCTGCGAATATGCCGCCGATCCTAGACGTTTTGGCCGTTTAAAAAATAAAATAAAAACTGTTCATTTTCTGACATTAAAGTGGGCTTTTCACACTTGATGCCTAAACTTGTTACTGCCGGAAATAAATAAGTACCGACTAGTGAACATATTCCACCATATTGACACATGCATGATCAGTAGCCGATTTCATCAACATGGCAAAGTATACTTGGAAGGAGAAAATTTCAATTTTATGATCATTTATTATTTTTTATTGTACTGAATTTATTTCATTATCACAGCCATTTTGGCTGTGATAATGTAATAAATTCAGTATAATAATTCTGCATAGTTTTAATCATCAAATATATGCCATCGTTAGTTCTATATGAAATAATGCATTTCGTGAAAAATAAGGATTGCTCCCTCAAAGTATACTTTGCTAGATAAGTATACTTTGCAATTTTGATGAAATCGGCTACTGAACAGAACAGAACAGAACAGAACTTTATTTCGTGAAACAAATAGTCTCGGGCCACTCATAGGTGGCAAACGAGACAAAATTATTTACGTATGACAAAACAAGTGGGACCTCAGCTGCGAAAAGGAACCTCACGAAACATGCGACCAGCGTAGCCCCAGACCAGCATGCGTTGCAGCTGTCTTTCAGTATTTAACCCTTTGAACCCAAAAGTCCGCTATAGCGGTTTATGCAAACAGTGCAGATCCAGATGAGCCGGCTCGTAACGAGCCGTCTCATCAGGATCTGCACTTTTTGAAAGTAATTTTCATATTTTTGAGAACAAAAAAGTACCCCCTTTTCATAAATGGAATAGTCTGCAAATCATTTTGTGACGATTGTATTGGTTGCAAGATTAACATATAAAATCCATTCCAGTTGCTAAGGGGTTAAAGGGTTAATAATACCCTACTCTCCCTCCCTATTTTTTTTCTGGACTGTTGCCCGCATTTTTCTATGTTAATTTTGCAACCAATCCAATCGTCACTAAATGATTTTCAGACTAGTCCATGAATGAACAGGGGGTATTTTTGTTGCTAAAAATTTGAAAATTACTTGCAAAAAGTGCAGATCCTGATGAGACGGCTCGTGACCAATTTTGCAACCAATCCAATCGTCACTAAATGATTTTCAGACTACTCCATGCATGAAAAGGGGGTATTTTTGTTGCTAAAAATTTTAAAATTACTTGCAAAAGTGCAGATCCTGATGAGACGGCTCGTGACCAATTTTGCAACCAATCCAATCGTCAGTAAATGATTTTCAGACTAGTCCATGTATGAAAAGGGGGTGTTTTTGTTGCTAAAAATATGAAAATTACTTGCGAAAAGCGCAGATCCTGATGAGACGGCTCGTGACCAATTTTGCAACCAATCCAATCGTCAGTAAATGATTTTCAGACTAGTCCATGTATGAAAATGGGGTGTTTTTGTTGTTAAAAATATGAAAATTACTTGCGAAAAGCGCAGATCCCGATGAGACGGCTCGTCACGAGCTGTCTCATCTGGATATACACTTTTTGCCAATACCACTATATAGTAGGGTCATATTCCAGGATTCTGTGACCATTTTGTTCTTACCTTTTTTTATCACTGATTTGACTACCCGAACCATTTTAGAAAAAAATGAGCTCCTATGCCCCTCCCAAAAATGGAGGCATAATCCGCTAGAGCGCAAAATCCAAGATGGCCGCCGTCCACCATCTTTAAAATCGTGAGATGCAATATCTCAGGAGTCAGATGAGCCACAAGTACGAATGAGGTGTCTTTTTCACTAATTATATCATGATAAACCCAATGGAATAATTGCTTTTCATCTGATCTCAAAATTCAAGATGGCCACCATCCGCCATCTTGAAAATTATAAGATGCAATATCTCAGTTGTCAGATAAGCTACAAATAGTAAGTAGACATCTTTTATGACTGATTTCGGCCTGATAAACACACTGGAATTGTTTATTGTTTAGTTTGGATGTCATCCTGACTTCTTAATCCAAGATGGCCGCCATCCGCAATCTCGAATAATTAAGTCTCGCAAAGAAAAGCAAATGGCGTGAATTAGAAAACTTATGTGGTTGCGCAGAATATACAATTCAGCTGATTAATGCCATTCAACTGCACCACTTTATTCAGTAAAACTCCATTAAGTTTAGCTATTATACCGAAAACTTCAATTGGTTAAGCAAATTGAGTACATATGAAAGCAAATGGCGAGAAGTCATAACATTGCGATTTATATGGGTTTATTTGAAAACATGATGTTATGAAATATGCATATGCACCATAGAAATGAAACACAAGTGTTAGCTGCGTAAACAATCACAACTGACAAGAAAACACTGTTCAAATGACCAAAAGATGATTGTGCTAATGCAAATGGCGCAACTGTGGGACCTCAAATGGGTCTGATGAGGAGTATACCCAATGAGAATGATTTTTCACATGTATCGCACGTGTAGAGCCTTTCGTCAGTATGTGCAAGATGAGATCAGATGTGTGTGAGAATTACTATCACAAACATGACATGTAAGCGGTGCCTCTCCAGTATGGATATGCATGTGGGCTGCTAAATACCACTTAACTAAGATGGACACACAACACATGTAAATGACTTTGTAATGACGATGTAAATGCATAATCAACATTCCCGGTAGCTGCACGAGTCACTATCCGAGTCGGAGCTGGCAGAGTCTCCGTCATCGGTTGCACTTCCAGCATCAGTGCCGCTATCCTCTTCTGGCTGAGGGTTTGGTGGCAAGGGGATAGATGAAGGGAGTGGGTGCTTGGTGAAACGGATAGGCAGATATTTGCCGTCTACACGATGCCATCCGTGGCCAATCAGCGAAGGGTGCCTTTGGACGTCGAAGTGTGTTTGCAGATAAGTCAGATAGTTTGTACGCTCCAAGTGAGGGCAGAGGCTGTCGGCATCGGGTGTCATGTTTGTGATAGTAATTCTCACACACATTTGATCTCATCTGGCACATCCTGACGAAAGGCTCTACACATGTGATGCATGTGACAAATCATTCTCATTGGGTATACTCCTCATCAGACCCATTTGAGGTCCCACAGTTGCGCCATTTGCATTAGCACAATCATCTTTTGGTCATTTGAACAGTGTTTTCTTGTCAGTTATGATTTTTTACGCAGCTAACACTTGTTTTTCATTTCTATGGTGCATATGCCTATTTCATAACATCATTTTTTCAAATAAACCCATAAAAATCGCAATGTTATGACTTCTCGCCATTTGCTTTCATATGTACTCAATTTGCTTAACCAATTGAAGTTTTCGGAATAATAGCTAAACTCAATGGAGTTTTACGGAATAAAGTGGTGCAGTTGAATGGCATTAATCAGCTGAATTGCATATACTGCGCAACCACATAAGTTTTCTAATTCACGCCATTTGCTTTTCTTTGCAAGACTTAATTATTCGAGATTGCGGATGGCGGCCATCTTGGATTAAGAAGTCAGGATGACATCCAAACTAAACAATACACAATTCCAGTGTGTTTATCAGGCCGAAATCAGTCATAAAAGACGTCTACTTACTATGTGTAGCTTATCTGACAACTGAGATATTGCATCTTATAATTTTGAAAATGGCAGATGGCGGCCATCTTGGATTTTGAGATCAGATGAAAAGCAATTATTCCATTGTGCTTACCATGATATAATGTGAAAAAATACACCTCATTCGTACTTGTAGCTCATCTGACTCCTGAGATATTGCATCTCACAATTTTCAAGATGGCGGACGGCGGCCATCTTGGATTTTGCGCTCTAGCGGATTATGCCTCCATTTCTGGGAGGGGCATAGGAGCTCATTTTTTTCTAAAATGGTTCGGGTAGTCAAATCAGTGATAAAAAAAAGGTAGGAACAAAATGGTCACATAATCCTGGAATATGACCCTACTAATACAGGCATGTGGTGTTGAACGGGTTAATGTTTTTCTAAAGCCCTGTGGCGAATCCATGATCGTCGCGCCCCCGCTACGCCCAGGGTCAAGGTGAATAGTGTAGCTCCTGATCAAATAGCACACCCCTGTAGCCTGATAGTAATCCATATTGGTTGCTTGTTATCAATATCAGGGCTGTTTCATTGATGCACTGGTGAACAGTGCATATCCTGATCAAACTGTGCGGATGCACATGCTGATCTGGATCTACACTGGCTTATGGGTTTCGTGACCAGTGTAGCTCCTGATCAAATAGCACACCCCTGTACCGTGATAACGACATATATTCCTTGCTATAACCATGACAGGAGCATCATGAAATGGCGAACGGTGCAGATTTTGGTAGGACTGTGCGTATGCACAGGCTGATCGGGATCTACAGTTGTCGCAAAACCCAAAAGCACCATTTCTCCAGTCACAGCCACATATCGGTGTAGTTATGATCAATTACACTGATCAGGAATAGAAAACAAATCCATTCTGCCTTTGCATGTCATATTTAAACGCTTTGATTTGCTTTGAGTTGATGACCTTGCATGTCGGGACTGACAATTTAAGTCCCCATCCGATGGGACTCGGCTGGCACGAAGTTGTCTTGCACATTGACACGCCAAATCAGCCATTCGGAGCAGGTCGAGGTGGCAATCGAACCCGGGGTCTCCCGATCCGCAGTCCGACGAGGTCATATGTAGTTTAAACAGTATTTTATTTCATTTGGATATTAGCACATGTCATACAAACCTCATTGATATTGGAGGATTGAAGAGAAACAAAATGTGTGTATAACACCTTTATCCTATATGCTGGTCATATGTGTGGCTGTGACTGGCGAAATGGGGCATATGGATATTGCGACCAGTCCATGTCCAGTGTCCAGTAGCCTATTTCATCAACAGTACAAAGTATACTTATCTAGTATACTTTGAGGGAGAAAATGTAAGGATAAATTTATTAATTTTTATTGTACTGAATTTATTACATTATCACAGCCATTTTGGCTGTGATAATGTAATACATTCAGTATAATAATTCTGCATACTTTTAATCATCAAATATATGCAGTGGTTAGTTCTATATGAAATAATGCATTTTGGGAAAAATAAATGATTACTCCCTCAAAGTATACTTTGCTAGATACGTATACTTTGCTAGATAAGTATACTTTGCAATTTTGATGAAATCGGCTACAGATCAGCCTGTGAATCTGCACAGTCTGATAATGATCTGCAATGTTTGCCATTCCATCAACCACACCCTCGTCATGCTTCAAACTAGCAGCACAGATCAGTAGCAGATACACGAGTGTGTTAATTGATCAGGAGCTACACTGGTCACAAATCTCGTAAGTCCCACTTCTCCAGTCGGAAGTATCCATTCAATCAGTCAACTAATGAGTTCTTATTTATTTGTCTACATCCCATGTTTACAATGTACATTGATTGTAAATGTTGCTTCGATGTTGACGCTGAAAACCAAAGAGAAATAAATATATTTCCATCAAACGCTGGTTTCTTGCGCTTGTTTTGTAGCCCAACAGGGGCCCGTTTCACTAAACTTCGTACGATAAAAATGTTATTGTGGATTTCAATTCTGCACTTACAAACTTCTTATAGTCTGTTTCACGAAAGCTGCCCAATTTTTTTACGGCTATATAGACAATTCAAAAACAATATTATTTTCGATAATATTAAATTAAAGGAATATTTAAGAATGAGCCTTCTTTTTATTTCGTGAAATTTGGTCAAATATTGATTTTATTGCGAAAACAAAATTTCCCCATGTTAAAGCCCCATAGACATCTTCACGGAGTGAAGATGTCTATGGGGATTTAACATGAGGATTTTTTCATGTTAATCATACGCAACCCGATAAGAGATATAGAGAATAGTAGGTTAGTGCCGTGAATGGGAAAACAATATCTGGCAAGGTTGAGGAAACGGGATGGGCGAGGCTCTGCCGAGCACATCCCGTTTCCGTGCCGCGCCAGATATTTTTTCCCATTCACGGCACTAACCTTCTATTCTATTTATCCCATCAACACCTACAAATGGCTGTAAAATGCAAAAATAGTATTGACTGGATATCAAAAATGTTTCACGGTACATACGCACTGTGTTGACGGGATAATAATGTTTACACTGACAGCCGATGTTGGAAACTCTTTAGTGGATATGTTCACATGTGTGCATATAGTTGCAAAATGGTAACGTTATATAACTACGTTAATGTGAGAATCGCGTGTCACTAAACTTCGTACGATAAAAATGTTCATACGAAGATGTCTATGAATGTGCTTCCCACATTAACGTGTTTCTCTCATGCTATCAGTTTGTACATACGCGTTCATGTCATTATATGCAGCACATCACACGAAAGATTTTCCAAAATCGGCTGTCAGAATAAATGTTATTGTGAATTTCAATTTTTCACATACGAACTTATTTTGGGAAGTTTAGGGATACGGACCCTGGGGGCCGTTTCATTATAGGAATTAATGGCCTTTTTTTGGAATTTATCGGGGTATAAACTTGGAAAAGTCGCGGGAATACTGGACGAAGGCCGGAAGGCCTCGTCCAGTATTCCCGCGACTTTTCCAAGTTTATATCCCCGATAAATTCCACAAAAAGGCCATTCATTCCTTATAATTCCAGCATTTGAAATAAATTCATCAAGAAAATGTGTTTATTTTCCGTTTTCTTAAGAATTATTTTAACTGCGCCTCACGGTTACGGAAAGTAGTTCGGCGTGGGAGTTTACTGGGATATAAATTTTGGACAGAGACTTGCTATGGACCAATCAAATGTTAGGGAATTGTGTAAATATGTTTGTGCTGGAATTATTGTGGATTTCAATTTTTCACATACGAACTTCTTTTGGGAAGTTTAGGGATACGGACCCTGGGGGCCGTTTCATTAAACTGTGTACGAATACAATGTTCGTAAGTGCAAATTTAGGATCGTCTGGAAAGTTTAATTGATGGATTTACATGTATTGAGCATAGGCTTCATATGTAGCCTATGTTCAATACATGTAAATCCAATAATTGTTTACAAAAAAACGTTGTTAATGTGGAATTTACAGACTATCATAATTTTGCACTTACGAATATTTTAGTCGTACGAAGTTTAATGAAACGGGTTCCTGGTACGTTCATTCCCTCAATTTAACATTTCGTTCCAACGAAATAAGAATGAATTATTAATTCGTGGGAACGAATTGCTAAATTGAGAGAACGAATTGTTATTTCGTGGGAACGAATTAATAAAAAAAATAAAATTCTACGTCCCCTGCGGGGCTCCGTACTTTTGGTATTGTTCATTCCACCAATATTAATATAGTATACATAGAGAATAGTAGGTTAGTGCCGTGAATGGGAAAACATATCTGGCAAGGCTCAGGAAACGGGATGGGCGAGGCTCTGCCGAGCACATCCCGTTTCCGTGCCGCGCCAGATATTTTTTCCCATTCACGGCACTAACCTACTATTCTATTTATCCCGTCAACACCTACAAATGGCTGTAAAATGCAAACATTGTATTGACTGGATATCAAAAATGTTTCACGGCACCGTGTTTCACGGCACATACGCACTGTGTTGACGGGATAAATGGTAATCATATGCAACCCGATAAGAGATACGTAAATATTCGTTATTGGAGTATTGGACGGCTAAAGGAAGATAATATATATATATATATATATACTATATACAGTGGAACGTCTCTAAACCGGACACCCTGGGAGGTCCCCAGGGTGTCCGGTTTAGAGAGGTTCCACTGTAAAGCAGGTATACGACTACTTCAAGATGGGTGCTGTGCGATCATGATTGTCGGAGGCAACTGGCAGTGAAACATACCAAAGCCTATAGCAAAACTGATAGCTAAAGGAGGTGAATATCGTTAATACTTTGTTATCACTAACATTGCTCGTTTTACCCACGTTAATTAAGTGCATAAGTTAACCTTATGCAACCCGACGCTGACACAGGGATATTCGGATCGGTAAGTATCCGGTAAGCATATGTCAAACCAATATATGGGCGTTTTTTGACATTGCTTGGTTAAACCAGATTAATAAAGTGAAATCGTTAACCCTATGCAACCCAGTACGAGCAACACCAATACAGTCGATTCTCACTAATTGGACTCATACAAAATGTAGTTGTACTTAATTGTGGCTGTGACTGGAGAAATTGGGCGTATGGGTTCTGCAACCAGTGTAGATCCAGATCAGCCTGTGCATCCGCACAGTCTAATCAGGATCTGCACTGTTTGCCATTCCATTAACGAAACACCCGTCATGCTTCTAATAAGCAATATATCTATGATCATTATCAGGCTACAGGAGTGGGATATTTGATCAGGGACTACACTGGTCACGAATCCCATAAACCCCATTTCTCAAATCACAGCCACAATGTTGGTATGTTTCACTGCCAGGGTGTCCGGTTTAGAGAGGTTCAACTGTATATAGTATGCGGTCACATATGCTTGTACTGGTAGCGTGTATATGTACTTGTAAGAAATCAATCACTGTGTCACTGGCACATGGCTGTCGTTGACATTGCTAAGTTAACCCTATGCCATCCGATACTAGCAACACGAACATATAGTATGAGGGCATGTATATATTGGTATTGTTGCGTATATATGGTACTTGTTAGAAATCAGTCAATATTCCACTGCCATATGACTGTCGTATGGGCTGTCGAACACATTGCTAAGTTAGCCCTATGTCACCCGATACTAGCAACACGAATATAATATGTGGGCATATATATTGGTACTGTCCCTTTTTCTGTCTTAACCAATCGGGGAGTTTTCCCTCTCCCATGAGAAGTTGTTGCGCATCGATGATCATCTTCACCTCGACCGATATCCAACGAACGAAGGTCCATTTTGTGTTTGGTCTATCGACTTTGTTTAAGACATCAGTCATTATTTCACTGTCATATGGCTGTCGTATGGACTGTCGTTTACATTGGTAAGTTAACCCTATGCCACCCGATACTAGGAATTTGATTTTTAGTACGAGGTCACATAGGTTTGTACTGGTAGCATGTACATGTATATGGTACTTGTAAGAAATCAGTCACTATTTCACTGTCATAAAAAATATGGCTGTCGTATGGGCTGTCGAAGACATTGCTAAATTAACCCTATGCCACCCGATACTAGCAACACGAATATAGTATGGGGGCATATATATTGGTACTGGTAGCATGTATATGGTACTTATATGAAATCAACATTGTTTCACTGGCATATATGTCGGTGGTATGGGCTGTCGTTGACCTTGCTAAGTTAACCATATGCCACTGATACTAGGAACACAGATATAGAATGAGGGCATATTATACTGAATTTATTACATTATCACAGCCAAAATGGCTGTGATAATGTAATAAATTCAGTATAATATATATTGGTACTGGTAGCGCATATATGGTACTTGTAAGAAATCAATCACTATTTCACTGTCATATGGCTGTCTTATGGGCTGTCGAAGATATTGCTAAGTTAACCCTATGCCACCCGATATTAGGAACACGATTATATAAGTTGAGGCCATATAGGTTGTATTTAGTAGCATGTATATTGTACTTGTAAGAAATCAATCACTGTGTCACTGGCACATGGCTGTCGTTGACATTGCTAAGTTAACCCTATGCCACCCGATACTAGCAACACGAATACATAGTAAGAGTGCATATAGGTTGGTACTGGTAGCGTGTATATGGTACTTGTAAGATATCAATCACCGTTCCTCTGCGCATGAAACCCCATATACAGTGATAATAGAAATCCATTATGCTGATATTGCCAGTGATGGGCTTTGTCAATATGCCATTGACCCGCTATCTTAGAATATATGACGTGTCATGAGGAAAGGGGAGTATTGCTTTCCCGAGCAGCGTAGACCAAATTTGAGACAAGCCACGTGATTTTGTACGAAGATGTGCGATATTTCATGAAAAATATTTACATGTTCTGTGTTTTCTGTAAATGACGTCAAACGTTGACGAAATATTCAGAGTATTTGCCGAACAGAATGCAACATTTGCTGAGAAAATTCGTCAACTTACGACGTTATTTACGGAACATATCGTACATCTTGTACATATTTGTCATGAGATATCGGGTGTTTTTGTTCTCAAAAATATGAAAATTACTTGCAAAAAGTGTAGATCCTGATGAGACGGCTCGTATACCACTGTTCACGGTTAACGTAACTGTGACTGGAGAAATGTGGCTTATGGGAATGAACAAGGTGTATGATTATGTGGTTACAACAACAACAACAACAATCACATGGCTTGTCTCATATGTGGCTTGCCTGGGAAAGGGGGGTTACGGGTTTTGCGAACAGTGTAGATCCAGACCAGCCTGTGCATCCGCACAGTCTGGTCAGGATCTACACTGTTCGCCATTCCATCAATGAAACAATAAGGTACAAAATCACACATTCTTAGGTACAAAATCATATGGTAAACATTCAGGTTTTTTTGCACTATAAAAATACAGTTGAACATCTCTAAACCGGACACAGAGACAAGTTAGTTATGCTCAATTTTGATCGCGTTCATTATCTTCGATGATAATGTATGTTCGTGATCGCAAAGCACCAACGCGTGTCCCGAGGTCGACATCTGTATGTTTTACAGGATAACCTCTGTAAACCGGTCACCCGGTATAGAGAGGTTCATTTTAATAACATAAATTATTGATATACGCATGTAATGATGGCATGTAATGAGATTTAAAAACTGTAACTTTTGTAAGCCTATTTGAAATATAAACTTAGTGAAGCTGTAATAATAGAAAATTATACTCAAAGACAATTAAAAATCAATTCATATAAAAAAAAAATAGACAATAATCAAACTATGCTGCAACTTTTGCAGTTCTATTATAGGAATGAATGGCCTTTTTGTGGAATTTATCGGGGTATAAATTTGGAAAAGTCGCGGGAATACTGGACGAAGCGATAAAAAATTACTATTTTCGAAAAAAAAAAAAAAAAAAATTAATGAAAGTCCAGTATTCCCGCGACTTTTCCAAGTTTATATCCCCGATAAATTCCACAAAAAGGCCATTCATTCCTTATAATTTCAGCATTTGAAATAAATTCATTAAGAAAATGTGTTTATTTTCCGTGTTCTTAAGAATTATTTTAACTGCGTCTCACGGTTACGGAAAGTAGTTCGGCGTGGGATATACATTTTGGACAGAGACATGCTACGGGCCAATCAAATGTTAGGGAACTGTGTAAATATTTGTGTGCTGGAATTATACTGCTATGCATGTAAGGCTGTATTGTACGGAGCCCCGCATGGGACTTGGATTTTGTTTATTAATTCGTTCCCACGAAATAACAATTCGTTCCTCAATTTAAAAATTCATTCCCTCGAATTAAAAATTCGCTCCCACGATATAACAATTCGTTCCCTCGAATTAACAATTCGCTCCATGGAAATGACAATTCTTTCCCTCAATTTCACAATTAGTTCTCCCGAATTAACAATTCGTTCCCACGATATAACAATTTCTTCCCACGAATTAAAAATTCGTTACCGTGGGAACGAATTGTTACTTCGTGGGAACGAAATGTTAAATTGAGGGAACGAATTGTTAATTCGTGGGAACGAATTGTTACATTGAGGGAACGAATTGGTATTTCGTGGGAACGAATTAATAAAAAAAAAATGTTTACGTCCCCTGCGGGTATTGGAACTAGACTGGTCAACAATAAAAGAAGGGTCGGTTAACAAATCGTTGATGTTTAATCAACTGCCATAATTAACTTCCTATTATTGTGTGTTTGTGGCTGTGACTGGAGACATAGGGCTTACGGGATTTGTGACCAATATAGCACCTGATCAATAGCACTACTCATGTAGTCTGATAAAGATCTCTATTACGTGTTAGAAGCATGTCGGATATTTCATGAATTGAATCGGGTGAAAAGTGCAGGTCCTGATCAGGCTGTGCGGATGCACAGACTGATCTGGATCTACACTGGTCGCAGAACTCATCAGCCCCATCTCTCCAGTCACAGTCACATATGACTGGAGAAAGAGGGCTCACGGCATTTGGAATATATGCAAACCCGGACCAGCCTGTGCATCCACATAGTCCGGGTCTGCACTGTTCGTAAATTAAGCAGTGAAATGCCCATTATTCTTCTAACAAACGTATTGGATTCGTATAACAGGTGTTTGCCGGCAGGTCAGGAATTAGACTTGTCACTATTACCAGAAGCACCATGTTCTCCAGTCACAGCCACCTGTCTCCATGGTTGATTTGATCTTTTATAATCGTATAGTGAACCTGTTGCCTTTGCGCAGTACTGAAAGGACACTTTAAAGGTACATTCCCACTCAGTAGGCACAACAGGTTCTTTATATCAGAGACATCATCTGAGACATTTTCTGACAAAATAAACACTCATTCACCATTACCCCACGTATTCATTGGCATTATTATACATTTTATATCAGACGTAAATGTCCACACTGTTATCAGGGGCAATAACCGTGTTTCCTTAAAATGTTAACGTACATTGCTATTTATTCTCTGTATTTATTTTTTAATGTGCAATGATCATACTTTATAATCTGTCGAAAAAAAATTCAGGTGACGCATTTAATTAGTATAAAGAATTTTTTAAAAAAGCATGCCTCATTTGAATATGAAAATATCCTGATACCACCGCGCATCACTATCAGTAAAATAAATATTACTAAATGATTATATCTTTATAGCGGGCACTCGTAAGTTTTAGAACTGGTGGAATAGTGACACAAGTATACACTTATTTAATTCCTTTTAAGAACAGTTTGTGCCTACTGAGTGGGCATGTACCTTGAAGGAATTAAGTCATAGAACCTCTCCAAATTGGACACCCTGGGAGGTCGCCAAATACAGTGGAACCTCTCTAAACCGGACACCCTGGGGTGTCCGGTTTAGAGATGTTCCACTGTAATACTGGCATACGCCCATTCTGATATGTATGTGCGTGCTTTGCAATCATGAACATCATTAAGGTATTAGATGATAGATAGATACAATTGACTTCAATGATAATTGCATCATAAGAGTGATGTGATATATGAATATAAGATATGTGAATATTGTCTTGTTACTGTATACTATATGGGTTATATGGTACATTGAGTTGCCATCTCCGCCATCTTTCTATGTACAAGTCATCGTAAAGTTTCACTACTTCGTGCGTTTGACACAGACAGCAAATAATATGACATTAAAACTAATAAAATTTGGTGCAATACATCGGAGACAGATATGACTACAGCGTGCTATGAATATTATGGCAGCAAACTATACACAAAAACGAGATATCTGAGCTTTTCTCCCATCAATCTCAAAAATAAATTTTAACGTGTAAAATATTCATATCAATTCATGTTGTTAGGAGCACAGGCACAAACCTGTCCAGAAAAATGACATATTTTACAGTTTGGTGTAATATATTTCATAGGAGTATGTTGTCCTCGAAATTCTACCTGTGGTTAGCCACATTATAGCATATGTTCTTCTTCACATTTTACGTTCTTTGTCAAACGACAGAACAGGTGAAACTGGCTGATGGCTGGAACACACTAAGATGGCCGAGTTGGTCAATCCATGCACCATATATGATATAGCAACGAGGCAGTATTCACATATATGTATAACATATATTCCATCACATTTACGAAGCAATTATTTTGAATCAAACGATGATCAGGTATAGAACGGGGGGGGGGGGCGGGGGCGGGGCGGGGGCGGGGGGCGGGGCGTTTCACTAAACTTCGTACCACTAAAATGTTGGTAAGTGCAAACTTATGGTAGTCTGAAAATTTCACATTAACAATTTTTTCTTGAAAACAATTATTGGATTTACATTTATTTAGCATATGCTGCATATGCAGCATATGCTCAATAAATGTAAATCCATCAATTAAAATTTACAGACGATCCTAAATTTGCACTTACGAATATTTTAGTCGTATGAAGTTTAGTGAAACGGCCCCCAGGTCCTTAAGGATAACGACACGTATGCAACCTTATGCCTTATGAGTAGTATCATTGTCCATATGTACCAACGATAAGTGAAGGGTCCGTGGAAGGAGGGGGCCAAGTCCACAAGGGACCTTTCACTTGCAGAACGTACGAGTGATGCGTTAACTACCGTGTAAAATATAAAAGTTGAATATACTAAAACTATACAGCCAGTCAATCAACGGCCCATTCATTTCGACCTGCAGCCAATCATTCAAACATTTAATCAATCGACCAGCCTGATAATGTTGATACAAAAAAACAAACTTGCCTAGCATTATATTTATCAGGCAGCGTTTGTACACAATGGAAAGCTTGTTGAAAAGAACACGGACTTGTTTACGTTGAACGTCATTCGGTCACGCCATTTGACGCCGTTCGACCAACGATTCCGTTGTGTGTATCTACTCAATACAGGATACGTGAATTTGTTGCCAGTATTAGTTCAATGCAAAGCTCGTTACCTGACAAAAGGTGGCGCATTCTTCTAAGATACCACAGGTATTTGCTCATTCCATTCCGCATTTCTTATCTCTTCATTAATAATTCAACACCCACACGCGAGCGGAGGTCACGTGACAGCCCATAAATTGAAGTACAATCAAGGAACTGGTCCAATGTAAATAGACCGTCGTTGTTCCGACGTGTTACGGTGTTAGAATACACGTAGTACAAGTCAAATCAATATACAGTGAAACCTCTCTAAACCGGACACCCTGGGAGGGTGTCCGGCTTAGAGAGGTTTCACTGTATATCAGGCATTTGTTCAGTCCGTGCCATAGGTGTGTGCTATGCGTTCACGAACAGACATTATCACCTGAGATAAAGGACCAAGAAACTCATATAAAAAATAAGATCACCGGTGTTTTCTTGGTGTCCGGATTAGAGAGGTTCCACTGTACAATCAAGAAGCTGCTCCAATGTAAACAGACCGTCGATGTTCCGACATGTTACGACGTTGGAAATAGTACAGTCAGATCAATATATATTGAATGTAAGAACAGTAGAAGACAACATGGACAAAAACAAAATGCACCATTAACCAGAATGTTCTGTCTAACGCAGGGCCACTTACAGGCCTCAGGGGGCCGTTTCATTAAACTTCTTATGACTAAAATGTTCGTAAGTGCATATTTAGGATCGTCTGTAAACGTCAATAGTTGTATTTACATTTATTGAGCATAGGCTGCATATACAGCCTATGCTCAATAAATGTAAATCCAATAATTGTTAACAAGAAAACATTGTTAATGTGAAATTTACATACTATCATAATTTTACACTTACGAACATTTACAGACGATCCTAAATATGCACTTACGAACATTTCAGTCGTAAGAAGTTCAGTGAAACGGGCCCCAGGTTCTTGAAGATACTGTCTTGGCCGTAATGAGGCGTGAAAGATGGATAACATTGTTTGCTGGTCCCGATATTGAAACAAATTCCGTGAATTGAAACATGTCCTGAGTGTTAGATATATCGATGGCAGCTTCCGATAATGTCGTGTCTCCATTCTGACGAACATTTCGATGATCGGTAGCCGATTTCACCAATTTAATGATAATTTTATTATACGGAATTTATTACATTATCACAGCCATTTTGGCTGTGATAATGTAATACATTCAGTATAATCATTCTGAATAGTTTCAGTCATCAAATATGTGCAGTCGTTAGTTCTATATGAAATATTCCAGTTCGAGAAAATTGAAATGATTACTCCGTACACTTTGCTAGATAAATCGGCTATTGAAGTATTTGGGGATCAATTGCAATCGTTAAGCACGACTGTCATTTCGAGAGATATACGTATTTTGCCTACTCGGGTGTTTTACGTGTTTCAATTTTCTATTGAGTTTCGCTTAAGCCGATGCGAGGAGGGATTGCGACAATGAAGCACACTCCTTAACATACGAGACACGCCATGTAATTGTGTACGTAAGAACATGTGCGATTTTTCAGGAAATATATTTACAGAAACTGTGATATTTTCGGTAAATGACGTCTTAAGATGACAAACTGTTCGTGGCAACTGCGGAATTGAATTCCGCATTCGCTATGAAAATTTCGACAACTTTCGACATCATTTGCGGAAAATATCGCAAAGTTTGTAAATAGTTTCCATAAAATATCGCACATGTTCTTTGGTACAAAATCACATGGCGTGTCTCTTATATGAACACGTGCAATAAAACCGCACTTGTAATGAATAATTGTTCTGGTAGTCGTGCTCGGCGAGTATCATGGATTGCTTTTATTTGTGAAGTTACTCATTCCATGAATAATGGGAGCCTTAACGACCACGGCGGACCGGGACAACGATAGCATAGTTGTATATGGCTGTGACTGGAGAAATTGCTTACTGAACTCGCGATCAGTGTAGATCCAGATCAGCCAGTGCATCCGCACAGTCTGATTAAGATCTGCACTGTTCGCCATTCCGTCAGTGAAACACCTGCCATGCTTCTAAAAAGCAATATATTGTGTCGTTATCATATTTCAGCAGGCGCTACACTCGTCAAATATCACATAAGCCCCATTTCTCCAGTCACAACCACATATGAGACACGCCATGTGATTTTGTACCATCGGACATATATGTAATTTCGTAAAATACGTTTACAAAATTTACAATATTTTCCGTAAATGGCGTCAAAAGTTGACCAAATTTTCATGAATGATATTCCGCATGTACTCTGAAGAATGTGTCAACTTTTGACTTTATTTATGAAAAATATTGTAAATTTTGTAACTGTGTTATGAAATTACGCAGATGTCTGAAGGTACAAAATCACATGGTGTGTCTCATATTTGAACATTTCCTGGAACCTGTCCTCCAATGACATATACGTCAAGCCGTAATTACGGCCTTTTATAATTGTTATGGCCACGTCTGTCATCCGTTTGTCTATTGTCTAAGCTATACAACGTTTTCGAATTTGTTGTTACGGGTTTTTCGAATGTGCCTATGTGGATAGTTGTGGGGTTCTAGTATTAAAAACAAATTATAATCATACCGATTTAAATAATGCGAAAACCGACCCCACCAAATACAATTTGGACAGTTGCTCGCACCACGGCATGTGTTTGCCTCATTCTCAATGAAAGTGCTCAAAGTCGTGTACAATATTCGGATCTAGTATTCAAACAAAGACATAAATAAGAAGAAATCCGACCCCACCAGATATAATTTGAACCGTTGCCGGCACCACGGAATGGTTTGCCTCATTGTCTGCGAATCAGCAAATGTGGCGTATACAATCTGCGGATTATTCCGTTCCTTTGACAATGAAATCGTCGGTCTAGTCTACATCGACTTTCCATTTCTATCAAGTAATCGCATATTTAGCAATTGCAAATACAGCGGAACCTGTGCCAAAGACCACCTCCGAATAACAATCACCTGGGCCGGGCTGCTCAAAACTTATGTTAGCTTGACAGACTGTTAAATCCTTAACAATGTTAAGGATTTAACAGCCTGCTAAGCTAACAGAGCTTTTGAGCAACCGGGACCAGGCTGTAAAGGCCACACTTGTGTTGTCCCAATTGCACAATTACTATATAAATGACCATGCGAATAAAGACCACCTGTGAACAAAGGCCAGATTTTTCACTTCCCATTGCTGGCCTTTATTCACAGGTTTGACTGTATATAGCCAATGTTCTGTCTTCTTTCTCGATTTCTGACTTTTACGTAATAAAACCCATTTCATACTGAAGATACACACTTTTTCTCACAATTTTCTTTTTCTTAGTTCTCACTGAAAGTATATGTTGTTACCACTCAGTTGAACCGTCTCATCGAGACGGTTCAACTGAGTGGTAACAACATATACTTTCAGTGAGAAATAAAGAAAATAGAAAACAAAATGTTTGTAAATGTTGATACCTGAGAGTCAGTATTCCATATGAAATGGGTTTAACCCTTACAATGCTGAACTACTTTTTGTATAAAGACCACCAGAGCCAGAGCTTTCACTTCCCATTGATGGTCTTTATTCACAGGTTTGACTGTATCACCATCGGTATTAAAGTCACTTTGTCTCAGATGATTTCTCAGATAACCAATATGGGGTGTTTTTAGTTTCATTCACCGTAAATGCTAAATGAAAAAAGAAATCACCATTTTATTATATACCTACCCATGAAATACATAGTTATACGATGTAAATAAAAGTCATATGTTCTCATCGATGAAATAAACAACTTCCGGTGAAAATACGACTACTTCCGCTATATATATTCTGCAGTACAGGACTGCAAATAGGCTGCAAACACACATTCATTACCGTATACAGTCTAAAAATATAATAAATAGAATATTCATATTTTTGCAACGGAAATGACATATGTTCATCTCGTGGTGTGAAATGTCCATATTTCACTCGTGCCTAACGACACTCGTGAAATATGGACATCTCACACCACTCGATGAACATATGTCATATTCGTTGGAAAAATATGAATATCCTCTATTTATTTGATAACCTTCCCAAAATCGTGCGTTATATTCAAGTACATGCTGTGAGAAACCATGGGAGGCACCGGATATAGTTTGGCTTGTTATTTTGGCATAATTTGGCATTTTCGCTACACATGAAAGGAAACCTTGTACACATTTTTTTTTTTTTTTGTGAAATGACAATACTATGAAAAGTTTAAAATGAAGTTCCCATATATCTAGTTTATTAAGTTCAATAAAATAATTTAGTACGCATAAAGGGCAAAAAATGTTGTTAGTACTTAAAAATAACTAGCTTTGCAAAAGCTAGTTATTTTTCAGTATTACAAACATTTTTTTTTACAAATCCCAATTTTTTTCAGGCGATACAAATGTAAAGTTAAACTATATTGGCCTAGGCTTTTTCATTACTTTCTATGAAATAATTGGGACCCAGTGCCTATAAAGGTTATATTCGATATCGAAGTCGTTGTTTTGTGTGGTGCGTGTTTACAGCCAGAGTAGCTCCTGGTCGATTTTCTTGACAACATCGTGACAGTTTTACAACAGATATGAATATAACTTGACCAGTCCTCAAGTCATGCAAAAGTGATATATATGACACATAAAATTGTGAATTCCTAATAGATAATGCTGGTTCGTCTTACACTCTGGAATTGAGACAATCCCATCAGAGATACATCATTCATTTCTATATAATTCCAGCACAAAAATATTTACACAATTCCCTAACATTTGATTGGCCCGTAGCAAGTCTGTCCAAAATTTATATCCCAGTAAACTCCCACACCGAACTACTTTCTACAGGTGCGCTGTCAGTGCTGTCAATGTAAACAAATGGCTGCCGTCTGTCAAAAGAAACACATTTTCTTGATGAATTTATTTCAAATGCTGGAATTATAAGGAATGAATGGCCTTTTTGTGGAATTTATCGGGGATATAAACTTGGAAACGTCGCGGGAATACTGGACGAGGCCTTAACAAATTACAATTTTCGAAAACAAATCTTTTTTTGTTTGGATTTTTTTTCGAAAATTGTAATTTTTTATCGCTTCGTCCAGTATTCCCGCGACTTTTCCAAGTTTATACTCCGATAAATTCCACAAAAAGGCCATTCATTCCTATAATGAAATGAATTGGGCCTTTCTCTCCGTATCTGTGTATTGTCTCCGCCGATTTGTCTCTTCCTTTGCGTCTTTGGTTGACGGGACAATCCGAAATGATATCCGGAGATTTTCAAACCACTAGGCCTTGTAGTCTCGGATACGGATACGAAACTACAAGTCTTGTGTTTTCAAAATCGTATAAGGAGAACAATCCATATAAGCTGTAAAAGTTTGGTTTGGTTTGGTACACTTTTTTTTTCAACTGATATTTTCCCACTTATTGATACTTTTAGGTATAGTTAACCCTTTGAACCCGAAAGCCCGCTATATCGGTTTATGCAAACAGTGCAGATCCAGATGAGCCGGCTCGTAACGAGCCGTCTCATCAGGATCTGCACTGTTTGAAAGTAATTTTAATATTTTTGAGAACAACAAATACCCCCTTTTTATAAATGAAATAGTCTGAAAATCATTTTGCGATGATTGGATTGGTTGCAAAATTAACATATCGCAGCCCATTCAGTTAGTGAAATGGTTAATGTATTTATAGACCTTGGTCCGTTACTTCAACCTGTGGGCCAAACATATGTACGAATGCAATACAGTGAAACCTCTCTAAACCGGACACCCTGGGAGGTCCCCATGGTGTCCGACTTGGAGAGGTTTCACTGTAAATCAAACAGTTGATCATTCTGAGCCATAGTTCTGTGCTGTGCGATCACGAACAGACATTATCACCCGAGATAAATGACCAAGAAACTCATAAAAAGTAAGATCTCGTGTGTTTTCTTGGTGTCCGGTTTAGAAAGAGTTCACTGTATATAACACGCGTGTCCCATCGGTACCATTGTCACGTGGTGATAATTCCAGCACAAAAATATTTACACAATTCCCTAACATTTGATTGGTCCGTAGCAAGTCTCTGTCCAAAATTTATATCCCAGTAAACTCCCATGCCGAACTACTTTCCGTAACCGTGAGGCGCAGTTAAAATAATGTTTAAGAAAACGGAAAATAAACACATTTTCTTGATGAATTTATTTCAAATGCTGGAATTATAAGGAATGAATGGCCTTTTTGTGGAATTTATCGGGGATATAAACTTGGAAAAGTCGCGGGAATACTGGACGAGGCCTTCCGGCCTTCGTCCAGTATTCCCGCGACTTTTCCAAGTTTATACCCCGATAAATTCCACAAAAATGCCATTCATTCCTATCGTATTGATATTCGTAAGGCTGTGAATCTTGCAGGTATATACATGAAATACAGAAGAACCTCTCAAAACCGGACAACCTAAGGACCATATTATGTTCAATTTAGATTGGTTTCACTGTATTTCTATTTCTTTGACTTTGTCGTGTCTGTTCACGACTGGAAATCACTAAATTACCCATGGAGTGCTTAGTTATAGTGGAGCCTTTTAACCGGACGCACTGGGGACCTTCCATGTTGTCCGCTTGTTGGAGGTTCTACAGTAATCCCTAATGCATTGAATACTAATCATACTATACGAGGATGGGTGAATAAGTATCACGAGTGACAGTATCACGAGTGACAGTACTTATTCACCCATCCTCGTATAGTATGATGGGCATTATCTTTCTAAAAACTCCTCCAACTTGAATACAATTTGGCACTTGCATTATTGCGTTATTCGCATTTACGTAACGATCATGGTGTCGCTACAGTACATGACGCCATAATGACGTCATCGTTTATGACGTCATGTCTGGCACCGCGGTCAGAATCCCTAACGAAAAACAAATGCGGTGTATTTAAATAGAAGGAATAAGAAGGAAAACAACCGCAGAAATACGCCATATACGGCAACGCATTTATAGGAAGACATTGTTACTTTACCAGCCAGATCACAATTGGACGAACTTTGTATGGTTGGAGTTTCTAATGTATATGGTCATAGTGCACGTCATTAGTTTGAGCTGGCGATCAGCTATCGGCCAAATATGACCGATAATCCACGCCGGACGGCCTCCGATTCTATGTGAGATTCTTTCGTACACGCAAATTTCGCTTTGGATGGGTATGCAAAATGCGAATAACTGAATAAATGCTGGAAACAGCGATTTGAGTATATTCACACACCTAATACCTTTATCGATTGCCAGAGACATAAGTCATACATTTAATCGATGTTTATTGTGTTTGTGCGAGTCGGAAAAGAGAGGGCTATTTCTATAATAGCCATATTCTTTATCACATTTCTATATAGAATATGGTACTGTACGAGACCAAATGGGTGAGGTAATGGGATTTTTTTAATAGGCATTTTTTTGTGTCATAGGTCCGAGTCTTCCACCTGTGCGAGAGACTACCCTGACGGAATATACAACGATAAGTGTAGTTTTAGACATACGTTAAAAGTTATGTATCATGTGACACTACTTATTGACCCACCCACGTATTTATCAAGACGTCTTCAACTATCCACGCTCTCTGTTAAATTTGTAAAGTACTTGAAGACAAATCCAATGATTTATTTTAAAAATGGGTTGTAAATGTTTAGAGTTTCTCTTCAAGACGCATGTCAGTGAATATTGTATAATGTTGCATGCTATATACCCATGGATTTACCGTGATTCTGTAGCCGATTTCACCAACATTGCAAAGTATACTTTTCTAGCAAAGTATACTTTGGGGGAGCAATCATTTATTTTGCCCGAAAAGCATTATTTCATATAGAACTAACAACTGCATATATTTGATGATTAAAAGTATGCAGAATTATTATACTGAATTTATTACATTATAACAGCCAAAATGGCTGTGATAATGTAATAAATTCAGTAAAATAAAACAATAATAAATTTATCCTAAAATTGAAAATGTCTCCCTCAAAGTATACTGTGCTAGAAAAATATTCTTTGCAATGTTGGTGAAATAGGCTACTGGAGATAAAATAGTTCCTCCTAGACGTTCGCGAAACGTAATTGACGTCACGCGTTGACGTCATTTCCAGCGAAGAAACAATTCACACGCTAACGTCAATTTTTGCAACGTTATAAGCTGGTCTAAGAGCATATCACATTTTTCGAAGAGTATGTAATATACAATTTATTCCACTACCATTTTGAAATACCGTTTTTACTTCCCATGACATCTGTAAATCCGACAAAGAAACTCGTGCTCCTTTTCTTTGTCGGATTTCCAGATGTCCGGTATTTCAAAATGGCAGTTGAGTAAACTCATTGTGTCATTGGTCTCAGCAAACAAAGCATGCGATATTATTCCGACTCTCCTCTCTTTTTGGTATACCGTTTATTTTTTTCAAAATCGTGTGTACAAGTAATTTTAATCACCACATGATCTCATTATATTTAGTTACATGGCTTCAATAAACAAAGACAACGATTATTTGTTTGTTGGGGTGTATTCTGTGTTTCCACGAAATTTGGATATTCCACCAACTTGTTATTGTTTGCATTTGAAAGCTATTTGTAGGTGTTGACGGGATAAATAGAATAGTAGGTTAGTGCCGTGAATGGGAAAAATATCTGGCGCGGCCAGATATTTTGTCCCATTCACCGCACTAACATACTATTCTCTATATCAGAAGAGTCGGCCAAGGACGGGAATTCAATATGTACGTTTACTTCACGGCACGATGGAATTAACACGTTATTGTCATTATGGAAAGGCTACCCACGATATAGGATCTCGTTCGCACGAGTTAGCTATCTCGTTCCCACGACAGAGAATCTCATTTGGACGACATAGTCAGCGAACAGATATTCAATTTTCTACGTCATTTAGGGATCATTTGGTTATATATGTGGCTGTAGCTGGAGAATGGGGCTTATGGGTTTTTGCGACCATTGTAGATCCAGATCAGCCTGTGCATCCGCACAGTCTGATCAGGATCTGCACTGTTCGCATTATTCTCTACCAACTTGAACGACAATGTTGCTGCAATGGTCGCAGACACATAAGAACAATTTCAATAGTCACAGCCATATAGTTCTTGTAAGCTCATACGTTTTCAGAAAATTCTTAAAGTAGACAATAACATGGTGGAATCATATTAGTCACACATTCCACACAAATACCCTTCCAATACAGAAACCGTATTACGTGGGCTTCACCAAATAACAGTTGCGTCAGTATATTCGAAGATATTACAGCGGAGCCTCTCTAAACTGGACACCAATAAAACACCTGTGATCTTACATTTGATGAGCTGAGCGAGCTTCTTGGTCATTTATCTCAGGTGATAATGTCTGTTCATGATCGCATAGCACACAGCTATGTCTCAGAATGATCAAATACCTGATTTGCAGTGGTGAAACCTTTCTAAACTGGACACCCTGGGGACCACCCAGGGTGTCCAGTTTAGAGAGGTTTCACTGTATTGAAATTAGTTATCAAAGCAGGCATGCTTTAGAAGCTGCGCATGGCGAAACTGCCAATCGAGAAACTGTAAGTATCTGTGTAACATACATAATGGATATCCCGACGTAACTTAGAGGGTATTGCTTTTCATTTGCCAGCAGCTGTCGTTTGTCTTCGGTAATTCCAATAATTGTCGAGTATACCAGATACGAACCATGCTCGGACTTAATCGATGGAAACGTGATTTTCTCCGACAATCATTAACCGGAATTTACCGAAAACACCGCAATGCTGCGTCCGTCACCAGAGTATGCACAAACCGGTGTACGGACTCGATTATTCAAACTTGTTTGCTGTGTTTTTGGTCGATATGGCACATGTCGGATTCAGTAGTTTCGAATTGAGATATGATGATTGGTAGACATGTGGTGTAGAATTGGTTGCATAAGGCGTGTTGTAGGTTATGGCCTGGTCTTTTAGATAGGATGATTTCTCGAAGACATAAGAACCAGGTATTGTGAGCGTAATGAACATTGTGACTCGTAAGGAGAACAATAGGTTTATTGAGCGTGTGACCAGTGTGGCTACAGAACAGCATGCGCTAATAGTGTGCCCCCAGATCAGCCTGTGCTGATAGTGTGACCCCATATCAGCATGCGTTAATGGTGTGTGGACCCCAAGATCAGCCTGCGCTGACAGTGTGGCCCCATATCAGCCTGTGTTAATGGTGTGGCTCCAGATCAGTATGCGCTGACAGTGTTGCCACAGATCAGACTGCGCGCATCAGGGCCCATACTGTTCGCTGTTGTCTACGATAAACATTAATTGTTGCTGCTGACGAAAACATTATACGAGACACGCCATGTGATTCGTACCTTGGGACATCTGCGTAATTTCGTTAAATACGTTTACAAAATTTACAATATTGTTCATCAATAAAGTCAAAAGTTGACAAAATTTTCAGAGTACCACATGTGCTCTGAAAATTTGGTCAACTTTTGACGCCATTTATGGAAAATATTGTAAATTTTGTAAACGTATTGCATGAAATTACGCAGATGCCCGAAAGTAGGAACTCACATGGCGTGCCTCGTATTTGCACCAGTGTGGATGGTAAAGGTGTGTGTGAAATTGTAAAGGTTATAAACGTGACATGCATTGTACTTGTTCTGAGTACATACCTTAATTACATTACATTACATTGTATTACATATATAGAGAAATACATTACCTATAAACCGGATACGTGCAGCTAGCCAGGTACTTGATACAATTTTATCCGCCTTTTTTCTGTCCATATTTTTTTGGCTATTAAAGACATTACATTTACGCTTAAATATTTAAATGTAAGTACTTTTTTTTTCAACAATAACAAAACAGTCACTCTCCCAACTTTCTTTTTATTCTATCAAATATTGGTTTTATTCCGAAATAAAAACAACAATTTTAATATGCCGGGGAATTTAACATGGGGCAAAAAGGAGCTGGAGAGTGACGAGGACAATCGAAAAACGAAAATTTTGGAAAGTGAAAACACAATTTAGATTCTATAAAAAAGATTGAGGCGGGTGACTTTTTATTATTTACGAAAAAGAATTTAATCTTTAGTATGTTTGGTATTTTATGCGTTTAATGGCCAAAAGTCGGTCGACAAGAAACCGTTTAACAACCAGTAATACAACATGGCATATGTAGTTTTGTGTCGTCCTATGCTGGTGTGAAAATGCGCCGACATTAAAGATATATGCCCACTCAATAGGCACAAACTTTTCTTTATAGGAATTAAATAAGTGTATAATTGTGTCACTATTCCACCAGTTCTAAACTTTACGATGCCGCTAAGCAGATATAACCATTTAGTAATGTATATTTTACTGATAGTGACGCGCGGTGGTATCAGGTTATTTTCATATGCACATGAGGCATTATATGTTTTCATTATTTATACTATTTAAATGCGTCACCAAAGAAAACAGATTTTAAAGTATGATCATTGCACATCAAGAAATAAATACAGAGGATAAATAATAATGCCCGTTAAAATTTCAAGGAAACACGGTTATCGTCCCTGATAGCAGAGTGAAAATTTACGTCTGATATAAAATGTATAATAATGCCAATCAATACGTGGGGTAATGGTGAATGAATGTTTATTTTGCCAGAAAATGTCTCAGATGATGTCTCTGATATAAAGAACATGTTGTGCCCACTGAGCGGACATGTACCTTTAAAGGACAATGTATTTGACGACAAGTGAACATATGATCTTCTAAAGTGAGGATACACTGGGCGGAATCTACATAAACCCATTTAGTTATTAGAGCTAGCATTAACTATTTAGAGCCAGCATTAACTATTTAGAGCTAGCATTAACTAGCATTAACTATTTAGAGCCAGCATTATTTTTTGAGTTTATGTAGATTTGGCGTTCCTGGAACCACGTGATCATGTTCCTGGAACCACGTGATCATGTTCCTGGAACCACGTGATCATGTTCCTGGAACCACGTGATAATGTTCCTGGAACCACGTGATCATGTTCCTGGAACGCCGAATCTACATAAACTCAAAAAATAATGCTAGCTCTAAATAATCAGAGCTAGCATTAAATATTTAGAGCTAGCTCCAAATGATTTAGAGAGCTCTTCAAATGATTTGAAGCTAGTTCTCAATATTTAATGCTAGCTCTAAATAATTAGAGCTAGCATTAAATATTTTAGTTTATGTAGATTTGGCGTTACATACGGGTCTACTCCAATGCATGCATTTCAGTTTACCAAATCGCGGCTGTGTGCTTTGTGATCATGAACCGACGTTACCATGGATATATTTCAAGGACATTGATGACACTGACACGGGCGTCGGAACACGTCCGGCAGGCCAAGCGACTGCCGAACAAATACTTTTGACAAAATATATGTTTTCATTGAAGTATTTAGAATTCTTGTTTTCTCATTTCTCATCAAAGGTGTTGTTACCACTCAGTTGAAGCCATTCCACTCGCAAATGTAACTGTGGGAATTTTTACCACTCAGTTGAACCGTCGAACATACACTTTGGGTGGTGGTGGTGGTGTGTGGGGGGGAGGGGGGTTGGGGGTTGGGCCTCCCGCATTCGCCGGGCCAAGCTTCCAACGAGTGACACACTGTGCAATTTTCTGTGTATGCGGCTATTTACAATGGTGATTCTGGTTGTTGTTAAAGACAGACACAAAACTCACCAGAAATCTGACATATTTTACAATTTTCTGTAATATAATTAATAGGAGTCTGTTTTCATGGCTTTTCTATGTATGATTAGTAACATTATATCACATGTTCTACTTCGCAGTGTCTGTTTTTTATCAAACACCAGAATAGGTGAAACTGACTGATGGCTGGAATACATCAAAGCATGATGAGGTATAGAGCGTCTCCTTAAGTGAATCAGACACTAGTCAGGAAGTAGATCGTAAAAGCTAGTGTAAATATGTAAATATGTAAAAAGACTCGGATATATATTCTTTGCAAATACCGTATTGTCCATTTATTCATTTTAAATCCAATTTTCCATTATATTGTTTTCCCCTGATTGCAACGAAGACGTACACATAAATAATAAACGTGCATCATAATAATTTACGTGCATTGTTAGCTTTTGGCTCAATTGAGCTATTATTAGAGCTTTCGTCCGTCGTCCGTCCGCAATTTCAAACGTTTTTCTTCTCCCGAACCGCTTGGCCAATGTTGCTGAAACTTCACACGGATGATCAATGTGTGGAGGCACATCAGCAGCCCATTTCAACAACATTGCAAAGTATACTTTACTAGCAAAGTATACTTTGAGGGAGAAATTTTCAATTTTATGATAAATTTATTAATTTTTATTATACTGAATTTATTACATTATCACAGCCATTTTGGCTGTGATAATGTAATAAATTCAATATAATAATTCTGCATGCTTTTAATCATCAAATATATGCAGTTGTTAGTTTTATGTGAAATAATGCATTTCAGGAAAAATAAATGATTACTCTCTCAAAGTATACTTTGCTAGTAAAGTATACTTTGCAATGTTGATGAAATCGGCTACAGAATCGGAGGTCGTCCCATAATCCAAGATGGCCGCCGTGGTAAAGTAGGTCAAATTATCAAAAAGTATTTTTCTCATTAACCACACAACTGATTTTAACGAAACTTGGCATGAATGATCGATAGTCAACGCTGTTTCAGATATGTTAAAATATTGGCGACGGGGTCAAAAATGGGCGGGGCCGGCGGGGTCAAGTTATGGTCAAATTTTATATTTGACCGAATATGGTCATGTCATATATCAATAAGAAGGTATCGACAAGACAATCACTCTGGAGCATGTTTTGTCGAAATCGAATGATTACGTCATCCAAGATGGCAGGAGAACGGTCAAAAGGTATCCTTTTATTAGAGATTTCAAACGTCTATTTCTCTTGAACCGCTTGAGCGATATAGGCCAAACTTCACAGTTATGGTCTTTTCATATTTGTTAAAATGGAGGACATCGTGTAATTCCAAGATGGCCGCCACAGAAAGGTAGGTCAAATTCTTTAAACAAAAATTATTTTCATGAACGGCTAGACCGATTTCGGCAAAACTTGGCAGAAATTATCGATGGTCAACACTGTTTCAGATTTGTTAACATGGTGGCCCGGGGTCAAAAGTAGGCGGGCCGGGGGGTGGGGTCAAGTAGGGGTCCAATTTCACATTTGGCCGAATATGGTCATGTCATATATCAAATCGAATGTATCGACACGAAAATCACTTTGGAGCATTATTTTGTCGAAATCAGATGCAAGCGTCATCCAAGATAGCCGCCGAAGGGTCAAAAGTTCATCTTTTTATTAGAGATTTCAAACGTCTTCTTTTGAACTGCTTGGTCGATGCAAGCTAAACTACACATTTACGTATGTCTGGTAAAGCATTTTCATATTTGTTAATATGAATGTCGTCGACTAATCCAAGATGGCCGCCATAGAATAGTAGACAAACATTCTTAAAAAATCTTCTTCAACGAAATTTGGCAGGAATTAGTGAATGCTATTTGAGATTTGTTATAATGGTGTTCCCGTGGACAAATTCGGGGTTCCCTGCGGGTCATGTAGGGGTCAAATATTACATTTCGGAAGATTACGTCATCCAAGATGGCCGCCAAAACGTCAAACATTGTCGTTTTATTAGAGCGTTCCAACAGCATTTTCTTACTAACCGCTTGCCCGATGCTGGTCAAAATTGTCATTCGGTGAAACATTTACAGATTTTTCAAATTGGAGATCGTCATATAATCCAAGATGGCCACCGTATGAAGTTAGACACATCCTTAAACACTGTCTTCCCATTATAATACAGACTGGTTTCGACAAAACTACATATGAATAATGTCCTCTCAGATTTACTTGCACATATATAACAAACAGGGGCCCGTTTCACTAAACTTCGCACGACTAAAAATGTTCGTAAGTGCAAACTTAGGATCATTTGGAAATTTCAATTGATGGATTTTACATTTATTGAGCATCAGGCTGCATATGCACTGCATATCACTGCATATGCAGCCTATGCTCAATAAATGTAAATCCAATAATTGTTACAAGAAAACATTGTTAATGTTCAATTTACAGACTTTCATAATTTTGCACTTACATTTTAGTCGTACGAAGTTTAGTGAAACGGGTCCGAGGTGAGCGATATATGGCCACAACGACCCTCTTGTTTTCTGACGTATCGCGTCAAAATAATTGACGTATATCCCATCACATTTAGGAAACAAATACGTTTGAATCATTTAGTGATCAGGGGTGCCATTGGTTTATAAGTTTTTTATACATTGTAGTGCATACACTATATGGTGGTGTGTAAACATTGTATACCCAGATGAGCCGGCTCGTAACGAGCCGTCTCATCAGCATCGGCACTTTTGCAAGTAATTTTAATATTTTTTACAAACAAAAGACCCCCTTTCCGTAAATGAACCAGTCAGAAAATCATTTTGTGACGACTGGATTGGTCGTGACATCATAATCCATTGCAGTTAGTTATGGTGTGGGTTAAACTTATGTCATATACCCGTATTTGGTGTTCGACCCTTAAATATACGCCGAAACGAAACGAAACTCGCCGCCAATGAAAATGCACAGAATTGGGTACAAAGTCGTCATTTGGCGTTGGAATCATAGAGCTATCAGTCAAAATATTTGCCCTCTATGAATTACTGGGGCATCGCTTTTGGAGTATTGTGTGTGCTTACGTAATTATAGGTTATTGGAGCGTCTGTTACAATGACAGGCCAGCTACTGTAAACCTATCTAATGATATTGGAACGTATGTATCGGCGTGTCTTGGACTCTGCGATCTCTGGGAATAGTATTCCGTCGGTGATTGGACGTGGTTTTAGTTGCGGAATTATGTAGAATTATCGGGATTTGTGAAATAGGATATAAGTATATGTAATATTCACCTGAGCTGATCTTGCCAATATTTTATAATTTCTTTATTTTTAAATACTTGGAATATTTTTCTTGAAGTCAAGCAGCTTGATTGACTAAGCCTGAGCTGTGCCACAACTCAGGCTTAGTCAATCAAGCTGCTTGATTTACGGGTTGACATTGCCAATAGATGTACAGAAACGTTGATAAGTTGGCAAGATTAACACAGGCGGGGATGTAGTAGTCATTATTAAATAATGAGCATTCATGTTTTCTTCTGTAACCAAATAAATATTGGAGCTTCCATGAGTGATGATCTGATATGAGACACGCCATGTGATTTTGTACATAAGGACATGTGCGATTTTTCATGAAATCTATTTACAGAAACTGTGATCATTTCTGTAAATGGTATTTAGTAAACGAGTGGTTTGATATAGTTGCTAACGAGATTAATAAATACCATATTAATTCACAACAAATGTGATATTATGTTTATTGCATAAGCACAACATCATACGTGTGTTTTTCTGTAGCAGTTTTATTTATATACAATGGAACCTCTCTAAAACCGGACACCCTGGGAGGTTCCCAGGGTGTCCGGTTTAGGGAGGTTCCACTGTAATCAGGCGTATGACAACTTCAAGACACGCGTGAGTGGTTTGTGATCATGAACAGACATTAACATCGGAGATAAAGGGTAATTAAACCTATCAAATTAAGCACAACTAACATTTCTCGGTGTCCGGTTTAGAGAGGTTCCACTGTACTTGTATTTAATACGTAGGTGTATTATGTCTTGTAATGCACTATAGTATTATACTGCAAACGACCATTTATGTAATAAATTCAGTTTAAAAGGTGATGTAAAAATATAAAAAATTAATGCATTTAGAACGAAGTGTTGTGAGTTTACACATTTTGCATTTTTGAGAATGCATTTAAATTCATAAGGGAGTAACTGGTATTACGTTCATTTTTCCACAGATACAGAGACGATTTGGTGAATGTCGGAAACGAAATAAATGAAAACGAATGGAAACCGATGTGAGACTATCGTTCGACTATCGTTTCGTTTGGTCGGTTTTTTCTATACGTGAAAACGATATTTTCGTTTAAATACCCGGCTTTCAACTATTAAAACGCACGCCGTTTCTTTCAACGCATCGTTGTAACATCGTTGTTGTTATATATTAAAGAAAACGATGTTTTTTCGATTGATTTTAAACGTTATCACAAACGAAAACATCGTTTTCTGATTATGAAAACGAAAACGGCGTCAAAACGATGTGTAAACGATAGACAAATTTCGTTTTTTGGCGGGAACCATGAACAAATCAGGACTTTATTGGCCAAGGATCCATGCAGTCCAGCAGGTCTCTCTCACCATTTCATCCTTTGAACCCGACAGTGGTTTATGCAAACAGTGCAGATCCAGATGAGCCGGCTGCATTTTTTTAAAGTAAATTTTCATATTAGATTTTGAACAAAAAAATACAACCTTTTTCATAAATAGTCTGTTAACCATTTTGCGACGATTGGATTGTTTGCAAAATTAACATATCAAAATTAATTCCAGTTTCTTAGTAATGAAAAGGTACGTGCCCACTCAGTAGGCACAAAATGTTTTTTATATCAGAGACATCATCTGGCAAAATATACATTAATTCACCATTACCCCACGTATTGATTGGCATTATTATACATTTTATATCGGACGTACAATTCCACACCGATAACAGGGACGATAACCGTGTTTCCTTAAAAGTCAACGGACATTACAATGTATCTCTGTATTTATTTTTAAGTGCAAATGATCATATTTATAATCTGTCGAAAATATTATTTTGTTCAGTGGTGGCGCATTTAATTAGTATAAAATAATTAAAATAAATCCTGCCTCATTTGCATATGAAAATAGCCTGATACCACCGTTCGTGTCACTAATCAGTTAAAATAAATAATTACTAAATGAGTATATCTGTATAGAACTGGTGGAATAGTGACAGAATTATACACTAATTTAATTCCTATAAAGAACATTGTGTGCCTTCTGAGTGACATGTACCTTTAACCCTTTGAAACGCGAAAGGCCGCTATAGCGGTTTATGCAAACAGTGCAGATCCAGATGAGCCGGCTCGTAACG
>CM055271.1:87879404-88311475 GCA_029237695.1 Conchocele bisecta
GTGCTGCCAAACCAAGTTTTTGATGACAAAAATGGAAAAGTAAAATATATTCAGCAGACGACACAAATTAATTTAGCATTGTACGGGTTAACCCTTTCAACTGGAATGGACCGTGATATGTTAATTCAAGGACCAATCCAATTATCACAAAATGATTTTCAGACTTTAATGTATCTCAGATGCATTAGTTATGAAGACAGTAGAGTAAGTTGTCCTAAAACTTTAATGGAACTGGAATATTGTTTGTAAAACAAAATAACACCGCTGGTGAGCCATCAAGAACAAAACAGCAATCAGGCGCTGGTGACCTTGACCGTGAGGTAATGTAATATGATTTGTTGTCAAATTACAATTAATGGAGATGCGAAGTATCGCGAAGTTGCAATTAATGGAGGTGCAAAGTATAGCGAAGTATCATCAAAATTGCAAAGTACAAATGTATACTTATCTAGCAAAGTATACTTTAAGGGAGTAATCATTGATTTTTTCCGAAATGCATTATTTGGCTGTGATAATGTAATAAACTCAGTATAATAAAAATAAATAAATTTATCCTAAAATTGAAAATTTCTCCCTCAAAGTATACTTTGCTAGGAAAGTATACATTGCTAGGAAAGTATACTTTGCAATGTTGGTGAAATAGGCTACAGATAAATGCGGAAACAAAAGATATGCGCATTAACAATATATTTTTAGAACCTGTGAACTTGAAGATTGATTTGATGGTGTTTAATGGCCTATCAACAGCTAAGGTCATTTAAGGCTGGGTTAAATCCCGTATTTATCCTGCTGCAGTGGAGGGGGGGGTGGGAGGGGGGGGGGGGGGGTCCCGGGTCCCAATATCAGAATGGAATATTTACGTCGAAAAAAAATAATTGTGGTCTTCAAAATAGTCTGACCACCTGGTGCCAGGTCCATACTACGCCAAAGTCACTTGGCCGCTTCCCCTAAAAGTTATATGATTAGGTATTACTCCTAATGGGTATAACCAAAGGCCTATCAAGGTCTCCGGTCGGGATTCTGGTAAGGATGAATCCCGATCGTTAAATTACCCATCGCGTGTTCCCACCTGCCACCCACGACCTTGAAGAGACGAAACCCAGATTTAATATTATCCCGTCAACACAGTGCGTATGTGCCGTGAAACACGGTGCCGTGAAACATTTTTGATATCCAGTCAATACTATTTTTGCATTTTACAGCCATTTGTAGGTGTTGACGGGATAAATAGTGCTCGGCAGAGCCTCGCCCATCCCGTTTCCTGAGCCTTGCCAGATATTTTTTCCCATTCACGGCACTAACCTAATATTCTCTATCTATTTTCCTTATTTCTGAACCAAAGTATATGTTGTGACCACTCATTTGAACCGTCTCGGCGAGACGGTTCAAATGAGTGGTCACAACATATACTTCTGATGAGAAATAAAGAAATTCTTAAGCCTTGCCAGATATTTTTTCCCATTCACGGCACTAACCTACTATTCTCTATTTCTTCTTCCCATGGTTCATATAAATGTAGTGAAACCTCTCTAAACTGGACACCAAAAACATATCTGTGATCATATTTTTGATGAGTTTCTTGATCATTTATCTCGGGTGATAATGTCTGTTCATGATTGCATAACACACAGCTATGGCTTAGAATGATCAAATGCCTGATTTACAGTGAAACCTCTCTAAACTGGACACCCTGGGGACCTCCCAGGGTGTCCAGTTTAGAGAGGTTTCACTGTACTATCCAGACTTACTTGTGTGTTTTGCTATCATGAACATATATTATCAGAGATCAACAAAAGTTACAATGATCAAAGACCTGATTTACAGTGAAATCTCTAAGCCGGACACCCTGGGGACCTCCCAGGGTGTCCAGTTTAGAGAGGTTTCACTGTACTGGGGACTTCCTAGGGTGTCCGTTTTAGAGGTTTCACTGTACTGGGGACCTCCCAGGGTGTCCAGTTTAGAGAGGTTCCACTTTACTGGGGACCTCCTATGGTGTCCAGTTTAGAGAGGTTTCACTGTACATGTGAAGTATCGAAGACAGTATTCGAATTACCACACAGAAACAAAAACTGTCTATTTACAGAGACAGATGAACAGGTAAACACTACACACCAGACAGCTGCTAGTATTGCTGCAGTAACATATTAACCCTTGCTGGAATGGATTTTGATAAGTTAATTTTGTAACCAATTCAATTGTCACTAAATGATTTTCTGACTAGTCCATTTATGAAAAGGGGTGTTTTTACTCTCAAAAATATAAAATTACTTGCAAAAAGTGCAGATCCTGATGAGACGGCTCGTCACGAGCCGGCTCATCTGGATCTACACTTTTTGCCAATACCACTATACAAGTTTGTAGTGTTGAAAGGGTTAATGAAATTAAACATGGACAAGCCTGGTTTTGTTAGAGCATTTTATGTCTGCCACATTACATAACATAATATATATATATATACTCTAAAACTTCTGATGAAATAAATTTGTGCATAAGAACTGCCACATATTGGTCAGGAAACATTTTTCTTTGTGACGAAATTCGGCACCGAATTACTCTTATGTTCTAAATATAGTTGTTTAGTAATTTCCAATAACCTCAAGGGAAGTGCATATATATAAAACATATTATTTTAATATATTAGTCACTCTGTTTATAATGCTTTTGACAACATGGTCGTATCAAAATAGGAAGAAACTGAAAAAGACTGAAAAACAGCTATGGTCATTTAAGGCCGGTTCGATCCCGTATTTAACCTGCTGCATTCACAGGTGGAAGACTCGGACCTATGACACCAAAAAAATGCCTATTAAAAAAAAATCCCATTACCCCACCCACTTGGTCTCGTACATTACCATCTTATATACAGAAGATGGTAATGTACGAGACCAAGTGGGTGGGGTAATGGGATTTTTTTTAACAGGCATATTTTTGGTGTCATAGGTCCGAGTCTTCCACCTGTGGCTGCATTGGGGGGAAAATCCCAAAATCAGAACGGAATATTTACATCGAGAAAAAATATATTCAGCCCTTAAATTAGAATAACCTGACCTGATGCCAGGTCCATACCACACCAACGTCACTTGGTCCCTTCCCCTAAAATAAAAAAGCAGTGACTATTAAAATAATATATATTTGTTTACTTTCGCTAAAAAATGACAACTGTTGTGTTGACTTCAATTTATTCAACTATTCAACAGTGTTCCCTGTCCCAGCATGCAGCTGTGACACTTTAATCCTTAAAACGCTGAATTTTGTCATCTGCTATTTTTTCATTTTCCTTTCTTGTTGACAAGAAACTTGTTTTGACAGCGTATGACAATCGTCTCCATTGGAGACGATTCTCATACACTGTCAAAACAGGTTTTTGTTGAGAATCATGTTCGAGAGAAGAAGAAAAAACAACGGCAAATGACAATATGTGAGTCCCGCCATTCAAGTACACAATACAATGATGTAAAGAACAATATTTATTTTCTACAATTTCAAACACCAATATTCATATTCAATATGCAACAATACTCGTACATGTAACTATCTGTAGCCAATTTCATAAAAATTGCAAAGTATACTTATCTAGCAAAGTATACTTTGAGGGAGTAATCATTTATTTTTCCAGAAATGCATTATGTTATATAGAACTAACGACTGCATATATTTGATGATTAAAAGTATACAGAATTATTATACTGAATTTATTACATTATCACAGCCGAAATGGACCCCTGGACCCCCCCCCCCCCCTGTATCCGCGCCTGGATTACCACTAATCTTACTACTCGTCTGATGGGTACAACCGGATTCGACTCTAATGTACAAAAAAAAATGCACCCCAACCAGAGATATCAGAACACCAGTAAAGAAATTACCACCATCGTTAAATTACCATCCACATGCCCCCAACATGCCCACGCAAATACATTGTGATATCATTGACTGAAAACATCTTTAAATCATTTTCCATATAGCCGACAAATACCACAAATATACAAGTTTCAACAAATACCATCTAAGGGACATTTTCTACAAACAGTATCGCATACCCTACAAAAGTGAGCAGGGATTCCACTGGCGATCGCCACTTTCGCAAATTGGCAATAAAAAATTACAATTTTCCAAAAAAAAATTATCAGCAATTTTTTGAAGTGGCAATTTTTTTATTTTCCCCAGCGGAATCCCTGAGTGAACCATGTGACTTTTTTTTAAGCTAAGATGTGCAATTTTTAATGAAAAATATTTTCATAAAATCATCAGAGACGTAGACGTCATTTATGGAAAATATCATAAATTTTGTACATAGTTTTCATGAGATATTGTACAACAGACAAAACTGACAAGGCTCATCTAAAAAAGTGAATGATGTCCCAGCAACAGCTGACGTCATATAGAGACCACCCTTAGAATGCGGGAACCGAAGATAGTCGTCTGCTGATAATTCATATTTTGTATTTTCTCTCAGTAAAAACATGGTTTGGCAGCATTTTAGAATCATTTCCATTGGAAATGATTCTAAATTGCTGCCAAACCAAGTTTTTGATGAGAAAAATGGAAAAACAAAAATATTCAGCAGACGACACAAATTAATTCAGCATTGTAAGGGTTAAAGGTACATGCCCACTCAGTAGGCACAAACTGTTATTTATATCAGAGACATCAGCTGAGACATTTTCTGGTAAAATAAACATTCATTCACAATTACCCCACATACTTATTGGCATTATTATACATTTTATATTACACATATATTTCCACACTGATATCGGGGGCGATAACCGTGTTTTCTTAAACTGTTAACGGACCTTGAAATTTAATATCTGTACATATGTATTTATTTTTTGATGTGCAATGATCATACTTTATAATCTGACGAAAATATTATTTGTTCAGGTGACGCATTTAATTAGTATAAATAATTAAATACTAACGGGACTCATTTGCATATGAAAATAGCCCGATACCACCGCGCGTCACTATCAGTAAAATAAATATTACTAAATGATTATATATGCATAGCGGGCACTCGTAAGTTTTAGAACTGGTGGAATAGTGATACAATTATACACTTATTTAATTCCGATAAATAACATTTTGAGCCTACTGAGTGGGCATGTACCGGTACCTTTAATTAAAGTATCATCCGACAAACCAGTGGGATGGAAGTTGCCTAGGGTGAGGATTGAACTCTCAACAACCTCCAGTAATGAAGTTCAATACGATATCCCCTAGGCAACGGCCCATACATTGCTCGTCTTAAATGGTTGGTAAACGTAAGGTGGTCGTGGAGCAAATGGATCAATGATGAAGCAATCCTACAACCTGGAATGCTGTGTGTGGAATAGCGGCGGCCCTGATTATGAAACCTTCCACACATGTTCTAGAAATCTTCCTGGATTTCAAGAAAATGCCCAGTAGCCAATTTCACCAAAATTGCTATTCATACTTTGAGGGCGTAATCATTTATTTTTCCCGAAATGCATTATTTCATATAGAACTAACGACTGCATATATCTGATGATTAAAAGATGCAGAATTATTATACTGAATTTATTACATTATCACAGCCAAACTGGCTGCGATAATGTAATAAATTCAGTATAATAAAAATTAATAAATTTAATCTTAAATTGAAAATTTCTCCCTCAAAGTATACTTAGCAAGACAAGTATACTTAGCATTAGCAATTTCGGTGAAATCAGCTACAGAAAGGATTATAATGACCAGGCCAGGTGATCTCTTGATAACCAGCATATATGCTTATACTGCTTAACCCTCCCTACTCGGTTGACGGAAATTGTCGTCTGCTGTTTTTCATTTTTGCTTTGTTCTTAACAAAAAACTGGTTTTGACAGCACATGAGAATCGTCTCCACTGGAGACGATTCTCATGTCCTGTCAAAACCAGGTTTTTGTTGAGAAATATTGAAAATAAAACATTTCCAGCAGACGACAACATTTAATTCAGCGTAGTTAACCAATGAGCTGATGCTTCATTGTTGCGCACATCTGAAGTATTATCAGTGGTGTAGCATTGGGGATGTGTGTTTGTTTGTTTGTTTATTAGTGTTTAACGGCCTATCAACAGCTAAGGTCATGTAAGGCCGGGCAAACGGGTTCGATCCCATTTTAACCTGCTGCATTGGTGGATGGGGGGGGGGGGGGGGGAATCCCAAAATCAGAACGGAATATTTACATCGAGAACAAATATATTCAGCCCTGAAATTAGAACATCGGGGATGTGAACACACCCCCTAACATTTGTCCAGGTGTGTACAGTGCAACCTCACTAAACCGGACACCCTGGGGACCTCCCCAGGGTGTCCGGTTTAGTGAGGTTTCACTGTAAATCAGGTATTTCATTATTCCGAGCCATACTTGTGTGCATTATCTGACACCTGATATAAATGACCCAGAAAGCCATCAAAATTATGATCACATAGGTTTCTTGTTGTCCGGTTTAGAGAGGTTCTCCCACACCCATTTCCCAAACTCTATTCACAGTTAGCTCCGGCAAGAACCTAAGGGCCATTTCACTAAACTTCGTACAACTAAAATATTCGTAATTGCAAAACTGTGATAGTCTGCAAATTTCACATTAACAATGTTTTCTTGTAAACAATTATTGGATTTACATTTATTGAGCATAGGCTGCATATGCTTCAATTATATAATACGGCAATATACACCATGCTGCTGATCAAGAGAACCGATAACATGGAATAATTATACACATGCAGAAATATTGCTACCGATACAGTGACAACAAGGGCTGTTCCAAAAAATGTTTCCAGTGTGCAGGCAGGATACTTTTTTGGCAATTGGAATACCATACCAAGTGTGTGTTTGTTTGTTTGTTTGTTTATTAGTGTTTAACGGCCTATCAACAGCTAAGGTCATGTAAGGTCCAGCAAACGGGTTCAATCCCGTTTCAACCTGCTGCATTGGGGGGGGGGGGAAATCCAGAACGGAATATTTACATCGAGAAACATATATTCAGCCTTGAAATTAGAATAACCTGACCTGGTGCCAGGTCCATACCACACCAAGTCACTTGGCCCCTTCCCCTAGAATAGGATTACGAATAATCGCAATACTCACATAAGGGGTATAACCAGATTCAACTTTTACATACAAAATGCCAAAGACGTATGTGAGTGTCCAGTCAGAATTCCGGTAAGGATGAACCCCGATCGTTAAATTACCCATCGCATGCTCCCACCTACCACCCACACCAAGTGTGTGGCTATGATTGGAGAAATGAGGCTTATGGGATTCGTGATCAACATACATGTAGCTCCAATTGTAGTTTGTAGCTAGATCTTTTTCATACCGCAGATAAGATTCTTGCATTTTGAATAGTCAGCTTGGCGGGTCCAGGAGGAGTGGAAAACTATATTTTTAGAAATCACTTCCGAAACATAGCCAAAAGCACATAATCTTCAGTTTATGAAATCTTCAGTTTATGAAGGAGTGCCGTAACTCTGAAGAAGAAGAAGAAAGAAGAAGAAGAAAAGAAACTTGGTAATGACCTAACTTAAGAAAACAAAAGTTAGATTTTGAAAATCGGAAAATTATCATTGACAAATTTTTTACTCGTTTATGTTGCTATAACGTTAAACATGTACCAATACACTTACAAAACTAAAGACTGGAGAAATATAAAGAATCTGTTGTATGGCAAATCCGTTATAATTGTGATTCTACAAACTTAACTCTTTGCATGCTAGCGGTGAAAATATCCGCCAAACGAATTAATAGGAGTATACGTTTTATTTCTCTCTGTAAATATGTCTTGAAATTTCATTAGAATTGAGTCCTCAGGACTCAATTCTAATGAATTTTCAAGACATATTCATGATATTTACAGGGAGAAGTAAAAGAAAATATGATGATTTCTTGTCCGCTATTTTTGAACTATTTATAGCCCACAAGTTTCCCAGCATGCAAACAGTTATAGATTCAGGCGGGCAATTAAACAACCATTTTGACTGTGTCACAATCAATTTTCACAATAACGTATAATATTTCTGGTTAGAAACATGAAGGGTGTTCCATTGATGGAATGGTGAACAGTGCAGATCCTGATCAGATTGTGCAAATGCACAGGCTGATCTGCATCTACACTGGTCGCAAAACCCGTAAGTTCATTTCTCCAGTCACAGCCACATTATTATGTCACATGTATATCTAATTAACTCTTTGCATGCTGGAAAATTTGTGGGCTATAAATAGTTAAAAAATAGCAGATGACAATTCATTATATTTTCTTTTATTTCTCCTTTATAAATGTCATGAATATGTCTTGGAATTTCATTAGAATTGAGTCCGGAGGAATGAAATGAAATTTCAAGACATATTTACAGAGAGACATAAAACATATACTCCTAATTTGTTTGGCGGATATTTTCACCGCTAGCATGCAAAGTGTTAAAATGTCCTCCCTACCCAGTCCATATTGAAAAAATAATTGGAACAGCCCTCAATGAAAAAATCATTTAAAAATGCTATGATATATAACTACACTGTACAAATTGCACAATCAATAATTTCAGCCAATGCAGTACAATTTGCGGAATGGCATTTAACGGCCTGTCAACATTTTAGGCCAGTAGCCTATTTCACCAACATTGCAAAGTATACTTATCTAGCAATGTATAGTGAGTAATCATGCATTATGTCATATAGAACTAACAACTGAATATATTTCATGATTAAAAGTATGCAGACCTGTCAACAGGTAATTTTAGGCTGGGTTATCAGGGTTAAACCCCATATTTCACCTATAATGATATAGTTTATCTTTTGTCAATAAAAACATGGTTTTACAGCACTTTAGAATCATTGCAATGATTCAAAAGTGTTGTCATGGTTGTGAAAGCATGTTTTTGATTAGCACAACGGATAATAAAACATAAACAGCAGACTGCAATATTGTATTTAGCATTTTAACCCTTCGAGTGCGGGACACGGAAATTGTCGTCTGCTGCAGTTTTATCTATTGTCTTTTTTGCTCAGTAAAACATGGTTTGTCAGCATTTGAGAATCATTTCCATTGGAAATGATTCTCAAGGGCTGCCAAACCCATGTTTTTGATGAGAAAAATGGAAAATATAAAATAAACAGCAGACGACAAAAATTAATTCAGCATTGTAAGGGTTAAGGGTTAAGAAAGAACAAATACAATACTCATAGCGATTCATCAACAAATTATTTTTGGGACTCACAAGCTATAATTTGTAGATCTATGTATTTTTAATATTTACATAATTATTTTTATGGTATATACAATTGACGGCAAAATGAAATGTACCCTGTGGTTGAGAGCCATTCCAAGCATGAACTCGCAAGAAGTTTGAGTCGAGTCGTTTTGTTTGTTTGTTTGTTGGGGTTTAACAGCCTATCAACAGCTAAGGTCATTTAAGGCCGGGTCAATGGACTTAGTAATAAATCCCATATATTACCTGTACAAGTACATGTACATGTTCAAGTAAATCCCAAAATCAAAACAGAATGTTTACAATAACAAAACTATATATGAAGCCCTGAAATCAGAATAATCCTGATCTGATGCCAGGTCCTCGCCACACCAGAATCACTTGGCCCCTCCCAAAAGCAGTGGGATCAGTAATAATCTTTTATAATGGGCAATAACCCAATTCAACTCCCAGACCCAGGTAACAAAAGAGCCAAAGATAAAAACATACCAGAGGGCCAAACCAGGCAAATCGTGATTCCTATAAGGAGGAACCCCTACAGTTAATTTACGCCGTCTCGCGAGTCGAGCATAAAATGGAGTTTGCTTCCCCTCCCACTACAGGTATTAGGTGTGGTTATATTTCGAACAAGAGCTTGTTGTTGACGTAATTTCACGTGACGTGCACCATGTTAGTTAGGTAAGGAATGTATTACAGGATTATTTATTGTTTGGCCTAGTTTCTCGACCAACGAAAGCAAAGCATTTTGTCTCAATTAATCGCATACTACAATCTTCTTTCTTTCTTTCTTGGTGTTTAACGGCCTATCAACAGCTAAGGTCATGTAAGGCCGGGCAAACGGGTTCGATCCCATTTTAACCTGCTGCATTGGGAGGAAAATCCCAAAATCAGAACAGAATATCGAGAAACAATATATTTAGCCCTGAAATTGGAATAACCTGACCAGGTGCCAGGTCCATATCACACCAAAGTCACTTGGCCCCTCCCCTAAAATAGGATTACGAATAATCGTAATACTCGCATAAGGGGTATAACCAGATTCAACTGTCACATACAACATACCAAAGACGTATATGAGGGCCAAACCTGGGGCCTATTTCATCAACATTGCAAAGTATACTTTACTAGCAAAGTATACTTTGAGGGAGTAATCATTTATTTTTCCTGAAATGCATTATTTCATATAAAACTAACAAATGCATATATTTCATGATTAAAAGTATGCAGAATTATTATACTGAATTTATTACATTATCACAGCCATTAAATGGCTGTGATAATGTAATAAATTCAGTATAATAAAAATTAATAAATTTAAAAAAAAAATGAAAATTTCTCCCTCAAAGTATACTTTGCTACTGAAGTATACTTTGCAATGTTGATGAAATACCGTAGGCTACAGGTCTCCAGTCGAAATTCCGGTAAGGATGAACCCCGATCGTTGAATTACCCGTCGCGTGCTCCCGACCAGCCACCCACCATACTACAATCAGTGGCAGAGCCAGAGCCTGGAAAACACCGAGGCAATAAGGTTAAATGAGACATGGTCACGAATAGTCAAATCACGATCTGCTTTCTTTGAAAGCATAAAAAAATCCAGAAAATACAACGTGGCTACGGCACTGCTATGATGCTTTTGCCAATATCCAAGGTGTATGATCACGTGATACTAACAACAACAACAAGTACCGTTTCAAAGTACGTATTCTTTTATAGTGTCCTTATTATGTAACGATTTTTATGTAATATGGCGCATCAAACGCGCGTGTTAAGCTGCATTTGCTGCATTTTCGCCCAAACTTCTGTAGTTTTTGTGAAGAATCGATTTCCGTGTCTCTGACATGGAAATTGATTCTTCGCAAAAACGACAGAAGTCTGTGCCAAACTCCCTAGACCACCAAATGCAGCTCATAAAGACGTGTTTGCTGCGCCATATTTCATCAAAATCCGTTGCATATTAAGGAAACTATCAAATAATACTTACTTTGGAATGGGCGACGTTGTTGTTGTTGTAACTACGTGATCATGCACCTTGAATATCTATTGAAACACATATAAAATGTTACTCTAAACTCAGCAAATCAAAGTTCTCGATTACAAACATCGAGTTTATGCTAAAATGCTCGAGTTTTGAGTACATGCGCTATTATGGGTAACCATAGTAACCATAACCCAACACAGAGCTCATGATGATAAAACAGAGCTCCAGATAAGGTGCTTATTTGCATATTTTACGCACTTACTTTTAGCAGAAAACGCATTGATTATCAAAAGTGGAGTACAAAATACTCACAGCAATGCGAAAATGCGCATTGATTGTCACATTGAGTAGTGGAAATAATGTAATAAAGTTGAAAAGTTACTTAGTTGAGCTGCAAAAAGCTTTGCAGCTCAAATAAGTGACTTTTCAAATTTGTTTCAATTTTTTATCATTTGTTCATTATACTCTTTTGATACAAAACTTATCTGGAGCTCTGCATGTGCATGACTCAAGCTCAAATAAAAGCAATTTGATTGGTTGATCAGCAACCAACCAAATCAACTTAGGCAAACTTTGTACAACATGCTCAACAAAACCTTGTTTTACCCCTTTGTCGGTGGAAAACTTAGCTGTCTGCTATTTTTCCATATTTGTCTTATTTCTTAACCCTTTCACCCCCAAGTAACTGGAATGGATTTTGATACGTTAATTTGGCAACCAATCCAACAGTCACAAAATGGTTTTCGGACTAGTCCATTTATGACAAGGGGGTATTTTTTGTTCTCAGAAACATGAAAATTACTTTCAAAAAGTGCAGATCCTGATGAGACGGCTCGGTTCATCTGGATCTGCACTGTTTGCAAACCCCGATATAGTGGGCTTGGGTCTCAGACACATGTACACATAGAAAGTGATGAAACAGATTAGGATTCAAAGGGTTAAGAAAACAATGTGTTTGGCAGCACATGAGAATCGTCTCCATTAGAGATAATTCTCATGCACTGTTAAATCATTGGCACCACATGAGAATCATCTCTATAGGGGGCGAGCCAGCTCATCTGGATCTGAACCGTTTGCATAAACTGCCATAGCCGGCGGTCGGGTTCAAAGGGTTAAGAAAACAATGTGGTTGGCAGCACATGAGAATCGTCTCTATCGGGGATGATTCTCATGTGTTGTCAAATCACGTTGTTTTTTTTGTGGAGAAAAACCCCAGGAATGTTGTTTGCCTTCAAATTGGTGTCTGTTCCATGTGATAAAAGGTGCTATGTCCCTGTCTGCATCAGACAAAGTGAAATCCTTCCTCCCAGTTTTGTATGTGAACACGGCGAGACAAAAGAAATAGTTACATAAATACCCCTAGCTACCCTCATTCTAACACCTCCAAATATGTGGTGGGCACCTTGCCCTGTGCTGTCCTCGTTCAGCCATTAACCAGTCTGGATCCTGATTGGCTAATTTATAGACTGTGATCAACTGAAACAGACAACAAAAACGGATGACATATCAAACAACAACAACAACAACAAGACCAGGTACAGTCAACTGGGGTATGTCGGATATGGTGTACGAACGCGGTCAAAACTAAAATTACGTGTGCACCTATAAAATTTTACACTTCATGCATTTAATTTTTATTTATTGTGAATAATATTGTGATTTTTATTTGAACGCTAGAGAAGAATTATACAACCAACATCCAAATTTGAGGTCTTACAACTTTTATGCAAATTAGCTAATGTCGGTCGCAGCACATATTTTGCGGGTTGAACTTTTTAAAAACAGGGGTCTTACATGATAAAAAAAATAGTTGTAAAAACTTAGCTTGATCGCCTTTTCATCGTGATATATTGTTTTGTTTGCTCGACAAACTTCATATACCGGGGATACAATAATACATATTTAGATTGAATGTTTTCTCAAGCCATACTAAAATCCAAGCAGCAAACTGTTAAGTACTTAACCCTTAGACCGCTATCTTATTTTTTAGTCGTCTGCTGTTTATTTTCTATTTTCCATTTTTATCATCAAAAACGTGCTTTGACAGCACTTTAGAATAATTTACAACATGGTTTGACAGCACTTCAGAATCATTTCCATTGGAAATGATTCTGAAGTGCTGTCAAACAATGTTTTTATTGAGAAATAAGGCAATATATAAAAGCAACAGCAGACGGAAATTGTTGTGAGTTGCGGTCTAAGGGTAAAGAAATGGGGCTTATGGTATCTGTTGCTAGTCTAGATCCTGACCCAAAAGCTCAGTTCCGCAACCTGAAAAGTAGACCTTGATCAGAAAAAGTCAAAGTGAACGGGTTTTAACCCTTACGATGCTGAATTAATTTTTGTCGTCTGCTGTTTATTTTTTATTTTCAATTTTTCACATCAAAAACATCGTTTGACAGCACTTTAAAATCATTTCCAATGGAAATGATTCTAAAGTGCTGTCAAACCATGTTTATATTGAGAAAGAAAAAATGACATAGCAGCAGACGACAATTTTGTTCCCCGCATTCTAAGGGTTAATGTCCCAGCAACAGCTGAGGTCATGGAGAACATGACATCGGTTCCGAAAGACGAGTGCGATGGAAAACACCGAGTGGTATTTATTTACACCTAGGGTCCGGATTGAACTCGCAACCTCCGGTACAGAAGTCCAGGGATTCCGCTGGCGATCGCCACTTTCGCAATTGGCGATAAAAATAAACAATTGGCGATAAAAAATGGCGATAAAAAATGGCGATAAAAAATTACATTTTTTTTTTTTGAAGTGGCGATTTTTTTATTTTCCCCAACGGAATCCCTGGAAGTCCAATACTGTAACCTGTAGACCACAACCCATCCCGACCCAGATAAGAATGTACACTAGTCACAAAGGTTATAAGACCCATTTCTTCCCTCAAAGTCACAATTAATCACAGACTTGTACCACAATATAATCATCACATGTTCTGACAGCACTTTAGAACAATTTACAACATGCTTTGACAACACTTCAGAATCATTTCCATTGGAAATGATTCTGAAGTGCTGTCAAACCATGTTTTTATTGAGAAATAAGCCAAGATATAAAAGCAACAGCAGACGACAATTGTTGTCAGTATCGGTCTATGGGTTAAACGAATACAAGGAGGTAATATTAACCCTTACAATGCTGAATTAAATTTTGTCGTCTGCTGTTTACTTATATTTTCCATTTTTTTTATAAAAAACATGATTTGGCTGCACTTTAGAATCATTTCCAACGGAAATTATTCAAAAGTTCCGTCAAATCATGTTTCTATAGAGAAACAAGACAACATATAATACAACAGCAGACGACAATTATTGTTTCCCGCATTCTAAGGTTTTTAAACGGAATGAAAACGAAATTAGACTTGTGGGAGTAAAGAATGAAAAGTAAGAATAACAAAATACACAAAATGTACCCACTTACAACACAGAAGACTAAACATCCTACTGTTCCACGTTTTGCTGCCGACAAACTTTTGGCTATTAAACACATTAAATCTAAAAAATATTTAAAAGTAAGTACTTTTTCATCAAGAACAAAAAAGTCACCCTCCCTAAAAAAAATTATTTGATGAAATTCCATCAAATATTGATTTTATTGCGAAAAAACGATTTTCCTATGGGAATTTAACATGGGGGCTAAAAATAGATTTTTTTAAAATATTTTTTTATTTGTGGACAGATTTTCAAAATCAAGCTATCTCGCCAGGTTTCGGAGTAAATTGGAAATTGACTCCCCATGTCAAATTCCCATAGGAAAATCGTTTTTTCGCAATAAAATCAATATGTTTTGGGAGGGTCACTTTTTTGCTATTGATGAAAAAGTACTTACTTTTAAATATTTTTAGATTTAATGTGTTTAATGGCCAAATGTTCGTCGGCAGCAAAACGTGGAACAGACAGTAATTAGGAATGACTAGGCAACACCATTAACACTATATTTAACTACATACTTAGGCGAATGCAAACTTTTTAATATTTTCTTGCCTATTTTTCAATGGAAGTATATGTTGTGACCACTCGATTGAACTGTCTCGATCAGACGGTTCAATCTGTGGTCACAACATATACCGGGTACTTCCGATGAGAAAAAAGGAATGTATTTGAAACGTTGTGTCCGGAAAAATGGTTTAGCCTCCATATATGTAATTGGTTAAACTATGCAGAAATTGAAGGCACAACAATTGGATGATATTTTACTCCGATTCTAAACACATCTTTATGAATGTATAATCATAATTTGAAACATCTCAAAGATAGGTCTGTAACCGATTTCACCAACATTGCAAAGCATACTTTTTTTGCAAAGTATACTTTGAGGGAGAAATTTTCAATTTGATGATTAAAAGTATGCAGAATTATTATACTGAATTTATTACATTATCACAGCCATTTTGGCTGTGATAATGTAATAAAGTCAGTATAATAATTCTGCATACTTTTAATCATCAAATATATGCAGTCGTTAGTTCTATATGAAGTAATGCATTTCAGGAAAAATAAATGATTACTCCCTCAAAGTATACTTTGCTAGATAAATATACTTTGCTAGATAAGTATACTTTGCTAGATAAGTATACTTGATAAGTATACTTTGCTAGATAAGTATACTTTGCTAGATAAGTATACTTTGCTAGATAAGTGTACTTTGCTAGATAAGTGTAACTTTGTAGATAAGTTTATGCTAGATAAGTATACTTTGCTAGATAAGTGTACTTTGCTAGATAAGTATATTTTGCTAGATAAGTATACTTTGCTAGATAAGTGTACTTTGCTAGATAAGTATACTTTGCTAGATAAGTGTACTTTGCAGTGTTGGTGAAATAGGTTACTGGTTATATGGTTTTCCCGGCAAAATAAAAAATGGTTCACTGAGAAAAGGGATAAGATATAATCACAGGTGAGTGCTTTGCCCACAAAAAAATGTTCTCATTTTCGTACATGTATGCAGGAATCTAAAACCTATGTTATTGTGGTTATAGGAAGTGCGCATATTGAATAAGGGTGCTTGTGGGTGGGGGATAAAAACATTGCCATGGTTACCATACTATGCCAATCATATTTTGTATCATATTTTCAATGAAACACTTTCCTTGTTTACGGACAAAGATGTTTGAACAGGGTAGATGTCAGCTTGTTTGTCAGTGCAGCTTGATCCACGTCTACACCATTATTTGCATACATAGAACTTGTATTTAATGGAAAACAAATTGATTATGTTTATATAATGTCAAATATTAACCCTTTCACCCCTAAATAACTTCAATGGATTTGGATATGTTAATTTTCAAAGTAAACAAATTGTCATAAAACAATTTTCAGACTAGTCCATTTACGAAAAGGGTGTGTTTTTTGTTTCTAAAATTATGAAAATTACTTGCAAAAGTTCAGATCGTGATGAGACGGCTCATCTGGATCTACACTGTGTGCAAACAGCATTACAGAGGTCTGTATTGTTGAAAGGTTCGTTTGTTTGTTTGTTTTGTTTGTTGGGGTTTAACGGCCTATCAACAGCTAAGGTCATTTAAGGCCGGGTCAATGGGTTTAGTACTAAATCCCATATATTCCCTGTACAAGTACATGTTCAAGTACATGTACAAATGGGGGGAAAATCCCAAAATCAGAACTGAATTTACAATAACAATTAAAACTATATAATTCCAGCACAAAAATATTTACACAATTCCCTAACATTTGATTGGCCCGTAGCAAGTCTCTGTCCAAAATTTATATCCCAGTAAACTCCCACGCCGAACTACTTTCAGTAACCGTGAGGCACAGTTAAAATAATTCTTAAGAAAACGGAAAATAAACACATTTACTTGATGAATTTATTTAAAATGCTGGAATTATAAGGAATGAATGGCCTTTTTGTGGAATTTATCGGGGATATAAACTTGGAAAAGTCGCGGGAATACTGGACGAGGCCTTCAGGCCTTCGTCCAGTATTCCCGCGACTTTTCCAAGTTTATATCCCGATAAATTCCACAAAAAGGCCATTCATTCCTATAATATTCAGCCCTGAAATCAGAATAATCCTTTATTGTATTCAAATGTATGAAAGGATCGACATTTTCAAGACATAAATGATTTCAATGTTTGAGGATCGGCTCAAGACGCAGTATTTTGTAGTGATCACTCTCATCTGGATCTCCGCTATTTCTGGATGTTTTCCGAGTTGTGGCGACCAGTGTAGACCAAGACCAGAATGGATCAACTGATGGAATGGAGTTTTATGTCCATTAACTCTTTGCATGCTGGGAAATTTGTGGGCTATAAATAGTTAAAATGACAATTCATTATATTTTCTTTTATTTCTCCTTATAAATGTCATGAATCATTAGAATTGTGTCCGGAGGACACAATTCTAATGAAATTTCAAGACATATTTACAGTGAGAACTAAAACATATACTCCTAATTCGTTTGGCGGATATTTCCGCCGCTAGCATGCAAAGAGTTAAACACCAAGTCCATCATGAAAACATACAGAACAAAAACTGGCATAGTTTGACGACCACTAGAAAATATCCTTGCTGTGGAGTTACCTCCCATGTCTTACTGTCAAATTTTACCGATACTGATTATGAAAATCAGCCATATCTTTCGCAAATAACCTCAAAAATTGACAGAAAATTCAGAGCTCATGCGGAATTCCATTGCATTCTGGAATGTTGTGTAAAATTCGCTGTAATTTGCAGAAAATGTTACTTTCTTTTTTAGAAAAATAAATATTGGGGAAAAAATTTGCTTAACAAGGGAGATAACACCAGATCATTTATGTACCTCGTCCGCGAGCAGTGATAACTCTGAGCTATCGGCAGCGTCATAGTCGTACAAGACCCGCGCTTGTTTTTTTTCTACGTTGGGCGCTGCGGCCGTGACTTGAATAGAGGGCGGTGCAGGGTCTGAGCTTAGGGAGGAATGGGCGGTGGGACCACCACCCAGGGAGTTCGGGGCGGAGCTGTTATTTATACCCGCCATATTGGAAACTGCGGTGAAACTGAAACGAAGAGAAAGGAAGGACCATCACATGCAAACCACGGAAGGCAAGCAAAAAGCGACTACTGAATATATGGAGAATACAAAACTTGTGTCTTTTGTATCAAGTTAATGTGGCAAAGCAATTTCGTTTGTTTAGCCCATTGACGTCATGGAAACAAAAAAAATGTGTGAAAATATCTGATTATTATGTGTATTTCTTTGTGAAACTATATGTTGTTACCACTCATTTGAACCATCTCAACGAGACGGTTCATACGAGTGGTAACAACATATACTTTCAAACAGAAATACAGAAAATGGCGAAAAACATTCTCCAAATTTTCACCCTACTGCAATTGTATCAGACCTATAATGGCTTAACAGATCCAAAATTCACTCGCCAATACGAGCCGACGAGTGGATTTGTCAAGGCCTAAATTGTTTTTGTTGAAAGGAACGTAGACATGTGTACATTGAATCATCCGGCAACATCATGTGACGCGGCAATACCAATGGTACGTCATACGTCAGCCAAAGTACACGTAGTTTTTCATCCGGATTGACCAGAATCCATGCATACTACAGGGCTCCAGATAAGGAATTAGTAATTGAGTATTGTCACTCCATCATTTCTGAAGCAATTGGGTATTTCAATATTGTAATTGGGTAAAATAAAATCACACTACTGTTTACACATCAACAGACAGCAATTATTGAATAGTTTGCTTCGAAATGAAAACATGTCTTGGTATTTCATTAGAATTGTCTCCTTGGAGACAATTCTAATGAAATACCAAGATGTGTTTTCATGGAAACTAAGAAAAAATATGCTATATTTGTGGTCTGTTTATTGTTTTCTGTAGCATGATAAAGGTACCACAAATTTGTTATTGCTTTTTGATACTAGCTACTTCTGATTTCAATTGGGTTTTTGGCAATTTTAATTGGGTATTTACGCAAATACGCAGCTTATCTGGAACTCTGATACTAGTCAATACAGGTGCTGATGTGATTGGTGAAATTGTGAAATTGGTGAAAATGTCAGAGTAAATGCAACGTAAATAAGCACAACACATGCATCTAGATACAAAATTAGTGGAATTAGTAAACTGGTAAATAAATGCAAACTTGCTAGTCATGCAGAAAATTATTATGCTTGCATGCAGGTTTAAAACTGGATAAAAGCAAGTACAAAGGGTCAGGATATCGTATGCTCTGATCACTGTTGAACGAACGATTGACCGACTGTCGGCTGTTTTTAGAAGGCGGGAAACGAAAACTGCCATCTGCGTCATATTTCGTCTTCTTTCTCAATAAAAAACATTGTTTGACAGCACTTTAGAATCATTTCCATCGGAAATGATTCTAAAGTGCTGTCAAACAATGTATTTGATGAGTAAAATATGACAATTGTATTTTGTCGTCTGATGTTTATTTCATATTTCGTCTTCTCAATAAAAAACATTGTTTGACAGCACTTTAGAATCATTTACATGGGGGGGTTGGGGGTGGGGGTGGGGGGGGGGGGGGGGGGGGGCAAAATCAGAACGGAATATTTACATCGAGATAAATATATATTCAGCCCTGAAATTAGAATAACCTGACCATGGTGCCAGGTCCATACCACACCAAAGGATACTATTTGTATAACGGGTTTATAGTAAATAGAAAATACCAGCCTAGGGTATTTTCATATCAAGTTTATCAGGTAAGGTTAGGAAACGCGTAGGAACTTGCCGAGGAATTCCTACCGTTTCCGAGACGAGCCTGATAAACTTTTGATATCAAAATACACTAACCAGCATGGTATAAGATTTATCAGGTAACTTTTTAGGTTACATAATGAGCAATAACAGTGTGGTTTTTATTGAAAAGGACACAGATTTATTCCCGTGACATCATTCCACCGACGTGATTCGGTAACGTCCTATGACGCCGTTCGACCAATGAAATGTCAGTTTTCAATTTGGTGTAACCGGATATTTGTACAAGGTCAATGCCTGATACGACATTGTGTTATCAGTCAGTACGTATTCGGCCACTACAAAGCTTGGTACCTGATAAATTGGGATTTATGTCCCCCTGTGCTTAGGTATTTTTTACCCAATTGGTAAACAAATAGTACATAGAATCACTATTAAATAATCCAAGGAGAATGACTCTATATAAATATTCAAAATAGACTCGCTCATCAGATGTGCAACCTTTCCAGACCTTTATCAAGATTAACACTTACAAAAACCTGTTTTGACAGCGCATGAGAATCGTAGCGCATGAGAATCGTCTCCACTGGAGACGATTCTCATGTGCTGTCAGTCAACACATGTTTTTTATTAAGAATTAAGGCAAAAAAGAAAAACAACAGACAGCAATTTCCGTCTCACGCGTAGTGAGGGTTAACAAAAACTGGTTTTGACAGCACATGAGAATCGTCTCCACTGGAGACGATTCTCATGTGCTGTCAAAACCAGGTTTTTGTTGAGAAATATTGAAAATAAAACATTTCCAGCAGACAACATTTAATTCAGCATAGTAAGGGTTAACATAACCTATTGCACGAATGCGATGAAACTTTGATCTTTGCAGTGTGCTAACTGCCTGAGATCTCTGTCTGGACCTGTCTGGCTGATCTTTAGGTGTTCCCCCGCTGGTTAAATATCGGGAGATACATTGTCTAGCATGTGCTAACTGTTGTAACCTCACTTCTTGTATCGATTGTCAACACCCCATGGAAATAGTTATAAATGTCAAAAGTAACCTGTGCATGCGCAAATCTCAATAATCGATTAAAGTATGCGTACACTTAAACAGGGATACCGCTGGCGATCGCCACTTTCGCAATTGGCGATAAAAATAAACAATTGGCGATACAAAATTACAATTTTCGAAAAAAATAAATAATTATTGGTTATTCCTTCTTTTTTTTTTTGTCAACACCCCATGGAAATAGTTATAAATGTCAAAAGTAACCTGTGCATGCGCAAATCTCAATAATCGATTAAAGTATGCGTACACTCAAATCCGTCATGCCAATAACACGTGACTGGGCTTGTACTAGATTTTCGCGATTTTGGATCGATACCTCGAATACAAAGCTTCATGGCGCTATGTGTTACAAAAATGCTACTCGTGTTGTGAAACTGTCAATTACAGTTCCCGGAATGATATAATGTATCATCCACTGTGTTTGCGTGGCTTTTTCAATTAGGAAACAAAAGTAATACATTATATTATTAGCATACCATAAACATATACAATACATATATAAAGCATACAGTAGCATAGAAAACATGGGGGACTTCCAAGAATAATTAAGTCTGTATACATATACGGACTAATCTAATTTTAAAATGTGACACAAATCACTTGACGGTATCTGCGGCAACGACACTGGTTACAATTTGACCCATTAAAAAACAAGAAACGAGGCAAAGCCACGAAGGTCAGGTTTTTTCCAAGCATAGACACTTGGATAACATAATTATACCCACTTTTTGTAGACTAGATGGCCGTGGCCTGCATGTCGCGCCTTGGGGCGAGGCATGGACACTAAAAAAATAGATATACCCGGTAGTAGATGGAAATACTTTAACGAAAAAACTTTAACCGGACACACGGACGTACGGACGGACGGACGGACGGACGGACGTATGTCAAAATGCCGACGATATCGCGCTTTCCGCAAGCGGGTGCGACAATGATGATAAACACCCATGTGAAGTATCAAGGTAATGGGTGAAGCAGTTGCAGAGATATAGTACACAAAAAAACTTTAACAAAAACATTCAAAGTAATTTGACCTTGACATTGGGCACAGGGGCCGCACGGTTGGGGGTTAAAATGAAAATATGGATGATGATAAACACCCATGTGAAGTTTCAAGGTAATGGGCGAAGCAGTTGCAGAGATATAGTATAACGAAAAAGTTTTAAGCAAAAAATTTAACCAGACGTACGTTAAAAAGTTAACGTTGAAAATGGCTAAGTCAATTACGTAGAAATAATAGGTGAAGGTAAAAAATGGTCACATGTTGGATAGTTGTATGTGGTAGGCACCCCTTGGTTATGAAGCTGTGAAAGTTTGGTGGTCCTAGGTGGTACAGTACCAAAGAAATGGACTTAAACAGGAAAACTTAACATTGTAAACGTGAAAACTTAACATTGAAAATGGCTAAGTCGACTGCGCGGAAAAAATGGGTCAAGTTAAAAAAAAAGTAACATGTTGGATAGTGATATGTGGTGGGCACCCCTTGATTATGAAGCTGTGAAAGTTTGGTGGTCCTAGGTGGTACAGTACCAAAGAAATGGACTTGAACACGAAAACTTAACATTGTAAACGCGAAAACTTAACATTGAAAATGGCTAAGTCGATTGCGCGTAAAAAAAATTGGTCAAGTTAAAAAAAAAGTAACATGTTGGATAGTGATATGTGGTGGGCACCCCTTGATTATGAAGCTGTGAAAGTTTGGTGGTCCTAGGTGGTACAGTAACAAAGAAATGGACTCAAACACGAAAACTTAACATTGATTGTGGATGCCGCCCGCCCGCCCGGCTTTCGCCAATCCAATAGCCTGGATTTTTTTTCAAAAAACCTGGCTAAAAATGAGCAACCGAAGTGCATACCCAAATCTGTTGTATGTAGGTCAAAATTTAGTAAACTGTATATTTTTACATTTAAATAAATAATCTTTGATGTAGAACTAGTAAATTGCCAAAAATAATAGAACAGGAAAATAATATTTCCATGGAAGCCATATTTGTTGTTGTTCAACAGATACACACACTGACATGGTAAAATAACCAATTCCTGCAGGTGTATGTTCATTATTAATACAATTATTGATACAGTTTTTACAGTTTTATATCGCTAACATATCAAACACGCCGGATAACTGATTGCAAAAATCACTTTTCCATGTGTTACATTAAAGAGATGGTATAATTGAATCCCTCGCGAGAGGTACATGCAATCTTGTTTCTATTCTCAATCACTCTTCCATGTGTTACATTAAAGAGATGGGTTAAATTGCTACCCTTGCGAGAGGTACATGCAATCTTGTTTCTATTCTCAATCACTCTTCCATGTGTTACATTAAAGAGATGGGTTAGATTGCTACCCTTGCGAGAGGTACATGCAATCTTGTTTCTATTCTCAATCACTCTTCCATGTGTTACATTAAAGAGATGGGTTAGATTGCTACCCTCACGAGAGGTACATGCAATCTTGTTTCTATTCTCAATCGGATAATATTCACCAAAGCAAAAGCAAATGTTAGCTGAACTTCAAACTGCTAAAGTGCCCTTTCATATATATGTGTCAATGGTCTGGTTGGTACCAGTCATCGTACTTCAGAAACAATAGTGCCAACTAAGCAAGTATAAAGAGACAGTTAAAACAAGGAAACTAGAATTTGAGAAGCAGGGGCCTGTTTCACCAAGCTTCGCACGACTAATATGTTCGTAAGGGACAATTTAGGATCGTCTGTAAATTTCAATTGATGGATTTACATTTATTAAGAAATTTACAGACTATCATAAATTTGCACTTACAAACATTTTAGTCGTACGAAGTTTAGTGAAACAGCCCCCAGGGGCCCGTTTCACTAAACTTTGTACGACTAAAATCTTTGTAAGTGCAAATTTAGGATCGTCTGGAAATTTCAATTGATGGATTTACATTTATTGAGCATAGGCTGCATATGCAGCCTATGCTCAATAAATGTAAATCCAATCATTGTTTACAAGAAAACATTGTTAATGTGAAATTCACAGACAATTATAATTTTGCACTTACGAACATTTTAGTCGTACGAAGTTTAGTGAAACGGCCACCAGATGACTAATGTTCATTTTTTGATAGATGGACAAATGGATGATCTCGTTGATAGATGACTTGTATACACCTACATACTGTATCGCCTGGCAACTGAGTAATTTCTGAATGTGAAATGCACTAAATATACATTGCAACCTCTCTAAACTGGATACGTAGAAAAAACCGCATGTGATCTCATTTTTGATAAGTTTTTTGGTCATTTATCTCGGGTGACACTGTCTGTTCATGATCGCATAGAACACAACTATGGCTCAGAATGATCAATTGCCTGATATGCAGTGAAACCTCTCTAAGCCGGACACACTGGGGACCTCCCAGTGTGTCCGGTTTAGAGAGTTTGTTTGTTTATTAGTGTTTAATGGCCTATCAACAGCTACGGTCATGTAAGGCCGGGCAAACGGGTTCAGTCCCATTTTAACCTGCTGCATTGGGGGGAAAATCCCAAAATCAGAATGGAATATTTACATCGAGAACAAATATATTCAGCCCTGAAATTAGAATAACCTGACCTGGTGCCAGGTCCATACCACACCAAAGTCACATGGCCCCTTCCCCTAAAATAGGATTACTAATAATCACAATACTCGCACCAGATTCAACTATCACATACAAAATGCCAAAGACGTATCCGAGGACCAAACCAGGTCTCCAGTCGGGATTCCGGTAAGGATGAGCCCTGATCGTTAAATTACCCATCGCATGCACCCACCTGCCACCTACCGTATATATTCTAATAAACGCCCCCGGGGATATGCAATTTGTGGGGATCAAAAAGGTGGAAATTAGGATCAAAACATGTTATTTTCACAAACAAAAGCCATTTCCCCATCTCTAATAGTAGCCCCCTCCCATTTTTGTTTACTAAATATGTTATTATCACATACAAAAGCCATTTAAAACAATGTTTTAAATGGCTTTTTGTATGTGATAATAACATATTTAGAAAGCAATGGGACGGGGCTACTATTAGAGATGGGGCTACAATGATAATAAATATGTTATACTGATTTAGAAATTGATTGATTGATTGATTGTTTGATTGATTTATTGATTGGGGCCGATGTCCCAGTCAGCCGACAGCAAGATCATATACACATGAGAAAGCATGTGTATGCGGCAAGAACTGAACATTTGGCACTAAAATTATAATAAAAACTTTCAGCACTGTCCTGATCTAGAGCCAGGCACCCTTACTACAACAGATCGCTTGGACGCAGCATGACACGTGTTTCATTGATGGAATGGTGGACAGTGAACTGGTTGCAAAACACACAAAAGCCCCATATCTCGAGTCACAGCCACATATAACAGTGAAACTAGTCAAAATTGGGGAAAAAAATAACTTTTAACGAAGACTAGTTTATCAGGGTTCTACTCTATATACTTATTTTTTAAATAAACATCGGCAATATATGATAAATGTATTATGGGTTAAAGTAGGATGCGTCTGTTTCTAAACTGGAATACAATTACATATATATCACAATAGGGAAACAGTCTGACAAGGTTTTATTGCATTAGTAGTAAATGTCGACAAAAGTTGACACACTTTTTTAAATACTGAATCTTTGCAAATTGCGAAATCCTGTTCATTTAATGTTGGAACAATTCTGCAAAAACCAGGAACCCACTTTTCCGACGTTTCGGTTGTACCAGGAACCCACTTTTCCGACGTTTCGGCACAACCGAAACAGCCGAAACGTCGGAAAAGTGGGTTCCTGGTTTTTGCAGAATTGTTGAACATATTGTATTGTTGCGGAAAGATTACATTTATTAATGGCAACAGAAAATGATTATCATGATTGTGTATCATGATTGTTAACGTCATTCCTTATGTCTATGCACTGAAGTAGCAGCAATTCAAAACACATTGAGGTCAAATGCAATTCAGATGATATAAAAAGTCATAAAGCCAATACATCACGATTTAAGTGATAATTAATGGTACATGCCCACTCAGTAGGCACAAACTGTTCTTCATATGAATTAAATTAGTGTATAATTTTGTTGAATTGGTTACAAAATTAACATATCAAATTCCATTCCAGTTATCTGAAAGGGTTAAAACACATGGTGTTCAGTGAGTGAACAACAAAGACCAAATTCCATTTTTGAATGTCACATTGATTAGCAACTGTTGATCATTAAAATCAATTAGCAGATTGCACAACCCGATCAGTACCATAGTTCACAGTGTATTGCATGCACCGGTGTATAAGGCGCACTGGTGTATAACGCGCATCTATATTTTCGTGACAAAAAATCACAACAAAAATATGCTCTAGTGAATAGCATTCTATAGCATTAGTAAATACAAACATATAAACAGGTTAGAGTTGTCAGATTGTCTCTCCAATACATTATCTATTACAGTACAGTAGACAAAACTGTTATTTGTATACAAACCAGTTTGGGTCTCTGTAAGAAAAATCATGCAAATAATATTAAAAAATATTAAAGCGCATCTGGGGCCCGTTTCACTAAACTTTGTACAACTAAAATGTTCGTAAGCGCAAATTTAAGATCGTCTTGAAATTTCAATTGATGGATTTACATTCATTGAGCATAGGCTGCATATGCAGCCTATGCTGAATGAATTTAAATCCATCAATTGTTTACAAGAAAACAGTGTTAATGTGATATTTACATATAATTTTGCACTTACGAACATTTTAGTCCTACAAAGTTTAGTGAAACGGGCCCAAGGGATGCAGTTGTGTTTAATATGCATATTAGAGTCCTCGACAATCAAACAAGAATGGTGAAAACCGCATGGAAATATTCCATCTCTGTCACAAGTTATAGATTTGAATTCCTGCATATTTTATGCAAATGAGCTGTGACATCACAGTAAGTGAATTTAAATAATGTAAATTTCGATATTTGTTTTTCCATTAAAAGCAATATTATTATGAATAAAAATGTATTTTTTGTTTCAATTTGTATTTCTGTATATATGATCAATGTCTGAATATAAATAAAACTAAGAATTTTTGGGCAGTCTATGATGTCCCAGTAAGTTCTGCATAATTGAAGCCAATTTAAATTTAAAAGCTACATAACCTGTGACAGAGATGGAATATTTGCATGTGGTTTTCACCTGTTTTGTTAGATTGTCGAGGACTATCATAAATGTGCATATTAAACACAACTGCCCTTTAAGAAGATGTATGTGATCACAGGTGGAAAAGTTTTACCTGTGACAAAAATGCCTATTAAAATTTTTTATTACCGATACCCCCACCAACCAGTTGCTGTACTGTGCATTACGTCGAGACAACAGGTGGGTGGGGTAACACCATTTTTAATGAACATCTTCTTTACACGTAGGAGTCTTCCACCTGTGTATGTGATGAAAATATATGTGACCTGTCACAATAAAAATGTCCATATTGAAGCTTTGTCCGCCATATACGGATCTGAACTTTTCGTTAGCACCGTGAGGAATATTTCTCCAAGGCAACAGCGAACAGTGCAGCCCCTGATCAGACTGCGCGGATGCGCAGTCTGATCTGGGGCTGCACTGGTCGCAAACTGAATAAGTCGCTTTTTGTTGTGGAAGGTCAGATATGGTCAAACAGGCACCCGCACACCAAAAAATCACCATTGGGAATTGAGAAAGAAGACAGCATAAAATGTTTGGTCACCTTTGGAATAATAGAATTACGAAAAAATATGTCTAAATTTTGGAAATAAATGTTTCAATCTGCAATATATAGTATGTATGTCAACAATTTCAAACTATTTCACAAATTTAAACAACTATATGTATACTGCTGATCTGGGACTAGACTAGTTGTAAAACTGGACAATCGATTTTCGGACAAGGCACGTCACATGAATCAACTTCGTCCTATTTTTCTATTACTGGGAGAATAAAAAAATGTTCACAAAAAAACAAATTCTAACGCATCATACAATAATTCACGGGAGACGAAAATTGTCGTCTGCTGTTTTTCATTTTCCCCTTAATTCTTAACAAAAACCCTGTTTTGACAGCACATGAGAATCGGCTCCAGTCAAGACGATTCTCATGCGCTGTCAAAACAGGTTTTTATTGAGAACTATTGAAAATAAAACATTTCCAGCAGACGACAACATTTAATTCAGCATAGTAAGGGTTAAACATAGCACATCATATACAATTGATCCATTGTTCACAACCACAGTTTCAGGTTGTTATTAAAAAAAAAAAAAAAAAAAAAAAAAAAAATTATTATTAGTTTTTTCCCCCCGAAAATTGTAATTTTTTTAAGGCCTCGTCCAGTATTCCCGCGACTTTTCCAAGTTTATATCCCCGATAAATTCCACAAAAAGGCCATTCATTCCTTATAATTCTAGCGTTTTAAATAAATTCATCAAGAAAATGTGTTTATTTTCCGTTTTCTTAAGAATTATTTTAACTGCGCCTCACGGTTACGGAAAGTAGTTTGGCGTGGGAGTTTACTGGGATACAAATTTTGGACAGAGACTTGCTACGGGCCAATCAAATGTTCGGGAATTGTGTAAATATTTTTGTGCTGGAATTATATCATTATAATCAAAGTATGTAATTATTTGTCTCTTGTGGACCCATAATTGGAAATAAAATATTGTAGCTTGTAGCTTCTTGTATTATTACATATCTTATTCTTCGTTTTTCTATTGCTCCAAAGGTAGACCAAGTGACGACAAACAAAACAAAAGACAAGCTTTCGGATAAAATGTTTACTTTTCTGCCTCGTTGCCTCCCTGTTCGGAGGTGAGAAGTTCAGAGAAAGCTTTCACAAAATTGCCCTCACCGCCGCTGAAATGTTCACCATTTTGTATGCATAGACGCAGCATCTACGCTGCCATCATGTCAGGATGTGTGCTCAAGTGGTTTCAGAACACAGTGACGCAGGGATTCCGCAGGCGATCGCCACTTTCGCAATTGGCGATAAAAATAAACAATTGGTGATAAAAAATTACAATTTTCGAAGAAAAAAAAAAGAAAAAAAAAATTATTTTTTTAAAGTGGCGATTTTTTTATTTTCCCCAGCGGAATCCCTGGCGACGTAATGCTTCATGTAATTTTCATTGTAGGTTTTCCTTCAACTAGAAAATGTGGTCTGTCAACGCACTTAAGTTAGGGCCCATATAGGTGATTTGAGAAACTCTTACAAAAACTGCCAAAAAATAAACGGACGGACAGACAGGGCGAAACCTATAGGTCACAAATTTAAATGTGGGGATCTGGGGCCCGTTTAGTCTGTAAATTACACATTAGCAATGTTTTCTTGTAAACAATTATTGGATTTATCTTTATTGAGCAAAGGCTATGCAACCACGCAGTCTGATCAGGATCTGCACTTTTCGCCATTTCATCATTGAAACACCTGTCACGTTTCTAACAAGCAGTTTAGACAGTTATCAGGCTACAGGAGTATTCATAAATCCCATAAGCCAGGGATTCCGCTGGCGATCGCCACTTTCGCAATTGGCGATAAAAAATTACAATTTTTGAAAAAAAAAATCAAAAAAATATATGGGAAACCAGCCTTAATGACACAATTTTTGATTTTCTCTTTTTTACATTTTCTGATGCGGACACCTTTCAAAAACAATATTCTGAAAAGAAAATGCAATTATGTTTAATAGTTTTTGTTTTATCTCACTTTGTGTAGCACCATGTGAATCACGCACGGAAAAAAACGTAACGTCATCGAGAAAATGACTTATTGAAACGGCGACGTTTGTACAATGCAACTCAACAGCCTACAGTAGAAATGAGTGTTCATAGACTGTGCTTGCTGTAAACTGTATTTGCTGATAAGTTACACTAAATGTATCTACAAGTGTTAGTATGTATACTATGATATAAACATGTAGTGAACAAAACAAACGCACAACTATCGATTTTAAATCTATAATTAGCCGACCTGTGACTTCGTAATTTGCCACCATCGCCATAATAGATTCATATACGTGTGTCGTCAGAAAGATACATTGTAATTATTTCAGAATTGACGTCATTTACAGTTAATTGTGACGTCATTTATTGATTTCAATACGTCACCAAAGACCAAAAAAATAAACAGCATTCCTGGTGTTGGAAATTGTAAATTATGTGCACATCGTATCGGTGATTGAAACAAATACAATTATTTTCTGTAGAAATGAATGACCAGAATTTGGATAAGCCTATGGCTGCACAAATCAATGACTTCAGTGCCCGATGGGATGTAGAGGGTAGTCGGACATCCCGGGCATTTTTTAAACAAAATAAAAATCGACTGTCCATTCCCCGACTCTCGGAATTAAATTTACATCTCAGAAAGCGGAAAGAAAGAACATTTTCCTGTGTAGCCAATATGACTGGCGGACGGGCTAATGTACATGTACCCCGTACTAGCAGGTAGCAGGTATATGGGAAAATGCTGCGCTGACCCCCACTCCCTCAACTGGCCACCACCGCCACTGCCGGGAAAATGTGGAGATGTAACATACATGGTTGTATAATTGTTACATGTCCAGATAAAAATACCGGCAGTATATTCTCTCGTCGCGAATAATTAATTTGAAAAAGAAATGTGCAATTTAGTTTTGTTGTGTTTCAGAAAAAGTACATCCAGCGCATTTGTAAACAAAGAAACAGCCATGCTAAAAACAAGGGCGGATTCACGTAGGGGAAAACACGGCGCCCCGCCCACCACTAAAATTTGGCGAGTAAAAGTTAGGCGAGGTAAAGTTATTTTTGCTCTAAAATGCGCCATAACGCAGCAAAATGGGGTGTAAATATCAAACATATTCCGGAGGGCATACCGCCGGACCCACCTAGCAGTCTCCCCAGCTCCGCTTGGTCGACGAACAAACGGTGCTAGTTCGAAAGTATAGTAAACTATTTCCTTTAAGAAGGCCCGCCCCCCCCCCCCCCCACCCCCCCCCCCCACCCTAACCTGAAATCCTGGATCCGCCCCTGAAAAAGCACCGTAACGTACGTACAAGTATTTTGCATATAACTGCACACTATAACACAGTCAGTGATTTACACACTAAATTTGTCCCGATCACAACATTAATTTTGTTGTAATGACGCTCCACACCCTGCCTGCGACTATTGTTCGAAGCGGCTCATTTGAATTTATAAATACGCGTTTAATGTGTAAAATGCGTTTGCTTTATATTATTTACAAGCCTCTGACTAGAATGGCCCTTTGATAACAAACAAAGCACGCAGACGTGTATTATTTAGTATAATGTAGTACAATGTAAGAAATTTAACAACAATCTGGCAAAGTCGGACTTCTTAAATGTGTAAATGTTGGAGACCTGTGCATCTGTGCATTTGTGCAGTCTTATCAGTGTCTGCAATGATTGCAAATATACTAGTAAAATTACTATACATTCATATAACCATATTTACAAGTGGTCATTTTAAAGAATATTTACATTGTTATCAAACGGCAATCGTACGGCTGATTCAATGTGGTATTTTTGAAAGTCGCTAAATATTACGTGACACCGTACACGTAAGTGGTAGCAGATACAGATAGAAATCAGTAGGCTACGTCCTTGGTGGCTACAATTATGTATTACAATTATCATGATTATTGTGTCGCAGTAAATATGCATGTGACACAATACCAACACACTAAATACTAAAACATGTTTGGCCCAGTGTCACCATGATACGATATTATGGCGTATATTTTGAACTACCATAATTTTACATCTGTGATACGCTTATTTTTCTGAAAATTTCCAAATCGTATTTTTATGTTGATTTTTTAAACATTCGACAGGCGAAACAGTAAATTAAACGAATTAATAAGCCTTGTGCCCAGTTCTATTTGTTACATAATACTGATTCTGTGATGGTGTTATCTAAACATTACCGGTTGTATGGTTATTTAGTTTCAAATGTCAGGGCACAATATATATTATAAAAATAATCGATAAAATCACTACGTGTTTCCTTGAAGGAAACCGAAAAAACAGACAACTGTCTGAACCACTATGGAAACAACTGTAAAATTCTGCTACGCGTATCCAGTATTAAAATGTTTGTGAGCCACAAATAGAAAAGCGTACGGTTATAAATAGAACAACGTCAACTTATTGCAATGACGCAACTATTTCAAGTGTCAAAATCCGACGTGACGTTGGTAAATTTAAGCGTAACTTTGCGACGTCATTTTCAGGCTTTCATGACGTTGTCATTAAGGCTGGTTTTCACAGAGCGCGGCCCATATATATATTTTTTTTTTCTCTTTTTTTTCGAAAATTGTAACTTTTTATCGCCAATTGTTTTTTTTGTTTCTGAATGTTCTCTCCGGGGGAGGGGAGGGACAGGTGTGGGTGGGGATAATATTTGTCACAGTTTAAAAACTCATCTGACAGACAATTAATTAAGTGGGATAGAAATACATGTACTATTAAAGTATGTTTGAAGCCCTAGGCGAGGTTTGAACCCACAACCTCCTGATTGGAAGCCAGGTGTTCTAACCCCTAGGCCACAACCCACCCAAATGAAATGAGCTGGCCGCGATTCAAGATCGATATAAGGCTTTCAAAATCTTTCTTTTTTTTGTTCACAAATCCAGTGTGATGTTAGCAAGCTTTTAACACAGGGATTGATACATTGGTTATTTGGTTGATTTTTATTCTATTCAACATTAGGGTCAGATGGGAGTTTTAAAGGAAAACGTACTACGAAAATCATGTAAAACATTAAACCACACAAACCCACATGTGTAAATCAGCTACTTGGTGCGTACATACAGGATCTAGTAACATGAATGGCAATTTACTCTGATCTTTATTAACCCTTTCAACCCCACAGGCCTGTATAGAGGCCTGGGCAAACAGTGTAGATCCAGATGAGCCGGCTCGTGACGAGCCGTCTCATCAGGATCTGCACTTTTTGCAAGTAATTTTCATATTTTTGAGACCAAAAACACCCCGTTTTCATAAATGGACTAGCCCGAAAACCATTTTGTGACAATTGGATTGGTTTCAAAATTAACATAGCAATAGTCCGTTCTAGTTATTTAGGGGTTTACGAGGCTATGCTTAGTTCCTTATGAAATAACCCTACACCCCTATGTAACTGGAACGGACTTTGATATGTCAATTTTCCGACCAATCCAATCCGTCATAAAATGATTTTCATACTAGTCCATTTATGAAAAGGGGGTGGGTAATTTTTCTCTCAAAAATATAAAAATTACTTGCAAAAAGTGCAGATCCTGATGAGACGGCTCGTCACGAGCCGGCTCATCTGGATCTACACATTTTGCCAATACCACTATACAGGGCTGTGGTGTTGGAAGTGTTAATAAATATCATATTACATCAACACAAATGTAAGATTATATTTATTGCATACAAACAACATTGAATATCAACTTCTCTCCTATATTTTCTATGGCAGTCTCAATTGCATATTTATTCAACTTGTGTATTGTTACTTTAAAGGTACATGCCCACCAGGGATTCCGCTGGTGATCGCCACTTTCGCAATTGGCGATAAAAATAAACAGTTGGTGATAAAAAATTACAATTTTTTATTATTTTTTTTTGAAGTGTGATTTTTTTATTTTCCCCAGCGGAATCCCTGGCCCACTCAGTAGGCACAAAATGTTCTTTATAGGAGTTAAATAAGTGTATAATTGTGTCACTGTTCCACCAGTTCGTTCTAAAAATTACGAGTGGCCACTCACTATACAAATATAATCAATTAGTACTGATAATACTTATTTTACTGATAGTGACTCGCGGTGGTATCTGGCTATTTTCATTATAGGAATGAATGGCCTTTTTGTGGAATTTATTGGGGTATAAACTTGGAAAAGTCGCGGGAATACTGGACGAGGCCTTCCGACCTTCGTCCAGTATTCCTGCGACTTTTCCAAGTTTATATCCCCGATAAATTCCACAAAAAGGCCATTCATTCCTTATAATTCCAGCATTTGAAATAAATTCATCAAGAAAATGGGTTTATTTTCCGTTTTCTTAAGAATTATTTTAACTGCGCCTGACGGTTACGGAAAGTAGTTCGGCGTGGGAGTTTACTGGGATATAAACTTTGGACAGAGTCTTGCTACGGGCCAATCAAATGTTAGGGAATCGTGTAAATATTTTTGTTCTGGAATTATATGCAAATGAGGCATGGTATTTTTTAATTATTTATACTAATTAAATGTGTCACCTGAAAAAATAATATTTTCGACAGATTATAAAGTATGATAATTGCACATCAAAAAATGAATACATAGTATAAATAGTAATGTCCGTTAACATTTTAAGGAAACACGATTATCACCCCTGATATCAGTGTGGAAAGTTATGTCTGATATACAATGTATAATAATGTCAATCAATATGTGGAGTAATGGTGAATGAATGTTTATTTTGCCAGAGAATGTCTCAGATGATGTCTATGAATTAAAGAACATTTTGTACCTACTGAGTGGGCATGTACCTTTAACACTTAAAAGGTGGGAACCGAAAATGCCGTCCGCTGTTGTTTCACATTTTGTATTCTTTCTCAGTAAAAACATGGATTGGAAATGATTCTAAGTACTGTCAAATCATGTTTTTCATGAGTATAATGGAAAATAAAACATAAACAGCAGACGACAAAATCTAAATCTAATTCAGCATTGTAAGGGTTAAGACACTGTGTTAATAAACTGTGAACATTAATTTCATGTAATAACTGTAAACTGTGAACATTAATTTCATGTAATAACTGTAAACTGTGAACATTAATTTCATGTAATAACTGTAAGTATTTTTATTCTATCACAAGTTTTCATACCAGCACAAATAGTATTAGTATATTGATAATGTGCATTAGTGGACAAGGGCGTCATCAGGGGAGGTTTATAGTTGGGTTCATATAAACCCCCCTTTTCGAGTCAGTAATATTTGTTTTAAATAAATGAGGTCCGCGATAGCCATTTTCAATGCATGAATGAGCAAACGTAGTAATATTCAAATGATCTACTAACAAAACACAGTCAAGCGACGACAAACATATTGCAAAATGCCAATTTTCAGCAATACACTTCTTAAATTGACCCAAAACTCTTTGCCCAGGAGCTGCTAGTTCTTGTGCAAACATACTCGAATGCAGCGTTTGGTTTCTAATAATCAAAATCTTTCCAGGTCTGTGAAGCAACCAAAATATGTAAGGGGTCCAGGGGTAACCCCTGGACCCCTTACAGATTTGGGTTGCTTCACAGCTGAAAGTCGAACCCCCCTTTTCAAAAATGCTGGTGACACCCATGGTGGATGTTGGACCTGGAGCAATAAACTACGGCCCATCCATGAGTTTAATATGAAAATTAGTATCCTCGGAACATTTATCTTTTAACCCTTAGACCGCTACACACAACAACTGTCGTCTGCTGTTGCTTTTATATCTTGCCTTATTTCTCAATAAAAACATGGTTTGACAGCACTTCAGAATCATTTCCAATGGATTCTAAAGTGCTGTCAAATCATGTTGTAAATTATGCTGTCAAACCATGTTTTTGATGATCAAAATGGAAAATAAAAAATAAACAGCAGACGACAACAAATTAAGATAGCGGTGTACGGGTTAAAAGAGATTTACATAGCATCACTGTGATATTTATGAACTCTTTGCACGCCAGAGGTGAAAATAACAGCCAATCAAATTAGGGATATCTTTTTTATTTCTCTCTGCAAATATGTCTTGGAATTTCATTGGAATTGCGTCCTTAGGACACAATTCTAATGAAATTCCAAGACATATTCATGATATTTACAGTGAGAAATAATCGAAAATATAATTTTTGTCTGTTATTTTTTACCTATTTATAGCCCACATGCAAAGTTAAACAAATTCCCAAGAAACATGGCTATGCGAGTATTTATCTCAGGGTCTACCTAAAGTGAAATGCGATGGCTCGTAATGTCGGGCTCGCTCGAAATAGCATCGCGGTCCTGATAATTTTCCCTATATGTTTAATGTAATTTACATGCGATGGCTCAAAATGCAACTCCTCGAAAAATGCGATCCTCGAAACATTGTTCAAGTCCCGCGGTCTCAGTTCTTGCTATTTTGCTATACGATGACTCGAAAGTCATGTCGAAGTTTGTGCTTGGCTAATTTTCACACCTCTGCGTCCGACTGGGCCCCATATAACAACATCATTTGAGCTGGGCCCATACTACTGTTTCGAGTGACATCACAACCACCTGCGACATTAATTATGTGCACCATCATTTATTGTAAATAATGGAGCTTTTCTCCTTTGATAATCATTGAAATAAAGAGTTTTGTAAATAAATTTAAATACAGTTTATTTAATTTCACATGAGAACTTTAATCTGCGAATAAATACTATTATCATCTAAAATATGGATACACTCTATTATGCTTTGTTATTTCCTAAATCCGACGGGTACAGTAGTCAACAAATATACCAAAATCGAAAGATGCGAGCCATCGCGATTTCACTGTATATCATTCAAAATGCAAGATTGTTATGCAGATCAAGTACAGGAATTATGGAAGTCATAAGGAAAACACATGTACACAAATTAGCCATTGTCCACCATTTAAACAGCATACATGCGGTTTAGTATCTAACAGAAATTAGTGGACTGCAACCCGCATGTCAAGCCAAAAGGCATATTGGATGCAAAATAAACACTTTCACCCGGAGAAACTGGTATAGAGTCCTTCTTTCTGGCTATTCCAGTAGTTCAAAAAGGGTTAACTGACAGGGGCGGATCCAGGATTTATGTCTAGACAGGGGCGTGGCTTTTCTTATTTCTCATCAAAAGTATATGATGTTACCACTCAGTTGAACCGTCTCGATGAGACGGTTCAACTGAGTGGTAACAACATACATTTTGGGTGAGAAATAAGGAAATAATCATATCTTTCCGTGTAAAATGGGTTAAAATCCAAGCCAATTTTAGACGGGGCTGGATCTGCACCTGACTGCAGAAATTAGAAAAGTAAGTCAATGTGTAGACCCTTATAAGACGACTTGTTTCATCCAAATACAACATTTTGTTAATATATTTGGGATTTGCGACCAGTTTAGTTCCTGATCAAAAATCACACTCCTGTGGCCCGTTGCAATAAACTACTAAAATACTAAAATGTTCATAAGTGCAAATTCAGGATCATCAAAAAATGGTGGAAATGTCAAAATATATGGATTATTACATTTTGATTGGAGCCACAGGAGGCTGCATATGCAGCCTGTGCTCAATAAATGTAAATCCAATAATTGTTTACAAGAAAACGTTGTCAATGTGAAATTTACAGACTATCATAATTATACACTTATGACAATTTTAGTCGTACGAAATGTAGTGAAACGACCTCCTGTAGGCTGATAATGATCAATACTATCTATTAGAAGCATGGCGTGTGTCTCATTGATTTGAATGGCAAACAGTGCAGATCCTGATCAAACTGTGTGGATCTACACTGGTCACAAAGCCCATAACCCCTATTTCTCCACTCGCAGCCACATATAATTTAAGTGTTACCTACCTGCCAAGCTGCTTTTGTAGATCAGACATATACTGTTGGCATTGTGAATAATACGTCATCTGGGCTTCGATGAAGTCACTTAGACAGCGCAGATGGTGTGCCTGCAAGTTAGACACAAGATAGACAGACAGCCTACAAAGTTAGACACAAGATAGACAGACAGCACGGATGGTGTGGCTACAAAGTTAGACTTAAGATAGACAGGCAGCACAGAGCAGATGGTGCGCCTAGAAAGTTAGACACAAGTGAAAAAGGAAAAGTATTTTTGGTGCCTAAGGCGAGGTTTGAACACACAACCTCTGTAGCCTATTTCACCAACATTGCAAAGTACACTTTTCTAGCAAAGTCTACTTTGAGGGAGTACTCATTTATTTTTCCCGAAATGCATTATTTCATATAGAACTAACGACTGCATATATTTTATGATTAAAAGTATGCAGAATTATTGTACTGAATTTATTACATTATCACAGCCAAATTGGCTGTGATAATGTAATAAATTCAGTATAATAAAAATTAATAAATTCATCATGAAATTGAAAATTTCTCCCTCAAAGTATACTTTGTTACTAAAGTATACTTTGCAATGTTGATGAAATAGGCTACAGGTACTGAAGTCCAGTGTCCAGTGAAAGTGAATGGGTTTAACGTCCCAGCAACAGCTAAGGCCATATATGGACGGGATCCTGGGGGCCGTTTCACTAAACTGTGTACGACTAAAATGTCCGTAATTGCAAAATTATGAGTCTGTAAATTACACATTAACAATGTTTTCTTGTAAACAATTATTGGATTTACATTTATTGAGCATAGGCTGCCTATGCAGCCTATGCTCAATAAATGTAAATCTATCAATTGAAATTTCCAGACGATCATAAATTTGCACTTACGAACATGTTAGTTGTACAAAGTTTAGTGAGACGGCCACCTAGTTTCAAGTCTCACCAGAAAGACCAACCTATAACCAGGAAACTGCACTAGTTATCACCACATATTTTGTTACACATTTCCGAGTTTTGTTTCTGCATTGACACAGCATGTGGCCAATGTACAGATATGAGGATGTGATAAAACAGTTGTATCGTGTATGTTTGTTTGTTTGTTTATTAGTGTTTAACGGCCTATCAACAGCTAAGTCATGTAAGGCCGGGCAAATGGGTTCGATCCCATTTTAACCTGCTGCATTGGGGGGGAAATCCCAAAATCAGAACGGAATATTTACATCGAGAACAAATATATTCAGCCCTGAAATTAGAATAACCTGACCTGGTGCCAGGTCCATACCACACCAAAGTCACTTGACCCCTTCCCCTAAAATAGGATTACGAATATCGTAATACTCACATAAGGGGTATAACCAGATTCAACTGTCACATACAAAATGCCAAAGACGTATGTGAGGGCCAAACCAGGTCCCCAGTCGGGATTCCGGTAAGGATGAACCCCCGATCGTTAAATTACCCATCGCATGCTCCCACCTGCCACCCACTGTATCGTGTATGTCCGCATGTATGATTGCCATCATTTTAACAAATCTGAAAGAGCATCGAATATCGATCATTCGTGCCAAGATTTATCTAAATTAGTCTGGTGGATCGCGAGAGGATTTTTAAGAATTTGACAGACTTTTTTCTACGGCGACCTCCACTTTAACAAATCTGAAAATGCTTCTCCAATAGATCATCCCTGTGAAGCTTGACCAACATCGGCCAAGCGGTTCAGGAGAAGAAGACGTTTGAAATTGTGGACGGACAACAGACAGATGACTAGCTAAGGTGAGCTAAAAATCTTCATACACACAAAAGTGGGTTAGCCCTTACGTTTCTATCTTAATTTTGTTGCTGTCTGCTGTTTATTTTCTATTTTCCATTTTTATCATCAAAAACATTCTTTGACAGCATAGTTTACAACATGCTTTGACAGCACTTCAGAATCATTTCCAAAGGAAATGATTCTGAAGTGCTGTCAAACCATGTTTTTATTGAGAAATAAGGCAAGATATAAAAGCAACAGCAGACAACAATTTATTTTACAACATGCTTTGACAGCACTTCAGAATCATTTCCAATGGAAATGATTCTGAAGTGTTGTCAAACCATGTTTTTATTGAGAAATAAGGCAAGATATAAAAGCAACAGCAGACGACAATTGTTGTGTGTAGCGGTCTAAGGGTTAACCCTTTCAACCCTAAGTAACTGGAATGGACTGAGATATATTAATTTTCCAACCAATCCAATCGTCACAGAATGATTTTCAGTTTAGTCCATCTATGAAAAGGGGGTGTTTTTTTATGACTACATGTACTTACATGTGTGCTCGTGATTCCCTCTAGCAGCAGTTTAGTTATCTCAGCCTGACGGTCGAACTCCGCCTGCGCACTCCGTAGATCCGCCTCCGCCTGAAGACACACAAATCACTGATTGATTGATGGATTGATCGTCACATTGAGTGATTGAATGATTTGTTCATTCATTCCGTGTGTGAATTGAGCAAATGATATGCTTTTGAATAGAAACCTACAAAACCAATTAGTGATTAGTAAATTGTTTAGCTGATTCAACTGTTCATTCTGTAAATTCCCTAAGCCTGAAATCATGTACAGTCAAACCTGTGCTAAAGACCACCTCGGAATAGCAATCACCTGGCTGTAAAGGCCACAATTTTGTTGTCCCAATGACAATGGAGACAATTCTAATGAAATGCCAAGACATGTTTTCATTTCAAAGCAAACTATTGAATAATTGCTATCTGTTGATGTGTAAATAGTAGTCTGATTTTATTTTACCCAAATAAAATTTTGAAATACCCAATTGCTTCAGAAATGATGGAGTGAAAATACCCAATTACTAATTCCTTATCTGGAGCTACACTCTGTGTCAGCATACACTGTTTCAAGTCGACAGATTTCTAACAATTGTCCATTCAGTCAAATAAAGCAGATACTGGATAAACACACTTTTGTCTAGACTCAAGAACTTTGCGTTAGTTACTAGATGTTTATGAGAGTTCTAAGTAGAGCGGAGTGGAATTTCATCTGGAAACAGGTCCATTGTGTAACGTGAAACATTTTATGCTGGTGCGGAGTGCAGCACCAGTGGAATAAATGAAGGAACAAATGAACGAACAAACTACCAGTAATGAATGGCTATCTAAAGAATTGCCGAAAATAACGTATCGACGTCTACGATAATCCTTAGTGCTGAATTAAAATTTGTCGTACATGTATGCTGTTTATTTTTTATTTTCCATTTTTCTTATCAAAAACATGTTTTGACAGCACTTTAGAATCATTTCCATTGGAAATGATTCTAAAATGCTGCCAAACCATGTTTTTATTTAGAGGAAATACAAAATAAGAAACAACAGCAGACGACAATTTTCAGTTCCCGCCTTTTAAGGGTTAAAAGTACATGCCCACTCAGTAGGCACAAAATGTTCTTTATATCAGAGACATCATCTGAGACATTTTCTGGCAAAATAAACATTTGTTCAACATTACCCCACATATTGATTGGCATTATTATACATTTTATATCGGGACGTAAATATCCACATGTGATATCAGGGACGATAACCGTGTTTCTTAAAATGTTAACGGACATTACTATATATCCTCTGTATTTATTTTTTGATGTGCAATGATCATACTTTATAATCTGTCAAAAATATTATTTATCCAGGTGATGCCATTAAATTGTTTGTTTGTTTGTTTGTTTGTTCGTTTGTTGGGGTTTAACAGCCTATCAACAGCTAAGGTCATTTAAGGCTGGGTCAATGGGTTTAGTACTAAATAACCATATATTACCTGTACAAGTACATGAACATACAATACACGTAGTATAAATAATGAAAAAAATACCATGCCTCTTTTGCCTATGAAAATAGCCTGATACCACAACGAGTCCCTATCAGTAAAATAAATATTACTAAATGATTATATATGTATAGTGCAATAATTCCAGCACAAAAATATTTACACAATTCCTTAACATTTGATTGGCCCGTAGCTAGTCTCTGTCCAAAATTTATATCCCAGTAAACTCCCACACCGAACTACTTTCCGTAACCGTGAGGCGCAGTTAAAATAATTCTTAAGGAAACGGAAAATAAACCCATTTTCTTGATGAATTTATTTCAAATGCTGGAATTATAAGGAATGAATGGCCATTTAATGGAATTTATCGGGGATATAAACTTGGAAAAGTCGCGGGAATACTGGACGAGGCCTTGAAAAATTACAATTTTCGAAAAAGAAATAAAAAAAAAAAATCGCTTCGCTTCGCTTCGTCCAGTATTCCCGCGACTTTTCCAAGTTTATACCCCGATAAATTCCACAATAAGGCCATTCATTCCTTAGTTATATTATTGTCTTTTGAGTCCGTGTACTCGAGATTTACGGTCCTTCCGCAGGTCCGTAAATCTCGTGTACACCTCCTCAAAAGACAACAATTGTATATTATAACATGTATTTGGATACAAATTGTTTTGGAAAACCATTATAAAATAGGGATTTACCAAAACAAAGTGTGTCCAAATATTTAGGGTTATTACGATATCCTTAGTCTACATAGGACAAAAATTCACAACTTACTTTAGCTATGACGTCATCCTAGGCAGCAAAAATGGAGAATATAAAATTAATATACAGAAGACATTCACTAACTAAAACAAGAATGGATGTACCCTTCAAAAACATAAATAAACACAAGTCATTTGACCTTCAGCAAGGGGTCGCATGAAGTTTCAAGCCAGTACGACTTACCGTAACAGAGTTAGTACGGTAGGTAGGTAAAATCTCGCACAGAAGCATGAACAAACAGACAGATAGTTTCAGTGACTAGATGTACATTGAATTTTTTCCCAGGTACAGACAAATTTAAAGAACATGATTGCAAAAAAATGAATACGAAGTCAATGATTAAGGCGATTACTGAACACTTAGAAGGCGGGAGCCGAAAACTGTCGTCTGCTGCTGTTTCATATTACGTCTTCTTCTTCCATAAAAATATGGTTTGACAGCACTTTAGAATCATTTCCATTGGAAATGATTCTAAACTGCTGCCAAACCATGTTTTTGTTGAGAAATATGGAAAAAATCAAATAATCAGCAGACGAGAACATTTAATTCAGCATTTTAACTCTTTGCATGCTGGGAAATTTAAAGTTATAAATAGTTCAAAAATAGCAGACAAAAATTCATCATATTTTCTTGTATTTCTCCCCGTAAATATCATGAATATGACTTGGAATTTCATTAGAATTGAGTCCTGAGGACTCAATTCTAATGAAATTTCAAGACATATTTACAGAGAGAAGTAAAACATATACTCCTAATTCGTTTGGCGGATATTTCCGCTGCTAGCATAGCATGCAAAGAGTTAAGGGTTAAATATACCAACTAACACAAACTTTACAGCTCAAAGTCACACAATGCACGATGTGTGTTAATTAAATGTACAAACTGAAGACAATACGCAATGGATTGATTAATTGATTGATTGATTGATTGATTGATTGATTGATAATGGACTATTAAACCTTTCAACACTACAGACCTCTATAGCAGTGCTCGCAAACAGTGTAGATCCTGAGCTGGCTCGTAATGATATTTATATTGTTTAGAAACAAAAAACACCCCTGCAAACTGCAAGTATCAGAAAACATTAAGTTCTGATTTGGTTCCTATAGAGCCCCGCAGAGACATGGATTTTCTTTTATTAATTCGTTCCCACGAGATAACAATTTGTTCCCTCAATTTATTAATTCGTTACCACGAAATAACAATTTGTTCCCTCAATTTATTAATTCCTTCCCACGAAATAACAAATTGTTCCAATTTATTAATTCGTTACCACGAAATAACAATTTGTTCCCTCAATTTATTAATTCCTTCCCACGAAATAACAAATTGTTCCCATGATATAACAATTTGTTCCCACAAATTAAACAATTCGTACCCTCGAAATAACAATTGGTTCCCACAAAATAACAATTAGCTCCCTCGAATTGACAATTGGTTCCCACGAATTAACAATTGTTAATTTGAGGGAACAAATTGTTTATCGTGAGAACGAATTGTTATTTCGTGGGAAAACAAAAAAACTATTCTATGTCCTCTGTGGGGCTCCGTCGGTTCCCGCTGCCCTAACGTTGCCAACACTAAATACTCAGTGTAAAAACTTAACTTTTTTTTTCGCTAGCGGCGGAAATTAGGACTATGTTTTATTTCTCTCTGTAAATATGTCTTGGAATTTCATTAGAATTGCGTCCTCTGGACGCAATTCTAATGAAATTCCAAGACATATTCATGATATTTATAGGGAGAAATAAAAGAAAATACAATTAATTCTCGTCTGCTATTTTTGAACTATTTATAGCCCACAAATTTCCCAGCATGCAAAGAGTTAATACACCGAGTGTAATGGCCGATTACATGTACATGTACATTCAAAACATAATTGGAGGCGTATGAATATCAGGAAATATTTTTGCTTCATATTTTACAAATTTCTCAAGAAAACAATATGCCAACCACTCACGCAAACCATATAATAGTTGGATGGTTCAAATGAGTGATCGCAATTATTATAAAATATACACTGTACTTGAAAATATTAAGATTTTGTTTCACAAGCAAAATTGTGAAACAAGAAATGGCATCGTTAAAAGAAGCTTATCCCCTTGCAAGTCAAGTCTCAGTGACCTTCACCCTGGACAGTCGAACGTGGGTCATAATGGCAGCCTTGATAACAAGAGCTGTAGGAGAACAGCATAGCTCGACTACGAGGGTTGTCGATGTACACATAGCTTGACAAACAAGGTGGCCGCGGCCTGCATAAAAACCTTAACCAAGGTTGACTAAAAACCTTAACCAAGGGAAATTAAGTAAGTAATTCAAGGTTAAATGTAGGTCAATGTGGCCGCAGCCTGCATAAAAACCTTAACCAAGGTTGACTAAAAACCTTAACGAAGGAAAATTAAGTAAGTAATTCAAGGTTAAATGTAGGTCAATGTCAGATATAGGTCAGGGGTTATTGATGTACATCACTTGGAGATGAAGTTTTCCGAGTATGGTTGCTGTAGGCCCAGGAATATTCCATATACAAGCTTGACTAAAAATCTTAACCAAGGGGAAATAAGAAAGTAATCCAAGGATAAAGGTAGGTCAAGGTCAAATATAGGTCAGGGATTATTGATGTACATCACTAAGAGATGAAGTTGTCCAAGTATGGTTGGTGTAGGGCCAGGAGTATTGCATCTACAAGCTTGACTAAAAACCTTAACCAAGGAGAATTAAGTAAGTAATTCAAGAGGAAATGTAGGTCAAGGTCAAATATATATCAGGGGTTATTGATGTACATCCCTATGAGAAAAGGTTGTCCAAGTATGGTGTCTGTATGCACACTAGTATTCCATGTACAAGCTTGACTAAAAACGTTAACCAAGGTTGACTAAAAACCTTAACCAAGGCGAATTAACTATGTAATTCAAGGTTAAATGTAGGTCAAGGTCAAATATAGGTCAGGGGTTGTTGATGTACATCACTAGGAGATGAAGTTTTCCAAGTATGGTGGGTGTAGGGCCAGGAGTATTCCATATACAAGCTTGACTAAAAACCTTAACAAAGGGGAATTAACTAAGTAATTCAAGAGGAAATGTAAGTCAAGGTCAAATATAGATCAGGGGTTATTGATGTACATCCCTATGAGAAAAGGTTGTCCAAGTATGGTGTCTGTATGCACAATAGTATTCCATGTACAAGCTTGACTAAAAACCTTAACCAACGTTGACTAAAAACCTTAACGAAGGGGAATTAACTAAGTAATTCAAGGTTAAATGTAGGTGAAGGTCAAATATAGGTCAGTGGTTGTTGATGTACATCATTAGGAGATGAAGTTGTCCCAGTATGGTGGGTGTAGGGCCAGGAATATTCCCTATACAAGCTTGACTAAAAACCTTAACCAAGGGGAATTAACTAAGTAATTCAAGAGCAAATGTAGGTCAAGGTCAAATATAGAATGGGTTATTGATGTACATCCCTATGAGAAAAGGTTGTCCAAGTATGGTGTCTGTATGCACACTAGTATTCCATGTACAAGCTTGACTAAAAACCTTAACCAAGGTTGACTAAAAACCTTAACCAAGGGGAATTAACTATGTAATTCAAGGTTAAATGTAAGTCAAGGTCAAATATAGGTCAGGGGTTGTTGATGTATATCACTAGGAGATGAAGTTGTTCTAGTATGGTGGGTGTAGGGCCAGGAGTATTCCATATACAAGCTTCACTAAAAACCTTAACCAAGGGGAATTAACTAAGTAATTCAAGAGGAAATGTAGGCGGTCAAGGTCAAATATAGATCAGTTATTGATGTACATCCCTATGAGAAAAGGTTGTCCAAGAATGGTGTTTGTATGCACAATAGTATTCCATGTACAAGCTTGACTAAAAACCTTAACCAAGGTTGACTAAAAACCTTAACCAAGGGGAATTAAGTAAGTAATTCAAGAGGAAATGTAGGTCACGGTCAAATATAGATCAGGGGTTATTGATGTACATCGCTATGAGAAAAGGTTGTCCAAGTATGGTGTCTGTATGCACAATAGTATTCCATGTACAAGCTTGACTAAAAACCTTAACCAAGGTTGACTAAAAACCTAACCAAGGGGAATTAAGTAAGTAATTCAAGAGGAAATGTAGGTCAAGGTCAAATATAGATCAGGGGTTATTGATGTACATCGCTATGAGAAAAGGTTGTCCAAGTATGGTGGCTGTATGCACAATAGTATTCCATGTACAAGCTTGACTAAAAACCTTAACCAAGGTTGACTAAAAACCTTAACCAAGGGGAATTAACTAAGTAATTCAAGAGGAAATGTAGGTCAAGGTCAAATATAGATCAGGGGTTATTGATGTACATCACTAGGAGATGAAGTTGTGTAAGTATGGTGGGTGTAGGGCCAGTAGTATTCCATATACAAGGTTGACTAAAAACCTTAACCAAGGCGTGACGGTGACGCCGACACCGGGGTGAGAACATAAGCTCTACTTATTCTTCGAATAGTCGAGCTAATAAAAAAGATAATTTGTTTTGCCTTACAACTTTTCCTTGCAAACAAGATGAACATAAGTGCTCAGTGACCTTCACCTTGGGTGGTCGGACGTGGGTCGTATGAAAAACAAAGCATCATGCCAAGACTGTGGCCAAATATTATCAAAATTGGTGAAGCGGTTCAGGAGTTATTGAAAAATGAAAAGTGTTACTAACTTACGTACATACATGGACTAACTACACTATATCCCCTCTTGCTTATCGGTAGCAAAATATTTAGATTTTTCATATAAAGCAAAATGTTGCGTTAGCAAAGTGTATTTTTTTCTTAAGTAAAATGGTGTGAACAAGAAAACTTCTAAATATTTTGCCTATTTAGGATATCAGCTGAAAATCAACTTTAACAGCAATCTACATGTACATACATTAACCCATTGAAGTCTAAGGATACAATAAATTTTGCTGAAAAAAAAATCTGATTTTCTAGTTTATTTCTCAATAGACGAGACGGTTCAAATGAGTGGTGACAACGTATACTTTCGAGAAGAATTGAGGAAAATAGGATTTTTTTTAGAAATTTTCATACTACTTTAATGGTATCCCGTCTGCAATGGGTTAGAAACAAGAATAGGAATTGTTAGTAACAAGAATAGGAATTGTTAAAGTAAAACTGTGTTTGTTATAAACCAATAACACATACTAAATTAATATGTACAACACGATGGCTCTACAACAAATACATGCTATAGAAGATGAGTACCATTTTCAAACAATATTTCTGCCACTAACAATGAGGCAAGAAATAGTATATATTCCTGTAGCCGATTTCACCAAAATTGCAAAGTATACTTATCTTGCTAAGTACACTTTGAGGGAGAAATTTTCAATTTAAGGATAATTTATTAATTTTTATAATACTGAAATTATGACATTATCACAGCCATTTTGGCTGTGATAATGTAATAAATTCAGTATAATAATTCTGCATACTTTTAATCATCAAATATATGCAGTCGTTAGTTCTATATGAAATAATGCATTTCGGGGAAAATAAAGGATTACTCCCTCAAAGTATACATAGCTAGAAACTATACTTTGGAATTTTGGTAAAATCGGCTACTAGTTTCACAGCTACAAAGCAAATCAATTGGCATTCTTCAAATGTGTACTGAATCTATAAACAATCAAAAATCAACATAAAAGATCCGAATGTGGGATACGAAAATTGTCGTCTGCTGTTGTTGCATATTGTATTGTATTCTCAATAAAAACATGTTTTGGCAACACTTTAGAATCATTTCCATTGGACATGATTCTAAAGTGTTGTCAAAGCATGATTTTAATGAGAACAATGGAAATTAATAAATAAACAGCAGACGCCGTAATTTGTTTTAGCATTATAAAAGTAAACAAATATTCAGATAAAACAATCACATATCAAACACACATAGCACAAAACATAGGTAATAATTATAGGTTATTGGATTTGTACGGAAATATATTTCCGTACAAGTCCAATAACCTATTTATTATATACCCATTCAACAAAACATGCATCCTAATCATTAAATAAACTGATAGTGTGATGACATGTAGCGTGTAGGAATACTAACTTGACAACGTCATTTCGCGCACCTGAATCGATACAATACACGAAAACCAAGATGGCTGACATCACTACAGACACAACAAAACCGAGGAAAAGGCGTTAAATTTGGATAAAAAGCCATACTTAAACTTTAAGTTAAACACGTAGGTTTATTTCACACAGTTTTATTTGCCGACCATATCAATGATTATCGTTAATTCCACAAAACTTTCATATAATCGTCCCGAAAAACTATGAAGCACGAGGCCACATCGGATCAACCTAATTTAGGAGTCAAAACGATTTTTGTCGTTAACAACTGTATTTGGCATGTAACGTTATTGTATTATCCCATACAGGCTATATTTCATAACAGACATCTTTTGGTGCTGATGTCAGTTTAATGGACCTTGGATTGGGACATTTCCTTATCAGCTGTTGTCAGCTTAACGACACAGGCGCGCGACGCAGTTCGGCGACAATACGACTGCTTGACAGCGTACAATACGGCAATTTATTGGTGGGTAGCAACAATGCAAAGGAAATGGGGCAAATATGAAGGTATATAATAATGAAATTTATAGATAGCTGTTCAATAAATTAACTCTTTGCATGCTAGCGGCGAAAATATCCGCCGAACGAATTACGAGTATATGTTTTATTTCTCTCTGTAAATATGTCTTGAAATTTCATTAGAATTGTGTCCTCCGGACACAATTCTAATGAAATTCCAAGACATATTCATGACATTTATAAGGAGAAATAAAAGAAAATATCATGAATTGTCATCTGCTATTTTTGAACTATGTATAGCCCACAATTTCCCAGCATGCAAAGAATTAAGTCACATACAAAGGTGTTACATGCTTCTAAAGAAAAGTGAAATGAAAATGTGTCCTCTAAATTGCATACCGGTCAATAATGTTAGTTTTTGTGGAATTCCCCGAATGTGCTACCTAAGTATTATTTGATATTTTCCTTAATATGCAACGGATTTTGATGAAATATGGCGCAGCAAAAGGGTCTTCATGAGCTGTATTCATGAGCTGTATTCATGAGCTGCATCAATGGGACACATACACATATATAGCTGAGTTTGGCACAGACTTATGTCATTTTTGCGAAGAATCGATTTCCGTGACAACAGAAATAAATCAGAAATTTAGATTTCAACATTTTTTTATTTTTTATTTCCTGCCCTTTATTATATATTCATGAATCGATAAGCAGGGATTGCATATTATTGTCACTTTACGAGGCAGAACATAGACGATAAACAACTAAATACTATGTACGTCTATGACTATGCCTCCAGCCAGTAAAAAAACAACTTATTGAGTCTGCGACTAGTGTATCCCTATACCAGATCTGCACCAATGAAGTAGCTTTAGGGGTAAACTCGAGTCATAATTTAATAGTGTTCAACGGCCTGTCAACAGCTAAGGTCATTTTGGCTGGGTTAATGTAGTCGAATCCCATATTTCACATGAATGGTGAAATATTATATGCAGAATGCCACTGAATAGGGGAATAGATTTGAAGAGAAAAAGAAACAAATCCTCATTCTACTGCAATGTATGTGTTGTCACCACTCGTTTGAACCATCTCATTGAGACGGTTCAAACGAGTGGTCACAACATGTACATAATTTTTTTTCAAAAGCTGCGCGACTATGTAGATAGATGGTCGTAACTATGACAACACGGAGCATGCAGCGCGGTTACCGGACCCACCTCCAGGGCGGAGTACGGGTTGTCAGGCGGCAACACGGGAGAAGTAGAAGCATTCTAGCAGAAATAGAGAGAAACACGTTACCACGGAAATGTGAAATCTACTTGATTTGATCCATCTGTTTAAAGGAGTTTTGCGTCCATTATATTTACACCTTCCGTAAATTCACAATGAAACCGCCCATTCAATGTATTGCGTTTATATCCCAGTACATTAGATTATCCCCATGTGACGTCGCGCGACTTTGTTGATTGGTTAAAATTTGTTTGACATCATTAACATCAGCAACGTTGTCAATAACGACCAGCAACGTCACTGTTCCATGAATTGCGAAAAAATGATGTAAAACAAGATGATTCTTAATTTTAAAGCCATATTTGGTTATATTCATTTTTGAAACTATCAGAAAATGAAGTGAAAATATAAGCTGTAAAACCATGGGCTGTTGCATTTACTGTGGGCGCAAAACATTTGGTCTATTTAAAGTTTTCTACGCACATGAAACAGACCAAATACACTAGCCTGGTATACTCGATATTAAGACCATTCACGTAAGTTTCACGTTCCTGTGATGTTACAGTTAATAACAGCCAAACACATATGTTAACAGCATCACAAAACATCAACCAACATATTGACATAAGGCATAAACAATAGTGCTTGCTTAAGTTTTCATTTACTTAAAACAATACTTACTTAACCCATTGAAATCTAAGCATTTTTTTTTTAAAAACCTGACATTTTTTTCTATATTTCTCCATAAAAGTATGATGTTGTTACCACTCATTTGAACCGGTTCATATGAGTGGTAACAACATATATTTTCGAAGAGAAATAGAGAAAATAGCAAAAAACATTCTCCAAATTTTCACACTACTGTATTGTATCCGACCTATAATGGGTTTAGTTAAAAATATAATAAGATCTGGAATTTGACTGAAGCATAACGTGTCGTGGTTATTTTCCAAAGTGTTATTTTCTTTCCGCTACTCACAACAATTGTCGTCTGCTGTTGCTTTTATATCTTGCCTTATTTCTCAATAAAAACATGGCTTCACAGCACTTCAGAATCATTTCCAATGGAAATGATTCTGAAGTGCTGTCAAAGCATGTTGTAAATTGTTCTCGAGTGCTGTCAAAGCATGTTTTTGATGATAAAAATAGAAAATAAAAAATAAACAGCAGACGATAAAAAAAACTAGATGGCCGCTGCCTGCATGTCGCGCCTTGTGACGAGGCATGGACACTAAAAAAAGATATAGTATAACGAAAAACTTTAACCAAAAAACTTAACCAAAAAACTTAACCAAAAACTTTAACCAAAAAACTTAACCAAAAACTTCAAAGTAATTTGACCTTGACATTGCGCACAGGGGCTGCACGGGAGGGGGGTAGAATGAAAACATAGATGATGATAAACACCCATGTGAAGTTTCAAGGTAATGGGCAAAGCAGTTGCAGAGATATAGTATAACAAAAAACTTTAACCAAAAAACTTAACCAAAAAACTTAACCAAAAACTTTAACCAAAAAACTTAACCAAAAACATCAAAGTAATTTGACCTTGACATTGGGCACAGGGGCCGCACAGGAGGGGGTAGAATGAAAAATAAATTGATGATGAAAAAAAACACCCATATGAAGTTTCAAGGGTAATGGGCAAAGCAGTTGCAGAGATATAGTATAATGAAAAACTTTAACCAAAAAACTTAACCAAAAAACTTAACCAAAAAACCTTACCAAAAACTTTAACCAAAAAACTAACCAAAAACTTCAAAGTAATTTGACCTTGACATTGGGCACGGGCAGCACGGGAGGGGGGTAGAATGAAATTATAGATGATGTGTAAACCACCCATGTGAAGTTTCAAGTAATGGCAAAGCAGTTTTGCAGAGATATAGTATAACGAAAAACTTTAACGAAAAACTTTAACCAAAAAACTTAACCAAAAAACTTAACCAAAACCTTTTAACCAAAGAACTTAACCAAAAAACTTAACCAAACAACTCACCAAACAACTAACCAAAAAACTTTATAACCAAAGAAACTTAACCAAAAAACATAACCAAAAACTTTAACAAAAAACTTAACCAAAAAACTTAACCAAAAACTTTAACCAAAGAACTTAACCAAAAAACTTAACCAAACAACTTCACCAAACAACTTAACCAAAAACTTTAACCAAAGAACTTAACCAAAAACTTTAACCAAAAAACTTAACCAAACAACTTAACCAAAAACTTTAACCGGACACACGTACGTATGTACGTACGTACGTACGTACGTACGCCAAACGGCCGACTATATCGCGCTTTCCGCAAGCGGGCGCAACAATAAGAGAGCGGTCTAAGGGTTAATGTTTCTGAATAGTGTTGCCAAACATCATACTAACATCGTTGAGAGGGTGGGTTAGCCATTTCAGCCCTAAGTAACAGAAGTACAAACTCCGATGTTATTTTGGAGACTACATTGTATTTTATTTATCAGAAATGGGTATTGTTTTTAGAAATATGGAAATATCCACAAATGGTGCAGATCCTGATGAGCTGGCTCATCTGGATCTACACTGCTTGCAAACATTAGGACAGGTATATAGTGTTTACCTAAACATACAATATTGCTTAGGCCTAAGCAGAGATGGCATAAGGTTAACCCTTACTACGCTGAAAAATCTCATTATTTTGTTTATTTCTCATGAAAGTATATGTTGTTACCACTCATTTGAACCGTCTCGTCGAGACGGTTCAAATGAGTGGTAACAACATATACTTTTGAGATGAAATAAAAAAAATGGGGATTTTTTTCTCATACAAGTTTCATACTACGATAATTGCATCCCGTCTTTAACCCTTACTACGCTGAATTAAATGTTGTCATCTGCTGGAAATGTTTTATTTTCAATATTTCTTGACAAAAACCTGGTTTTGACAGCACATGAGAATCGTCTCCAGTGGAGACAATTCTCATAACCAGTTTTTTGGTAAGAATGAAAGCAAAAATGAAAAACAGCTGACGGCGATTTCCGTCAACAGCGTAGGAAGGGTTAAACGGCATACAAATATACAATGCTTTTCCACAGGTTGAAGTAACGGACCGAGGTCTATAAATACATTAAATAAATGTATGCCTAAAAGCATTAATAAATGAAAAAAAATACCGGTAAGCTAAAAAAAAAGTTTTACTCCCTCCTATATGGGTAAGCTAATACCGGTAAGCTAAAAAAAAAGTTTTACTCCCTCCTATATGGGTAAGCTAATACCGGTAAGCTAAAAAAAAAGTTTTACTCCCTCCTATATGGGTAAGCTAATACCGGTAAGCTAAAAAAAAAAGTTTTACTCCCTCCTATATGGGTAAGCTAATACCGGTAAGCTAAAAAAAAAGTTTTACTCCCTCCTATATGGAGGGAGTAAAACTTTTTTTTTAGCTTACCGGTATTTTTTTTCTTATATAAGTGTAAATGGAGGGAGTAAAAACATTTTTTTAACTTATTTTTTTTCATTTATTGATGCTTTTAGGCATATTTAATGTATTTATAGACCTCGGTCTGTTACTCTTCAACCTGTGTGCTTTTCCACTGCACTAAGAAATCAGATAGACAAAATGCAGTAAGAAACAAATGGCCAACAGACTACTACGTAAGGGAGCTTATGCCATTTCTAATCAACTTAATACTGAAAATGTTGAATTAAAATATTTTGTCAGTTGTTTATTTTACATTTTTTCTCATCAAAAACATGGTGTGACAACACTTTAGAATCATTTCCAATGTGGTAATGGTTTGTCAAACAATGTTTTATTGAGAGAAAAAAAGACAAATATATCACATTTTTATGGTTAATATTTTAATCACTGGCCAAAGAAAAGCAAAATTCCCGGATTTCCCCCCGATTTCTTCCTCTGGTGTTACAAAGTTAATATACAGCGATTCCGCTGGGGAAAATAAAAAAATCGCCACTTCAAAAAAAGAAAAAATTAAAAAAGAAAACAAAAAACATTCGAAAATTGTAATTTTTTATCACCAATTTTTTATTTTTATCGCCAATTGCGAAAGTGGTGATCGCCAGCGGAATCCCTGATATACATACAGGTGACACACGCCCACACTGAGTAAACTGAACATTTCAGTAATATAACAGTGAAGATTCTTAACCCTTTTTATGCTGAAGATAAGCAATTTTTTCTGAACTGAAAATAGTAAATCTTCACAGAAGTATATGTTGTTACCATTCATTTGAACTGTCTCGCTGAGATGATTCTCATGTGCTGTCAAAACCAGGTTTTTGTCGAGAAATATTGAAAATAAAACATTTCCAGCAGACGACAACATTTAATTCAGCGTAGTAAGGGTTAAAGACGGGATGCAATTATAGTAGTATGAAAGTTTTATGAGAAAAAAATCCCCATTTTTTTTATTTCATCTCAAAAGTATATGTTGTTACCACTCATTTGAACCATCTCACCGAGACGGTTCAAATGAGTGGTAACAACATATACTTTCATTGAGAAATGAAGAAAATATAAAAAAAAAATTGTAAATTTAGATACATTACAATGGTAAATTTTGGATCTGGATGAGTGCTAATTTGAAGGAATAATGCAAAATTAACATTAAAACTATATAGGACTGGATTACATTTCAATCTGGATGAGTGGAAAATTGAGAATTTGTGGAGGCCTGTAGGTACCTGGGGCCCGTTTCACTAAACTTTGTACGACTAAAAAGTTTGTAAGTGCGAAATTGGGAATTAGAATAACATTTACACCAATATGCGATGTTGCTAATTATTTAGTGGATGTGTTCACATGTAATCATGTGAACATGTAGGAGGACAATGGTAGAACTACTGTCTGTTTCACGAAACCTGCCCAAATTTTACGGCTATATAGACAATTAAAAAACAATATTATTTTCGATAATATTAAATTAAAGGAAAATTTAAGAATGAGCCTTCTTTTTATTTCGTGAAATTTGGTCAAATATTGATTTTATTACGAAAAATTGATTTGTCTATGGGAATTTAACATGGGGGAAAAAGTGGTAAGGAAGTGTGGGAGGAGTCAAAAAACGAAAATTTTGGAAATTGACTCCGAAACCTGACTAGATAGCTTGGATATGATCTAACTAAGAAAACAAAAGTTAAATTTTAAAAATCGGTGCAGTATTTCTGAAATTCAAAAAAATTTCCCCATGTTAAATCCGTGAAGATGTCTATGGGGATTTAACATGGGGAAATTGTTTTTTCGCAATAAAATCAATATTTGACCAAATTTCACGAAATAAAAAGAAGGCTCATTCTTAAATTTTGATAACATTTAATATTATCGAAAAAAAAATTTTTTTGAATTGTTTAAATGGGCGTAAAATTTGGGCAGATTTCGTGAAACAGACAGTAGTTTGCCACGTATTAAATAAAATAAACCAAAACGGCGCCTTAAATGTACATGCCCACTCAATAGGCACAAAATGTTCTTTATATCAGAGACATCATCGGAGACATTTTCGGGCAAAATAAACATTCATTCACCATTACCCCACGTATTGAACAGTTTGTGCCTACTGAGTGGGCATGTACCTTAAAGGTACATGCCCACTCAGTAGACACAAACTGTTCTTTATAGGAATTAAATAAGTGTATTATTGTGTCACTATTCCACCAGTTCTAAAATTTATGAGTGCCCGCTATACAGATATAATCATTTAGTAATATTTATTTTACTGATAGTGTCGTGCGGTGGTATCAGGCTATTTTCATATGCAAATGAGGCACGATATCTTTTTAATTATTTATACTAATAAAATAGATTATAAAGTAGGATCATTGCACATCAAAAAATAAATACAGAGAATAAATAGTATTGTCCGTAAGTATTTTAATGAAACACGGTTATCGGCCCTGATATCTGTGTGAACATTTACGTCCGATATAAAATGTATAATAATGCCAATTAGTATGTGGGGTAATGGTGAATGAATGTTTATTTTGCCAGAAAATGTCTCAGATGATGTCTCTGACATAAAGAACATTTTGTGCCTACTGAGTGGGCATGTACCTTTAAAGTGAAAAGCAAATTAATAAGAATCTTCCTACAAACACTTTTATCGTACAAAGTTTCGTGGAACATTATTGGCCTTGGTACGGATGGAACTTCAAGAGCAGAGCAATAATATACCCACCTTGTGATCGCATAGGGGGGTATAAACGGGATTGACTGAATGGAGGTTTTACATCTGTATAACAACAAGCAATGAGAATAAAACTAACACATGAATTTGACATCTGGCTGAGAAAAGATGCCATACTACATTTATGAAAATTGCAGATCCTGATCATCTTGAGCAGTTGCACAGTTTCTATTTACCAGTAGCCTATTTCACAAACATTATAGGAATGAATGGCCTTTTTGTGGCATTTATCGGGGTATAAACTTGGAAAAGTCGCGGGAATACTGGACGAAGCGATAAAAAATTACAATTTTCGAAAAAAAAAAATCTCGAAAATTGTAATTTTTTAAGGCCTCGTCCAGTATTCCCGCGACTTTTCCAAGTTTATATCCCGATAAATTCGACAAAAAGGCCATTCATTCCTTATAATTCCAGCATTTGAAATAAATTCATCAAGAAAATGTTTTTATTTTCCGTTTTCTTAAGAATTATTTTAACTGCGCCTGACGTTACGGAAAGTAGTTTGGCATGGGAGTTTACTGGGATATAAATTTTGGACAGAGACTTGCTACGGACCAATCAAATGTTAGGGAATTGTGTAAATATTTTTGTGCTGTAATTATTGCAAAGTATACTTTTCTAGCAAAGTATACTTTGAGGGAGAAATTTTCAATTTAAAGATAAATTTATTAATTTTGATTATACTGAATTTATTACATTATCACAGCCATTATGGCTGTGATAATGTAATAAATTCAGTATAATAATTCTGCATACTTTTAATCATCAAATATATGCAGTCGTTAGTTCTATATGAAATAATGCATTTCGGGAAAAATAAATGATTACTGCCTCAAAGTATACTTTGCTAGATAAATATACTTTGCAATTTTGATGAAATCGGCTACTGGTATGAGATAATGTTTTTTTTGATGAGAGCAAAGGTACTTCCAGTCTGTGCAAAACCTCTTCGAACCGACGGACATGTCGGTAATTTTTTTTTTTAATTTTCTATTCCAAACTTCAAACCACCTTCCTTTGGTATGCTAATTTCTGGTTTTATGATGCTAGCTAGCCTTACTTACATGACTGACAATACTTAATAAAAGCTCATATTTATTTTTATAAATGTTTGTTTCGTTTGTTAGTTTTTGCCCGGTCTGGTAAAAAATTTTAAGTCTACCAGACCGAATGTCCTGTAAGTTTTGGCAGTTTCGCGCATGTACTCTACTTCAGTGATTGAATGACGAACAGCACAGCGCCTGATCAGACTGCGCGGACGTGCAGGCTGATCTGGGGCTATGCTGGTCCGCAAACGGCATAATCTTCATTTTTTCAGCCAGCGATCCAAATACAAACACATTGTATATTCAGGTAAGAAGGAAAGAGGAAGAAATTGGTTGCCATGACAACAGGCATGCATACACACAGACCCACCTCCAGCTTAGCATAGGGATTGTTGGCGGGCATGGCAGGCCCCTTAGCAACACGATAAACAGAGAAGGTCAAAGGTTAAAAAGGTAATTCACAAAATGACACAAATCCTTAGCAACATGATAAACAAGGTCAAAGGTTAAAAAGGTCGTTCACAAAAATGATGACACAAACAATTAGTAATAGGATAAGGAATAATCATATTACTCATGTAAGGGGTATAACCAGATTCAACTCTCAAATACAATGTCAAAGTCGTACATGAGGGCCAAACCAGGTCTCCGGTCAGCATTCTGGTCCCCCCCCACCTGGAATTTTTTGGAATTCTAGATGGTATTTCCTGCATTCTGCTGCATTTAAGAGACAACATTAGTAGGTATCTCATACACATTTTTGTAGCAAAAGCACTGGAAACAAGAGCTGTATGAGAACAGCATAGCTCGACTACGAGGGTTGTCGATGTACACATAGCTTGAGAAACAAGGTGGCCGCGCCCCGCATAAAAACCTTAACCTAGGTTGACTAAAAACCTTAACCAAGGGAAATTAACTAAGTAATTCAAGGTTAAATGTAGGTCAATGTCAGATATAGGTCAGGGGTTATTGATGTACATCACTAGGAGATGAAATTTTTCAAGTATGGTTGCTGTAGGCCCAGGAGTATTCCATATACAAGCTTGACTAAAAATCTTAACCAAGGGGAAATAACTAAGTAATCCAAGGGTAAACGTAGGTCAATGTCAAATGTATTCCATATACAAGCTTGACTATAAACCTTAAGCAAGTTTGAGTACAAACCTTAACCAAGGGGAAATAACTAAGTAATTCAAGGTTAAATGTAGGTCAAGGTAAAATATAGGTCAGGGGTTATTGATGTACATCCCAATGAGAACAAGAATTGCGTCTGGCGAACGCGGATGCCACCTGCAGCATATTTGAGAAACTGTGACAAAGTGGTTACGTCATTTAAGTAACCTGGTGAAGGTCAAAAGGCGAAGGTCATATAAATTATGAAAAGGCAGGTGTGGCACACATACCAATGAATGAAGTGTTGAAGTATTGAAGCGATTAAGCAACTTATGTAGATGATATGGCCAGTTTGAGAAACTGTGACGAACTGGTTAACCAAAATTGTTAAGTCATTTAAGTAACCTGGTGACGGTGAAAAGGCGAAGGTCATATAAATTATGAAAAGGCAGGTGTGGCACACCTACAATGAATGAAATGTTGAAGTATTGAAGCGATTAAGCAACTTATGTAGATGATATGGCCAGTTTGAGAAACTGTGACGAACTGGTTAACCAAAATTGTTAAGTCATTTAAGTAACCTGGTGAAGGTGAAAAGGCGAAGGTCATATAAATTATGAAAAGGCAGGTGTGGCACACATACCAATGAATGAAGTGTTGAAGTATTGAAGCGATTAAGCAACTTATGTAGATGCTATGGCCAGTTTGAGAAACTGTGACAAAGTGGTTAACCGAAAAGTGTGACGGACGGACGGACAGAGAGATGGACAGACGGACGGACGGACGGACGGTCCAAAAACAATATGCCACCCGGCCCTTCGAGACCGGTGGCATAAAAAGTTATCCAAGTATGGTGTATGTATGCACATTAGTATTCCATCTACAAGCTCGACTAAATACCTTAACCAAGGTTGACTAAAAACCTTAACCAATGGGAACTAAGTAATTCAAGGTTAAATGTAGGTCAAGGTCAAATATAGATCAGGGGTTGTTGATGTAGATCACTAGGAGATGAAGTTGTCCAAGTATGGTGGGTGTAGGGCCAGGAGTATTGCATATACAAGGTTGACTAAAAACCTTAACCAAGGCGTGACGGTGACGCCGACGTCGGGGTGACTACATAAGCTCTAACTATTCTTCGAATAGTCGAGCTAAAAAGGGGTAATTCAATGGTCATTTTATGACAATTAATAAAAAGGTTTGTCTGATTTGTATGAGGTTTCACCATCTATACATATTTGAAAGTGTTCAAAATGCAAATACCAATAGTATACTTATACTATATCATTTTGCATGTGTGTAATCTGTTTTAGTATGTAAATGTATTACATGTAAAGTCAATATTTTACATTTGAAATCACATAATCAAATTAACATTACTCACTACATACTCACTACATTACACGGGGTGTTTGTTTACCCAGATCACGATCACGTCCCGATCCCAAACTCACAGCAAAATAAAAACCAAAAAAATTGGTCCAAATATTGTGGCGGCTGTCACCGCCCCTGCCGCCCCGGTTCCGACGCCTCTGGTACATAGTAATCAGACTCCAGACTTTAACATGTCAAGCCAGTGCCCTGCTAGTAGCTACTGTAGTGATTCACTATTATTGGATTTACATTTATTGAGCATAGGCTGCATATGCAGCCTATGCTCAATAAATGTAAATCCAAGATACCAGTGCACCATGACTCATTTATCAGGTAAAAAGCTTTGTATTGACCTAATACACACCAACAAATTGTCACCCTTCTTCCACTGATTCCTTCATGAATAATGGGTTGTAGCCTAGGGGTTACACCTGACTGTCAATCAGGCCCCTTTAGGACTTAGCCCCCTTGTTCCCCCACTAATCCGTTCAATGTACAAAGTTACATACACCTGCCCCTAGACATGAGAGAGAATCCGAACAACCCACCTGAGTTTGTGAGGCGACAGACTTGGCCTTTCGTAGACGACTTTTGCACGAGTCAAGGTCAAGTCGTTTCGTCTCCAGGAGTTTCTTTTCCTTCTGAAACATAGATGGAGTCGTCTCCCTTGAATGTATGGTAATCATCTATGGGTTGGTTCATCCATTTTGTTTATATATTTGTATGTTTTCATATATTATACATACATTTTGAAAAAATGGGTATATTGTTTTCATCCCCGTTTCTCTCCATACATCTATCTATCCGTCCATCTGTATGTACATCCATCTGTCCCATTTCTTGTAAGAACTAAAACTTTTAAATCGTAATAGTTGGCGAACTTGATATTTGGTAAATGGCTTCCTTATACTGTGAATAGTGTGAAAGAAGTGAATTTCGTTTTTTTATTTGAATCCAGTATGTATGACCAACTAGTGTACGGTGAGAGTTCCACAGCTACATACCATGGATTAGCGTCATACCATGATTGTCTTCATGTCGCCATCGAGGAAGTTTTTAAGGGGCTGCAGTAAGTTGTTGGCCGTCGACTGTACAAACTCGCGGTGAGCGTTACCGATCAGGATCTGCGTTTGTCCGCTCTTCACCAGCGCATTGCCTGCAACACATACGGTCTCTAAACCATGCACTTCCTAATCATGGATTCACTATAGGAATGAATGGCCTTTTTGTGGAATTTATCGGGGTATAAACTTGGAAAAGTCGCGGGAATACTGGACGAAGGCCGGAAGGCCTCGTCCAGTATTCCCGCGACTTTTCCAAGTTTATATCCCCGATAAATTCAACAAAAAAAGCCATTCATTCCTTATAATTCCAGCATTTGAAATAAATTCATCAAGAAAATGTGTTTATTTTCCGTTTTCTTAAGAATTATTTTAACTGCGCCTGACGGTTACGGAAAGTAGTTCGGCATTGGAGTTTACTGGGACATAAATTTTGGACAGAGACTTGCTACGGACCAATCAAAGGGAATTGTGTAAATATTTTTGTGCTAGAATTATCACTTAATGCATTGCCTGGAAAACATACAAGTCCCATGTACAGTGGAACGTGTCTAAATCGGACACCCTGGGGATTTAGAGACGTTCCACTGTAGTTCAGCTACCTGTATATGTGACTTCCATCATGTGTGTGTGCGTGTGCTTCCAATCATGAACAACAAGAAATGTAATTTATCTGTCTACAAATACCCACGGTGATAACCCAAAAAATCAAAGATGTACTACCAAACTACTGTCTGTTTCACGAAAGCTGCCCAAAGTTTACGCCCATATAAACAATTTGAAAACAGTATTTTTTTCGACAATATTAAATGTTATCAAAATTTAAGAATGAGCCTTCTTTTTATTTCGTGAAATTTGGTCAGATATTGATTTTATTGCGAAAAAAAATTTCCCCATGTTAAATCCCCATAGACATCTTCACGGAGTGAAGATGTTTATGGGGATTTAACATGGGGAAATTTTTTAGAATTTCAAAAATACTGGACCGATTTTTAAAATTTAACTTTTGTTTTCTTAATTAGATCATTTCCAAGCTATCTAGCTAGGTTTCGGAGTCAATTTCCAAAATTTTCGTTTTTTGACTCCTCCCACAACTCCTCTACCTCTTTTTCCCCCATGTTAAATTCCCATAGACAAATCAATTTTTCGTAATAAAATCAATATTTGACCAAATTTCACGAAATAAAAAGAAGGCTCTTTCTTAAATTTTCCTTTAATTTAATATTATCGAAAAAAATATTGTTTTTGCATTGTTTATATAGCCGTAACATTTGGGCAGCTTTCGTGAAACAGACTTGAGTGGTATACAGGCATAAATATTGATATGGGATCATGTTGTTTCTGAATGATCTTTTCTGACGTGATGTAATATTTGACGTCATTTTTTCAGTAGGTTTTCATTAAAATATTTTCATGATCTCTAACGCACCAAAGATGAGGAGTTACATGTTTTATGCTTTACAAAACCATGTCGATTTCATGAAGAATCGAGTACAGTTTATTTCTGATATTCACACTTTAAAGTCAGTCGGACACAGGCTCAACTACAGGCCAACCTAACATACACGGTTCCAGGGCCGAAGTCATTACCGGCGTCCACCATATTACCCCCCAGTGTCTCGTGCGAGTTGTTCCGACCTCTACTGAACATATGGACAACACGCTCAGTTAGTCGAAAACCGGCTCAACTACAGGCCAACCTACCGTATGAGGTTCCAGGGCCGAAGTCATTACCGGCGTCCACCATATCACCCCCCAGTGTCTCGTGCGAGTTGTTCCGACCTCTACTGAACATATGGACAACACGCTCAGTTAGTCGAAAACCGGCTCAACTACAGGCCAACCTACCGTATGAGGTTCCAGGGCCGAAGTCATTACCGGCGTCCACCATATCACCCCCCAGTGTCTCGTGTGAGTTGTTCTGACCTCTACTGAACATATGGACAACACGCTCAGTTAGTCGAAAACCGGCTCAACTACAGGCCAACCTACCGTATGAGGTTCCAGGACCGAAATCATTACCGGCGTCCACCATATTACCCCCACCCCAGTGTCTCGTGCGAGTTGTTCCGACCTCTACTGAACATATGGACAACACGCTCAGTTAGTCGAAAACCGGCTCAACTACAGGCCAACCTACCGTATGAGGTTCCAGGACCGAAATCATTACCCGCGTCCACCATATCACCCCCCAGTGTCTCGTGTGAGTTGTTCCGGTCTCGCTTTCTCTTGTCCAACTTCTCGTAGAAAAACTCCTCCATGCGCACATCTGTATACAGAGGATCTCTCATTAGTGATGATATAACAATTATATTCCCAATATACTTTTGGGTGTATGTTTGTTTATTGGTGTTTAACTGCCTATCAACAGCTAAGGTCAATCATGTAAGGCCGGGCAAACAGGTTCGATCCCGTTTTTAACCTACTGCATTGGGAGGGGGGGGGGGGGGGGGGAGGGGATAATCCAAAATCAGAACGGAATATTTACATAAAAAAAATAAATATATATTCAGCCCTGAAATTAGAATAACCTGACCTGGTGCCAGGTCCATACCACACCAAAGTCACTTGGCCCCTTCCCCTAAAATAGGTTTACCAATAATGTGAGGGCCGAACCAGGTCAGAAATTCCGGTAATTTTGGGTGTATGAAAATTTTGAAATACATTTCTTATTTCTCAATGAAAGTATATGTTGTGACCACTCATTTGAACCCCTCATTTATAATTGTCTGTAAGTAATAGAGGATCTCACACGAGTGATGATTTAAGACATTATATTCGGAATACACGTTTGGGAGCATAATATTTTTAAAATATTCTGTTTCCGTTTTTTCTTATTTCTCAATGAACGTATATGTTGTGACCACTCATTTGAACCGTCTCGGTGAGATGGTTCAAATGGTGGTTACAATATATACTTCAGATGAGAAATAAAGAAAATATGTACAATTTTCCATCTGTGTAGAGAGTATCTGACATTAGTGATGATTCAACTAACCATTATATTCGAAAATCAGGGGCCCGTTTCACTAAACTTTGTACAACTAAAATGTTCATAAGTGCAAATGTAGGATTGTCTGGAAATTCCAATTGATGGATTTACATTTATTGAGCATAGGCTGCATATGCAGCCTATGCTCAACAAATGTAAATCCAATAATTGTTTACAAGAAAACATTGTTAATGCGAAATTTACCAACATTTTAGTCGTACAAAGTTTAGTGAAAGGGCCCCAGGGATTTCCCTAGGATTATTTAAATGTGGGTCCCAGGGCTCCCAACTTCACTAATTTTGGAGGTCCCTGGTGATTTTTTAGGGTCCCAAGTTTCATACAAATATTTCATTAAAAATAATATAAAATGGTATTCCTGAATTATCTGAACTGTTTTCAATAAAGAACAGTCACACAGGTTCTCCCAAAAAGTGTAAAAATGCTGTAAACTTTTGAAAATGATTCATTTGCACCGCCAAGTTTTGAGGGTCCACAGGATGCAGTGCCAATTCTCAGTGTGCGTCCTCGGCCAATAAAATGAATCAGGGATGCAGAAAACAGGGGTCAGGAAAATCCCTGAAACGTATATACATAATGGGACCATCAGATACCTTGGTGGGCTTGATATGCTGGCCATGGTCATCTTGTCATTGAGAAAGAATACACAATCTAAAACTACGGCAGACGACATATTTGATTACCCTTCAGTGCTCCAGATAAGGAATTAGTAATTGAGTATTTTCACTCCATCATTTCTGAAGCAATTGGATATTTCAAAATTTGAATTGGGTAAAATGAAATCACACTACTGTTTACCGTACACATCAACAGACAGCAATTATTGAATAGTTTGCTTTGAAATGAAAACATGTCTTGGCATTTCATTAGAATTGTCTCCTTGGAGACAATTCTAATGAAATACCAAGATGTGTTTTCATGGAACATAAGAAAAATATGCTATATTTGCGGTCTGTTTATTGTTTTCTGCAGCATGATAAAGGTACCACAAAATTGTTATTACTGTTTACTCGCTACTTCTGATTTCAATTTGGTTTTTGGCAATTTTAATTGGGTATTTAAGCAAATACGCAGCAAATCTGGAGCTCTGAGCCTTGTCAGCATGTGGAAATCCTAATGTAACCAAATGCCCTGGGAGGAATTAACGCTATGAGAGCTTATTGATGCAGGAGGAATTAAATCACCATACAAGTGTATCCAATTGTCCGACTGTTATGAAACGCTGCTTACACAAAAGTATTCATTAGACAAATGGACGTACAATGTAATTGCGAGATCCTCTAGTACTAATGGAAAATTGTAAATATTTTCTTTATTTCTCATATATGAAGTATATACATTGTATTGTAACCATCACGGTTCAAATGAGTGGTCACAACATATTATACTTTTATTGTGAAATAAGAAAAATCGGAAAGAAAATATTTAAAAAAAATATGAATGATGATAATGAGGTATGTGAAGCTTCTAGTCAATTGGACTTGGAGGAAAATGGGGACTGCATGGGTGGGCTATAGAATGATAGGGTTGTGAAGACATTTGGTACTTAACAACTTTAACAGAAATGTCGGACACACGGCAAAAGCGGCTACTACATCACGCTGACTGCAAGTGGACGTGATAAAAATAGGGTTTCGACATTTACATTTGAAATGATTGTAAATTGCTGTCGGACCATGTTTTTGATGAGAAAAAAATTTAAAATAGAGCATAAACAGCAGACGACAAAATTGAAGTGAGCAGTTTACAGCATACAGCACTGAGAGACAAGTGTCCATATCAGGCGCCAGTCACCCAGATCACTTGGGCGCACTTGGTTGATTGAGTTGTGTTTTATGTCTGTTGAACAAGTTTGACACAAAGGACAGTTTCAGGACATTTTGATATCATATAATCCAGTGTAGAGCATCGTCAAACTTGAAACAATTATGACCCTGATCAACCCTGAGACACGCCATACGATTTGGTACCTTCGGACATCTGCGTAATTTCATTAAATGCGCTTACAAAATTCCCATTTTTTTTTTATAAATAAAGTCAATAGTTGACAAAATTTTCAGAGTACATGTACATGCGGAATATAATTCCGCATGTGCGGAATATAATTCCGCATGTACTCTGAACATTTTGTCAACTTTTGACGACATTTACAGAAAATATTGCAAATTTTGTAAACAAAATTACATGGCGTGTCTCATTTGATGTAAATGGCGGTATACTGCTATGCTGGTCAATAATTGTTTAAGTTAACTTTTGTAAGCGTCCATCTTGAGGCAATATTGTCTGGAAAATATTGGCATATGCCTAGTAGTTTTTGGATAGTTTGCGTGAAGCACGATATCATGTTATCCATATTTCGTTCTAGACAACATATTGATCCATAATGCACCTATCAATGGTTTCATGATTCATCGTACATAGGCAAACCCCCAGGGTTTAAACAAATGATAAAATCTACCATCTAATTCCCACCCCTCACAAAGATCCTATAGCGCTAGTGCCTTTTGATATCAAATTGATCCGTAGCCGGTTTCACCAACATTTCTAGCAAAGTATACTTTGAGGGAGTAATCATTTATTTTTCCTGAAATGCATTATTTCATATAGAACTAACGACTGCATATATTTGATGATTAGAAGTATGCAGACTTACTATACTGAATTTATTACATTATCACAGCCAAAATGGCTGTGATAATGTAATAAATTCAGTATAATAAAAAATAATAAATTTATCCTAAAATTGAAAATTTCTCCCTCAAAGTATACATTGCTACTAAAGACTTATTATACTGAATTTATTACATTATCACAGCCAATTGTAATTATGGCTGTGATAATGTAATAATTTCAGTATAATAAAAATTAATTAATTTATTTTAAAATTGAAAATTTCTCCCTCAAAGTATACTTTGCTAGAAAAGTATACTTTGCAAATAGGCTACAGGTCTGTCATGTGACCAGATATTGAACATTTCATTGGTTGATTCTTAGGCTTGTCGCACAATTCCTATCATTACCAAACTCCCTATAAGTTGATATTTCATAGTTTTTTCTAATTCCCCGGGGTTTGACGTGCCCTGGGCAAGGCAATTGTCGCATGTGTCCGTGTCAATAGTCAAAATACCTGTGGAAATCATGATGACAGTATTTTTGTCGAAGATTACGGTCCTAAATTCAACGTAGATGGTTTTCAGTTGATGTGCCCACGTACATTGTGGTCACATACAGATCGAATAAACTCGTTATTTATTTCATGGTCATTCGCAGAGAAGGAAAGATTCTATTTTACCGGTATAATGCAATTAATTCCCCTTTACCGTACATAAATATTATGTATGTTGGTTGGTTAGAGAGTTCTCTAGGTTAAATCTTTACCATAAAATGGCATATGATTGGTATATTGTAAAGCACATGGTGGGGGTGGGTTCTAGAAAATAACTAGATGGTCAGTCGTCAGTAAGCGAGCTTACGGAATACCCCCCGCATGGGCCCAGGTACCCCTAAAATATGTTAAAAAATTTCCAAGTGTGTGGGCTTGTGACCTATTGACTCTTGGGATTAGCGGGAGCGGCCTGAACATGATGAATTTGTCACAGGGTGGTAGAGGTTCATTGGAGCAATGCGTGCTGGGAAATGTGACAGCAGATTCCGAGCAAGGAAATAAAAGATATAACCGATTTTCTGATGTTTAGTTTTGTAAAGAGACTAAGTATGTGACCTTGACCTCGAGATCAGCGGGGATTTGTCACAGCATATGAAACTATTAAGAATTTTACATGAAAGAAATAGAAGTTCACCGGTTATAAACATATTTCTCTGATGTTAAGTTTTGTAAAGAGACTAAGTATGTGACCCTTCGACCTTGGGATCTGCGAGGGGTTGGACAGTCGTGATTTGTAACAGCATGATTAGTACAACCTTAGAGGAATGCCACATCGTGAATAATAAGAAATTTTCAAGAAAGGAAGTTAGAAAGTTATAACTTATTTCTCTGATGTTAAGTTTTGTACAGAGACTTAAAGTTTGTAAGAGAATTAAAAAATGTATTTGACCTTTGGACATTGGGATCAGCGGGGGTTGGGACGGTCGTAGATTTTGTAACAGCAAGATAGTACAACCTTAGAGGAATGCACAAGTGAAATAATAAGAATTTTCAATGAAAGGAAGTATGATGTTATAACTTTATTTCTCTGATGTTAAGTTTTGTAAAGAGACTTAGTATTTGACTTGACCTTTTGTATCCCAGCGGGAGTTGGACGGTCGGTGTATTTGGCACAGCTGCTAGTAGAGCCTGACGGAATGCATGTGTGATATATTTAAGCATTTTAGATGAAGGAAATAGTAGTTATAAACAATATTTCTCTGGATGTTAAGTTTTGTAAAGAGACTTATGTATTTGACTTGACCTTAGGTAACAGCGGGTGTTGGCGGGTCGTGGATTTGGCCACAGCATGCTAGTAGAAAAAAAAAAAAGCCTGACAGGAATGCATGTGTGAAATATTAGCATTTTAGATGAAGGAAATAGAAGTTATAACAATATTTCTCTGTTGTGTAAGTTTACAGAGTAAGTATTTGACCTTGACCTTGGGATCTGCGGGGGTTGGACGGTGTGGATTTGGCACAGCATGCTAGTGAGCCTTAAAGGAATGCATGTCGTGAAATATTAAGCATTTTAGATGAAGGAAAAGAAGTTCATATAACATATTGCTGATGTTAAGTTTACGGACGGACGGGAGAAAGACGGGAAAACCTGACTCCCGTATACCCCCACAACGTTGTGGGGTATAAAAACAGTATATTGTGTTAGACAGCAAGCATGTGCATGTATTGGTGGGGGGGGGGAGATTTTCCTAGGAAATATTCCCCCCGCCACCATCTACCATATGCATAGTGGATATGGACGTCTCTTTGTAGACAAGAACAGCCCACGATTGGGGAGAGTATTTCTGATGAAATAAAATAATTTATACCATATGCAGTGGATGTGAATGTCTCTTTGTAGAGAAGAATAGCAGGTGATTGGGGGAGTATTTCTGATGAAATGAAATTAATGTTGGTGAAGAGATAGCATCGAGGGCTTGGCGCAACACTAGTCTAACTCAGTTTTTTCAGAAAATCACTTTTTTGCATAAATTGAATATATGACCTGAATACACATTCTGTGAAAAAATTGGCCATAATTGCTAATTAATTAACACCTATTTAACCAGAAACCAATAAGTCTATCTCAAACTGGACAACTTTTGTTAGCGCAACACTAGTCTAACTGAGTAGTTGGACTTATTGTGCGCTATTTTCTCACAGCGCAACACTAGTCTACTTGAGTTGGACTGTTATAGTGCGCTATTTTTCTTGGCGCAACACTAGTCTAACTTGAAGTTGGGACTGAAATCTTCAGTGCAAAGTAGCTATCTCTAGATGGACTTGTTTTGCATTGCAATATGTTGATTAATTGATGCCCTGGTCACAAAATATGTTAACACTTTAGTTATAGGTGAATTCTTAATTTTTTGGTGTACCAATCAAACACAGATTATCGATAATTGCTGCCTGCATGTCTATAGCTTGTTTACTGCGAAAACATTTTTCAGTTACATTGTGCAGATTCATTCTTTAATTTGCTTGCAATGTTCAATTTTTTATACAACATATGGTTGTGCTATATAAATTTTGGTTTTCTAAATTAGACAAAAACCTGCTCCACCAAATATTAGAAGTGATCCTAAGGACTATGTGTTGAAACATGGGATTGGATGGCTGCATTCCACTCTGGTTCAAATTTTATGCTCCTATAATTTGACAGTGCCGGCGGTGAATGATTACCGACATGCTGTTAGATATAAACTAAACAGACACACATTTTACTATAGTGTGAAAATATGGAATAGATGACAGAAACAATATACATGTATATATGTTATGAAAAAAACTACTCCAGCTTTCATTCTTTCTACAATTTTACAACATTGAGCTTGTAGAATGCAAATAACATTCTATATTGGAAGGAAATTTTAACAATTCTCAAAGTTTACTATTTTAACCATGTGAAGGAAAAATATGCCTTGGAGGAAAAAGTGGAAGATTGACTGCTAAACTGGTAAGTTGCAACAATAACTTTTACCAATAATTTTTTGACAATTGTGCATTAATTTTATAAACTATTTCTTGGTATTATTTGTATATTTAAATTGGTTTGTTTTGTTCAAAGACGCATAAAATAAACCCACACATTACGCAAAAACAAATATTAAAAAAAAATGTAAAATACCTAATTATGGTAATCATTCACTACGTTTCAACATCAAAAGCGACCGTTTTTTTACACCATTATGACTAATTTCTCCACTACTGTACAACATAGAGCTGCGGCGTTTCGTCCTTACTTGAAGAAATGGCGAACTACTTTTAAATATTTTAGATATTCAATATAAATTACTGTTATATGAGACTAATTATCTGACGATTATTCTGTACGATTTATTATTTAAAAGTATCATAATTGACACCAGAAGCAGAATTGAGCGAATTAATATTGAATTATTTTGAAATTAACATCGATTTTTCTGATATTCGAAGACATTGTGGTTATTTCTCCTGTGACGGACAGTGACCATGCGTTTACTCACCTGCAAAAACAAAAAAACCAAACAAGTAACGTGTGAGTTAGTAGGGTTTAGTTAGAATTTTTGTTTGGATCGTTTTGGAAACAGACGCTTTAACTTTCTATGCTGTCGGTCAAATCCCATAATTTGTTCAAACACTGTACGTATTTGTGTGTACTATTATTCAATATAAATATTGTTTAAAGCTAACTTTGGAAAACTTACGGAGAGGATCACAAAATAAGGTATCTTGCAATGTGTTTATAACCCCACCCCCCCCCCCCTCCACCTCCCCCACACGACAATTAAGGTTATCACCTTATTCATCTGTTGACTGTCTAGCGTTTCTTAGCATTTTAGTTTCCGGCACAATTATATCAAGACTGTGTGTCTCTGACCTTCATCAAACTCCCAGTCATGTACATTGATATTGATGACGCAGACACTTATGATAGGATATTGGTTGTTCCCAACCACAGGTCATGGTAACCATTGCTGAAAAGATATTGCTATTCGTTTTTGCACAATGACATGAGTTTTGTTGTGTCCGATCTTCATGAACTTCACCCATGTGAGTTATATCGGTTGTCTATCGGATTTGCGTGGTGAACAGTTTTCAGTACCTTTTATTTCTGCAAACACTGCAAGCTGATTATTCTGAAGCTCAAATATTTCCATACGTGGAGGTCAAGGTCCAGGTCTGATTGGAATAAATGTTGCAAATTTGCCTATAGGGTTTCTTTCTATCGCTGTAAATCTGCTTGGTTAGAATATCGACATGGCTGTGTTACAATATTGTTATTTTCACATGGCCCAGATATGATGCCCATATGTCCAGCTCAAGGTCATTATACTTGTAAAATTGTGTTTGGCTACCTTTAATCTCTGCAAGCCTGCTATGGAATTCACATGAATGAGAGGATATTGTGTTTTGGATAGTTTCAATAATTTATGAAGTTTAGGCTTTGTAATAACAAGACCCTTTTTTATATTTTCTTTGGCTATTACATCAATATTTTGACCTTCCACACTCTTGATAATTTATTATAAGCTGATTGTTCAATACTATATTAGTTTCACCTGACAATACAATCAATGTTACACTTTTTAACTACTGATGTTGCTTGTTAATGATCCGACGGCACATTATCTTGCCCTTGGTATTTACCGTTTTAGGGCCAAGCTGAGAAATCAGGAAGTGTCCTCAAGGGGTTCGCCATTGCGTCAGGTCTGTCTGTTTAGTAGATTTTTCCCCAAACCCAAACCGCGGCTAAATGTTCATATTTTCTGTTACCCTTGCTCTGAAATTCGTATATTACACCACCATTACTTCTGAGGGTTCCTCCTTCTGGCCGTTTTGTGACAAATCCATATCTATGCTGCCCCACTAAAACCAGGGTCAAACCACAATTAAATGTACTTGCTGTTTTTCTGATTGATTCTATGTACTTTGTTTGCAGAAAATGGCATTCTGAAGGGTCTTTTCCTGACAATGTTTGCGAATTGAAGAGGATGAAGACGTAAACATTACAGCATGACACAAAACTACCAAGGTCGACCCAGAATTGTGTCAGTATCAGCCCGAGTAGAAACAGAAAACGCCCAGAACGATGCTCAGTATCAGCCCCTGAGCTAGAACAGCAACAGCCCAGAACGATGTCAGTAACAGCCGAGTTGAACAGAAACAGCCAGAACGATGTCCAGTTTCAGCACGAGTAGAAACAAGCAACAAGCCCAGAACGATGTCCTGTTCAGTATCATCCACGGTGTCTCATCATTAATGTACAGGATGGACATCTGTATGAACTGTGATGCGGTTTTCTGACAGCACGAGTAGAACAGTAACAGCCAGAAGTGTCAGTATTCAGCCTGAGTAGAACAGCAACAGCCCCCCAGAACGATGTCAGTATCAGCGCGTGTGTCTCCCAATAATAGTACAGGATATGACATCAGTATGAAAAAAAAAAAAAACCAGTTTTTTTTTGATTGAGTTTTCTGACAGCCCGAGTAGAAAACAGAAAACAGCCATGACGATGTCAGTATCAGCCCGGTGTTCCCACAAAATAGTACAGGATGACATCAGTTTGAACAGTGATGGGTTTTCTGACAGCCCGAAGTAGAACAGAAACAGCTCAGAAACGATGTCAGTATTTAGCCCGAGTGAGTTGTCTCACAAATAGTACAGGATGGTCATCAGTATGAACAGTTGATGGGTTTTCTTGACAGCCGAGGTAGAACAGAAAAAGCCTCAGAATGATGTCTGTATCAGCCGAGTGTCTCACAAATAGTACAGGGATGGACATCAGTGATGAACGTGATGGGTTTTCCGACAGCTCCGAGTAGACAGAAACAATCGAAACGATGTCAGTAACAGCCCGAGACCCGAGATGTAGAACAGAAACAGCCCAGAACGATAGTCAGTAACATCTCGAGTGTCTCACAAAATAGTACAGGATGACTTCAGTTGAACAGGTGATGGATTTTCCGAAATCAGCGTCTCGGCGGCCATACAACAATATCCAGACTTTCAGTGATGCAGACAAAACATAGGATTTCATCGCAAGATGATTTCAGTGGTTATTCAAACATGAGTGATGGTGAATTATAGTTGAGGCTCTATGCTACTTAATGAGGATAGGGATATCATACTGACACATATAGGAAATGAAAGTACTTCCAGTGTTTATTTGTTTCCTCTGTACATGACAGTCTTTTTTTACTAAGTAGTTCTGACCTTGATGGAAAATGAGTTTGATTCAAACTCATTGCACAGCGCATCTACAATGCATGATGGTGCTTTGTGCAAACTGTCTGTGTGTTACCACCCCATGGGTCCAAAGTATTGACCTCATGAACTCATGTGCTATTTTGATGATTGTCATGCTGAGGAAAGCACGATATGCAATAGCGACTCTCCATCGGTCCCAAGTAGTGAAACCGTGACTCAAGGATATATCCAAAGTCTGTCCCAGCTAGTGAAACGTGACCCGCAATGATATATCCATGTCTGTTCCCAGCTAGTGAAAACCGTATGTATCATGGCAATGATAATATCCAAGTCTGTCCCAGCTAGTGAAACCGTGTCCTGCATGATATATCCAAGTCGTCCCAGCTAGTGAAAACCGTGGTCGTTGCAATGATATATACGTACCCCTGTGCCAGCTACGTGAAAACATGACCACAATGTTCTACTCCAGTACCTTGTGTCTGGCTAGTGAAACCATGACCACATGAATCTATCCGACCTGTCCCAGTAGTGAAACGTTTGTAATGCCAATGATCTATCGAACCTGTGCCAGCTAGTGAAACATGACACACAATGATCGATCGAAGCCCTGGTCTCGCTAGTGAAAACCTGACCCACAATGATCTATCGAACCTGTCCCAGCTAGGTGAAACCATGACCACAATGATCTATCCGAACCTTGTTCTCGACTAGTGAAACCATGACCCCACTATTGATCTATCCGAAACCTGTCCCAGCTAGTTTGAAAACATTGACCCCAATGATCTATCGAACTGTCCCAGCTAGTGAAACCATGAACCACAATGATCTATCCGAACCTGTGTCCCAGCTAGTGAACCATTTGACCCACAATGATCTATCCGAGGCCTGTCTCGGCCTAGTGAAACCATGACCGCAAGATCTATCCGCGCCTGTTCTCGGTACGATGGATACCATGACCCACACTGATCTATTACCGAAAACCTGTCCAGCTAGTGAAACCACTGGAACCACAATGATCTATCCGAAACCTTCTGTTTCGACTAGTGAACCAATGACCCACAATGATCTATTCCGAACCTGTCCCTGCTAGTGAATACCATGTACCACACTGATCTATCAGAACTGTCCCAGCTAGTGAAACCATGACCACAATGATCTATCCGGAGCCTGTCTCGGCTAGTGAATCCATGACCCCCCCCCCCCCCCCCCCCCCAACACAATGATCTATCCGAACTGTGCAGCTAGTGATTACCATGACCCACAATGAATGATCTATCTTGAAGGCCTGTCTAGGCTAGTGAAAACCACGACCACAATGATTCTATCCGAACCTGTCTCGGATAGTGAAACACGACCCACAATGATCTATCCGAACCTGTCCCAGCTAGTGAAACCATGACCACATGATCTATCCGAACCTGTCCAGCTAGTGAACCATGACCCACAATGATCTATCGAACTGTCACAGCTAGTGAAACCATGACCCACAATGATCTATCCAGAACTGTCCCAGCAAGTGAAAACATGGCCCACAAGATCCTATCCGAACCTGTGACGCTAGTGATACCATGAACCCACAATGATCTATCCAACCTGTCTCGGCTAGTGAAACCATGAACCCCACAATGATTTATCGGAAACCTTGTCCAGCTTGTGAAACCAAATACCACGATGATATTATCGAACCTGTGCCTGTAGTGAAACCACGACCCACAATGATCTATCCGAACCTGTCCCAGCTATGTGAAACCATGACCCACAATGATCTATCGAACCTGTCCCAGCTAGTGAAACAGGACCACAATGATCTATCCGTAACCTGTCCCAGCTAGTGAAACATGGACCCACAAATGATCTATTCCGAACTGTCCCAGCTAGTGAAACCATGACCCACAATGATTCTATCGAACCTGTCCCAGCTAGTGAAAACCATGACCCACAATGATCTATCGAACCTGTCCCAGCAGTGAAACCATGGACCCACAATGATCTATCCGAGCCTTGTCTCGGATAGTGAACCTATGACCACAATGATCTATCCGAGCCTGTCTCGGCTAGTGAATGAAACCATGACCCACAATGATTATCCGAAACCTGTCCCAGCTAGTGAAACCATGACCCACAATGATCTATCCCGAACCTGTTTTCGACTAGTGAAAACCATGACCCACAATGATCTATCGAACCTGTCCAGCTAGTGAAACCATGACCCACAATGATCTAATCCGGAAACCTGTCCCAGCTAGTGAAACCATGACCCACAATGATCTATCGAAGCCTGTCTCGGGCTAGTGAACCATGACCCCACAATTGATCTATCCGAACTGTGCAGCTGTGATACCATGACCCACAATGATCTATCTGAGACTGTCTCGGCTTGTGAAACCACGACCCACAATGAGCTATCCGAACCTTGTCTCGGCTAGTGAAAACCACGACCCACAATGATCTAATCCGAACCTGTCCCAGCTAGTGAAACCATGGGAACCCAATGATCTATCCGAAACCTGTCCAGCTAGTGAAAAACCATTGACCCCAATGATCTTATCCGAACCTGTCCCAGCTAGTGAAAACTTATGACCCACAATGATCTATCCGAACCTGTCCAGCTGAGTTGAAAACCATGGCCCACAATGATCTATCCGAACCTGTGCAGCTAGTGATACCAGACCCAAATGATCATCCAACCTGTTCAGGCTTGTGAAACCCATGACCCACATTGATCTATTCCGAACTGTCCCCAGCTAGTGAAAACCGAATACCCACAATGATCTATCCGAATGTGCCAGCTAGGTGAACCTACGACCCACAATGATCTATCCCGAAACCCTGTCCCAGCTAGTGAATCCATGGACCAACATGATCTATCCGACCGTGTCCACTGTAGTGAAACCAATGACCCACAATGATCTATCGAACCTCGTCAGCTGTGAAACCATGACCACAATGATTCTATCCGAGCTGTCTCGGCTAGTGAAACCATGACCCACAATGATCTATCCGGAGAACTGTGCCAGCTATAGTGAAACCATGACAACAATTATCTTTCCGAACTGTCCCAGTGAATGAAACATGAACCGCATATGATCTATTTGAACCTTGGTCACTGCTAATGTCCAGCTGCGGATCCAGTAATGGACTTTAATGAATCATTTTTGGCTTATAGGGTAGTACAACATGGGTTGCTAAGATGAATTCTGAAATTTGGATAATTATTTGATCTTCTCTTGATGGATCAGAGTTATGAGGATGATATACCATTGAGTAAATACAGAAAAAGCTTCATCCATTGAGACAACGTGTAAGTACACCGCTAAAGCCCATTTTATGAATGTAATGTCAACTACACATGGGAAATCAAGAAAATATTAAATACACTTTGTGTTAACCATGTTAGTCCAGTTCTCAAGAAACCAACTGCAACACAGTCGATTTCTGAGCTTGATGAAGTATCCCCTGTCGAAAGTCCACCATAGACCATCACATGCAATCTAGAAAGAGGAAGAAAACGAACATGAAATGATCACGATGGAAACGGAAATGTTACTTAAGGAGCAAAAAAACACCTGTTAAAACATACCTTTCAAGAAGACTAACAAAAGAAAACGAGCACGAATATTGGGAAATGGATGTGGTCATGCATGTCGATACAAATGTATGATAGATAAAATCAAATCAACTGTGAACACATTTTTCATGAATTTTTGGAGTCTTGAGATGTTACAGTGAGAGACCAATTGTCCAAACTGGGTACAGAGTAAACAAAGAAAGTAGGCATCTTTAGCGGACCAAACATATCCTCGGCGTACAAACACGAGGACCTGGCAGTTATGAAATGAATGGATCGATGTCAAAGTATGTAAAAAGTTCTTCTGGATACCTTAGACATTAGTCACCAGATGGTTGAGGATTGATACCGTTTCTAGAGAAAGCTATAAAAGGAGAATTTGTGTGTCCGGGATTGTGCACGAGGACAGAAGAGGCAAAACAATAAAACAGGCCAAAAAGGTACGGAAGATAGGAATAATCAAGTTAAAAGTTCACATCAACTCATTCCCAAGGGTTGAATCGCATTATTGGCGAGAAAGATTACATTTCAAAATTAATCTTGAAACCAGGCCTGAGTGTGCCAAAAATGTACATCCTTTTATCAAATCAACTTGTGAAGTAAACAATTTTGAAGCTGTTTCAATATATACTTACAGACATATTTTTGATACCACTTTAACATTGGATTTCACTCACTAACAAAGACTGATGTGATCTGTGTGCCAGGTTCGAAATATGTCAGAAGCAGAACGGATAGGACATGCAAACAGAATATGATAATAACATCAAGAATAAACAGCTGGCAAGGGACATGAAAGATGAGGATTAAAATGAAAACCGAAAATAATCCTGATTGTGCTGCTGCATGATTTGACTCAGCAAATTTTAGTAACCCCAAAAGCAATGAGTCTGTTATGTATTACAGTAGACAAAAATTTGCAGCTTTAATCTCTCAGTTTACGATCTCGGATACAAAAGAGGGATTTTGTTATTCTGGCAAGAAATGCCATATCTGGAAGACGGGACATGTGAAATTTGGCATCTTGTGTATTAAGTTCTTGAAAAACAAGCGAATTAGACGCAAATGAAGTTACATTATTTTCTGACAATTGTTGGGTGGACAGAAACCGCAATAGGATTTTTTGTGTCAATGTTATGTACGCAAAACAAAATTTGGTACATCAGGCTGGAGCACATGTTTTTGGGAGCGGGGCACACACAGAATGAGAATGATGCATTCATGCCACATTGAGCACAGCAGTCGAGGCAAAATCGATCCTTTACTATCATCAATGGGCTTGCAACGGTACGAAATGCTCGTCAGGCAAACCCATATAAGTTGTGGGCAGTACTTGATTCTGACGACTTCTTCGATTTTAAATGCCTGTCGCAATCAATACCACAAATATAGACTTTGATGTATATCGCTTGCTAAAAAAAATCGATGGTTGGAAAATAAAGGTGGTCTCATTTGATGAAAGGAATATGAAATTATGAATTCTGAGATGTACAAAGACTTCACATCTTTAAAGTGTAATCTTGGTGTGAAACGCGAAGTAGCACAAGATTAGCTCGTCACAACAGCAATTTCTACCCAAATGAATTTTCCACCACTCGAGAAACTGTTCTGCGACCTGTGAGCCCCCAATGTGGCATTGGCAAATACAAGGCATTAACCAAGCTATGTACATAAATATCATTCCCTAAGTTCATTCATACTTTGTTTCTATCATTTGCCCACAAGTCGCAAGCAGACAGTGATTCCAGATTAATGTGAACATGCCACTTAATGTAGATATGTGAAGGTTTATTGATTGATATTCTGATTACCCCACCCCCCCCCCACCTCCCGATCCATACTAGTATGTTGCGCTCTAAAAAATGATGCCAATAGTAAGTCGGATGGTTTTAAATCTTTATATACTCTTTATCCACACCCATTGGTCTTACATGCCAATTTTCATATACAATCCACAAAATAAAAATTACTAGTCAGACTAGAGTCGGTGTTCTGTATCTATAAACCCCCTGCTCACTTAGTGTAGAAAAAAAACTGTTGAAAATACACAATATTAACATTTCCATTTTGTCATTTAGTTGTCCTCAGCGGATCAATGGAAAAAAATTAGTTTGCCGTATTTCCTCACCCATTGATCTGACGGATTGAGAATGTTAACTGTTTGTGTCGTCTTAGTTTTTATGTGATGTTGAATTTCCACTTCATAATGTTTTCAATTGCAAACAATATGAAAGTCATGCTACATTTTCATCAACTATAACCATTGCTTGCTAGCAGGCGACATAGCGGCAAATATGTTGTGGAATTTCAATAGGAATTGCATCATATGATGCAAATTTAATGATATGCCATAACCATATTTTCAGTTTTTCAGAGAGATGTAAGAAAAAACTAAAATATGAAATGACGTTTGCTGCTAAAATTTGAAACTATTTTAACACCGTTGATTTACCAGCATGTTAAATGAGTTTAAGATCTTGTTTTGAATCTAGAGATTCTCCATACATGTATATCAAATGTTGATAAATAAATAAAGTATAAACACAGTTATGTTATCATTACAATCTGCGTATGTGGGCAAATATTTTGGAACAAAACTAGTCTTATTGAGATGTGGACTACTGTTTACTTGTTCATTTCACTCGTCATTTCACTGTGAAATGTCTAAGTTGAGTTGGACTAGTGTTGTGCTGAAAATTTCAGTGCGCAACTAGTCTAACTTGAGTTGAAACTAGATGTTGCGCTGAAAAAAAAAAAAAATTTCATAGTTGCGCAACAACGTTCTTTTAACTCTTCAAATATATATTTCAATTATTAAAAAAAAAAAAATCAAGTTGATATTTTAATTTTCCGTAGTATAAATATATACCAACACTCTGAATATCAAATCTCTTGTTCCTTGAGTAGTTTTGGGAATATCAGTTTATTACCTTCTCCTGAAAAAGTTTACAAAAAAACCTAGTTAGACTAGTGTTGGCCAATTCCCTCGGCACATGTGGCATGTTTTGGGGTGGGGGGATTTTCCTAGGAATATCCCCCCCAAACACCATCTACCATATGCATAGTGGACGGGAATCGTCTCTTTTAGACAAGAAATAGCCCAAGTTTGGGGCAGGAGTTTTCTGATGAAACTAGATTGCGTCAGTAAGCGAGGCTAACGGGAATACCCCCCCGCGTGTGGGCCCAGGTAACCCCTAAAAAATATTGTAAACATTTCCGAGTGTGTGGGCTTGTGACCTGACTCTGGATTAGGTGCAGCGGCCGATGAAAGAGAATGTGACAGGGTGGTAGAGGTCATTTGAGCAATGAGTGTGTGAAGATGTGAAAGCTGATCGAGCATAGGAAATAGAAAAGTTATAATCCGATTTTCTCTGATGTTAAGTTTTGTAATGAGACTACCGTATAACCTCGAATTAACGGCCCCGGAGACGTTAAATTTTAACAAAAGGGGGGGGGGGGGGGGGGGGGCGTTTATTTTTCACAGGGTGGTAGAGGTCCATTGGAGCAATGAGTGTGTGAAATGTGAAGCAGATCCGAGCAAGTGAAATAGAAGTTATACCGATTTCTCTGAAGTTAAATTATGTAAAAAGAAGACTACCGTATAACTCGAATTAACGCCCCAGAGGGGGGGCGGGCGTTTATAGCCAGTAAAAAAATTTTTTTTTTTTTTTTTTTCTGAGGACCGGCCCCCAATTTCAAACACAAATTAAGGATTTAAGGTATATTTGTGTTTGAAATTGGCTGGGTCATTGGTAAAATTATTATTTATTTTTTTTGGGGGTATATTAGCCGATTTTTTTTTTTTACAAGGACCGCCAAATTTCCAAACACAAATAAGGATTTAAGGATTATTTGTATTTGAAATTGGCGGTCATCGGTAAAAAATTATTATTATTTTTTTTATTTGGGGGTTTATTAGCAGGAACAGGAAAAAAAAAGAAAATTTAATTTTTTTTTTTACCAAGGACCGCCAATTTTCGAACACAAATAAGGATTTAAGGATTATTTGTATTTGAAATTGCGGTCATCGTAAAAAATTTATTTTTATTTTTTTTATTTGGGGGTTTATTAGCCAGAATTTTTTTTTTACCAAGGACCGCCAATTTCGAACACAAATAAGGATTTAAGGATTATTTGTATTTGAAATTGGCGGTCATTGGTAAAATTATTTATTTTTTTTATTTGGGGGGGGGGGGGGGGGGGGGGTTTATTAGCCAGTTAAAAAAAAGAAAAAAAAAAAAGACAAAAAAATTACCAAGGACCAATTTCAAACACAAATAAGGATTTAAGGATTATTTGTGTTTGAAATTGGCGGTCATTGGTAAAAAAAAAAAAAAAAATATTATTTGGTGGTGGGGGGGGGGTGGGGGGGGTTTATTAGCCAGTAAAAAAAAAAGAAGAAGAAAAAAATGACCTTGACCTTGGGATCTGCGGGGGTTGGACGGTCGTGGATTTGGTTCAGCATGGTAGTAGAGCCTTACAGGAATGCATGTGTGAAATATCAAGCATTTTAGATGAAGGAAATAGAAGTTATATTTCTCTGATGTTAAGTTTACGGACGCACGGACGGACGGACGCACGGACGGACGTTCTTACGAGAGCTACATTGTGGGGTTCCTAACCATAACCTATCCTAAATCAGACCCCGTAAAGATCAATCAGACATAAAAAACAACCCCATATAAAGAGTAAATAACCCCACAAGAGCAATTCATACGGGGTTAAACACGGAATCAGCATCTCTTAACAAGTCCATTACTGTGTGGTTAACCTCACAATGTAGCTCTTGTTTGTACGGATGCACGGACGCACGGACGGACGCATGGACAACCTGACTCCAGTATACCCCCCCACAACTTGTTGCGGGGGGTATAACAAAATAATGTATGTTGGTGTAGAACAGACAGCATGTGCCATGTATTGGTGGGGAGGGGGGGGGGGAGATTTTCCTAGGAAATATCCGTCACATGCTAACTGTTCTACACAAACATTTTCACTTGATCAGAAATCTTCCCCCAATCTTGTGATATTCTTGTCTATCAAGGGACTTACACTATGCATATGGTAAATTGGGGTGGGGTGTGAGGGAGGTGATTTTTTATGTTCCCCTTTCTTATACTAGCAAATGACATACATTGTGCCTATGTGCACATGTTTGGTGGGAAATAATTCTGCTTTGTAGCATTCAAACACAAACTTTTGGGTGGGGGGGAGAATTTCCAGGTTGGGGGGTAGAATTTCCTATGGTCGAGCCTGGAAATCTTCCCCCATGGGGGGGAAGATTTCCAGGGGGGGGGGGGGGGGGGGAGAATTTCCTGTGACACCGGTACTGTTTAGGCTGGTGTCTTTTGATATCAAATTATGAGGCAAGTTCTTGGAAACATATTGCAATACCATTAAAGGCATTCCTTCCATTTCTGAGCCGAACCTGATAAAGCTGGTAATTTCTGCCAAAATGGCTGTGAGATAATGTAATAAATTCAATATTACAAAAATAAATAAATTTATCCTAAAATTGAAAATTTCTCCCTCAAAGTATACTTTGCTAAGTATACTTTGCAATGTTGGTTAAATCGGCACCTGATAAATGTGATATCAAAAGCCATATTCTTTATGTGTACACTTACGCGGGTTCAACATAGAATTTCATGCCAAATTTATCTTGCACGGCTTGGAAACGGTAGGAAGTCATTGCCTTGCTTGATAAACGTAAAAAAAAAGCCTAGTTCTCAGGTGTTCTCAGGCTCGGCTTGGAAACTGTGGGATTTCCTCGCCGAGCCTCTCAGAGGAATTCCTACATGTTTCCAAGCCTGATAAACTTGATATCAAAAGCCTCATTCTCCACTTACTGAAGCAGAGCCTCTGAATTTCTATGCGTTTACAAGCCAAGCCTAATCAATATATTAAAAGCCTCGTTTGGCTGTATTCTCCACTTTCCGGCCTAAAATGACCATAACACGATTAAATAAATAATTTGCCTGGAGCCTATTTCATCAACATTGCAAAGTATACTTTAGTAGCAAAGTATACTTTGAGGGAGCAATCATTGATTTTTCCGAAATTCATTATTTCATGCAGAACTAACGACTGCATATATTTGATAATTAAAACTATGCAGAATTATTATACTGAATTTATTACATTATCACAGCCAAAATTGGCTGTGATAATGTAATAAATTCAGTATAATAAAAATTAATAAATTTATTCTAAAATTGAAAATTTCTCCCTCAAAGTATACTTTGCTAGGAAAGTATACTTTGCAATGTTGATGAAATATGCCCCAGATAAACTTGATATCAAAATGCTCATTGTCCACTTACTGGGGTTTGGCTGGAGTAGAGCCTCGGTGGAGCGGAGAGTGCGCTCCGTCCATTGTCGCGTCTTCTCCGCTCGGTTCAGCAGGTTCTCAAAGTGGGCATCGAGCTCCGTCTTCTCCGCAGATCCAAACTTCTCTTCCGTGAACTGGAGATACAAGGAATGGTTAATAGTAGGGACAAATAATGATGATGACAAATAAGCATATACAGGGTACCCCCAGATTCAAAGTGGTAAAATTCAAGGCTATTCAAGGCTTTTCAAGGCCCTATTTTCAAAAAAAATAATAAAAAATTGAAGGCTTTTCAAGGCCCATTCGGAGTTTATAGTATAAACCATGCTCCAGATAAGCTGCGTATTTGCTGAAATACCCAATTAAAATTGCCAAAAATCCTCTATCATGCTGCAGAAAACAATAAACAGACCACAACCATAGCATTTTTTTTCTTATTTTCCATGAAAACACATCCAAGGAGACAATTCTAATGAAATGCCAAGACATGTTTTCATTTCGAAGCAAACTTTTCAACAATTGTTGTCTGTTGATGTGTAAACAGTAGTGTGATTTCATTTTACCCAATTACAATTTTGAAATACCCAATTGCTTCAGAAATGATGGGAGTGACAATACAATACTAATTCCTTATCTGGAGCCCTGGTATAAACTAACCCCAAAACATCTCTCCTGCCTTTGGACAAAATACAGTGTGCTTCTTTGGGGGAGGGGAGGGAGTTCTGACATTTTCTGGAATAACATATAACAGAGAATTAAAGACGAATGTAGAACTTCTACATTCGTCTTTAATTCTCTGTTATATGTTATAATGCCTTCAGAAGCATACAATATGCGGACATGGGTATGGGGAAGTGATATGGGTGATGAACCAATGGTACTACCCAATGAAGTGCTAGGGAAAGTATTGCAGTTGCATAATTTTCATTATTTTATTGTAATTAATCACAATTAAAAAGAAAGCGCATAACCAGTGTATTATAAACCACTTCGAAATATTGATATGGAAATAGGTAACGGACGGATTTTAGAATGTTGTCCGTTTGCCCCACCCATCAAAAACAAACATTAGCGCCGATATACGCCCGCCGTTTCTTGTAACACCATACCATTAACCCTTACACTGCTATATTATTTTTTACTGTAGTCTGCTGTTTATTTTCTATTTTCCATTTTTATCAACAAAAACATGCCTTGATAGCACTTTAGAATAATTTACAACGTGCTTTGACAGCACTTTATTGAGAAATAAGGCAAGATATAAAAGCAACAGCAGATGACAATTGTTGTATGTAGCGGTCTAAGGGTTAATAATTCCAGCACAAAAATGTTTACACAATTCCCTAACATTTGATTGGCCCGTAACAAGTCTCTGTTCAAAATTTATATCCAGTAAACTTCCACGCTGAACTACTTTCCGTAACCGTGAGGCGCAGTTAAAATAATTCTTAAGAAAACGGAAAATAAATACATTTTCTTACTGAATTTATTTCAAATGCTGGAATTATAAGGAATGAATGGCCTTTTTATGGCCTTTTTGTGGAATTTATCGGGGATATAAACTTGGAAAAGTCGCGGGAATACTGGACGAGGCCTTCCGGCCTTCGTCCAGTATTCCCGCGACTTTTCCAAGTTTATACCCCGATAAATTCCACAAAAAGGCCATTCATTCCTATAATAGATGACACATTATTCACATTCATGCATCAAGAAACTAGAGAAAGTGAGCAGGGGCTCACGTAAAGCCCGGCCGCCACCTGGACCGACAAATAAAAACTTTAACGCAAAGAGATATGGGACATTTGGCTATGTCCAAAAGTTATGTCCCAAATTGTTAACGACGCCGACGACACCGCCGCTGGAATTGTGATGGCTATGTCTCACTTTCCACTATCATGTGTTTTCTCTCACACATGATAGTGGAAAGTGAGACTCATCTGGATCTACACTGTTTGCAAACTACGCTATAGAGGGTGTGTTTGTTTGTTTATTGGTGTTTAACGGCCTATCAACAGCTAAAGTCATGTAAGGCTGGGCAAACGGGTTCGATCCCGTTTTAACCTGCTGCATTGGGGGGAAAATCCCAAAATCATAACTGAATATTTACATCGAGAAACAATATATTCAGGCGCTATAGAGGGATGTAGTGTTGAAAGGGTTAATCTCATACAATCTCAGGATCATATGGAGCCCTCAGGGACGTAGAATTATTTTTTTTATTAATTCGTTCCCACGAAATAACAATTTGTTCCCTCAATTTAACAATTCGTTCCCTCAATTTAACAATTCGTTCCCACGAAATAACAATTTGTTCCCATGGGAACAAATTGTTAGTTTGTGGGAACAAATTGTTAATTTGTGGGAACAAATTGTTAATTCGAGGGAACAAATTGTTAACTTGAGGGAACAAATTGTCATTTTGTGGGAACAAATTGTTAATTCGAGGGAACAAATTGTTATATTGTACGAATGAATTGTTAATTTGAGGGAACAAATTGTTAAATTGAGGGAACAAATGGTTATTTTGTGGGAACAAATGAATAAAAAAAAATCATGTCCCTTGCGGGGCTCCGTAGGATCACACCATTTTACTGATGCAAAATAGGAAATATTTTCTTTATTTCTCATCAGAAGTACCAGTATGTACAAGTCAAATCCCAGTGATGTCAATATTTCTCATAACAAATCGCACATCTCCTTAGGTACAAAATCACATGGTTTGTCTCATATGTCTCGACCAGCGGCATAAAAACAATTCTGCATTTTCTCCCAGTTATCCCGAGGGTCCCATTGAAGAAATCGTCCAATATTTGTATTGTATGTACATGTAGCACTATAGCACATTTGGTTTGGTACAAAACCATCATCCATTGTGCATTGTATCAGCGCTCCAGATAAGGAATTAGTAATTGAGTATTATCACTCCATCATTTCTGAAGCAATTGGGTATTTTAAAATTTGATTTGTGTAAAATAGAATCACACAACTGTTTACACATCAGCAGATCGCACTCTTGAATAGTTTGCTTCGAAATGAAAACACATCTTGGTATTTCATTAGAATTGTCTTCAAAGAGACAATTCTAATGAAATACCAAGATGTGTTTTCATGGAAAAATAAGAAAATATGCTATATATATATATTTGTGGTGTTTATTGTTTTCTGTAGCATGACAAAGATACCACAAATTTTTCATTGCTTTTTGATACTCACTACTTCTGATTTCATTTGGGTTTTTGGCAATTTTAATTGGGTACTTACGCAAATACGCAGCTTATCTGGAGTGGAGCTCTGGATGTATATGTACTGCCGACTATGAAATCAATAAATGTGGCAACGACCAGAGAAATGGGCTTATGTGTTTGCTACCAGTCTATCTTTTGATTAGATCGCCAACTTCTGCGTTTTTTATAAGGATTTATAATTCCAGCACAAAAATATTTACACAATTCCGTAACATTTGATTGGCCCGTAGCAAGTCTCTGTCCAAAAATATGTTGAAATCAGAAGTAGCGTGTATCAAAAAGTAATACAAAAATTGTGGTACCTTTATCATGCTGCAGACAAAAATAAACAGACCACAGATATAGCATATTTTTTCTTATTTTCAATGAAAACACATCTTGGTATTTCATTAGAATTGTAAGGAGACAATTCTAATCAAATGCCAAGATATGTTTTCATTTTGAAGCAAACCATTCAATAATTGCTGTCTGTTGATGTGTAAACAGTAGTGTGATTTTATTTTACCCAATTAATATTTTGAAATACCCAATTGCTTCAGAAATGATGGAGTGACAATACTCAATTACTAATTCCTTATCTGGAGCCCTGTAATTAAATTAATTAAATTGCATTAACCCTTTGAACACTATATACATACCTCTTTTGCGATGTTTGCAAACTGTGTAGATCCAGATGAGCCGGCTCGTAACGAGCCGTCTCATCAGGATCTGCACTGTTTGCGATACTCAATTACAAATTCCTTATCGGGAGCCGAGCATTATGAGAAATCAACAGAGGCAGATAGTGGCAGACGGCGTCTGTATTCCCTGATTCAATCAGTTTAATCAATCCTGGACCACTGTTTCAATTTGCAAGTCAGCGGCAGACGCCAAATTGACATAATAGTTCCATTGTTTCCCTGTTCCATTGGCTTAACCCTTAGCCTGCTGATCGCGAAAACTGTTGTCTGCTGTTGCTTTATATTTTGCTCTGTTTCTCAATAAAAACATGGTTTGACAGCACTTTAGAATTATTTCCATTGGAAATGATTCTAAAATGCTGTCAAACCATGTTTTTGACGAGAAAAATCGAAAATAAAACATAAACAGCAGACGATAACATTTCATTCAGCAGGCTAATGGTTAACCCTTACAATGTGGAATTAAATTTGGTCGTCTGCTGAATAATTTATTATTTTAAATTTTTATTATCAAAAACATGGTTTGACAATACTTTAGAATCATGGAAATGATTCTAAAGTACTGTCAAGCCATGCTTTTATTGAAAAAGAAGACGAAATGTTAGAATCATGGAAATGATCCTAAAGTGCTGCCAAGCCATGCTTTTATTGAGAAATACGACACAATATGAAACAACAGCAGACAACCAGGGATTCCGCAGGGGAAAATAAAAAAATCGCCACATGGCATGTTTCATACGTGTTGGTTAATTTAGGTCTATAATACAGAGCTCCAGTTAAGGTGCGTAATTTGGAGGTAAATTTTTTATTTCTCCATCAAAAATGGCAAGTTGGGAGTGCTTTAGAATCGTCTCAATGAGACGATTCTAAAGGACTCCCAACTTGCCATTTTTTATGAAGAATTAACAAAAGTTCACCTCAAGTTGGTCAAATTACGCACCTTACCTGGAGCCTGATAATAGCGTACTGCAAATGAAATATATATGTCTTTTATCAATACTAACTACATTATACGTGAACACCGATATTGTCCAACATGCAATTCTGATGTATGATAGTTTGTTTGTTTGTTTATTGGTGTTTAACGGCCTATCAACAGCTAAGGTCATGTACTGAGGCCGGGCAAACGGGTTCAATCCCGTTTTAACCTGCTGCATTTGGGGGAAAATCCCAAAATCAGAACGGAATATTTACACCGTGAAAAAATATATTCAGCCCTGAAATTAGAATAACCTGACCTGGTGCCAGGTCCATACCACACAAGTCACTTGGCCCCTTCCCCTAAAATAGGATTACCGTATGAATAATCGTAATACTCATATAAGGGGTATAACCAGATTCAACTGTCACATACAAAATTCCAAAGACGTACATGAGGGTCAAACCAGTAGCCGATCTCATCAACATTGCAAAGTATAATTATCTAGCAAAGAATATTTTGAGGGAGTAATCATTTATTTTTCCCAAAATACATTATTTCATATAGAACTAACCACTGCATACTGCAGAATTATTATGCTGAATGTATTACCGTACATTATCACAGCCGTGATAATGTAATAAATTCAGTATAATAAAAATTAATAAAATTGTATGAAACGGCGTCGGCCAAAAAAAAGGCGAAATGTCTGAGGGACAGGCAGTACAGAGAGAGAGAGTGGTTAATATTGGCGACCAGATCATCAAATGGAAAGAGTTACATGGAGATTTAGATTTGGACTCGAACAGAGATTTTTGTTCTCAACTTCCGATACTTCACTGTGCATGTCAAAGATGTGATATGATTGACCGTGTCACGTGACGCGTATTGGTAAAAATAGCACGAGGTCGGAAAATACCCTTTCTGGTCGCGGCATATAAAATGCGATTTAACACCAATTAACATGGGCTGTAATTAAAAATAACTCGTTAGTGGGTAGACAAATGGCTCATATAAGGCATGACAGAAAATGAAAAGTAGTAGTACAGTGTAACCGGCTGCGTGAGCATGTACCTTTAAATTGAAAATTTCTCCCTCAAAGTATACTTTGCTAGATAAGTACATTTTTCAATGTTGGTGAAATAGGCTACAGGGGCCCGTTTCACTAACGAACTAAGCAAGTACTTTTGTCATAAGTTATAACTTAAGTCCGGAGTACGTGCTTAGTCCGTTTCACAAAACATCTTAGCAAGAACGACAATCAAAATTTACGATGGAAAACTAAGACAGGTAGCTAGCAGTCTTAAGTTATAACTTAAATATTTAAGTCGGAACTTATGAAATAAACAAAGATGGATGCCCCCATGTGAGCCGAGGTGGAGAAAACAATTCACTGACAGCAGGTAAATGTTCACTTCATACTAGGGTTGTTATCGAATATTCGAATATTCGAATATTCGGTTGTTGTCCGAATATTCGAATACCGTTTTGCTATTCGAATAGTAAAAAAAAAAAATATTTTTTTTTTTCTATCAATTTTCTGTGTACCGAAGGGATTAATCGTTATTTAAAGTCAACACTTTGATATCTTGAGATGTGTGAAAGTTTGCGACAGCCATCGTCGGCCATCGTCGGTAAACAATAACCCGCGAACTCGTTAACTAACGTGTTTGTGTACAGCGCCGATGGGCACACAGGCTTAAACAGGTATGACGTCGGTCTCCGTATTAGCGGCACGCATTTGTAGTATTGATTGAAGAAGTTTGTTGTTGATTGGTGTAAGATCTATCGATAGTTTGTCGGTGCACCGTCTTTTATGGGGGCGTTTGCATTTGTGCATTGAATCGAACAAATTCGGTATGGTTGACCAATCGGTAAACTGATTACGAACGGATGTCAATTTCCAACACCTTATTGGTTAATCGTTAATTAATTACTCCATATTACAAATTTGAGTAAATGTTAATGGATTATATAATGGCAACATTCTGGATATGTTTTACTTTTCTGTAAAGTAACACGTAGTTATTCTGATAATCGGATACACACTTAATATTGGAATTATGCCACCTGCAGCGTCTGCCGTTTGGAGACATTTCAAGTTATCACTGGATAAGAAGTCGGCAAAGTGCCAACTGTGTAGTGCGGAACTTACTTACGCGGGGACAACGTCAAATCTGCGGAATCACATAAACGCCAAACACCCTTCAACACACGTCAGTAATGACAGTCAGAAACAAGTGTCCATGACATCGTTTGTCAAGACCGAGAAAAAGTTATCGCGACCAGAAAGTGAAAAGATCACACAGTCAGTGGCCGACATGGTTGTATCGGACTATCTACCCCTCAGTTTCGTGGAAGGGTGACCCCTTGTCGTGGTGGAAGCACAACGAGACCAAGTTCCCCAGGGTCGCCGTGATCGCCAGACAAGTTCTCGCTGTACCCGCCACTTCTGTACCCTCTGAGCGCATTTTCTCCACCGCCGGACTATTACTGAATAAACTACGTAACCGGCTATCCAGTGACATAGTGGACAAAATTATCTTCTTGAATAAGAACAAGGTTTCACACATTTCTGACTTAGACAACAGTGATTAAGTTATTAAGTTACAATTTGTTGGATAAACTGTGCGTGATACATTCAGTAATGAAACTGGATCTGAGAAAACCACCCTTAACGCAACGCCGTATATTGCCCCTGTTTTGTTTTGTGTTCTAAAAATAAACTCAATAAAGTTATCTTTCAACTTTGTGTAAATTTCACGTGTCACTGGCTGCCAGCCAACTTACACCGCAGGCGTTTACGGCGACAATTCCAAACAATCCGACACGTGACCTAGCTGGCACGGGATTTATAATTAACAGCGCTCCAGATACGGTGTGTAATTTGATCAATTAGGCGTGATGTTTTTAATATGTCTTCGAAAAATTACAAGTACGTAGGGAGTCACTTTATTTAGACTAATTCATTGAGACGATTCTAAAGCACTTATAACTTGCCATTTTGGGGAGAAATTATAATTTTACTATCAAATTACACAGCGTAACTGGAGCGTTACATCTACACCGATACGCTGTAAGCTGGTCAGATTAATTTTGTCATTTCTTCACATACATATATGCTCTGTTGAATATTGATAAACTGTTTGGATGATTAGCGTTTGTTTGTTCGTTTTCTCCAGTCATTAAAAGTGGTCTGATGTACACCCCCCCCCACACACACACACCAGTGATTGATTGAATATTGGTGCTTAACGGCCTATCAACAGCTAAGGTCGTGTAAGGCCAGGTTAACTGGATTATATTTAATATACCTTCATATCGAGATCGATTTTTTCCCGTTTATTTTTTCATTTTCTAACTACCGGTAACTACGCAGGTACAGAAATGTAACCTGTAACCTGTGACGCATCAATCGCGGCTATCTGAACCAGATCCCGTCTAGCAAACAATGGCTATTTAGAGCACACACCGTGTAGTGTAGTGTGATTACCAGCGGAGTAACTACGTCTGCCTACCGAATATAGCGTTTTCCGAATATTCGAATACTATTCGAATACCTCGACCGAATATTCGAATACCGTTTTTGGCATTCGATAACATCCCTACTTCATACGTACTGTTTTAACAAGTATCTGCCATATAAACCATATATGCTTACATATAGATAGCCACACCTGTGCTAGTTACCCGTGTATTGCTATTTGTGATGTAGGTCATGTCGTTACCAGTATTCGTTATGCCCAGTTATCGACAACATTTACAACCACTGTAGATCCAGATGAGCCGGCTCGTAACGAACCGTCTGTATGCTGTTCATGTATGTCTGTTTGTCGGTTGGTGTCAGTCAGTTGGTCGGTGTTAGTTGGTCAGTGTCGGTCGGTCTGTCAGTCGGTCGGTGTCGGTTGGTGTTGGTCAGTGTTGGTCGATCAGTCGGTATCGGTCGATCAGTCGGTGTCGGTCGGTCGGTCAGTGTCGGTCTGTTGGTTTCGCACGGTCGGTGTCAGTCGGTCGGTGTTGGTCGGTCGGTGCCAGTCGGTGTCAGTCAGTCGGTGTCCGTCGGTGTATGTTTGTCGGTCGGTCGGTGTCGTTATGTCGGTGTCAGTCGGTCTGTCGGTGTCGGTCTGTGTCGGTCGGTCGGTAGGTCCGGGTCGGTCGGTGTCGGTCGGTCGGTTGGTGTCGGTCAGATTGGTCGGTCAGTCGGTCGGTCGATCGGTGTCGGTCGGTGTCTATCATTGTCAATGTGTGTCGGTCAGTGTCAATCGGTGTCGGTCGGTGTCAGTTGGTCGGTCGGTGTCTGTCGGTCTCTCGGTGGTCGGTCGGTGTAGGAAGGTGTCGGTCTGCCTGCCCTGCCCGCCCGCCCGCCCGAAGCCCACGCCCGGCGCCGCCCCGCCCGCCCCAAGCTCCGCCCGCCCGCCCGCCCTGCAAACGAAAACAATGCAACATTTATTTTCCGTAACCGAATGCCTATTGTGTCTTAAGTGGTCATTCTTTTCTTTAAAAACGATGAATATACAACCTGATGGTGTGTCATGTATGAACGTCCGTCCGTCATCAGTCCTGATTGACTATCCGACTGTTGTACTTTGTTCTTTCTTTACAGAACATACAAACGATGGCAGCTGCAGTTGCTATAATCCAGCGCGCAATTTACCATGGGAACGAGTCTTTAGGACCGAAACCAATCCCTAGACTTCATGGATAACGAGGACCAAATATTGAAATGCAGGCTGTCTCGTGATTTTTTTTCTACAAGTATGCAACCTTGCACATGCTGACATTATACGGTCAACCCTGAGATCACACAGTCTGTCAGTGTCATTGCAAGTGTTGACTGCATTGCGATTTTACGCAACTGGTAGTACCCTGGCGGTTACTGGAGAGATATACAACATTAGCAAATCAAGTGGTTCTAGAAAGTGGAGTATAACTTTTGTGGACAGTGTTAGCCTGTGTTTCGTTTCTGATAAGGAGATACCTGGTTTTCAGACTAGATGGAGAAACAGTCCTGACGCATTTAACAAAAATGTCACACCCGTCCGCTGAACGCACGTGCGCATTAATCCAGTCCTATACTGGTAAACATGTTCAGGGGCAATCCTATATGTGTGACACTGACTCACACAGTGCATGCATTTCAACAAATTACCCGTGTCCAGTTCAAATAAATATAATATGTCATTCGGTAGTTGTATCAGATACTACATCCATATCTGACCGGGCATACCATTAATAATCGACAGTACATGTGTTCTGCTGACTCTGAAACGTGATTTCTGAGTTAATGAGGTAATCTAAGTAAAATTTAAAAAATGGTCGAACTACAATTTTATTGGAATGTAAAAATAAAAACATTGTTAATTGCTTATTTTGTTGCTGTTTCATGTCATATGCCAGTTTATATTACAGTATAAGGTTCACTAGTTGGCAATAAATATATCCACATGTATTCAATGGCGTCGATATATTGAGATAAAATTTATATTCTACACGAGATTATTTTTAAAAATTAATAATATTCAACATTAGGCTTGCAAATCCGTTATTTTAGATGTCAAAACACATAAAGGGAAAGTAGTCATCATAAAAATATAAGCCCCGAGCGGGATTCGAACCCGCGCGGCACATACCAAAGCTGTAAACAATAACTAAGTTGTAACTTATGACGGACTTGTTATGACCGTCTTAAGTTTGTGTTGTGAAACCAAATAAGCAATGACTTAAGTCGGTCATAACTTTTGTCATAAGTTATAACTTAAGTTCGAACTTATGAACAAACTAAGATTTGTTAGTGAAACGGGCCCCAGGTCTCCAGTCGGAATTCCGGCCTTACGTACATGTACAAAACCACATGGCATGTTTCATACGTGTCGGTTGATTTAGGTCTATAATAGCGTACTGCAAATGAAATATGTATGTCTTTTATCACTACTAACTGCATTATACGTGAACACCGATATTATCCGACATGCAATTCTGATGTATGATAGACATTCAGCGAACCTGTCAAGATTTGTAACAAAATCAGAAAATTAGTAGACGCCCACTTATTCAGATTACATTGTATATTGTATGAAGAATATATTTTCTGTGATATCGGAAACATTTGTAAATTATTTATGTACACACCGATTGTTGGTTTGCTATGGCGGGGTATAATTAAATTGCATTAACCCTTTGAACACTACATACCTCTTTTGTGATGTTTGCAAACAGTGCAGATCCAGATGAGCCGGCTCGTAACGAGCCGTCTCATCAGGATCTGCACTGTTTGCGAAAGTAATTTTATTATAGCTGTACTAGTAAGAAAAATCTTTTTTTGTGATGATTGGGGATTGGTTGGAAAATTAACATATAGCAGAAGAAAAATAGTTTATTGCATGAGGCAACTGTCTCACAGGGCTCCAGATAAGGAATTAGTAATTGAGTATTGTTACTCCATCATTTCTGAAGCAATTGGGTATTCCAAAATTTTAATTGGGTAAAATTAAATCACACTACTGTTTACACATCAACAGACAGCAATTATTGAATAGTTTGTTTCGAAATGAAAACATATCTTGGCATTTAATTAGAATTGTCTCCTTGCAGACAATTCTAATGTAATACAAAGATGTGTTTTCATGGAAAAAATATGCTTTGTCTGTTTATTGTTTTCTGCAGCATGATAAATGTACCACAATTGTTCTCATTGATTTTTGATACTCACTACTTCTGATTTCAATTGGGTTTTTGGCAATTTTAATTGGGTATTTACGCAAATACGCAGCTTATCTGGAGCTACTGCCTCATGAGCATACATACATGACTATGGTATAATATACGTACAATGCAAGATGGCGTACATGGGTAAACTACTAAATATAATAAATGCAGAAACACCACAATTGTGACAAATAGGCAAATAAATTCATATATCACAGTCCATTCCAGTTACTTAGGGATGGAAGGGTTAAACCACAGGTTGAAGTAACGGACCGAGGTCTATAAATACATTAAATATGCCTAAAAGCATCAATAAATGAAGATTTATTTTTATTTTTAGATGGAGGGGGTAAAAAAAAAATGTTTTTCTTCATTATATTATAACAGTATATTATTAACCCTTAGACCGCTACTCACAACAATTGTACGCTGCTGTTGCTTTTATATCTTGCCTTATTTCTCAATAAAAACATGGTTTGACAGCACTTCAGAATCATTTCCAATGGAAATGATTCTAAAGTGCTGTGAAATCATGTTTTTGATGATAAAAATGGAAAATAGAAAATAAACAGCAGACGACAAAAAAATTAAGATAGCTGTCTAAGGGTTAAATTAATCAGTAATTGTTAGCAATAAGTACCACGTTATATTTATAACCAGAAGTCATGTCTTGTCGGAAGATTAGAAAACACAAACCCTGAAATCATGTGTGAACACATGTGTCAGTGTAAAAACCAACAACTGTGATGTAATCAAAATGAATGTCACTGGAATGAATGTTTATAATTGATCACAATCATGAATAGGTTGTCTACAAATGACAATCAATGATGAAATTGAATCCAAAACGTAATCATATGTCGGCCTACAACCAACCAACATATCAAATGTCTGGGCCGGTGTATGAGTTTATGTTTGTCACTAATATTATGAGAATTTTCTGAAACTTAATTTGAAAATCTGTCATATCTCTGGTAGATGATGTCAAAAGTTGATGAAAATCAAACAACGCATGTGGTTAAATACCGGTACTTTCCAAAGGCGAGCATAAACAAGGCGATCACCGGTGATTTTCCTATGGGAATTTAATATGGGGGGCTAAAAATATATATTTTTTTAAATAATTTTTTATTTGTGGACTGATTTTCAAAATATAATTTTTGTTTTATTAGATCATTTCCAAGCTATCTAGCCAGGTTTCGGAGGGATTTTCCAAAAATTTTCATTTTTGATCCTTCTGGTGACCAGGTCCTCCTCCTACTCCTTTTCCCCTATGTTAAATTCCCATAGGAAAATCGTTTTTCACAATGAAATCAATACCATGTAGACACTTATAATCGTGCTACGTCAGTTTTCGTGCCCACATCATATCTCGTGAATGACATCGAACGCACAGCGTTACGTCACAATAAAACAATTTATAAAAAGACGTCAGTCATGACTCAACGTTATGACAATAAATATGTTTTCATTTAATCGGTGTGTTTAATTAGAGCGTCATACTAAAAACATCCTCCAACTACCGTAACGAAAATCTGCTAATAAACCTTTTTATCCTCCTTATATCGGCTGAAATTTCCATTAAAAAAAAAAAAAAAAAAAATCCAGAGACCAGTCATTGTATTCTTCTTCATTTTAGTAGCAACAAATGTAAATATACCGGAACATGTAAATGACTGTGCCTCTACCCCAGTACTACACTCAATGCCCAGAATGCATTTTAACCCTTAGACTGCTATCTTATTTATTTTTTTGTCGTCTGCTGTTTATTTTCTATTTTCCATTTCTATCATCAAAAACATGCTTTAACAGCACTTTAGAATAATTTACAACATGCTTTGACAGCACTTTAGAATCATTTCCATTGGAAATGATTCTAAAGTGCTGTCAAACAATGTTTTTATTGAGAAATAAGGCAAGATATAAAATATAAAAGCAACAGCAGACATGTAAATGACTGTGCCTCTACTCCAGTACTACACTCAATGCCCAGAATGCATTTTAACCCTTAGACTGCTAGTCACAACAATTTTCGTCTGCTGTGGCATGTATCTTGCCTTATTTCTCAATAAAAACATGGTTTGACAGCACTTTATAATCATTTTGAATGGAAATGATTCTAAAGTACTGTCAAACCATGTTGTAAATCATTCTAAAGTGCTGTCAAACCATGTTTTTGATGATAAAAATGGAAAATAGAAAATAAACAGCAGACGACAAAAAAAATAAGATAGAGGTCTAAGGGTTAAGAAATATTGAAATGTTTAGCTCTGTTTCTAGTAAGGCATACAAACTGACGAACGCTGGGCACTTTTTTTTTACACCATGCCTGATTATTACATGTATCATTAGAAACCGAAGAAGACACGGTCTCCCGATATATATATTTTATTCGCAGAAAAGGGAACGAAAACTCATAACGTAGTCTAAAATACAGTTGTTTTATGTGTCGTCAACAGAATGATGTCAACTCACTGTTATCCATGTTACATATCTGTTCAGCCAAGTTGTTAATGTTATTTATCCCGTCAACACAGTGCGTATGTGCTGTGAAACACGGTGCTGTGAAACATTTTTGATATCCAGTCAACACAATTTTTGCATTTTACGTCCATTTGAAGGTGTTGTCGGGATAAATAGAATAGTAGGTTAGTGCCGTGAATGGGAAAAAATATCTGGCGCGGCACGGAAACGGGATGTGCTCGGCAGAGCCTCGCCCATCCGTTTCCTGAGCCTTGCCAGATATATTTTCCCATTCACGGCACTAACCTACTATTCTCTATCTATTTTCCTTATTTCTGAACCAAAGTATATGTTGTGACAACTCATTTTAACCGTCTCGGCGAGACGGTTCAAATGAGTGGTCACAACATATACTTCTGATGAGAAATAAAGAAATTCTTGAGCTTTGCCGGATATTTTTTCCCATTCACGGCACTAACCTACTATTCTCTATATATTTTCCATTTGTTTCATTAAGGGCACGAAAACCGGTATCTCCCCGGTATTTGATGGAATTTCATAAATTAAAATATTTTGGGGAAGGTGACTTTTTTGTTATCAAAGAAAAAGTACTTCCTTAGATTTAGATTTAATGCGTTTAATATCCAAAAGTTTGTCGGCAGCAACACATGAAACAAACAGACAGTAGTACTTTTCAGTAGGAAATGAAATTCAAGTACTTTTCATTTCCGCGGAAATAGACGCATCATGCTTAGATGGAAAAAAAACCGCAGCAGTTCAATAATTTCTGCAATCTTACACCATGAATTATTTGTTGATAACGCAACGAAAACAGTTTTCAGGACAAGTTCTGACATTTGAAAGGTCGGGATCTGATTAGAATTCTGTCGCCCAAAACACAATCTTATCTCATTAGATCTCAATCATTTTCCACACGAGATGTTGGATGCTGTGACTGGAGAAATGGGGCTCATGGAATTTGTGACTAGTGTAGACCCAGACAAGTTTGCACCCTGTGCTGTATGATCAGCGTATGCACTGTTAGTCATCCAGTCAAACAATCATTACAATTTGCAGTATAATACATTACTCACGAATTGAAACAATCATATCCATGATAACGGATGGTCTAATGCACTGGTGTTTTTTCTAATGTACCATACTGAAATTTTAGTAACAATTTTCTGGGAGATTTCCACCTGAAAAAAAAAAGAAGACCTACCTGTATACTGGTCCATTACAAAACAGACAGGATCATGTTTGCAACCAGCAAAATACAAAGTCTACAGAACGATACCGTACCATACATTGTCAAATGAATGGTGTAGTCCCTAATCAGATTTTATTTATTTGCTGAATATAACTGAAATGAAAGTAAAAATTAAATTTTACCAAACCCAGAAGCAGGATCTACCTAATGAAATTTATCCCGTCAACACAGTGCGTATGTGCCGTGAAACACGGTGCCGTGAAACATTTTTGATATCCAGTCAATACTATTTTTGCATTTTACAGCCATTTGTAGGTGTTGACGGGATAAATAGAATAGTAGGTTAGTGCCGTGAATGGGAAAAAATATCTGGCGCGGCACGGAAACGGGATGTGATCGTAGAGCTCGTAGAGCCTCGCCCATCCCGTTTCCTGAGCCCTGCCAGATATTTTTTTCCCATTCACGGCACTAACCTACTATTCTCTATCTATTTTCCTTATTTCTGAACCAAAGTATATGTTGTGACCACTCATTTGAACCGTCTCGGCGAGACGGTTCAAATGAGTGGTCACAACATATACTTCTGATGAGAAATAAAGAAATTCTTGAGCCTTGCCGGATATTTTTTCCCATTCACGGCACTAACCTACTATTCTCTATATCTAATTCTTATGACACAGCAACAAGTGCCACTGTGATGTTTTCTCATGTGCTGTGTAAATATGTTTTAACCCTTAGAATGCGGAACCGAAAAGTCGATAATTCATATTTTGTCTTTCTCTCAGTAAAAACATGGTTTGGCAGCATTTTAGAATCTCTAAAGTGCTGCCAAACCAAGTTTTTGATGAGAAAATGGAAAAATATTCAGCAGGTGACACAAATTAATTCAGCATTGTAAGGGTAAAGACCAGCAGAAACAACCCTGGGGCTAACCAGGGCACTACAATATCTTATGGCAGTATATGACACTCTTTGATGTGGAATATGGTTCACTATCTTACTAAACCTGGCTAGCAAAAGCAGCAGTCTGATAATGGTATGCACAATTTGCAGTCTGATCAGGGTCAGCATTGTTCACATAACCATCAATGAAACACAAGTCCTGCTTCTAAGCAATATGTATCGTTATCAGGCTACAGAAGAGTGATATTTGATCAGGAGCTATACTGGTCACAAAACTCCATTTCTCCAATCACAGCCACAAATGTGTAGTCCCTGTTAAACATCGCTGGGGGCAGGTACACAACCGCACCGTGGCGTAGTTGTAAAGGGTATCACGTGATTTTAATGGAGCCAGCCTAAAATCCCCATGGAGTGGAGAGCGCATAAATAATGGAAATTTAAAGGTACATGCCCACTCAGTAGGCACACAATGTTCTTTATAGGAATTAAATAAGTGTATAATTGTGTCGCTATTCCACCAGTTCTAAAAGTTACTAGTGCCCGATATACAGATATAATCAGTTAGTAATATTTATTTTACTGATAGTGACGTGTGGTGGTATCAGGCTATTTCATATGCAAATGAAGCATATTTTTTTTAAAATTTATATTAATTAAATGCGTCCCCTGAAAAAGTAATATTTTCGACAGATTATAAAGTAGGATCATTTGCACATCAAAAAATAAATACGGAGAATAAATAGTAATGTCCCGTTAACATTTTTATGAAACACAGTGATCACCCCTGATATCAGTCTGGAAATTTACTTCTGATATGAAATGTATAATAATGCCACTCAATACGTAGGGTAATGGTGAATGAAAGTTTATTTTGCCAGAAAATGTCTCAGATGATGTCTCTGATATAAAGAACACTTTGTGCCTACTGAGTTTGCATGTACCTTTAAAACAAAATATCTGTGGGATTATAATAAATACAAGTCAATTAAAGCCACGATATGTCTTTAATATAGCTGTATAATGCAAATGTATCGGTTTTGGAGAGTGTGTTATTCTCCTTTAACTCTTTGCATGCTGGGAAACTTGTGGGCTATAAATAGTTCAAAACTAGCAGACAAAAATTCATCATATTTTCTTTTATTTCTCCTTGTAAATATCATGAATATGTCTTGGAATTTCATTAGAATTGAGTCCGGAGGACTCAATTCTAATGAAATTCCAAGACATATTTACAGAGAGAAATAAAACATATAGTCCTAATTTGTTTGGCGGATATTTTCGCCGCTAGCATGCAAAGAGTTAAGACTTAAGGAATTAGGTCATCGATAGATACACTTTACTTTAATGATAATTGCTTCATAGGAGTGATGTGATATATGAATATAAAATATGTGAATATTGTCGTGTTACTTGTATGCTATACATGCTGTATGGAGAATTGAGTTGCCATCTCCGCCACCTTTGTATGTACAAGCCATCGTACAGTTTCACCACTTCATACGTTTGACACATACACAATGAATATAAAATATGTGAATATTGTCGTGTTACTTGTATGCTATACATGCTGTATGGAGAATTGAGTTGCCATCTCCGCCACCTTTGTATGTACAAGCCATCGTACAGTTTCACCACTTCATACGTTTGACACATACACAATGAATATAAAATATGTGAATATTGTCGTGTTACTTGTATGCTATACATGCTGTATGGAGAATTGAGTTGCCATCTCCGCCACCTTTGTATGTACAAGCCATCGTACAGTTTCACCACTTCATACGTTTGACACATACACAGAGCTCCAGCTAAGGTGCGTAATTTGATCAACTTTCGTTATTTCTTCGCCAACATTGGCAAGTTGGGAGTGCTTTAGAATCGTCTCGATGAGACGATTCTAAAGCAATCCCAATTTGCCAATTTTCGTGAAGAAATAAGAAAAATACCCGGAAAATTTGGTCCAATTACGCACCTTAACTGGAGCTCTGATACAACAAATATGACGGTAAACCAAATACATAATAGACATATCTGACAACGGCAAGTTATAAATATTATGCCAGCTAACTATACAAAACACCAGATATCTGAGCATTTCTCCCATCAATCTCAAAATAAATTTTGATGAGTAAACTTTTCAATCTGTATGGTATGTGTTGTGTGGTTGGCCCAGTAAAAGTGATACACTGTGCGATTTTCCGTGTATGAGGGTATTTATAATGGTGGTTCATGTTTTTTAAAACCATGGGCACAAACCTGTCCAAAAAACTGACATATTTTACAGTTTGGTGTAATATAATTGATGAGTCCATTCTCCAGGCTTTTCTACATGTGATTAGCTACATTATATCATATGTTCTACTTCACATATTGAGTTCTTTGTCAAATGACAGAACAGGTGTAACTGGCTGATGGCTGGAACACACAAAGATGGCCGATTTTGCCACTCCATGTGCCGTATAGGATACAGTAACTAGGCAGTATTCACATATATGTTGTTATACATATATTCTATCACATTTACAAAGCAATTGTCTTTGAATCAAACGATGATCAGGTGTAGAACAGGTCCTTAACTCTTTGCATGCTGGGAAACTTGTCGGCTATAAATAGTTCAAAACTAGCGGACAAGAATTCATCATATTTTCTTGTATTTCTCCCATAAATATCATGAATATGTCTTGGAATTTCATTAGAATTGAGTCCGGAGGACATATTTACAGAGAGAAATAAAACATACATGTACTCCTAATTTGTTTGGCGGATATTTTCACTGCTAGCATGCTTGAGTTAACTGGCCACAAATCCCAATAGCCCCATTTCGATAATCACATATCGGGAGCTTGAATGGCCACAGATATCATAAGCCACATTTCTCCAGTCACGGCCACAGTGACCTTAACCTTGGGACGAGCAGGGATTGTAGATTTGTGAAATGAAAAAAAAAGAATGCCACCAACGGCATGTATCCCATCGCTGTGGAGGCTGGATCACAAACATGCACATTGATACAGTAAAGAAATTATAGAGAAATGCCCAAAGTTATTTTATCTTGACCTGGGGCAAGGAGGTGTATACTGGGGTGGGAACTTAAGATATGGATGATGATAAACATGTGCATGAAGTGTTAAGAAGTTATAGAAAATGGAGTGTGCACGCATTTACTAGACACAAGTTATTTGACCTTGAACTTGGGCATAGCTGGGGCATGGGTGGAGTGGGGAATGTAACTGTGGATGATAGGAAACATGCACATGAAGTTTGAAGCCAATCGGTACATGGGTTGGGCGGGGAATTACACTAGGGATGATAATAAACATGCACATGAAGTTTCAAGCCAATCAGTCATACAGTAACAAAGTTATAGCAGAATGGAAAACATGCCAGATAGACAAAAGGACGGATGACTTTTGCATCACTACACGTATATCCCATTTTTGCTACGCAATGGGACAATTGTAGGAAATTCAGAGCTCCAGTTAAGGTGTGTAATTGGACCAAATTTTTCGGGTATTTTTCTTATTTCTTCACGAAAAATGGCAAGTTGGGATTGCTTTAGAATCGTCTCATTGAGACCTAAAATTTAAGATAAGCAGACAGTCTTTAAACCAAATATATATATCTTATATGAGATCTATACTAGAATATGCTTCATCAGTCTGGGATGGGTGTACAGAATATGAAAAGGATTCGTTGGAAAAAATTCAGAATGAAGCCGCGAGAATAGTAACAGGATTAACACGGTCAGTATCACTCGACAACTTAAGGCAAGAAGTTGGATGGCAACTTCTATCTGTTCGACGTAGTATTCAAAAGCTTTCGAACATGTACAAAGCCAACAATAATCAAGTACCTAGTTATATTTCTAACCTACTTCCACCCACTGTTAATAATATATCTTGTTACAATCTTAGAAATCAATTTGATTTAAATGTCCCCACTACACGACTGGGAGTATACAATAATACAACTCTGGAATGAAACTGATCCGTTGCTGAGAAATGTAGATAGTCTTAGACACTTCAAAACATGAACACTGAATAATGAACACAGAAATCAACTGCAGTACACATCTATCGATGAATTAGGTTATATATATATTATATGTACATTGTGACACAGAACTCTTTCATTCTTTCTCCCAATCTCCTCTCTCACAAATTTTACTCTCTCTTTCTATCCGAGTTTTCTTTTCGTACATTGTGCAAACGATAACATTGTGCAAACGACCGTATTGCGCTTAACTATTTTAGCATTTCGGCTGTTATTTTCAGTGCAATACGGTCGTAACTCAAATATTTGCTAATATCACTTTTTTATTTCACAATTATTTTGCATACGGTTATTTATTTTTCATGTCTGTTATTACAGAATATAAGTGAAAATGGTCAGCCGGTGCATCCACAGGATCTGCACTGTTCGCCAACACATCAATGAAACATGTGTCGTTATCCGGCTACAGGAGTGTACTATTTGATCAGGAGTTACAGTGTCACAAATCCCATAAGCCCCAATTATCCAGTCACAGCCACATATACAGACATGAAGGCACTGAAATTAGGCCATATAAAAAGTACTTTGGTTCTCAGATATCGCATCATCAGAAATATCACTGAACATCGAGCATTTTATCCTCATGGAAAAATAAGAATTCCGCGGAATCAAATGTCTCGCCTTGTTCCACCTTGACCCTGACCCTGGGGCCTTGACCCCCGAGAATAGTCTTATATTCATCTACATATTATAGTAAAGGTATGTATAAAGTTTGATGACTGTAGCTGATAAGGTGTTGAAGTAATGACAATAACACGAAAACTTAATATTGAATGATGACGACAACTCCGGAAAAGCAAAAACTTAAGTCTCGCTTTCCGCTTTGCTTAATTATATTGTAAATTCGCCACATGATCAATAAAAAATTGCTACCATGCAAAAATATGTTAAAGCGGCAGGGCTCACACTGGCTTTTTTTTCTTTGCGCCAACAATTTCGCCAAATAAAAAAAATTGGAGCCATTTCAGTGAAGTTGGAGCCACATTTAAATATTTCACCATCTTAGTTTTTCAGAGACCGTTTTGAGAGACTTAAAGTGATTGCATTTCACAAAAACAGTTGAGATACATCAATGAATACCATCGCAACCACAGGTTGAAGTAACGGATCAAGGTCTATAAATACATTAAATATACCTAAAAGCATAAGTGAAAATATTGGAGAGAGTAAAGAATTTGTTTAGCTTATTTTTCACTTATTAATGCTTTTAGGTATATTTAATGTATTTATAGACCTCAGTCCGTTACTTCAACCTGTGATTGTAACTTGTCCTTGTTCATAAATATATGTTTTTCAGCTAATTATCGCATCTGCATGTCCACTTTCAACGTCATGGATAGCAAATCCAGAAAATTCCATGCCAAATTTAACTTGGCCATATTGCAATCTATCTGGAAAATCTCAATAGTAGTGATGTAATTCCTTTCACCGATTTACAGTTGCCACCGACTACCATTTTGCTGCAGATAAGACACATTATAAGATATTTCAGCATTGCACACTTCTACATAATCACCACAAACACTGTAATACCTTAACACACAACAATTGTGCATGATAAGCAAAACTAATTGAATTTAACAATACGAGAACTGAATGATGATGTAGTGTTCAGTCATGTGACCACAATCGCGAGGTCATGCGCGGGAAATAGGAATGCTATATTTAGCAAAACTGGCTTTGCAACGCTAGTTATTTTTTTCATTAATATTTTTTTTATTATTACTTTTAAGTTTTTTCAGGTCATATACATGTATATGTTCTGAAATACAAATCTATCGTAAAATGATCTTTCACTAACTGTTTTGCTCGCAGTCCATCCACCCAGGGCCTTTAACCATTACAATGCTGAATGAAATGTTGTCGTCTGCTGATTATTATTTTGTTTTCCCTTTTCTTCATCAAAAACATGCTCTCACAGCACTTTATAATTATTTCCATTGAATTGCTGCCTGGTCGGATGAAACTTCAAACAGAGATCCCGTCCCTACATGACCATAGCTGTTGCTGAGACATATAACCCACTGACTTTCACTTTTTCAGTTTCTGAAATGCTGCCATGGTTTATCGACAGAAAACAAAATATATAACAACAGCAGAGGACAATGTTGGTTCCCTCATTCTAAGGGTTAACATATAACTTGTGTACACACTAGGTTGAAGTAGGTTCCATGCAATTTTGAATATAAGTATCAAAGAGGCTGGATCTCAAGTAGGCATCAGCTGTTTCAAGTGAATACAATGGTGGATATGTCCCTGTTTACCAGGCGAAATTCACTTCCTAGACCACAACAGGTGACCTCTTGTTGATAAACCATGATAATGAACTTTGTAAAGAATCCCATGACCAGTTTATGGCACACCTGTTAATGATACATAACAAATCTGTTCCCAATAAAGTTTATACAGAGTAATTGACCGCCACTTAAAACTTCACATGTTTCTGTCAACATTACACACAGGTGGACTGGTTATTGATTTTCTCCAAGGGAAATGTGCTTAGCAAGTGAAAACCCAGTCTGGACTATCAATACACACACAGAGACCGTGTCCTGGGAAAAGCAGACTTGTGTCAATTTTGCTATTTTATTTCCGGCGCCATTACTTTCGCCAAATTTTGTTTTCTTGTGCCACATTCAATTTATTAGCGCATTTGGCGCCATTTGCGAAGGCCAGCGTGAGCCCTGAAGCCAATCATATCTGACGAAAATCTGGTGATTTTTCACGTCTAAAGAGGTTAGAGTAACTTATAGAACAGAGAATGTATCTGACGACTTGGAACAAATCAGAGACGAATATCTAAAAAAAAAATATATATTTTGAAAATTTAGCACTAAATTGAACATACAAAAACCGTCATTTATATGTGTAAATCATTATGTGTAAATCATTATGTGTAAATTTTTCATCCAGTCTGAAAGATGTCCAATTTATCGTTGTTATTAAAAAAAAATAAAAAATTATTTTGATCAAAGTATTTTAAATTATTTCTTATTCTACTTTGTCTAGATTACAAATTGACCAATGTTTTTGGCATGGTTATGAATCGACCAACTGAATGGCGATATAGCCAAAGGGAGACAACTCTTTTTATGGGCTGTACAAGTAAAGAAACACCTCATTTCATACAGTGCTACATAATTTGCTGCATGACTCAGTGCCATAAGCAAATAATTAATTGATGATGTGTCTCGAGTCTGAGCACTTGACAGCTCGAGTCAAGTGGCTTCAACCAACTAGATTTGTTACATCTATCCGTATTGACTGTAGGATATTTTGAATTGAATAACATTATTTCGTTCATTAAACTTACCTGAACGGCTCTGTTGAAGACTGTCGCTGCATCGCCAGCAAATCTCTTCAGCTTTCCTCCGACAGATATCGAATCCATTTTTGCTGAAGATCAATCGCTCATTTCCGCATGCGCCGAGGTAAATAAATGTTATGTGTCTATCCGCACGACCGATGTCACTCGGGTATGACTAAAGTACGAAATGGGCGAAAAGGGCGAAATGGAGATTTTCGGGCGAAATGGAGTTTTATATATAACTTGCTAATTAATGCATGAAATTATTTGTTTTTCTTATTATATATATTATACAGTTTTATATGTATAATATATAGTTGAAACAAATTGGGTGTTTTCTTACATAATTTGATTTTATATCAAAATTATTAATGATGGTGCTCAGAATATGTCCGGCGAAATGGAGATTGTCGGGCGAAATGGAGTTTTATATCGTCTATAACTTGCTAATTAATGCATGAAATTAATTTGTTGCTTATTATATCTATTATACAGTTGTATATGTATAATTAACAATTTAAAAAAGTAGGTATTTTCTTACATTATTTGATTTTATATCAAAATTATAAATGACCGTGCTCAGGATATGTCCAGCGAAATGGAGTTTTATATCGCATATAATTTGCTAATTAACGCATGAAAATATTATTTTTCTTATTATATCTATTATACAGTTGCATCTGAATAATAATTATGAAAAAAAACAAGGTATTTCCTTACATATTTCGATGTTATGTCAACATTATGAATGACCGTACTCAGAATATATCCGGCGAAATGGAGATCGCAGGGCGAAATTGACGTTAATTTATATGGCCTATACGTTGGAGTCTGTCTGGCAAAATGGATTTGTTTTATAGTATATACTTTGCTAATGAATTAAATTATTTGCAGTCTTAAATATAAGAAGGAATATATAGTTGTGCTATGACGAAATGGAGACTGTCGATCGGTCTGGCGAAATGGAGTTTTATATCGCCTATTCGTTGCTAATACAAACAGTGTAGTCCCATATGTATAGCATCACGGTATCAGATCAGAGCCTACACAATTCGCCATTCAGTCATAGACCTTTGAGATACGCCATGTGATTTTGTACCTTCAAATACCTGTGTAATTTCATGAAATACGTTTACAAAATTCACAATATTTCTCATAAAAATCCAAAATTGGCAAAAATGTCAGTGTATGCGGAATTATATTGCGCATGTACTGTGATATTTGTGTCAACTTTTGACATCATATACGGACGATATTGCAGATGCACGAAGGTAAAAAATTACATGGCGTGTCTCATTTTACGACTGGTGGTCATATAGAAAATGGTAAACATCATGACAGTGGTCAAATTTGTTTCATTATTTATTGATTCCTTATATAATAAAAGTGAACATGTGATGTCATAAATAAAAGCAATATATGTAAAGTTAAAAAGCAATGTGTCAACTAAAAGTATCATATTGAATGCCGGTCTATTTATCATTTGAGACACGCCATGTGATTTAGTACCTTCGAGCATCTGCGTGATTTTATGAAATGTATTTACAGAAGATGTGATCATTTCCGTAGATAGCATCAGAAGTTGACACACATTTTAGAGTACATGCGCAATGGAATTCCGCATGTACTCTGAAATTTGTGTCAACTTCTGACGTCATCTACGAAAAATATTGTAAAGTTGTAAACATATTTCATGAAATTACGCAGATGCCGAAGGTACACACTCTCATGGCGTGTCTCATTTGAACATACCATTTTATCTTGAAGGTCGATCTGTTTATCTTTTGAACATACTATTCCACAATATCCACACAGAACTGCTAAATATCTAATCAAAGCATTATACAAACGGAAATCCATTGTATACACATGAGTTTACTAGTTATATTTGTTGGAAATGTTGCAGAAATGTTCATAAACTGCCCGAACTGGCACAGTAGATAAACATTTCTGCGACAACATGTCGTATATTGTATATCTGTCTATGTATCATTTGAACATACTATTTATAGTATTGCAATGTGGCACGATAAGTCGTAAATGCTACTTCGGTGACGGAATAACGACCACTGTAGGTTCGTAACTGATTTACATGTAATTGTTTAGTTCACGATTCGGCGTTTTGCCTGTGGTGTCCTAGACCGTTTAGCGCGTTTTCTTTTTCTTTGATTCGGTTTTTTCCTGCCGACAGTGTTTTAATTATAGTTCTAAGTCCGTTAGATGAAACAACCATGTTCGCGTGACTTCGCCCCTTATCCATTCTGAATTTTTCCTCTCGTCGGTCTTTCTGGTCCCGAGATAAGTTTGTCCAGCAATCGACATTGATGAGATGGTGTTTGAATGTATCACGCAATGTGTAGTTACCCGATTCACGAATAGCCCTCATCTTTCCTTACTTTCACTGACGATTGAATACATTTCGATGAAATATTGTAAATTTTTTAAACATATTTCATGAAATTACGCAGATGCCCGAAGGTACAAAATCCCATGGTGTGCCTCATTTGTGTGTCATATAAATTAAGGTATCCTGACAAAAACCCCTTGAACATAACACCCTTCGTGTAAAAAAGACAATATGGACAAAACACCCTCATGTTTTTTACAAGGTGGACATAACCCCCTTCATTTGAATTAATATTTGCAAATATTATAACTGAAATGATTAGTGTTGGTTGTTGATATGTGCTGATATTAGTACTTGATAGTTGAAATGTGCCCAAACTATTAGTCTGCTATTGGACATTATGTGTTGGAATACATTTGTCCTGTTCTTTTCTATACATGTTAAAAAAAAAGAGTTGCCCAAACTGTTAATTTAATTTTTTCATTAGCCAATATATGAATATTTGTTTGTTTCACACGAAGGGGGTTATGTCTAATGGGGTTTTGTCCTACATTCATAAATTAAAGGTAGATGCCGTCAAATTATGTAAAAACACATGTTCATGGAAATTATTATAGCCCAGTCCCAGATCAGCATACGCATCAGGTCACGGTATACATGGGTAAGCAATTCAATACGTATCATGAAATAGGGCGGACGGCGTGTGAAATATATCAAATGTATGGCAACTGACCACCGTCCAGTTTAATTTTAATGACATGTTGTATGGTCCATGGGAAAAGGGACATTATGATATTTGCGAAGAGCTCAGTCCCAGATCAGCCTATGCATCAGGTCAGTGTATACATGGGTAAGCAATTCAATACGTATCATAACATATTGAACAGGGCGGACGACGTGTGAACTATAATTATAAACTGCATGGCAACTGACCACCGTCTAGTTTCTGTTTAAGTACATGTTGTATAGACCCTGGTGCCTAAAACCAGATCCAAATATAACACAAATATTCACTGAAATTTAATATGTGTATTTTGGAAAAGTATGTCATATTTTTGTTGAGTCGAGAAAACGTGTTTAATAGTATATATGTATTTACATACATATAACATGCAATTGTGTGTCAGATTTTAGGCACCAGATACAAGATGTAATTAAGGTAATTATTGGCCCTACGTGATGGTCACTGACTACACAAAGTGTTAATCGGATTTATTTAATCCCATCGTAATTGTATCCCCCGGACTCCGTCGGGGGATACTATGTATTTGACAGCGGGCCGCGTCCGCGTCCGCGTCCGCGTCCGCGTCCGCGTCCGCCGCAGACACTTCTTGTCCGAACACCCTTTGGAATATTTTCATGAAACTTCACACATGCATAGACCACGACCCGAAGGTGTGTCGCGCACAAGAATGACAACTCTTGCATAGCTAATATTTTAGTTATCTCACTTTTTTGTTTCTCGCACTGATTTCGTATCCGGAGCATAACTCCACCACCCTTTGGAATATTTTCATGAAACTTCACACATGCATAGACCACGACCCGAAGGTGTGTCGCGCGCAAGAATGACAACTGTTGCATAGCTAATTTTTGAGTTATCTCCCTTTTTTGTTTCGCGCACTGATTGACCATAACTCGACCACCCTTTGGAATATTTTTATGAAACTTCACACATTCAATTAGACCACGGACCGAAGGTGTGTCGTGCACAAGAATGACAACTCTTGCATAGCTAATTTTTGAGTTATCTCCCTTTTTTGTTTTCGCTCACTAATTTCCTGTCCGGAGCATAACTTGACCACCCTTTGGAATATTTTCATGAAACTTCACACATGCATAGACCACGACCCGGAGGTGTGTCGCGCACAAGAATGACAACTCTTGCGTAGCTAATTTTTGAGTTATCTCCCTTTTTTGTTTTGCGCACTCTACAAACTGGACAATAATGCATGAAGACCCGTTTTCTCGTGTGCTCTGCACACCTTACCTGTAGAGAGAACAATAGAGACTGGGAGAACCATTCACCTGTGCATGTGCAAGCATGTGCTAGCATGTGCTAGCATGTGCAAATGTCCAGTCTTGACCAGTCTGACCACAGGTAATTTATACAGGTAAATTAATACATTGGATATTACATTTCAGTAAACTGTGTTGAAAATATTGTGGCATTATGTGGACCTGTGCAGATATATGTAGATAAATATAGGACTATTAAAAAAAATTCTGGGCTCCAGTAGCAAGCATTATTATTTTTAATTTTTAAACTTTTTTTTCCATTTTTTTTTTCATTTTTTTTTTCAAATTATTTTTCAATTTTTGTCTAGTAGCATAAGGTCGTAAGTGCTATATACAGACTATTCACCTGTGCATGTGCTAGCATGTTCAACTGACCTCTGACCACTTACAGGTAATTTATACAGGTAAATTATTATATTACATTTCCGTAAACTGTGTTAAAAATATTGTGGCAATATGTGGACCTGTGCATATATATGTAGATACATATAGGACTATTAACAAAAAGTCTGGGCTCCAGTAGCGAGCATTATTATTTTATTTATTTTTGTATATTACATTTCTGTAAACTGTGTTGAAAATATTGTGGCATTATGTGGACCTGTGCAGATATATGTAGATAAATATAGGACTATTAAAAAAAAATCTGGGCTCCAGTAGCAAGCATTATTATTTTTAATTTTTAAACTTTTTTTTTTGCATTATTTTTTTTCCTTTTTTTTTTTCAAATTCTTTTTCAATTTTTGTCTAGTAGCATAAGGTCGTAAGTGCTATATACAGACTATTATCATATAATAAAACAATTATTGACTAGTGAGCCATAGAATATAATCTGATATTCTATGGCTTACTAGTCAATAATTGTATAATATATGAAAATTGCTTTCGGGCCCAGGCTCGAGGTCAAGGCGAGACAAGGCGAGGCATTTGATTCCGTGGAATTCTTGTTTACTTATCTCCCTTTGTTGTTTCGTGCTCTGATTTTGTATCCAGAGCATAACTCGAACACCCTTTGGAATATTTGTATGCCCCACCACGATAGTGGAGAGGGCATTTAGTGTTACTGTCACAGGGTGAGAAAAATGTGCTCCGGCCCGGGGCTCGAACCCGGGACCTCTGGTTTACCGTACCATCGCTCTAACCGACTGAGCTAGCCGGGCACGAATACACACTTCCTTCCCTCAGTGAGTTACGTACCGCGACATACTTCCCCACCAAATTGGAATTCGTATTCGTGAAAACCCAACAAGTATTCATTCGTAGGAACGTGCGTCCCGTCCTCCCGTCGTCCCGTCCGTCCGTCCGTCACAAAACTTTAACACTCGGGTAAATGTCTCATAGTTTCTTCATCCTTCGACCGATCTCCTTCATATTTCATATACACATTGCTCTAATGGTCCTCTACCGCCCTGTGCCAAATCCACGTTCGTCCTGCCCCCGCCAAGCCCAGGGTTAAGATCACATACTTAGTGCTTCAAAAACTTTAACGCTCAGGTAAATATCTTATAATTTCTGCTTTCTTTCACGGATCAGCTTCATATTTCATATATGCATTGCTCTAATGGTCCTCTACCGCCCTGTGCCAAACCCACGTTCGTCCTGCCCCCGCCAAGCCCAGGGTCAAGGTCACATACTTGGTGCTTCAAAAACTTTAACGCTCAGGTAAAAGAAAATTTTGACTTGGAATTTGAGCTCATTTATTATCAAAGCGATATGTAGGACATCCGTGTTCTATGAACACATTTTCTAGTTTATTAAACTTCACACATGCATAGAAGACGACCCAAAGGTGTGTCGCACGTAAGAATGACAACTCTTGCATCACTAATTTTTTAGTTATCTCCCTTTGTTTTTCCATCACTGATTTTGTCTCCGGAGCATAACTCGAACACCCTTTTTTCAAACTACTTGTGTATCTGGGGAGGGGGATACACATACTCATAATCGTACTCATACTAGTAAATCAAGATGTACATTGTTCACACCTATCAATATGCATGAAGGATTGATATGATATTTGCATGGTAAATAACGACACAATATGCATGCTAGTGGAGAGTGAAGGCCGCATACACAAATATATGAGTTGTCGTTGTGCGTGCGGTCCGCATCCAACCAATACAGGCACACCCATACTACGATGTCTAACTTACGAGAAACTGTATAATAACTTATGTATTAAGTGGCATACATACTCTCACCAACTTTCGATTTTCGCTCTCTGATGAGAGTGTGTCCCACTACAATTCACTGTGTATTCATCCTGACATGCCCTGTCTCGTTCTCCATATTCCTGGAGACTGAGACACACAGGGATGTGCGGGTCTTTTTTATTTTTTTGCAATCGAATATACTTGCAACCCGTTTTCTATATGCTTGTATATTATATTAAATGTTTGACGTAGCATTAAATTTTACCAAATCTAACTCCTATAAACTCGTAGATGAGTTTCTAAGAATTGGAATTATTGTCCAACTATGTTTAAACAAATTGTTCTGATTCGGATCCATGCTTACTGACCACGTTCCTTTACATATAATGCTTGATGACTTTCTCCCAGTTAATACTCGCTACTGATAAATACCATCAAGCCGAATCATTGCAAAATATATAGATGTTGACTATTTAACTAAATTTGCCTGCAAACAAGTTCGCTGATAAATTAGACCGAGTACAGTACTTCCACATAACTCTCGCCATGCTGTTGTTGTTGTTCATAATAAATTATGCTTGTACATGTATGCACTCATATACCACTAAGTGGTCTGAGATCATTGCCAAATAAAAGATATGTTCTGTTCTGTTCTGTTCTGTTCACATGCGCTTGTCGACAAGCGTCCATTTCTATTTTTTTAACGCGGTCAGAATTGATTTAATCCAATCATTTCATCAGTAGCTAACTGGACTAACTGGCACTAATTAGATACACAACATGAATGTAATCCCCATGTCACGCATCTCACAAAACCAGGCTTTAGAATGATAAAGTATTTACTACAAGCGTAAAGGTACATTGTAGGATTGTTTTGGAAAAAACAATGTATAATAGATAAAATATATATAATATATTGTATAATAGATATAATAATTAACAAATTAATTTCATGCATTAATTAGCAAATTATTGACGATATAAAACTCCATTTCGCCCGACAATCTCCATTTCGCCGGACATATTCTAAGCACTGTAATTTATAATTTTGATATAAAATCAAATTATGAAAGAAAATACCCAATTTTTTCAACAATATATTATACATATACAAATGTATAATAGATATAATAAGTAAAAAATAATGTCATGCCTTAATTAGCAAATTATAGACGATGTAAAACTCCATTTCGCCCGACAATCTCCATTTCGCCGGACATATTCTGAGCACTGTCATTTATAATCTTGATATAAAATCAAATTATATAAGAAAATACCAAATTTTTACAACTATATATTATACATATACAACTGTATAATATATATAATAAGAAAAATAATAATTTCATGCATTAATTAGCAAATTATAGGCGATATAAAACTCCATTTCGTCCGACAATCTCCATTTCGCCCTTTTCGCCCATTTCGTACTTCAGTCATACCGATTTCACTCCAATAAACAACGGAAAGCTCTACTGGCAAATGTAAAATATATAAAAGAAAAAAACCCATAAAAGGATAACAAAAGACTTGACACTCACATCAAAACAATTGGAAAATAGCTAACATCACACCTATATTTAAAAGTGGGAACAAACAGAAAGCTGAAAACTACAGTAGAATGGACATGAGCGAAGCATTATACTACAGACCCATAAGCCTAACATAAGTACCATGCAAACTTATGGAAACAAATAATAAGGAATGAGATTGTTGAGCACATGGTAAGGAACACATTCTTCACGAAATGCCAACACGGGTTCAGAAGTGGATGTTTTATGTACTACGCAACTTGTAGAAGTCATGGACGATTTGGTGGATGCACTTAATAGCAATGAGGACATTGATGTAATTTTCCTTGACTTTGCCTGTGCCTTTGACAAAATTTCACGCAAGCTTCTACTACTGAAATTACTGTCTGTTCCACGTTTTTTTGCCAACGAACTTTTGGCTATTAAACACATTAAATCTAAAAAAGTATTTAAATGTAAGTACTGTTTCACCAATAACAAAAAAGTGAAATTCCATCAAATATTCATTTCATAGCGGAAAAAAATTTCTTAAAAGGAATTTAACATGCTACAATATTTCTGGAGGTAACAGGAGATCTATTCCTATACCAACGTGTGAAGAAACCAACACGAATTGGAGGTAATGACACACCAACCTTCCTTGATTTGATATCCCAATACTAAACGTGAAACTGAACACCGCAACTACGTCTTTCCTAAAAACTAACCCAATCAATAGAGAAAAATGTACCAGTGAACATGGCAATCCAATCAAACTCACGACCACCAGCTGATGCTGCAGCTCGAAGGGCTCTCAGAAACCAAACCAAACGAATAAAATACTCGAACTGTAAAAACAACTATAAAGCTGTTAGAAACACTGTAACTTACGAATTCAGAAGGAAAAAAAGACTATGAAAAGTACAAAAAATATCACTGACAACAAATTGTTCTTGAAATACGTCCGGCAGATTACCAGTACAAACATAACGGTGAAGAATTTAGGGAAGCTCAATTGAGACAAGAAAACCAGTGAGTTACAAAAAGACAAGAAAACCAGTGAGTTAGAAAAAGCGGAAACGTTCAATGAACATTTTGCAAACGTGTTTACTGAGGAAGTCTTCGTGAATGTCCCTGTATTTAAAGATAGGAAATTAATAACGCAGAAAAAGCAATTGCCGAAATTAAGCCATCAAAAGCACAAAGTCCTGATAACATTCACTTCCGTGTAATAAAAGAATCACGATTAAACCAATAACGACTATCTTTAATAAATCCTTACAACATAGTAAGCTACCACCAATTTAGAAAACTGCAAACGTCACAGCAATATTAAAAACTGACAATGCCATATTACCAGAAAAGTACAGGTCAGTAGTAAGTATCACACCTATTTGCGGTAGAACATTAGAAAAAATAGTAAGAAAACACATAGTAAATTACCAAACAAGTAAGAATCTAATTTCTATTTACCAGCAAAGCTTTAGACAGGAACATTCGTGCTTAACGCAACTGTTGGAATCAATTGAAGACTAGTCTGAAACTATAGATAATGGCAGATATGTTGACATTATATACCTTGAATTCAAAGCTGTTTTTGCCACTGTACCTCACATACGGCTTATCAATAAAATCTGGGAGTTTGGAATCATGATTAAGTACTTTCTTACAGACCGAGAACAAGTGATAACACTGCAGGGGTCCATGTCCAGTATGAGGAATGTCACGATTGGAGTACCCTACCTTGGGGAATGCAATCAATGATGTTTAATGGCATTCTTAAACTATATTTTTATCTGCGTTAATCAGCCTTTGTCGAATTCAGTGCTGAGCGGCTGCCCGGCCCGATCGGCTCAGGTGCGCACGATAATTCACAAAAAACACATGTATATTTGTTGTTAGAATTGCAAAAAAAATTATTAAAATTCCTAAAGTGATAAAAAAACATAATAATTTACTCAATTCAATAACAATGTATGGTATAAACACCTGCACACGTACGTACAAGCAATATCGAATAGCCTTTGTGGCCTTTGTGGCATTTGTCGGCCTTTGTGGTGTTTAGGATAAACCCAGTGTCATGGGCACTTTTCTATTTATGATATTCACCAATGACCTACCAGACGCAATGAACTGTACTCTACGACTATTTGCGGACGGTACAAAACTGTATTCAGCAGTCAGTAACTTAGCTCAAGAATTGCTACTACAAACTTATATTCTTAAAGAATGTTACTTGGCAAATCTATGGCAAATGACATTTAACATAAAGAAGTGCAGACACATGCATATGGGCAACACAACTAAACACACAAAAAAAGTATGTCATGAATGATGCTAAACAAAATTGTTGATAGGGAAAACGATATAGGAGTCATATCAAGCCACTAGAGGTAACTCACTACAACTTTTCAAACAAAGATCAAATACAATTCTCGGAAGAGGTGTGTTTGGCAACAGGGTAGTGGACAGCTAGAATGACCTACAAAATAGTATTGTAACAGCTCCCTCAAGTTGAACAAACATTGGGGAGGGCGTCGTCCTACAAAATGCAAGCCGTCATTTTATAACAACGAACCGCAAACCAGGAAGTCCAGTTAATAAACTTAGGAAAACAAGAAAAGGACCTAAGAAACCACAGTTTATAAAAAGGATGCGTCCGTATTTGGTCTCGACGAACAGTATGAACAGTAATTTGGGTGTGTGAATGAATGGACCAGACATACGTCAGTCCTATATTCAAATAGGGTGAAAAGTCAAGGTAAGTAATTATAGACTGTTCTCACTAACACGTATTGCATGGTAACTACTTGAGCACATAGTAGTTAGCAACATTCTGAACCATAATTAGATAACAATTACATACGAGTAGATAATCAACATGGTTTTGGTGCCCGCTGTTCATGCGAAAACAGATTGTATTGTTTATCAATGAGCTTGTGCAACACATACAGAAAGGTCAATTAGACATAGCAAATATGGACTTCAGCAAGGCATTTGATGTTGTCGATCATGATAGACTATTGCACGAGGCATTACACCATGACATACGAGGGCACAGCAACCAATCGATACAAGGATTCCTCAGTAACCGGACACAACAGGTGGTTGAAGATGGTGCAATTTCCACAAATGCAAACGTGCAATCAGGCGTTCCTCATTTATCTTTTTTGGGACCTCTTCTATTTCTGCTCTACATAAACGACTTGTCTGAAGCTATCAGCTCAAACGTCAGGCTTTTTGCTGATGACTGTTTGATCTATAGACACATTAAATCCACAGAAGACAGTGCACTGTTTTCAGGAAGATTTTAATCAATTGTCACTGTGGGAACAGACGTGTGGAGCTTGTCCACGCTATGATGGCTCAGGTGGCAACTCAATACACAATATAGTATACACTGAGAACTCAACTCAACTCAACATATCTTTATTTACATCCCATTACAGTGAATAACATGCAACATGGGGAAATAAAACAGAGTATATATGCATGGCGGTATCTGCTACAGTACAATATAGTGGTTTTTCAAATATGTAAATACCGTACGAACAGCGTCAGACACACTTTATATAAATATTCAATCACATTTACGAAGCTATAAATGTCTTCGAAACAAAGGATGGTGTTATATGAAGTCAGACCTTAATCATCGTCTATTGTGTTGTTGCACATGACAGATATAATGTATTGACTTATGCATAAATTTAAAACATAATGTCGTCGATCATGAGAGATGAGAGATTTTTTTTTTTTTGGCAACAGTTATGCCGTATTTGATGCCAGGTACATGGTCCTTGTCCCGAATGAATTTGGGATAGCCCACGTATCCATTGATTCGTATAGTACATGTATATTATGTTTTCTTACCAGTTCAAAATAATTTCAAAATTATTCTGCACTGTATGAGTCCTTCTTCCTTGGTTTATAGTGTGCGGCTATGTATAAACAAGGGGTGTTGAAGTATGTGTGGTGAATTTTCCACGAACAATCATATGCTGGGACTTTTCGTCTCATCGTATTGGAATGTTTTCAAATAATTCGTGTCCCCGTTCGAATACATCCCGGACTGTTCATCTCCACGATCTAGGACTGTTCTACCAAAAGTGGGACGAACCGTCACGGGCGTACAGCCTTTGGACGAACAGTAAGTGGGACGAACAACCACAACTGCTCGATAACCGTACAAATATTGTTACGCCTGAAAGTAATGGTGTAGATAGTTATTAGCGCATTAGCATTGCAAATAAATTCGGTTTCTCTGCTTCATACACTTAGTAAAACAATAACACAATTACATTTATTAAGGTATTAAGTGTTATTATTATTTGTTTTATATTTCCGTTTTATTATTTTCATTATATTTTCTGCGAACCTACAAGTTGCCAAGAAAATGTTTCAAAATGGCGGCAGAAAGCTGTTTTTCACAGTTGCTCCACATACAAATGAAAAACATTAGTGACAAGGGATAATTGGTAATCTAGTGGCATGCATATTGTGCTATATTTATAGATTGTGCACATATAAGTAATATAAGTAAGACTGGCTATATTCCAACGAAGGAGAAAGAGTTTTGGGGAATTTAATGGTGAACAAATTGTTGACAAAATTTTTATATGGTTCTGACGCCAGTTTTCGGGGTAGTCGGAGATTTGGGGGTATCCAAATATTTTGTAATTTATAGACTTGTGTGCAGCCGCGATGTGCTTTACGTCAGGTGATTAAAATAAGCATGACTTGACTTACATTAAGTCCTTTAAAATGCCACCAAATCCGGTGTTTGGACTAAATACTGGTAATTTTTGTCATTTTGTTCATGAACCTACTGTGATTTTCTGCGTCCGCCATCAATCTGCTCTTTAATATATTGATAAAATCATAAACAATAGAAACTTTTCACGTTTTCCTTCACCGTGTCCCATTCATCTGCGAGATGATCACCAGCCAATGAAAACCCCGGACGAATTAGCAAATTTATTGACACTTTCGGAACATACCCCAAGAACTCCAACCATAAGTCAAGATTCAAGATGGCTAACGCCTGTGTTGCATGCAAAATGCACTATCACGAATATTACTCTAACAATAATCTTATTTTGAAGGCAAGAAACATTGAAATAAGTGTTTATCATTTGATTGAACTGACAATTTAGCTTAAGTTTCATAAAAAAACGCTAGTTGATGAACTTGTTAATACCTCGAAAACTAGACCCACCATCATACTCACAAAACTAAAATATTATATTTTAGTTTTGTCAGTATTTGTCAACATGGTCCAGTCAATACTGACAATAGCTTCAAATTGTGTGAAGAAAATTTACATGAGAGTTCTAGATTACACAAGAAACCAACTGTGTCATTGAACCTAATACAAGCTTAAGATAATCTCAGTTATACGTATGTCTTTTACTATTTCATTTTTATTATATTTTCTGTATTATTCTAGCCGACGAGACACTGTCTGTGCAAGTTTTTGTCACAACAGCCCATTTTTCGTGATTCTGTCCTCAGGCTGTTACGACGTGGTCTGACAGAGTATGGGATGTAAGTCTGCAGAATTCTCCCGTATCGCCCATACCCAGAGTTACGGTGCTCTCCATAGGTTTCCCCTGCAGAGTAGCGAATTAGATTTGATTCGCACTTTAGCTGTTAATTGTGACATATTTTCTGTATTTTTCAAATGAAAGAAATGTCAGTATTTAAAAGTAAAGCAACTTGTATTCTGAAAATGTTTTTATCAGTGTAGTAGGACTAGAAAATTAAGTATTAAGTAACTGGACCCCAACTGCATGTAACTGCATGTTTTCTGTTTTATAGGCAACAGGTTGCACTATATTGCTACACCACACTACACAGTAAAAATGTGTGTACCGGTAATACTAATAGCATTTACACTTCGCGCACTAAAATATAGAAAAATCTTGCAGGGTGTTGACGTTCATACTTCACTGTATTGTTATTGATCGAGAGACAATTCTACAATATGACACAAAACTATTACCATAAACTTACCCAATAAAGTGCGTATTAGCTAAATCTTAGGTCACTCTCCACGTAGTATAAAGTAAACAAAGAACGCTTCAAATGCACATTTGGAAAGACAACTCCGTCATAACTCTTATGTAATTAGAGTTATGTACTCAGAACTATCGTTATACTTGTTACAAAATGGGCACCTCCTGCCAATTGGTATCTTTTTGTGCAATATATGGCAAAATAGGCTGATAGAATTATTAAGAATGGGCTGTTACTAGGTATCGTATTTTACTATCAAGTATATTAGGCTCAGAAATTTCATTAATTCCTCGGCAATCCTCGGATTTCCTCCAAATTTCTTGATAAATGTCATACTGAGGACACTATCCTGGTTTTCTCTTGGCTCTTAAAATGCGGAAAACTTAAATTGTCTTCTACTATTGCTTTATAATTTGTCTTTCTCAATAAAAACATGACCTGATAGCACTTAGAGTAATTTCCAGTGGAAATGATTCTAAAGTGTTGTGTAAACATATTTTCTGTGAGAAAATAAAAGTAAAATAAAAAGCAGTAGGCGACCATATTTAGTTCATCATGGCATCTGGAGTTGGTGAGTCAAATTGGTCTCTTCTGAAAAAATAGTCATCTTTAGGGAAAATATTGAAATTGAATTTTGGTATGTCAAATAAAAAAAATGTGAGTATCTGACGTGCGACACGCTGATAAATTAATCACTGCATTGTAAGGGTTACAAATATCTATAGTGGTCAGAGCTCTAGATAAGGTGCGTATTTGCGTAAATACCCAATTAAAATTGCCAAAAACCCAGTTGAAATCAGAAGTAGTGAGTATCAAAAAGCAATGAAAAATTTGTGGTATCTTTATCATGCTACAGAAAACAATAAACAGACCACAAATATAGCATATTTTCTTATTTTTCCATGAAAACACATCTTGGTATTTCATTAGAATTGTCTCCAAGGAGACAATTCTAATGAAATACCAAGATGTGTTTTCATTTAGAAGCAACCTATTCAATAAGTGCGTTCTGCTGATGTGTAAACAGTAGTGCGATTATATTTTACCCAATTCAAATTTTGAAATACCCAATTGCTTCAGAAATGATGGAGTGACAATACTCAATTACTAATTCCTTATCTGGAGCCCTCGTGGTGTTTTCAAACAGTGTAGATCCAGATGAGCCAGCTCGTGACGAGCACTATTTGCAAGTAATTTTCATATTTTTAGAAAAATAAACACCCCCTTCTTATAAATGAACTAGTCTCAAAATCATGTGACAATTGGATTGGCCTGAAAATAAGCAATAGGACAGTCCATTCCAGTTGCTTAGGGGTGGAAGGGTTAATATTTTCTTCTAATTTGCAGAGGTAAGAGAAACATTGACGGCCGTGGACCGGAGAATCAACACGATCAAGATGAGTGTGTCGATGAATGTTGATGAGACCTCATGTGGTCCAATGTGTCAGCACCCCGCCTGCTGGCAGTCCACCATTCGACGGGAGAAAGGCTTCCCGCGCTTCGCGGAGCAGACTTTTATACGGCCCGAGATAGAACTGGGTATGTGTTATCGTATCTGTAGCCTGTTTCATCAAAATTGCAAAGTTTACTTTCAGAGAGAAATTTTCAATTTAAGGATAAATTTATTACTTTTTAGCCAGGTTTTTTTTAAAAAAATCCAGGCTATTGGATTGGCGAAAGCCGGGCTGGCGGGCGGGCGGGCGGCGTCCACAATCAATGTTAAGTTTTCATGTTTGAGTCCATTTCTTTGTACTGTACCACCTAGGACCACCAAACTTTCACAGCTTCATAATCAAGGGGTGCCCACCACATATCACTATCCAACATGTTACTTTTTTTTTATCTTGACCCATTTTTTCCGCGTAGTCGACTTAGCCATTTTCAATGTTAATAAGTTTTCGCGTTTACAATGTTAAGTTTTCGTGTTTAAGTCCATTTCTTTGGTACTGTACCACCTAGGACCACCAAACTTTCACAGCTTCATAATCAGGGGTGCCCACCACATATCACTATCCAACATGTTACTTTTTTTTTTTTTTTTTTTTTTAACATTCACCCATTTTTTTCCGCGCAGTCGACTTAGCCATTTTTTCAATGTTAAGTTTTCGCGTTTACAATGTTAAGTTTTCGTGTTTAAGTCCATTTCTTTGGTACTGTACCACCTAGGACCACCAAACTTTCACAGCTTCATAACCAAGGGGTGCCTACCACATACAACTATCCAACATGTGACTTTTATTTTTTCACCTTCACCTATTATTTCTACGTAATTGACTTAGCCATTTTCAACGTTAACTTTTTAACGTACGTCTGGTTAAAGTTTTTTGGTTAAAACTTTTTCGTTATACTATATCTCTGCAACTGCTTCGCCCATTACCTTGAAACTTCACATGGGTGTTTATCATCATCCATATTTTCATTCTAACCCCCAACCGTGCGGCCCCTGTGCCCAATGTCAAGGTCAAATTACTTTGAATTTTTTTGTTAAAGTTTTTTCGTGTACTATATCTCTGCAATGCTTCACCCAATACCTTGATACTTCACATGGGTGTTTATCATCATTGTCGCACCTGCTTGCGGAAAGCGCGATCCTGTGCCCAATGTCAAGGTCAAATTACTTTTAATTTTTTTGTTAAAGTTTTTTTGTGTACTATATCTCTGCAACTGCTTCACCCAATACCTTGATACTTCACATGGGTGTTTATCATCATTGTCGCACCTGCTTGCGGAAAGCGCAATCCTGTGCCCAATGTCAAGGTCAAATTACTTTGAATTTTTTTGTTAAAGTTTTTTCGTGTACTATATCTCTGCAACTGCTTCACCCAATACCTTGATACTTCACATGGGTGTTTATCATCATTGTCGCACCTGCTTGCGGAAAGCGCGATCCTGTGCCCAATGTCAAGGTCAAATTACTTTGAATTTTTGTTAATGTGTACTATTATCTCTGCAACTGCTTCACCCAATACCTTGATACTTTCACATGTGTTTATCTCATTGTTGCACCTGCTGCGGAAAGCGCGATCCCTGTGCCCAATGTCAAGTCAATTACTTTGACTTTTTTTGTTAGTTTTTTTGTGTACTACTCTCTGCACTGCTTCACCCAATACCTTGATACTCACATGGGTGTTCATCGTTGTCGCACCTGCTTGCAGAAAGCGCGATCCTGTGCCCTATGTCAAGTTCAAATTACTTTGACTTTTTTTGTTAAAGTTTTTTCGTGTATTATATCTCTGCAACTGCTTCAAAACAATACCTTGATACTTCACATGGGTGTTTATCATCATTGTCACACCTGCTTGCGGAAAGCGCGATATCGTCGGCATTTTGGCATACGTCTGTCCGTTCGTCCGTGTGTCCGGTTAAAGTTTTTTGGTTAAAGTTTTTCCATCTACTATATCTATTTTTTTAGTGTCCATGCCTCGCCCCAAGGCGCGACATGCAGGCCACGACCATCTAGTCTACAAAAAGTGGGTATAATTATGTTATCCAAGTGTCTATGCTTGGAAAAAACCTGGCCTTCGTGGCTTTGCCTCGTTTCTTGTTATTATTCTGAATTTATTACATTATCACAGCCATTTTAGCTGTGATAATGTACGGTAATAAATTCAGTATAATAATTCTGCATACTTTTAATCATCAAATATATGCAGTCGTTAATTCTGTATGAAATAATGCATTTCAGGGAAAACAAATGATTACTCCCTCAAAGTATACTTTGCTAGATAAGTATACTTTGCAATTTTGATAAGTTTATTATTTCCATGGTTTATTATCATTATAGTGCTGTTGTGCCAAACGAATTAGGAGTATATGTTTTATTTCTCGCTGTAAATATGTCTTGAAATTTCATTAGAATTGAGTCCGGAGATGAATTTTTGTCCGCTAGTTTTGAACTATTTATAGCCCACAAGTTTCCCAGCATGCAAAGAGTTAATTTCCAAAACAAGCTAACCCAGCGCTATAAATTTCAGATTGCATTTATAAAGGTGACACTTTTGATATTTTGAAATTCCGAGGCATACACATGATATTTACAGGGAGAAAATATAATAAATGGCTGTCTGCTATTTTTTTTACTATTTATAGTGCACAAGTTTACCAATTTGCAGAGAGTTAAAACAAATGTTAGTGTATATGAACAATTCAGTAGTTCTAACTATTAAAATCATTAATTATTGTTTTAACACTAATTTCAACAAATTTTAATAAAAACGTCCCAAACTCTCCATTGTCCCCCAAAATATGGATGATATTCATGCAGTAAATTAACTTTATATGACCTAATCCCCATTCAACCAATGTGGCGCCATATTGCAGATCTGCCCACGGTGAAGGTGTGTAACATGCTGGAGGATTATGGCGATGACGCGGAGGACCGGTTCCCAGCTAAATATGCTGGCAAGCCGAATCACGAACGCGGTATCTTGTTCCCAGGTCTACAGACACCCATACGAACACACAGGTTAGTGTTTTCCCTCCCCCAGCCTATTTTACCCACAGGTTGAAGTAACGGACCCAGATATATAATACATTAAATATGCCTAAAAGCATCAATAAATGAAGAAAAAAAATAAGCGAAAATTTTTTTTTTTTATTGAGGGGGTAAACAAAATTTGTTTAGCTTATTTTTTTTTCTTCATTTATTGATGCTTTTTGGCATATTTAATTCTGAAAAATTACACTTACATCATCCAAGATGGATGCCAAACGGTCATCCTTTTATTAGAGATTTCAAATGTCTTCTTCTTGTGAACTGCTGGGCCAATGTTGGGATAATCTATGGTGGGGGCATGTCAAATTTGTAAATTTGGAGGTCGTTGCCTAAGATGGCCGCAGTGGAAAATTAGGTCAAATTCATAAAAAATCTTCTCATAAACCGCCAGACAGATTTCAACGAAACTTGACAGGAATGATCGACAGTCGATGCTCTTTCAGGGAGTAACTACATTGGTCACAAATCACATACGCCTCATTTATCCAGTTACAGCCACCACGATTCATACTTTAACAGCAAATCTTACTGGGATTCACACCTGAGGTCAAGTGGTCAAAATGAGACACTTCCTGGTACTGGATCAGGATATGCTGTCTCAATGATACCGTTACAGTTTTTATTGTCGAGCCCGCTTGCGGAAAGCGAGACATTATAGGAATGAATGGCGTTTTTGTGGAATTTATCGGGGTATAAACTTGGAAAAGTCGCGGGAATACTGGACGAAGGCAGGCCTCGTCCAGTATTCCCGCGACTTTTCCAAGTTTATATCCTTGCGTCTGTCTGAAATCTGTGTTAAAGTTTTTAAACACCTTATAAACACATATCTCTGCAGTCCTAAGTCACATTGACTTGAAACTTCATAAACTTATTAAGTCATCATCCATGTATTCATGCTGTGTCCCACTCATGCGGTCCCTGTGCCCCAAGGTCAAGGTAAAATGACTTAAAGTTTCTGTCAAAGTTTGCGTTATTATAAAATCTGCGTTAAAGTTTATTACATACCTTATATCTCCACAATTGTTACTCCAGTTTACTTCCAACTTCCAATACTTCCTTTTCATCATCCATATTTTCATTCCATAGCCTGCCCATGTGTTCCATATGCCCAAGGTCAAATGACTTTGAAATTTGTGTTAAAGTTTTTACATTCCTTATATCTCCACAACACTTACTCTGATTTACTTCCAACATCCAATACTTCTTATTCATCATCCATATTTTCATTCTATAGCCTGCCCATGTAGTCCACATGCCAAAGGTCAAGGTCAAATGACTTTGAATTTGTGTTAAAGTTTTTACATACCTTATATCTCCACAACACTTACTCCGATTTACTTCAAGCTTCAAATAATTCTTTATTATCATCCATATTTTCATTCTATAGCCCACCCATGCAGCCCACATGCCCAAGATCAAGTGACGTTAATATTTTCTTTAAAGTTTTTACATCCCTTATACAGTCGAACCTGTCTTAAGAGACCACTCAGCGGAGAATAATTTTTTGGTCTCTTAAGACAGGTGGTCTCTTAGGGGAGGTGCTATATAAAACTGTATTTTTATTTCAGTGTATAATATATATATGTATGTATACCTGTATGTACATGATATAAACTAATATGGCAATATGTAGACATGTACATACTAAAATTCCATATTGAATTTGAACCCCTTCATTTTTCTGTATTGACCGTCTCTATAGGTGCACTGAATATAACATAACGGTCTTAGTCACCTGTCATCTATAATGTTGATTGTTGTTGGTGAGTAAATTTCAGCCCAAGGCTAAAAACGTGTGTAACTAAAGTGTAAACCATGACAAACTACTGTCTGTTTCACGAAAGCTGCCCAAATTTTACGGCTATATAAACAATTCAAAAACAAGATTTCTTTTGATAATATTAAATTAAAGGAAAAATTAAGAATAAGCCTTCTTTTTATTTCGTGAAATTTGGTCAAATATTGATTTTATTGCGAAAAAAAACAATTTTCCCCATGTTAAATCCCCATAGACATCTTCACTCCGTGAAGATGTCTATGGGGATTTAAACATGGGGAAATTTTTTTTGGAATATTTTAGAAATACTGGACCGATTTTTAAAAAATTTAACTTTTGGTTTTTTTTAGTTAGTTATCATATCCAAGCTATCTAGCTAGGTTTCGGAGTCAATCAATTTCCAATTTTTTTCGTTTTTTAGACTCCTCCCACACTCCTCTACCTCTTTTTCCCCCATGTTAAATTCCCATAGATGAAATCAATTTTTCGTAATAAAACCAATATTTGACCAAATTTCACGAAATAAAAAGAAGGCCTCATTCTTAAATTTTGCTTTAATTTAATATTATCGAAAAAAATATTGTTTTTGCATTGTTTATAGCCGTAAAATTTGGGCAGGTTTCGTGAAACAGACTATAAGTGACATGAAGTGGTTCCCGTTATATTTCCCTTGAATACATGTACGTTACATTCTGCTTTAGGATAGCTCATCAACTAAAACACAGGGAACCAGTCCAATGACAATTGGGTTTTCTCAGACGTCATCAAATCATGTCTATTGATCGTATCAATTTGTGTACTAGTAATGTGATACCGGAAATGTATTGATAGAACAAGGTATTTGCACGGATCACAAATTTCAGCGTACGGTCAATTCAAAACGGTCCATAGTAAGCTCTATTATCTATTTCGGACAAAGGTCGGGGGTTAAAATATGTTTTGAGTTTAACAAAATAGGCACTGACTGCTTTGTATTCATTTGTCATCCACGTGTAATTGAGTGGCAGCGTAATTGAAAGCGCTTGACAAGTGAGAAGTTCTTGCCTACGGGTATTAGCCATCCATTACTTGTACAAATCACAGGTGAACACATTGAAATCGGGGTGTTCCGAATGTGCAAATCATGCGAGTCCGTAAGCTGTGACATATGGTGGAGGAGTTGAACACTGGGCGAGTTGAGTGGTCGCCTGTGAAAAATAAATGGCACACATTTCAAGTTGACAAACAACAACAACAATACAGAAATGGTCGCTGAGTTAAGGATTTTAAGGTTTTGGGACCGGATTTTCGTGGTCGCTGGTCGTGTTACAGAGGTGGTCGCTTAGTTAAGTTAAATTAACACTCAAAATGTCACGGGAGGAGCTGAGACCGGTCGCTTAGCACAGGAAGTTGCTTACTTCGGGTGGTCGTAAGGACAGGTTAGACTGTATCTCCACAGCCCTTAATTCAAACTTCAAATAAGTACACTCCTCGGTGGGCTCGACATGCGGGCCGCGGCCATCTGGTTGTAATTGTAGTTGTGATTGCACAGTGCTTCCACACACAGATACATTCCCACCTGTATACTAGCATATATGTTGTACAACATTGCTGTTGAACAGGTGTAAAACCCTAATCAATCAATCAATGAATCGGTCATAAACCCCATTTCTCCTGTCACAGCCAAATGTCACTGACATGCGACGTTAATTATACAAAATTGTGGCGGTTACTGGACAAATGGGACTTATGGGATTTGTGACCCGTGTAGCTCCTGATCAAATAGCACGCTCTTGTAGGCTGATAACGATCTGTATTACTGGTTAGAAGTTTCATTAATGGAATGGTGAACAGTGCAGATCCTGATCAGACTGTGTGGACACACAGGCTGATCTGGATCTACACTGCTCACAAAACCCATAAGCCCCAAACCTCCAGTCACAGCCACATATAATCACTGGTTATAATGCACTGGAGAATCAGGATCTAAAGTGGGAGAATATGTGGCTGTGACCTGTGTAGCTCCTGATCCAATAGTACACTACTGTCGCCTAACAACGATCTATATTGCTCGTTAAAAGTGTGACAGGTGTTTCATTGATGGAATAGCGAATAGTGCAGATACTGATCAGACTGCGGATGTCACAGGCTGATCTGAATCTACACTGATCCCATTTCTCCAGTCACAGCAACAATAATCTGTTTTCAATTTCCAGCATTAAAGTTACGAGAGCTCCACAGACGTCACCAAAATCATCCTTCAATAACGAATCGCAGCCCCGGATGATTCCTGCCATTAAGTTTGTTGAGGTAAGTCAACTGGGGGAGACTGTTGTTACAAAATACAGTGGACTCTCCCCAAAAGCGGACACGCTGGGAGATCCCTGGCTGTCCTACTTAGACGTTCGCATTGTAAGGTACTCCAAGAAACCCTTGCATACCTGCCACTAAATATGTTCTGTAGCCGATTTCATCAAAATTGCAAAGTATACTTATCTAGCAAAGTATACTTTGAGGGAGTAATCATTGATTTTTCCCAAAATGCATCATTTCATTTAGAACTAAGCACTGCATATATTTGATGATTAAAAGTATGCAGACTTATTATACTGAATTTATTACATTATCGCAGCCAAAATGGCTGTGATAATGTAATAAATTCAGTATAATAAAAATTAATAAATTTATCCTAAAATTCAAAATTTCTCCCTCAAAGTACTTTGCTAGAAAATTATACTTTGCAATGTTGGTGAAATCGGTATAAATTCAATATGTGAACAATACCTATTTTATTGTTTGGCCCGCTCCGTCGCTTGTACTTGTTCGTGAATATGTAGCACCGCCCCGAATTGTAATACTATTATATGATTGGTGGTTTGACACTGAATAGAGCATGCACACATGGTAAGATGGTGCCTGGATGGTGTGATCTCTGGTTATAAATATAACTTTGTTCTTATTGCAACATGAAATGATTAATTGAATAGATATTGGTGAAAGCGTCGCAATATGAGATTGAGACAAAAATGCTGTTCTTTCATTGGTTGAGAAACTAGGGCAAACAATAAGTGGCTGTCACTGGAGAAATGATGGGTTTTGCGACCAGTGTAGATCCAGATCAGCCTGTGCCTCCACACAGTCTGATCAGGATCTGCACTGTTCACCATTCCATCAATCAAGCACATATCTTGCTAAAAAACAATATAGATTGTTACCAGGCTACAGGATTGTGCTATTTTATCAGGAGCTACACTGGTCACAAATCCCATAAGCCACATTTCATGGTCACAATTGAGACACTCCATGCGATTTTGTACCTTCGGACATCTGCGTAATTTCATGAAATACGTTTACAAAATTTACAATATTTTCCGTAAATGGCGTCAAAAGTTGACAAAATTTTCAGAGTACATGCGGAATTATATTGTAAATATATTGTAAATTTTGTAAACATATTTAATTTATGCAGATGTCCGTAGGTTAAAAATCACATGGCGTGTCTCAATTAGGCTAATTCCCCTTCCCGGATAGGTTCAGGAGGTCTTCGACCCTGAAGACTTGGCGGGAACCTGGGACGACACCTTCGTTCCGAAGCAGTATTACGTGTGGGTGCCGAATAAGAATAAGAAACGGAGAAAGAATAAATCGATAGTCGGCGTTGATGGGTAGGTGAAAATTGGAACGTGAATTTTCAGCCCCATTATAATACCGTATTTTGCCGTGTATTAAACACACTTTTTTTACCCAGATTTTCATCCCACTAAGCCCCTGCCTGCGTCTTATACACACATTTGGATACAAGAGCATTTTTGTTTTGATATTTGTCGTTGTTGTTAGTCTTTGCGGTAACATCCGCTTGAAATTGGAAAAGTAGCCTCAGATTCGTATTCTAAACAGTTGATGCCTTACTCGTTTCGACCACAGGCATTCGGCGTGTTTCGGCTTTCATCGATATAACTGCATATATATATATATATATATATAGAGTTATAGCTACGAAAGCAAAGCCGAAAGACGCCGAATGCCTGTGGTTTCGACGCTGTGTGAGTGTGTCACATTCGGTCGTTGAAAACATTTACCGGGCCCATATCGGTCGGTGTCATTTTGCCATGAAAAATATTGCATGACGCCATTAACGGTAAATCCCAATATGCATAATGCAATTCCGCGCACGTTATAAAACTCCATCATTAGTTTCGAAACTGTGTGTTTACACGATGCTGATTCGTCCAAAGTGGCAAACCTAAGTTAGCTGGCCGACATCAAACACACCGCTTGTCAAGATTTACAACACGAAGCCATATCAAATTTCAATACACGCGGTTGCTGACATCAGTTTCGTATTCGTCACTAGACTGGTACCCTGTCTGATGCGTGCCTAGTGAAACAATTCTACCGGGAACCAGTCTATTTATGACACGGCAAACGTGTTTATGTGAATTGGGTCTCTATCTCTGACAAATCCCGGCTTACTGCATTAGCAGCCAGACCAGGAGCCTATTTCATCAACCTATCAACACTTGATCAATCAGGACCAGTAGCCTATTTCATCAACCTATCAACACTTGATCAATCAGGACCAGTAGCCTATTTCATCAACATTGCAAAGTATACTTTACTAGCAAAGTATACTTTGAGGGAGTAATCATTTATTTTTCCTGAAATGCATTATTTCATATAGAACTAACAAATGCATATATTTCATGATTAAAAGTATGCAGAATTATTATACTGAATTTATTACATTATCACAGCCAAATTGGCTGTGATAATGTAATAAATTCAGTATAATAAAAATTAATAAATTTATCATAAAATTGAAAATTTCTCCCTCAAAGTATACTTTGGTACTAAAGTATACTTTGAAATGTTGATGAAATAGGCTACTGGCGGTGCATTCGAGTAGTCTGCACATGGTTTTCTTCTATGCACTCAGAAGTATATGCCACGACCACCATTTAAACAGTCTCGTCAGACGGTTCAAATGAGTGGTCATAACATATACTTTCATTGAGAAATAACAAAAATAAAAATAAAATATTTAATAAATTATCATATCCGTAAATGTGTATTCCGAAAGGAATGGGTTAAAAAAACACTGGATTATACGCAGATCTGTCGCCATATTTCGCCGATATTGATTTCGAAAATATTTTCGTAAATGGTGTTGAAAAGAGATATTACATACCGCAATCAATAATTAACAATATAATACCACTTTCGGCAGCAATATGTTGGCAAATATAACACGATTTCTGGCAATAGTCTGTTACAAATTTAACACGATTTTGATATACAAATTGGCAAAAAAATCGGGAGCCAAGTCACAACCGTGTACTAACCGAGCACGTGTTATAGTGAAGTGTATACTACCGGGTTCACAGTGTAATTGAAGATACTTGAAAACGGTGAAATAGGGACCGGGGAATCACGGACATAGAGTCGGCAAATTACGGACATAGCAAACTATGATAGGGAAAATACAAACAAAAACGTCCAAGGTACGAATAAAAAAAATAAATAAAAACAACTTGGCGAGTTTTTTAAATTTTTTGTTTCATTTTGTTAGGAAAATTGGGTGCGTCTTATATTCTGATGTAGACATTTTCCCCCCGATTTTGGACTGAAAATAGGGGTGCGTCTTTACACTCTTGCGACCTATAACCGGCAAAATACGGTTTTTAAATCAGGGGGTATAGTACGCTTTAGACACAAAGCTTATCTGGAACTCTGAGTTAACCTCTTTAATCTGGGCATCCTGTGAGGTCCTCAGGGTGAGTTTAAATTTAGTGCATGGAGTCCGAAGGACTACTCGCAAACTTTACACAAACCAAATCCTTTTTATTGCTTTTTGATACTCCCTACTTCTGATTTCAATTTGTTTTTGGCAATTTTAATTGGGTATTTAAGCAAATACGCAGCTTATCTGGAGCTCTGAATAATTATATTGTTTTATGTCAATTTGTCACAATTCATAGAACAGCAACGTTGCCGGCCAATAGCGTGATGTTATTGACAACGTCATGTATATTAATGATGTCAAACAAACATTAAAGGTACATGCCCACTCAGTAGGTTATAATTTAGGGAGACAAATAGTTTTGTATATTCTGTAGATATGACATTTTCTGGCAAATTAAACATTCACCTTTACCCCCCCCCCCCCCCCCACCCCCCCCCCCCCCCCCCCCCCCTCGTATTGATTGGCATTATTTATTTCATATCGGACGTAAATTTCCACACTGATATCAGGGACGATAACTGTGTTTCCTTAAAATGTTAACAGACATTACTATTTATTCTCTGTATTTATTTTTTTGGTGTGAAATGAGCATATTATATAATCTGTCGAAAATATTATTTTTTCAGGTGACGCAGTTAATTAGTATAAACAATTAAAAAATATCATGCCTCATTTGCATATGAAAATAGCCTGATACTCCCGTGAGTCACTATCAGTAAAATAAATATTACTAAATGATTATGCCTGCATAACGGCCACTGGTAATCGTTAGAACTGGTGGTATAGTGACACAATTATACACTTACTTAATTCATATAAAGAACATTTTGTGCCTACTGAGTGGGCATGTACCTTTAACAAATCAAGAATGTCGCTCGATTTCACGTGGGGCTAATGTAATGTACTGTGATATAAACGTTGAATGGGCATTTCCATTATGAATTTATGGGCAGTGTAAATATATGACAATGAAATTTATACGTGTTATTAATGTCCAGTGTCACTGTAGTGACCAGGGGGCCGTTTCACTAAACTTTGTACGACTAAAATGTTTGTAAGTGCAAATTTAGGATCGTCTGGAAATTTCGATTGACAAATTTTCTTTTATTGAGCATAGGCTGCATATGCAGCCTATTTGTTAATCATAATTTTGTGCTTACAAACATTTTATGGCTACACAGTTTAGTGAAATGGCCCCCTTGATTAATAGATCACTCTTGCAGACTGACAGACTGGGCTCGGTTGCTCAAAACCTCTGTTAGCTTAACAGACTGTTAAATCCTTAGCAATGCTAAGGATTTAACAGTCTGTTAAGCTAACAGAAGCTTTGAGCAACCGGGCCCAGACTTGTCTCTGTAGACCAATCAGCATCATGTAGTTAGATGCATCGTAAATCCATGCCTAAGATATTTTTTAATTTCGAACTCTCCTGACAAATTTATATCCTGACGAATATGTATTTTGGGACTCAATGACGAAATTTGACCCTGACGAAAATTAATGCAATCACAGTATTTCAGCCTAAGGATACAATCATTTTTGTTGAAAAACTTCTCATTATAATCAGAATGTATGTTACATCAGTGTGTCCAAGCATAAGCAGAGGAGTCCCCACGGTGTGCGGTTTAAGGACGTGACGGAAGACATGGTCCCCAAAGAACTAGAGGACGACAGACTCATTGCTAAGGTATTTTATTAATTTCATACCTTGGATGCGGGGAAAAAGTAGTTTCCTCGGAAGTAAGGGAGGTATGTATATGTTGTGACCACCATTTGAACCGTCTCAACGAGATGGTTCAAATGGTGGTCAAACATATATATCCAAGGGAAGTGAAAAGTTAAGAAATTAAAAAAGGGGTGAATTTCGTCCTAGCGGTTAAGACACTGGACTTCAATACCAGAGGTTACAAGTTGAATCCCCGCCCTTGGGGTGAAAAATACTTGCGTAGTATTTTCATCCGACTGGTCTGTCGGATGAAACTTGAACTCGATTCTTAAATGACTGTAGCTGTTGCTGGGACGTAAACCCAGGGATTCCGCTGGGGAAAATAAAAAAATCGCCACTTTTTTGAAAATTGTAATTTTTTATCGCCAATTGTTTATTTTTATCGCCAATTGCGAAAGTGGCGATCGCCAGCGGAATCCTGAAACCCATTCACTTTTCACCTCCCTCGGAAGGATATCATACTATATGTTTTGACCATCATTTGAACCATCTCGTTGAAATGATTCAAATGACTGGTTACAACATATACATGCATTGAGAAGTAAGAAAAGAGAAAAAATATATTTCTGGGAATTTTGTCTTTTCCCCCCAATGCAGCTGGTTAAATACGGGATCGAACCCGTTGGTCCGGCCTTGAATGACCTTAGCCGTTGATAGGCCGCTAAACACCAATCTATCGATCAATCCTTGCTTGTGGGTTTTCAGATTTGCCGAAACCTTGTATATTATTGCAAGATGGATGCAGTATTGTATATAAACATTCTCACCAAATTGTTACTATTTTAATCCATTACATTGCCTACACAAGTTTTTGAACAAAAATTTAAATAATTATTTTAATTATGCATTTATGTATGTGTTGTTACAAATCATTGGAACCGTCTAATCGAGACGATTCAAATGAGTGGTCACAACATGTACTTTGAATAGAAATAATAAAATTAGGGGTGGCAGGGGCGGATCCAGCATTTGGGGAATGGGGGCGGGGTTGTCTTATTTTCGAGCTCCACGGAGTGAAGCGAGTATGCTAGTGGGGTCAGGACAAATTTTGAAATCTAGATGTCTAGAAATGCAATTTCCCGTGTTTTACGGCATTTAAATTCAGACTCCAACTGGTGGTAAACTGTGATCTATGTAAACTCTGTGGCTGAAGAGGTGGGGGGGGGGGGGTGTTGCAACTGCAAAGCCCCCCTCCAGATCCGTCCCTGGGTGGGTATTCAATATAAAATGGGCTAATATATATGGGGCTTCGGGTTTTGTGACCAGTGTAGACCCAGATCAGCCTGTGCATCTGCACAGTCTGATCAGGATCTGCACTGTTCACCATTCAATTCCATCAATGAAACAATGCAATGCTTCTAATAAGCATTAATCTGCTCACAATCTGTTATCAAGATGTACGCTGGTCACAAATCCCGTAAATAGAGAATAGTAGGTTAATGTCGTGAATGGGAAAAAATATCTGGCAAGGCTCAAGAATTTCTTTATTTCTCATCAGAAGTATATGTAGTGACCACCATTTGAACCGTCTCGCCGAGACGGTTCAAATGAGTGGTCACAACATATACTTTGGTTCAGAAATAAGGAAAATAGATAGAGAATAGTAGGTTAGTGCTGTGAATGGGAAAAAATATCTGGCAAGGCTTAGGAAACGGGATGGGCGAGGCTCTGCCGAGCACATCCCGTTTCCGAGCCGCGCCAGATATTTTTCCCATTCACGGCACTAACCTACTAATCTATTTATCCCGTCAACACCTACTAATGGCTTTAAAATGCAAAAAAATAATCCCAGCCACCGCACATATTCATACGCTGTGTTAGGTCGTATTGACAGGATATCAAAAATGTTTCACGGCACCGTGTTTCACGGCACATACGCACTGTGTTGATGGGATAAGCCTCATTTCTCCAGTCACAGCCACAAATAAAACTGTTGGGGCAACGTGATGTTAACGCTTGCTGGATTATTTGCAGTTTACAGAGTTACCGGTGTTAAAGGTACAGTGTCGCTATATGTCCTCTCTGTATTGGGTTCTATATATAGCTCATATGTGGTATATCTGTGTTATATTAACCAGTTCTGTCATAAGATATGCCAGAGAAAATTAATTTGCAGATTCTCATCCCCACCTGGTATTTTCCCACACGTCTCATTTTATCCGAGAAAAAAAATCATCAGATGAGAATCTTACTAATTAATTTGCTATGGCCTTGTATATATACATGTATTTCACTGGTGCTGCACTCTGCGCTGGTGTAAAATGTTGCGCGTCGAAAAATTCACCGGTTTCGTGATGAGATTTCTTTATGTCGCATAAACACATTTTTCGCCGAGTAACCGGCGCAAGAAATTTACTTGACAAATAATATGTTTATGCATTATCTTCTACATGTAGCTGAATGGGTATTCGTAAGGAAATTGGCACATTTTTTCGTCGTGAAACATTTACGCCGGTGTGGAGTGCAACACGAGTGTATGTAGCTCGTGTATGGTATATCAGTGTTGTATTAACCAGTTCTGCCCTGTAATAACCATGTATATAGCCAATGTTCTGTATTCTTTATCGATTTCTGACTTTTACGTAATAAAACCCATTTCATACTGAAGATACACACTTTTTCTCACAATTTTTTTTTTTCTTTGTTCTCACTGGAAGTATATGTTGTTACCACTCAGTTGAACCGTCTCGCCGAGACGGTTCAACTGAGTGGTAACAACATATACTTTCAGTGAGAAATAAAGAAAATACAAAAGAAATGTTTGTCAATTGATACCTGTGAATCAGTATTCCATATGAAATGGGTTTAACCCTTACAATGCTGAATTACTTTTTGTCGTCTGTGGTTTATTTTCCATTTTTCATTTAAAAAACATGTTTTGACAACACTTTAGAAAAGTGACACAATTCTAATGAAATTTCAAGACATATTTACAGAGAGAAATAAATCATATACTCGTAATTTGTTTGGCGGATATTTTCGCCGCTAGCATGCATCCGCATTGTTTTAAGAGTGGTTCTTTAAAAAATACAAACACACTGTGTATGTTATATAAAACTATTTACTGGTGAAGTAATGGGAAAACTGATTGCGGACTTCTCCAAGGTTTAAATCTGTTCATGAATTTACATTCAATAATAAGTTTAATCAGTGTATTTTTTATTTTTATTTTTTCTCTAAAGTTTGCTGGCAGAAATTAAAATTCACGTTAAAAACTTTGTAGGATGTTTTTAACATAAATTTAAACTTTCTTTTTTTTCTTCAAGGTTTTGATTATTTTGACCGGATACGTAGGTAGGTTTTGAACATCTGGGTGGACGCTTAACAGAGAAAAAAAATTGACATGGCCTTACCAAGCACATGTTGAAGTAACGGACCGAGGTCTATATTAAATACATTAAATATGCCTAAAAGCATCAATAAATGAAGAAAAAAAATAAGCTAAAAAATATATTTTTTTACCCCCTCCATATACTCCATTATACTGGAGTATATGGAGGGGTTAAAAACAATATTTTTAGCTTATTTTTTTTCTTCATTTATTGATGCTTTTAGGCATATTTAATGTATTTATAGACCTTGGTCCGTTACTTCAACCTGTGTAACCAAGAACCCACTCTTCCAACGTTTCGGCACATTTCCTTTATGAAGGAATTAGTGCTGAACTGTTGGAAGAGTGGGTTCTTGGTTACTGAAGTATTGTTCAACATATCATAATATTAATGCGGAAAGATTGGAATTACGGCCTGTGTGGATGAAAGGGTTAACGTTGATGGGACATTAATCACCAGTCCATTCTTCTATGTGATTTTGTTAAAACATCAGAAAATATCCACAAACAGTGCAGATCCTGATGAGGCGGTTCATTACGAACCGGCTCATCAGGATCTACACTGTTTGAAAACATCTGGATTGTGCTTTAACCCTTAGACCGCTACTCACAACAATTGTCGTCTTCTGTTGCTTTTATATCTTGCCTTATTTCTCAATAAAAACATGGTTTGACAGCACTTCAGAATCATTTCCAATGGAAGTGATTCTGAAGAGCTGTCAAAGCATGTTGTAAATTATTCTAAAGTGCTGTCAAAGCATGTTTTTGATGATCAAAATGGAAAATAGAAAATAAACAGCAGACAATAAAAATATTAAGATAGCGGTCTAAGGGTTAATAGTAGTTTTGAAAAGGTTCATGAAATGTGTTTTAAGCCATGTATATTAAATAAGTTTGTTAATTGTAAGGATTTCTATGTTTGGCCATGCGTGGTAAGCATTACACACCAACTTGCACTGGGTTGTGTTTATGTATGTGTATATTGTTTAATACATTTTGCTTTCCATTATTTTTACTCCCACCTTAACCCTTACAATGCTGAATTAATTTGTGTCGTCTGCTGAATATTTTTTATTTTCCATTTTTCTCATTCAAAACTTTGTTTGGCAGCACATTAGAATAATTTCCAATGGAAATGATTCTAAAATGCTGCCAAACCATGTTTTTACTGAGAGAAAAGACAAAATATGAATCAACAGCAGACGACTATTTTCGCTTCCCGCATTCTAAGGGTTAATTAACAAACTTGAAAGTATTATTTATGCATCTGTTACAGGCTGGTGGGCAGGTTGACTGATCTTAACCATATTTGGTATACATGTTTATCATGACAAAGGAAGAACCATGTTGTTTTAAAAATGTTCCTATTCTTTCTCCCTGTGTCGACCATTTGTAATTACAGAGCTCCAGATAAGCTGCATATTTGCTTAAATACCCAATTAAAATTGCCAAAAACCCAATTTAAATGATCAGAAGTAGCGAGTATCAAAAACCAATTACAATTTTGTGGTACATTTATCATGCTGCAGAAAACAATAAACAGACCACAAATATAGCATATTTTTCTTATTTTCCATGAAAACACATCTTGGTATTTCATTAGAATTGTCTCCAAGGAGACAATTCTAATGAAATGCAAAGACATGTTTTCATTTCAAAGCAAACTATTCAATAATTGCTCTCTGTTGATGTGTAAAAATAGTGGGATTTTTTGAAATAGCCAAATACTCAATTACTAATTCCTTATCTGGAGCCCTGAATTATTGCATTCTGTTTCCTTGTCTAGTTCTACTTTACTGTTCGTAACCATTCACAATTTTGTCATGGTAAGCGGAAAAATCTATTTATTGTAACAAAAATCCTTTCAGTTATCTCCCCTTATTTACTGACTTGTTTTGACATATATATTGTGACATTCTGCAGCCTTAAATTTAATACATTCAACTCTTTGCATGCTAGCGGTGAAAATATCCACCAAACAAATTAGGAGTATATTTTTTATTTCTCTCTGTAAATATGTCTTGGAATTTCAATAGAATTGAGTCCTTCTAATGAAATTCCAAGACATATTCATGCTATTTACAAGGAGAAATAAAAGAAAATATGATGGTTTTTGTCCGCTATTTTTGAACTATTTATAGCCCACAAGTTTCCCAGCATGCAAAGAGTTAAATTTAATACATTTAAGTATATCCACTCATTTGAACCATCTTGTTGGGACGGTTCACATGAGCGGTAACAACATATACTTTTATGGAGAAATAAACAAAATAATCAGATTTTTTCAATAAAACACATTGCATCTATAGATTTCAATGGGTTAGTTTCTGACTACATGCTTATGGATATTGAGGTCAAAGTTCAAGTTTGCAGGTCATATTGAAACAACCATAATAATTTATGCAGCAGGTTGAATAGAGGATCGAATCCATTGGCCCGGCCTTAAATGACCTTAGCTGTTGATAGGCCGTTAAACACCAACAAACAAACAAACCATATATTTGTGTATTTTTTGTTTTAGTGCATTTTGTCACTTTCCTGGTGGAGGCACAGGTTGAAGTAACGGACGGAGGTCTATAAAAAAAAAAAAAATAAAAAAAATAAAAAAAAAAAAAATATTCATTCATTGATGCTTTTAGGCATATTTAAATTTAATGTATTTATAGGCCTCGGTCCGTTACTTCAACCTGTGGGTGGAGGCAGCTTTGGATGTGGTTTATGCAGAGTGTCAAATTGTTTTCTTCTTTCGTACTGAGGATATACATGTTTTTTTTACAGAAAAATAGAAATACAAATGTAGATAATAATAAGTGAGGAATTTAAATTGGAACTGCATTATTTATCTATTGACAACATTGTCTGCAAATATGACCAACTATTATTATACCCCCACAAACAAAGTTTGAGGGGGTATATAGGAGTCGGCTTGTCGGTCGGTCGGTCTGTTGGAAATTCCCTTCCGCTCTATATCTTCTACACCCATGCATGGATTATCAAATGGCTTGGCACAAATGTTTGTCATGATGAGAAGGTGTGTTGCGATCAATAACCACGCACCTACGTCCAAGGTCAAGGTCATAGTTGAAGGTCAAAGGTCAAACCTATTGAAATTCCCTTCCGCTCTATATCTTCTACACCGATGCATGGATTATCACACTATGCCCAGGGTCAAGGTCACAGACTTGATGCGTTTGAAACCTTAACGCTCGGCTAAATGGCTTATAATCAAAAATGCCTTGTTTTCTTTGGCTGCCAGTGGGGGTATTCGTGTGCCGACAGGCCACATTTCTAGTTTTCCTTATTAAAGGTACATGCCCACTCAGTAATCACAAAATGTGCTTTATATCAGAGACATTTTCTGGAAAAATAAACATTCATTCACCATTACCCCACACATTGATTGGCATTAGTATACATTTTATATCAGACTTAATTGTCCACACTGATATATCAGGGGTGATAACAGTGTTAACGGACATTGCTATTTATTCTCTGTATTTATTTTTTGATCTGCAATGATCATACTTTATAATCGGTCGAAAATATTATTTTTCAGGTGACGCATTTCATTAGTATAAATAATTAAAAAATGTCATGCCTCATTTGCATTTGAAAATAGCCTGATACCAACGCACGTCACTATCAGTAAAATAAATATTACTAAATGATTATAGCTGTATAGCAGGCACTCGTAATTTTGGAATAGTGACACAAATATACCCTTGTTTAATTCCCATAAAGAACATTTTCTGCCTACTGAGTGGGCATGTACCTTTAATGTTGTAAGATTTTTGCAAAATTGCGCTACCAGGCACATAATTTAGTGATGTCATTGCACAAATAAAATGTTGCTTTTACATCATTGCAAGTTTACATGTCTTGCTTGCTGTAGCAAATGTAAAAGGAAAATGGTTTTATGCATCAACTTTGCTGCTTTAATCATCATTTAACCCTTACTAAGCTGAATTAAATGCAGGGATTCCGCTGGGGAAAATAAAAAAATCACCACTTCAAAAAAAAAAAAAAAAAACATCCAAAAGTTAAAAAAAAAAATTAAAATTGTAATTTTTTATCGCCAACTGTTTATTTTTATCGCCAATTGCAAAAGTGACGATCGCCAGCAGAATCCCTGTAAATGTTGTCGTCTGTTGGAAATGTTTTATTTTCAATATTCCAATATAAAAACCTGTTCCGGCAGCGCATGAGAATCGTCTCCACTGGAGACGATTCTCATGTGCTGTCAAAACAGATTTTTTTGTAAGAATTGAGGCAAAAATGAAAAAAAAACAGCAGACGACAATTTCTGTCTGCAGCGTAGGGAGGGTTAAAAATGCTGATCGACACAATATGACAGCTGCGTTTGCAGTTGTTGTCAAGGATCAAATCCACGTACAGGATGTGAAGAGTCACTCACCCTCAGGTTTTAGATTCAAATTTGGCAGGTGGGAGCATGCGATTACATGGGTAAATTAACGATTGGGGTTCATGCTTACCGGAATCCCGACCGGAGACCTGGTTTGGCCCTCACATACGTCTTGGCATTTTTGTATGTGACAGTTGAATCTGGTTATACCCATTATGTGACAATTTTGATTTTTTGTAATCCTATTACTTTTAGGGAAGGGGCCAAGTGACTTGTGTGTGGTATGGACCTGGCATCAGGTCGGGTTATTCTATTTTCAGGGCTTTTTATGTTAATATTCCATGAATACAGGATCAAGCCCGTTGGTCCGGCCTTAAATGACCTTAGCTGTTGATATGCCGTTAAACAACAATTAATCAAATCAAATAAATTCACTGCTTTTGACATTTTTGTGCAAAAAGTGGATATTGATGCTTCTTGTGAATATGAAAGTATACAATACATAGGTCATTGAATCTGCACAGTAATGTATTTCGGTGGACTCGTTTGTTTGGCAGACTTACAAAGACGATCCTTCCAAACATACTTATCCACCATTATATATTCCATCAATGAAACACCCGTCATGCTCTTTGATCCTGAACTACACTGGTCATAAATCCCATAATCCCTATTTCTCCAGTCACGTATAAACTGCTGATGTTTGCAGAAAAAACGAGCCCAGATGAACCGGTCACCCGTGGGATCGCGTAATTACCTCATCACTCCGCGTACTCGGGGATCATCCAAGATGGAGTTTGACCAAGAAGGGTGAGTATAAGGTCAGCTGGGGTTCACACCTGGGGTCAGGTGATCGCGCGTAGGAATGGTGCCTCGTTCGTATCAGATCAATGAAAACAGTATAGGCCCTGATCAGACTGTTGATGCGCAATCTGGTCTGTGTCTACACTGGTTGCAAATATGATAAGTTTGGCTTTGCCCCATCGCCATATACATATACACAGATAGGTTGTACTGGAAGACTATACTTCACACCCATTTAGACATGGAGTGCACTCACTCTAGACGTCCAGTGCACTCGCTCTAGACTTACAGTGCACTCAGAGCTCCAGTTAAGGTGCGTAATTTGGAGGTAAATTTCTTATTTCTCCATCAGAAATGGCAAGTTGGGAGTGCTTTAGAATCGTCTCAATCTCAATGAGACGATTCTAAAGGACTCCCAACTTGCCATTTTTGATGAAGAAATAACAAAGTTTTACCCCAAGTTGGTCAAATTACACACCTTAACTGGAGCTCTGGCACAAGAAATAACCATCAAAGTGCATGTTATAGAAATTCTGAGTACAAGTATTCTCATAGTGCATACCATATTTATTTTATTAAACTCCTCCAGGGCATTGCAGAAAGGCAACGAGGGGCGTTTAATAGTCATTTTAACCCACATTCCTGAAAACCATACCATATCATACGTTGACAAAATACACTAGACCCGTACAACCGACATATCTGGAAACCACTCGCTTATTTTTCGAAAAACGTTGCAACATCTGACTAATCACGCATGAAAAGCCTGATTAAATAGAGCGTGTAAAAATGCAAAAAAAAAATGAATTATCAATTTACACAAATTTCTGTCTGTATTTTAACTTTGACATAAAAGGAAAAAGCAATCTTGGTAAAATTTAGCATTAACTATTGTGTTTAGTTCATTCTTATGACCAGTTAGTATTAAAGGAAACACGTGCTAGTTTCTGATGTTTGTATGTCAACCATCGATTGTCAGATAAAATGACACGTTCTAACAGGTGGTCGTTCTTACGACATACCGCAAGTAAGCATAATACGGAAGTTGTCACTGGATGTTGCGTTTGGAAACAGTTTTATAGCCGCCATATTATGTTTTTGCTTATATTATTTTTTTTAAAATGTGGTGGCGGGATAGCACAGTTAATAGAAGGGAGGTATTTAATAGAATAAATACTGTACACGGTTCTGGTAGTTACACAGTAACAGAAGTTGGCCCAACTGTGTAAGATTATACACATCAGGGGGCCGTTTCATTAAACTTCGTACGACTAAAATGTTCGTAAGTGCAAAATTATGATAGTCTGTAAATTTCACATTAACATTGTTTTCTTGTAAATAATTATTGGATTTACATTTATTGAGCATAGGCTGCATATGCAGCCTATGCTCAATAAATGTAAATCCATAAATCAAAATTTACAGACGATCTTTTAAATTGCACTTATGAACATTTTAGTCGTAAGAAGTTTTGTGTAACGGCCCCCAGCAGTATTATTACAGTATTTGCCAAAATTAATTTGAAAAGTTGCCTTATAAATGTGACTGTGACTGGAGGAATGGGGCTTATGGGTTTTGCGACCAGTGTAGATCCAGATCATCTGCACAGTCTGATCATGATCTGCACTGATCGCTGTTTAATCATGAAACGCCTGTCATACTGGTAACAAGCAATACTGATCGTGATCAGGCAACAGGAGTATGCTATTACTGTCTGTTTCATGAAATCTGCCCAAATTGTATGTCTATATAAATAATGCAAAAACAATATATTTTTTTATATAAATTTTAAATTATAGCAAAATTTAAGAATGAGCCTACTTTTTATTTCGTGAAATTTTTACGATATTTTTCTTAAAATAGCAGCTACGTACATACACTTTTCACAGAACAATCCTCGGTTCTTGCTTTCTCTGCCATCTTTCTCACTTAAAATTGGGTCAGATCATCAGTTGTAATATTGCCCCAAAGTTCACATCGACAATCAGTTATCCGGACAAACGTATACCGGTAATAGTCTATTCTCACATTGAAATCATAAGTTTATCGCCTGTAAACCAGTGTAAACAACATTGTGTCGTTCTGCAAAAAAAATCAGTCGCCCTTCGCTTCTTGGAAAACACCATATTTATTGTATTTATTGCATTTATAGAACAACTCGGCAATGATGTAATGGACACGCGCACTCAATTGTGCCCCCGCGCTACTTTTGATGTTGTAAACAACTTGTGGACAGAGTTGGGGAATGTTTTCAGCAAATTTTACTAAAATGTTTAGCTTGGCGATATATTCTTCACACTGTTCTGGAAACAGCAAGCAACTGCGTGACTTATATGTATTCGTTGCAATATCGGATAAACGTGGGGAAACTTTTTGAATTTCAGAAATAGTAGACCGATTTTCAAAATGTAACTTTTGTTTTCTTAGTTAAATCATTTCCAAGCTATCTAGCTAGGTTTCAGAATAAAATTCCATTTTTTGTTTGTTTTTCGACTCATCCTCGAGGTTCTCCACCTCTTTTTTCCCCATGTTAAATTCCCACAGAGAACTCATTTTTCGTAATAAAATAAATATTTAAACCTAATTTCATGAAATGAAAAGACGGCTCATTCTTAACTTTTGATAACATTTAATATTATCTAAAAAAATATTTTGTTTGCGTTGTTTTAGTGAAACAGAGAGTAGATCAGGAGCTACATTGGTCAAAAATCCCATAAGCCCCCTTTCTGTAGTCCCAGCCACAAATATTTGAATCAAGTTGCTAATCTCCAGCATGATTTACGAAAACCTTTCATTTTGGCAAACACTGTTCATACACACACTGTACACAGGTTGAAGTAACGGACCGAGGTCTATAAATACATTAAATGTGCCTAAAAGCATCAATAAATGAATAAATTTTTTTTTTTTTTTTTTTACCCCATCCATCTAATCTTATAAGATTAGATTGATGGGGTAAAAAAAAAATTTGTTTAGTTTATTTTTTTTCTTCATTTATTGATGCTTTTAGGCATATTTACAGTTGTTTCTGTCAAAATGTTCCGGGTTTATACGTGTACAAAGTGTTGTGCGTTGCGTATCCGTGAAGTTTCCGTTAGCTGCGTTTCAAACCGTGTGTCGTCTACGTGTAATACGTTTTCGGCCATGCGTTGCGTTTCCCCACTCTTGCGCATGCGCGAAAGTCGAACAAACCGTGTTCAACGCATTGAGTTTCAAAAGCGTGTAATCCGTGTACAACGGTTGTAAACGTATACAACGATTGTAAACAACGCATTGAGTTGCAAAAGCGTGTAATCCGTGTACAACGGTTGTAAACGTATACAACGCTAAGGTAAACCTTTTAAATGATTTAACGCTTTCTTTTACGAACGGTTACACGCTTCTACATGTACACAGCACCGTACAGATGAAACCGTGTTATACGTATAACACGTTACCACGGGTTTTAACGCATTACACGTTTTGGTATGCCAACCGTGTATCGCGTAGAATGCGCATGCTCAGATCGTTCTTCGTGTGTGTATATATACTTCTAGACTCATTGCAGGGCTTCTAAAATTTTCAGTTTTCCGGTTCTGGACCGATTTTTGAACTCTCAGACCGATTGAGATTTGAAAACTAGTCTTAAAAATCGGTCCGAGAAAATTGCCAGTCGGCTGCTATTTCGCTATAAACCTTGTAAATTTACCGGTTTTGACCACCAAGTAATTTATGACACATATCCGCGGGCCATATCCGTGTTAAACCAGTGTGCAGCTCGCTGTGTATTCAGTTTCTCCAAATATCGATTAATCTTAACACACGCGTGGGACAGGTGTATAGCGGATTAGTGACTGAAATAGACTGGCTTCAGCGTAAAGATACGATTGTTCCTAGACTCGCCATTTCTGATGATGTTAAAATTAAATGAAGAAACCATGCATTGTGTTTATCTGTGTTCGTAATATTTAACCCCAAGTAACTGACACGGACTATCGGCCCGGGCTATTCCATAATTAAGTAAGGAACTGTTACATTACGCTGTATTAGGGGTCATTTTTGTGTATATAAAATGTACATAGGAATGCCGCAGATCCTGATGAGCCGACTCACGTGATCTACAATTCGCAAACATTTTGATAAACGACAAGGTACATCTGTCTGTTAAAAGCGTGACTCATTAGGCATCAGGGATTAGGGATCAATTGAAGTGCTAAATCACACCGCCGATGTACTTTGAACTCGATCTGAGGGTATGTATTCGCGATATTTTAAAAGGGACGAAACAAGGACGCCTCGAAGCGATCGGGGCCGAACAGGTATTTGCGTTAAAACGTGTAACCGTTGTGCACGTTTCAACGCTTTCATATAGCTACACGCTTCCAGGTAAAGCGTTGTACACGTTTCAACTCTTTCACCTCGCTACATATGTATACGCCAAAGCTTGTTATACGCCTTGAAGCAAAACGTATTACACGCTTTAAAACTAAACGGTTTGACAATGTGTATTACACGTGTACGAACCGTATTATACGTTTAAACAACGTATACAACGCTTTTAAACTAAACGGTTTGACAATGTGTATTATACGTTCAAACAACGTATACAACGCTACAGCAAACCGTTGCGTTCGCGTTGCGTTCGCGTTGAGTTTGCAAGTGTTGTCTACGGTGGAACAAAAATGGAGACTGCACTGTAATGTATTTATAGACCTCGGTCCGTTACTTCAACCTGTGACACCGTATAGTGTCTTTTAAATGGACTAATGGTATCTATTAACAGCATGACATATTTACACTTGTAATATGCACAGTTTTTACCATTACATATTTTTCCAATTTTTAGGTAAAATCTAAAATTCAACAGAGAACAGTAGCCGATTTCATCAAAATTTCAAAGTATGCTTTTCTAGCAAAGTATACTTTCAGGGAGTAATCATTTATTTTTACTGAAAGGCATTATTTCATATAGAACTAACGGCTGCATATATTTGATGATTTAAAGCATGCTGAATTATTATACTGAATTTATTACATTATCACAGCCAAAATGGCTGTGATAATGTAATAAATTCAGTATAATAAAAATTTATAAATTTATTCTTCAATTGAAAATTTCTCCCTTAAAGTATACTTTGCTAGATAAGTATACTTTGCACTGTTGGTGAAATCGGCTACAGATCATTCAATTTACGTAGGGCTGAACGTGTTGACTATTATTTGCTAACATTGCTGTTTTGTACGGAGCCCCGCAGGTGACGTAAAATTATTTTTATGCCCCCGCCACCGAATGGTGAGGGGGGCATATAGTGTTACCAGCGTCCGTACGTACGTACGTCCCAAAACCTTAACGCTGGGTAAATGGCTTATAATTTCTGTTTCCTTGCTCGAATCTGCTTCACATTGCACACACGCATTGCTCCAATGGTCCTCTACCACCCTGTGACAAATCCACATTCATCCCACCCCCGCTAAGCCCAGGGTCAAGGTCACAGACTTGGTGCGTTCGAAACCTTAACGCTCGGGTAAATGGCTTATAATTTCTGTTTCCTGGTTCGGATCTGCTTCACATTTCAACACGCATTGCTCCAATGGTCCTCTACCGCCCTGTGACAAATCCACATTCGTCCCGCCCCCGCTAAGCCCAGGGTCAAGGTCACAGACTTGGTGCGTTCGAAACCTTAACGCTCGGGTAAATGGCTTATAATTTCTGTTTCCTTGTTCGGATCTGCTTCACATTTAACACACGCATTGCTCCAATGGTCCTCTACCGCCCTGTGACAAATCCACATTCGTCCCGCCCCTGCTAAGCCCAGGTTCAGGGTCACAGACTTGGTGCGTTCGAAACCTTAACGCTTGGGTAAATAGCTTATAATTTCTGTTTCCTTGCTCGGATCTGCTTCACATTGCACACACGCATTGCTCCAATGTCCTCTACCGCCCTGTGACAAATCCACATTCGTCCCGTCCCCGCTAAGCCCAGGGTCAAGGTCACAGACTTGGTGCGTTCGAAACCTTAACACTCGGGTAAATGGCTTATAGTCAAATATGCCTCGTTTTCTTTGGCTGCCAGCGGGGGCATTCGTGTGCCGACAGGCCACATTTGTAGTTTTTATTAATTTGTTCCCACAAAATAACAATTTGTTGTCATTTCGTGGGAACGAATTGTTAATTTGAGGGAACAAATTGTTATAGCGTGGGAAATGAATTGTTAATTCGTGGGGACAAATTGTTAAATTGAGGAACAAATTGTTATTTCGTGGGAAAGAGTTAAACAAAAAATTCATCTCCCCTGCTGGGCTCCGTAGTTTTGTCTATCTTGCATGCGGGGATGCTTTCAGTTCTAGGGGGTACTACAATAGGTTACGGTTCCCCGGACCTTCCCCAGTCTCCCCCAGATTTGTGTATGTATACAGTTATACAGTCGGCACCTACAACATGGCACGCTGGGCTTACTCGCAACAATTCCTCGGTAGCAAATGAAAGGTCAAACTGACAGGTCACTTTAAATGCACAATATATGATCAGCAGCCGATTTCATCAAAATTACGAAGTATACTTATCTAGCAAAGTATACTTTCAGGGAGTAATCATTTATTTTTCCCAAAATGCATTATTTCATATAGAACTAGCGACTCCATATTTGATGATTAAAAGTATGTAGAATTATTATACTGAATTTATTACATTATCACAGCCAAAATGGCTGTAATAAATTCAGTATAATAAACATTAATAAATTTATCCTAAAAGTGAAAATTTCTCCCTCAAAGTGTACTTAGCAAGATAAGTATACTTTTCAATTTTGGTGAAATAGGCATCAGATCATAATTATATTGTGCATTGAAAATGACCCGTCAGTTTGACCTTTTTCATTTGGGTAATTGTTTTGGACTGTTCTATTATCATGCAGGTTATACGTAGTTGTATAGTAACGTGTGCACACTGGTGTTTTATTCGAACAACAATTGCATTGAAATTGTGTATATAATACACACCATGTGATTTTGTACCTCATGACACGCGATGGGTAATTTACCGATTGGGGTTCATCCTTACTGGAATCCCTGGAGACCTGGTTTGGCCCTCACATACGTCTTTGGTATTTTGTATGTGACAGTTGAATCTGGTTATACCCCTTATGTGAGTATTACGATATTCGTAATCCTATTTTAGGGGAAAGGGCCAAGTGACTTTGGTGTGGTATGGACCTGGCACCAGGTCAGGTTATTCTAATTTCAGGGCTGAATATATTTGTTCTCGATGTAAATATTCCGTTCTGATTTTGGGATTTTCCCCCCAATGCAGCCGGTTAAAATGGGATCGAAACCGTTTGCCCGGCCTTACATGACCTTAGCTGTTGATAGGCCGTTAAACACTAATAAACAAACAAAACAAACCTCATGATATCTCATGAAAATATTTACAAAATTTGCGATATTTCCCGTAAATGACACCGAAAGTTGATGAAATTTCCATGAACATTTTGTCATCTTTCAGCGTCATTTATAGAAAATATCACTTTCTGTAAATCTATGTCGTGAAAAATTGAACATGTTCATATGTACAAAATTACATGGCTCGTCTCATATGTAACCAATAATTGATGGGATCAGTAAAAAACAGAGCTCCAGTTAAGGTGCGTAATTTGATCAAATTTGGGGAGACTTTCGTCATTTCTTCGCCAAAATTGGCAAGTTGGGAGTGCTTTAGAATCGTCTCGATGAGACCATTCTAAAGCAATCCCAACTTGCCATTTTTCGTGAAGAAATAGGAAAAATACCCGGAAAACTTGGTCCAATTACGCACCTTAACTGGAGCTCTGAAAAAAGCGATCTAAATTCAGTTTAGTGAAACGGGCCCTAGTTCCTTAGCGACAGCTCTAAGAGGTCAGTAGAGGATGTGATCTAGGTTCCACAAGGGACATAGCTCCTTCTCCCACTGCACCCTTCAATTGGTTTTCAATAATGCAACCTCCTGATAAGCTATGCATGTTATATACAGAGGATTTTACATGAGTGACAATTTAATATGATATTTATTAAAAGAGTTAAAAGAGATTTTTAAATGTACATTTGACGTTGTTGCCCAGTATCATGTTGTAGACCGACCATATAACTGACTGCATTGCTGTGTCATGTGACTGATAAAGCCTACAGTGTATGCCCTGTAACAGATTTAAAGTAAACTTTTTTGTTTTACCAGTGTTTTCCTACCTGAAGTGTTATGTCTCGTTATGTTATTGTTGGTTTTTTTTGTAACCCTTACAATGCGGAATTAAATTTATCGTCGGATACCTTAGCTGTTGATGGGCCTTTAACCCTTTCAACACCACAGGTGACGGGAAAAAAAATATCACATGACGGTGTATATATATAGATATTAGTATCTATACAAGTAACAACAGACTATCAGATTAGTTGTTCCCATCACCTGTGTTCAACACTAAGTAACTGAATGGGCTGCGATATGTTAATTTTGCAACCAATCCAATCATCGCAAAATGATTTTCAGACTATTCCATTTATAAAAAGGGGATATTTGTTGTTCTCAAAAATATGAAAATTACTTTCAAACAGTGCAGATCCTGATGAGACGGGAGCCGGCTCATCTGGATCTGCACTGTTTGCATAAACCGATATAGTTGGCTTTCGGGTTCAAACACCATTAAATAAATAAATTTCCAAAGGATGTTTCTTTTTTAATTTCCATTTTTATCAATAAAACTATAGTTTGTAGCACTTGAGAATCACTTCCAACAGAAATGATTCTAAAGTGCTGCCAAAGCATGTTTCTATTGAGAATCAAGACAAAATATTAAACAACAGCAGGCAGCAGTTTTTGTTTCGCACATTCTACGGGTTTTCCCTTGGAAAGTGGAAAGATACACACTTTTTCTCACAAATTTTTATTTTTTTTCTTAGTTCTCACTGAAAGTATATGTTGTTACCACTCAGTTGAACCGTCTCGCCGAGACGGTTCAACTGAGTGGTAACAACATATACTTTCAGTGAGAAATAAAGAAAATAGAAAAAAAATGTTTGTAAATGTTGATACCTGAGAGTCAGTATTCCATATGAAATGGTTTTTTTATGGTATTTTTATTATGCACCCTGAACATTTATCAGTGGAGCATATAGTTACTGGTTTGTCCATCAGCGTCTGCCGTTCATGGTCCGCACTGTCCTTTTGACCATGATAACTCACAAATTTGGAAAATATTCTTCATTATAAAATACTACTCACAACAATTGTCGTCTACTGTTGCTTTTATATCTTGCCTTACTTGTCAATAAAAACATGGTTTGACAGCACTTCAGAATCATTTCCATTGGAAATGATTCTGAAGTGCTGTCAAAGCATGTTGTAAATTATAAATTGTTGTCTGCTGTTGCTTTTATATCTTGCCTTCTTTCTCAATAAAGAACATTGCTTGACATCATTTTAGAATCATTTCCAATGGAAATGATTCTAAAGTGCTGTCAAACCATGTTTTTATGAGAAAATGGAGAATAAAAAACAAACAGCAGACGGCATAATTTAATTCAGCATGGCAAGGTTTAACTAGCTTCTTGTAACTGCAGTGTGCTGCATAATTTTTCTCAAATATCCTGTTTTTAATACGTCCACAAAGTTGTTGTTGTTGCTGTTGTTGTTGCTGTTTGCCCTCATCCAGCGCCTCATATTTCACCCATACATTTGTAGCGTTATGTCTGCCAGCAGGTGAGGATCATTTATCTTCTGACCACTTTGTTGCCTCTTTGTATTCCTTTTCCACATTTATTTTCTGTCAGTAGACAGATTTGCTGCTTGTGTATTAACCCTTAGACCGCTACTCACAACAATTGTCGTCTGCTGTTGCTTTTATATCTTGCCTTATTTCTCAATAAAAACATGGTTTGACAGCACTTCAGAATCATTTCCAGTGGAAATGATTCTAAAGTGCTGTCAAGGCATGTTGCAAAGTATTCTAAAGTGCTGTCAAAGCATGTTTTTGATGATCAAAATGGAAAATAGAAAATAAACAGCAGACGACAAAAAATTAAAATGGCGGTGTAAGGGTTAATCAATTATATACAGTGAAATCGCGAGGCCTCCAATTGCTATGCCTTGTCATGCCAGGCTCGTTCGAAATAGCATCGCGGTCCCGATGATTTTTCCTATACGTTTAATGTATTTTAAACACAATGGCTCGGAATGCGACACCTCGAAAAATGCTATACCTCAAACTATTTTTCCCGTGGACACACCTTTCATTATTAGTTTATGCCCCACCACGACAGTGGAGATTTTTTTAGTGTTACCCTTGTCCGTTAGTCCCGACCGTCCGTCACTAACCTTGTAACTTGTACAATTTCTAAATCGTACTAGCTTCAGACCTGAAACTTGGTATGTAGCTTTCTTATAATGATTAGATGCACAAAGTGGATTTTGATTGTTGATTTGACCCCTGGGTCATGGATTATCTCCCCTTTTTTTACTTAGAATTTCCCAGATTTGTCTTGTAACTCGTAAAACTTGGTGTGTAGCTTCCTTATGATGAGTAGATGCGCAAAGTGTATTTGATTTTTGATTCGACCCCTGGGTCATGGATTATCTCCCCCTTTTCGACTTAGAATTTCCCAATTTTATCTTATAACTCATAAACTTTTAAACCGTAATAGCTACAGACCTTGAAACTTGGTATGCATTTTCATTATGCTGAGTAGATGCGCAAAGTTTATTTCAATTTTTTATTCGACCCCCAGGTCATGGATTATCTCCCCCTTTTCTACTTAGAATTTTACCATTTTACCTTGTAACTTGTAAACTTCTAAACCATAATAGCTGGAGGCTTGATGCTTGGTATGTAGCTTCTTTATGATGTGTAGATGCATAAAGTGAATTTATATTTTTGCTTTGACACTGAGCCATGGATTATCTCCCCCTTTTGGACTTCCCTCGTTTTATGTCAAAGCGATATGTGGGGCATCCGTGTTTTATGAACACATTTTTAACACGCCTTTCGAAGAAAGGAGTGCTTATGGCATACCCTCAGCATCGTAGTCAGCGTCTGGTTGTCCGTCCATCCGTCCGTCATCAAAAATTAAAAAAATGAACGTTGGGGGAAATTTGTTATAATTTCTGTTTCCTGTCACCATTTCTTTCAACATTTTTATATTTCACAAAATGCCTTTCTCTTATTATGCTGTGAATGATGCTCAAATCCCCGCTAAACCCAAGGTCAAGGTAAGGTCACAGTCTGAGTGCTTTCATAATCTTAACGTTGGGGGAAATTTGTTATAAGTTCTGTTTCCTTTCACCAAATGTTTTGTTATTTCACACATGCCTTTCTCTAATGATTCTCTATCATGCTGTGACAAATCCACGACGCTCAGAAACTGCTCACCCCAAGGTCAAGGTCACAGTCTTAGTGCTTTCATAAACTAAACATTGGAGGGAAATTGTTATAATTTCTGTTTCCTTTCACCCCACTTCATGCCTTCCTCCAATGGTGCTATATCTTGCCATGCCCCTCAGACCCCTACTAACCCCTAGGTCAAGGTCACAATCTTAATGATTTCACAAACTTAACATTGGGGGAAATTTCTTATAATTTATGTTTCCTTTCACCGCTCTTTTTGATAGTTTACACATCCCTTCCTCTAATGGTTCTATATCATGCGCTGCTGAATCCATGACCCCCACTAACCCCAAGGTCAAGGTCACAATCTTAGCGCTTTGGCAAACTTAACATTGGTGGAAATTTCTTAATTTCTGTTTCCTTTCACACAGCTTCTTGATATTCATTAAACTAAAGTACCACCAGGCGCCTGGCGCCTGGTGGTGCTTTAGTTTAATGAATATCAAGAAGCTGTGTGAAAGGAAGTGTCTTCTGACAACTCTGGTCTAGTTATACGATGACTCAAAATTAGTATTTGGCCAATTTTCGCATCTCAGCAATTATGATCAAAAGATCGAGCGGCACTCCTCCTGTTATAATAATTTCTTCTCAGGTGATTAAGGCGGTGAAATTTCTGTGTTAACTAGTGTGATAGTGATAGTTTACAAGTTCAATAATTACGGTTAATACATTTGCGATATAATTGACGTTGATGAAGTGAACTCTACTCTTCATGTACCAGAATTTTTCAAATGATTCATGGAAATATATTTTTTACTTGTTGCAAAATATGTGTGAAGTTAAATGATTAAATTGATAGTGGTTATATGACCAAATACCGTAAAGATTCTAATAGATGCCCATGCTCTAATAGACGCCCACCCCCCACTTTTTACGTTGAAAATAACACATTTGTTGGCTGATTTTCACGAAATTAGTGCCTCTAATAAACGCCCAGTACTAACTTGAAACAAAATCGGTGTTAATTGTCCGACTAGATTTCTTTTCTTTCCATTATTTCGAAAGCAACTTCCTTGAAAATTAGGGAAAAAAACATAATTGCTACTTTCACTTTCAAAAGCGGAAGCGAAATTCGACTGTTTCCGGTGTCACAGTAAATTCCTCATCAGCAGTAGCTATTTGCACGGACACGGGGCAATCAGAAATTACACAGTTACGGAGACACCATTTTCAAAGCATCTCAAACCCATCTCGTATAATATGGGTGAAATTGACATCATGTTGGATTGTTGGCCAATATTTCCTAGGAGACGAGCAAAAATAAATATGTCTTGTTCTGGAAATGACCGTGGGCCGAAATTAATCGCACTGATATTGACCCAAACGTCCACGGGCCGAAACGTCCATGGTCCGAAGCGGTGACAGTCCGAAACGTCCGTAGGCGTAAATCTGAATAGCATTAACGATTGATGCTGTCAAAATATTCATAAACTGACAAGACAAATATACTATCTACCGACACATAGAGAATACCATGCTAGTTTCATTTGATAGCAAGTTTATCAGGCAAGGCTAGGAAACGCATAGGTTTCCCAAGACAGAGTCTGTCCGAATATTGAGGGTCACTATGGTATATCCATGGTATAATTGTGGTATAATTGTGAGATGCAATGGGTCAAAAGATGCGATGACTCGAAAAAAATCAAGTTTTTCCATCCGACTTCGAGGCATAACAATTTAACTGTACATGTATTTGACAATGTGAGCAGTGCATTAATTATATCCATTATTGTATTTTGACAACATTTGTTTTGCTAGAATTGTGTTCTTTGATTTTTCTTAACCTTTACAATGCTGAATTAAATTTTGTCGTCTGCTGTTTATTTTCCATTTTTCTCATAAAAAAACATGGTTTGACAGCACTGTGAAATGCTGTCCAGTCATGTTTTTATTGAGAAAGAATACAAAATTTCAGCACCAGCAGACGACAATTTTTGTTTCTCGCATTCTAAGGGTTTAATATTGCAATTAATTTGTGTTCTATCCTTAACTAATCACATAACCATGCCAACTATGTGTTAATTAACTACTTAACCCATTGCAGACGGGATACCTTTAAAGTAGTATGGATTTTTTTTTTAAATCGCTATTTTCCTCATTTCTTCTCGAAAGTATACGTTGTCACCACTCATTTGAACCGTCTCTGTGAGACGGTTCAAATGAGTGGTAACAACATATACTTTTATTGAGAAATAAACGAGAAAATCATTTTTTTTTTTCAACAAAAATTATTGTATCCTTAGACTTCAGTATTTTCAGCATCGCGCCATTCGGGAGTAACTCGGAAGTAACTGTATTAGTATTTACTTTCGCAATGCTCAAGCAATCCATGTGGAGTGCGCAATATTTAGATTAGTAACTACTGTCTGTTTCACGAAAGCTGCCCAAATTTTACGGCTATATAAAGAATTAAAAAACAATATTTTTTTCGATAATATTAAATTAAAGGAAAAATTAAGAATGGCTCTTCTTTTTATTTCGTGAAATTTGGTCAAATATTGATTTTATTGCGAAAAAACAATTTCCCCATGTTAAATATCTATGGGGATTTAACATGGGGAAATGTTTTAGAATTTCAGAAATAATGGACCGATTTTTAAAATTTCACGAAATAAAAAGAAGGCTCATTCTTAAATTTTCCTTTAATTTAATATTATCAAAAAAAATATCGTTTTTGAATTGTTTATATGATCGTAAAATTTGGGCAGCTTTCGTGAAACAGACAGTAGTCTTGACGAAAACCTATGGAATCGTCTCGGAGGAGAGGCGTCGTACAATCCGTAGGTCAACATTCCATCTACAATTACGTTGCAGTTATGTCCGTTTCAAATTATATTATTTGCAATATAGCTGGTTACTGTTACGTCAAATTTCGTTACGTCAATTTTTTGCCTGTGCACAGTAATTTTTTTTGCGCCAGTAATTTCCCACTTGTTATATCGAAGTGTCAATTTATGGTTGAAGTGTCAATCAGTGGCGCCCATCAAAGAATGCGCTGACTTACCTGTGCAAACATGGATAGTGCCCGTTATATTTGTATGTAAACTAGTTTCTATATATAACTGGCAGACGTGGAGTAATTTGCCATGTGACCAAATACTAGTGTTTCATTGGATGAGATAACATTGCTGTAATGAATATTAACCCATTTCATGCTGAGGATATGCCATTTTGATTGGGGAAAATCATAAATATTGTCTTTAAATGTGCTTAGAAGTATATGTCGAGACCACCATTTGAACCGTCTCATCGAGACGGTTCAAATGAGTGGTCACAACATATACTTTCATTGAGAAATAACAAAAATAAAAATAAAATATTTAAAAAATTTCATGCCCGTAAAGCTGTATTCTGTATGTAATGGGTTCTATGAGATGAATACAGTCACATGGTAATGACCCAACGATTATAATAACTACGTACAAGCATAAGAAGTTGAGCTCTGTTTGCCTTACCTTTTTAGTGTCAATATATATCATGAAGAGTATATCGCCTTAACATTTTTGTTATATATTACATGTGCATGCACCATACTGCTGCCCTTACAATGCTGAATTTGTATCATCAATATGTCTTAGAATTTCATTAGAATTGAACATGTCTTAGAATTTCATTAGAATTTCATTAGAATTGAATATGTCTTAGAATTTCATTAGAATTGAATTGAATATGTCTTAGAATTTCATTAGAATTGAGTCTGGAGGACTCAATTCTAATGAAATTCCAAGACATATTTACAGAGAGAAATAAGTAAAATACTCCTAATTATTGAGTTTGGAGTTTGGAGGACTCAATTCTAATGAAATTCCAAGACATATTTACAGAGAGAAATAAGTAAAATACTCCTAATTATTGAGTTTGGAGTTTGGAGGACTCAATTCTAATGAAATTCCAAGACATATTACAGAGAGAAATAAGTAAAATACTCCTATTATTGAGTTTGGAGTCCGGAGGACTCAATTGTAATTAAATTCCAAGACATATTTACAGAAAGAAATAAGTAAAATACTCCTAATTTGTTGGCTATTATTTTCACTGCTAGCATGGAAGTTACAGAATATAATGGAAAAATATCAGATTTTCAGCTAGTTTCAGAATGTGTGTGTGGAATTGGGTAGCGGCTAACGAGGATAGTTAGATATTGTTACATGGTTTCCGTTGTTTGCACATATGTGCAAACAAATAGCGCGTGCTGTTTGCACATGGCTTTAGGCAATGCTCATTCCGGGGCCGCGCGTAATAGAAGTGCCTTCATGACGTCACTACGCGGAAGTGCCTTCATGACGTCACTACTTCATGATGTTCATGTCGTTCATGACGCGGCCCCGGAATATGCATACCGAAAATTATCTACGTGAATGGGACGATTTTATAAAAGTACTGAAAATACTGAATATAATGCTCAAATTACGTCAGTTTTTTGTTGGAAATGTAACAATAACGTTTGATCATGTCCAGCCGTGTGCAAACATTTGCTGTGGCCCTCGGGAACTGTTTGAACCCGCGGCCTGCGGCCTGCGGCCTTGGGGTTCAAACAGTTCCCTCGGGCGACAGCAAACGTTTGCACACGGCTGGACATGATCAAACCTTATATTAGACTGAATGCACATACAGGTAGTTAGTTAGATATCTTATATTTAAGGGTGGGAATTGGCTCAAAGAACCTTCCATACCCGGTCACATATTGCATATCATATTGCATATCATATTGCACCGATTTCTAGGTTTTATTTACTACCATATTTATTCTAATTAACATCCCTGGGGTTATGCACTTTTCTGAAGCTGTTTCTGCATTATCATAGCATAAAACAGATGTGGCTGTGACTGGAGAAATGTGCTGACTGGAGAAATGTGGCTGTGACTGGAGAAATATGGCTGTGGCTGGAGAAATGTGGCTGTGACTGGAGAAATGGGGCTTATGGATTTTTTTTTTCTCATAGTGAGGTCATTTAATGTGAAAATATAATAATTTCCTGAAAATATATGTAAATGGACGGGGGCTGGCAGGTGTGGTCTACCCTTATAGAGAGGGCTTTTATTAGAATAAAAATGGTATAATTATGCTTATATTAGTATATGCCAGCTTATAGCTATATGTATATTACTGACTTTGCTTTGTAGTATCAATGAGCTGTTAGACTTGCCGCGGGATATATTGATGCAGGTTTTGGAGAACACGAAGCAAAGGTAGGATTTCTATCAACTTACGGTAATAACCGAAAATATGTGGCTCTGATTGGAGAAATGGGGCTTGTGAGAATTGTGACATGTGTTTCATGGTGGATTGGCGAACAGTGCAGATCCTGATCAGACTGTGCAGATGCACAGTCTGATCCGGATCTACACTGGTCGCAAAAATCATAAGATCTATCACAGCTCTAAATATTTGGACGCAATTCATTCTGGAAAATACATATAAATATATGGTTTCCTACAATGTATTTGGACCGCAGAACATAAAAGAGTTTTCTCTTGAAATTTTCTTTTCCAGATCAAACAAAGCGACACAAAATTAATATGAACTGTTTTATGTGACACCGCAATAGTATAATATTTTACAAGTGATTTTATGGGCCACCAAAATATTTGGGGTACATATAGTTGCCACCCTGTCCGTTTGTTGCTCTGTCTGTCTGTCCGAGAAAATGAGTTTTTGGCTTCCTACTATTATCGTCAGTCCGATTGGCTTGAAACTTCATTTACTTGTTTGTCATCATCCATATTTTCATTATACAGCCCACCTATGTGGCCCTTGTGCTCAAGGTCAAGGTTAAATATATTTTGCGTTCATCAGTGTAACTGATTTAATGTTATACATTTATACACTAGAAGCATTTTGTAACCATTATTGTGATTATAGATAGAATGTATGTCAAGATCACTGCATGGCAGTGTGTAGTGTAGTCCAGCTTAAATTATTAGTACTAGCTTCACTGTTATATTGGATGTGCCGTGACCCTGAATTTATGTTGGCCAATCAGCCAACCAAACCCACCAACCAACCAAATCAACCCACCCACCAACCCACCAACCCACCAACCCACCCAACCCACCAACCAACCAACCAACCAACCAACCAACCAACCAACCAACCAACCAACCAACCAACCAACCAACCAACCAACCAACCAATCAACCAATCAACCAACCCACCCATCAACAAACCATGCAGTGACCTGATGTCGAAGGAGAAGATCCGTGAGATTATCCGACGGTTCGTACCGCCCCAGCTCGAACGCGGCACCACGAACGCGTCCCTCGCGAGCACGGACCTCCTACAGCAGAAGAAGCTGAGCCTGCACGAGGGCAACAAGAACGTGCGCCAGCCCCATTTGATGGAGACCCAACCGGTGTTCCACCTCGACGATGATGTCGTCGATGACGCCAGTCAGGATGACTATGAGTCTGACGCGTACGGCTCACTCAAGGATCTGTATCTAGGAGGGGCGACGTCTACTCGCATGTTTGGCAAATATAAAAACCCACTTCCTTCGATTGCAGGTTTGTATTAGCAGAATAAGGTTACTGTACTAATTAAGTTATTGTTCACATGTTGGGTTTTTAAGGAATTTAATGTGAGGGCGCGTCAATATTTTATACATGTCTGCTTGTACTGTTCCCAGGTCCACCATACTTCACCCTTGCCTTGCTGGCATTGATGCCTCTCCATCCCAGGTATGTCATGTCCGAATGCCCAACATCAAGGTCACTTAGGACTTGGGTTCAAGTTTCACATTAGCATTTACGTTTAGGTCTTTTATTTTGGCAATCAAATTTAACCCTGCGTCCGATTTTAATAATATTTGGGTACAATGTATGTCCAGGTTTACTGTTTGTTTCGTATACATCCCACATCCCAGTGTCCAAGGTCAATGTCACTGGGGACTTATGTTCAAGGTCAATGTCACTGGGGACTTATGTTCAAGGTCAATGTCACTGGGGACTTATGTTCAAGGTCAATGTCACTGGGGACTTATGTTCAAGTTTCATGTTTACCATTTGCGTTTAGGTTTAGGTATAGGTCTCAATAATATGCAATCTGTGATAGTAAGTGGCTACAATGTTCATCTAGGCATTCTTCTTTGTTATGCATACACCTCTCGCCCCAAGGTCACTGGCATTACTGTGGGTGGTGGTCGGGCGAATGAGACGGCGTAAATTAACGGTATGGGTTTCTCCTTATAGGAATCACAATTTGCCTGGTTTGGCCCTCAGGTACATTTTTATCTTTGGCTCTTTAGTTACCTGGGAGTTGAATTGGGTTATTGCCCATTATAAAAGTAATAAGATTATTACTGATCCCACTGCTTTTGGGAGGGGCCAAGTGATTCTGGTGTGGCGAGGACCTGGCATCAGATCAGGATTATTCTGATTTCAGGGCTGAATATATAGTTTTTGTCGTGCCTGCTTTAGCAGAGGAATGACTATAGTCGGCGCTTTTTCCGTCGTCGTCGTCCGCGTCGTCCGATTTTTTTGTAAGGCAAATGCGTTAATGTTATTGTTTTTTCACAATATCTCTTTAACCCCTTGCCACACTTTGATAATATTTCACATCAATGTTTGTCTAGGGATGATGCTTCATTACGCACACCCCCACATCCAAATTCTCAAGGTCAAGGTCATTTATTTACTTGTAATGTTCACCGGTTTTGTAACAGAAATGCGTTAAAGTTATTGTTTTTTCACATTATCTCTTTAACCCCTTGACACACTTTGATAATATTTCACATCAATGTTTTTCTAGGGATGATGCTTCATTACGCACACCCCACATCCAAATTATCAAGGTCAAGGTCATTTATTTACTTGTAATGTTCATGGTCAAATGCCTCGGCAGGCGCGATACCGCTTCCGTGGCGGAATTCTTGTGTTATTGTAAATATTCAGTTCTGATTTTGGGATTTTCCCCCCATTTGTACATGTACTTGAACATGTACATGTACTTTACAGGTAATATATGTGATTTAGTACTAAACCCATTGACCCGGCCTTAAATGACCTTAGCTGTTGATAGGCTGTTAAACCCCAACAAACAAACGAACGAACGAACGAACAAACGAACAAACAAACAAACACTGGCATTACTACAGGACTAATAATAATATCCACATTTCCGTTCATGGAACTTCTAATGCTAGCAACAAGACGGCCATTTTGTTGTGATTCAGGGCTCCAGATAAAGAATTAGTAATTGAGTATTTTCACGCCATCATATCTGAAGCAATTGGGTATTTCAAAATTTTAATTGGGTAAAATAAAATCCCACTATTTTTACACATCAACAGAGAGCAATTATTGAATAGTTTGCTTCAAAATGAAAACATGTCTTGGCATTTCATTAGAATTGTCTCCTTGGAGACAATTCTAATGAAATACCAAAATGTGTTTTCATGGAAAATAAGAAAAATATGCTATATTTGTGGTCTGGTTTTTTTTTCTTTAGCATGATAAAGGTACCACAAATTTGTTATTGTTTTTTGATGCTCGCTACTTCTGATTTCAATTGTGTTTTTGGCAATTTTAATTGGGTATTTACGCAAATACGCAGCTTATCTGGAGCTCTGGTGATTTACATTTCAGGCGGACAGTCGATGGCTGGCGATACCAACAAGATGTCATCCATCTCCCTCGGTCTACCCGAGCTCCCCAGTGGCATCCGACATACCAGACCCTTCACCTACAGCAAGAAGATTGACTTTGACTTCACTCTAGGTATGTTCATTTGTAGGCTTTGCCACATACTGTAACCCTTAACTTACAATGCTGAATTATATTTCGTCGTCGTCTGTTTATTTTGATGTAAGCTTTCCGCAATACTACGATATGTTGAACAATTCTGCAAAAACCAGGAATCCACAAGGCCTTTATCAAGGAATTAGTTTCTACTAAACGCTAAGTGGCATCCATTTTAGTGCATTTATGCGTGTGCAGCCTATGCTCAATAAATGTTAATCCAATAATTATTTACAAGAAATCATTGCACTTACGAACATTTTAGTCGTACAAAGTTCAGTGAAATGATCCCCTGTATGATAGCATTTCAGAAAAGGTATCACATCATAATTTCAGCACAAAAATATTTACACAATTCCCTAACATTTGATTGGCCCGTAGCAAGTCTCTGTTCAAAATTTATATCCCAGTAAACTCCCACGCCGAACTACTTTCCGTAACCGTGAGGCGCAGTTAAAATAATTCTTAAGAAAACGGAAAATAAACAAATTTATTTCAAATGCTGGAATTATAAAGAATGAAGGGCCTTTTTGTGGAATTGTAATTTTTTATCGCTTCGTCCAGTATTACCGCGACTTTTCCAAGTTTATACCTCGATAAATTCCACAAAAAAGCCATGACAAGGTATCACATCATAACCTCCTTGTAGTGTATTCCTCCTTGCCATTCAATTGTGTTTGTACCGTGATTTGTAGGGAGCAGGCAGAGACGTGACAATATACCAAGACGAGGTGCATGTTTACACTACTGTCTGTTTCACATAAATTCTGCCAATGAGTTGTGGTAAATTAAATACATATATAATAAGCTTGAAAATATACAACTTTAAATACATTTTTAAAAATACGATAATGTTGCTTTTCCCAATTTGTTTAATTTGATTTATTATTCCGCAAATATTGCTTTTATTAAGAAAAAAATATTTTCGAATGTGATTTTAAAATAACTTTTGGAGGAGAGTCACATTTTTATTACTTAGAAAAATGTACTTAAGTTTTAATAAATTTCAAATTTAATGTTTAATTTCTCCAAACCGATCAGCGGATGTTATGTGGAACAGATTAATCTCGGGAAGGAGTTCTGTCATCTGCAGTCTACTGCATGCCATGTCATCCAGTCCATGACATTTTCTACTGTATCACATAATGACTGTGACTGGAGAACATGTTATAGAAATGTTATGACTGCAGATGACTTAGTTATTTAACTCTTTGCATGCTAGCGGCGGAAATATCCGCCAAACGAATTAGGAGTATATGTGTTTTACTTCTCTCTGTAAATATGTCTTGAAATTTCATTAGATTCTAATGAAATTCCAAGACATATTCATGATATTTACGGGGAGAAATACAAGAAAATATGATGAATTTTTGTCAGCTATTTTTGAACTATTTATAGCCCATAATTTCCCAGCATGCAAAGAATTAACCGCTAGACCGCCATCTTAATTGTTTTGTTGTCTGCTGTTTATTTTCTATTTCCATTTTTTTCATCAAAAACATACTTTGACAGCACTTTAGAACAATTTACAACATGATTTGACAGCACTTCAGAATCATTTCCATTGGAAATGATTCTGAAGTTCTGTCAAACCATGTTTTTATTGAGAAATAAGGCAAGATATAAAAGCAACAGCAGACGACAATTGTTGTGGGTAGCGGTCTAAGGGTTAAGTGATTATATAGAGCTGGTATATGAGAACATAAGCATACATTTTCACTTGTATATATGCTTATAAAATATTCACAGACAAAATATGTTATGTGTAACCCAGTATATGCGGAATACACAAGATGAATTTTTTAAAATATTTTATTTTTATGTTTGTTGTTTCTCAATGAAAGTATATGTTGCAACCACTCATTTGAACCGTCTCGATGAGACGGTTCAAATGGTAGTTGCGACATATACTTCTAAGCACATTTAAAGAAAATATTTATGATTTTCCCCAATCAAAATGGCGTCTCAGCATGAAATGTGTTAACCAGTATAATTGAATGGTGAGCAGTGAAACATGTATGTTTTCTCATGTTCTGTATGCCGTGATTTCTTATATATTTTTATCAATTTTAGGCTTATTAATTAACAGTACATGTAGCTGGATTGGAGGAAGAAATGAATATATTGATGCAGTTTTGCAATATAGCATTTATACAACATTCTGTTGACTTCCATATATATTAAGTATCACATGTTAGTTTTTAACCCATAGACCGCTACTCACAACAATTGTTGTCTGCTGTTGCTTTTATATCTTGCCTTATTTCTCAATAAAAAACATGGTTTGACAGCACTTCCAATGTTGGTCAAACTTCATAGGGATGATCTATGGGTGGTGGCATATCAGATTTGTAAATTTGGAGGTCATTGCCTAATCCAAGATGGCTGCTGTGGAAAAGTAGGTAATGATAATTTATTTCAAATGCTGGAATTATAAGGAATGAATGGCATTTTTGGTGGAATTTATCAGGGTATAAACATGGAAAAGTCGCGGGAATACTGGACGAAGGCCGGAAGGCCTCGTCCAGTATTTCCGCGACTTTTCCAAGTTTATATCCCCGATAAATTCCACAAAAATGCCATTCATTCCTTATAATTCCAGCATTTGAAATAAATTCATCAAGAAAATGTGTTTATTTTCCGTTTTCGTAAGAATTATTTTAACTGTGCCTCACGGTTACGGAAAGTAGTTTGGCGTGGGAGTTTATTGGGATATCAATTTTGGACAGAGACTTGCTACGGGCCAATCAAATGTTAGGGAATTGTGTAAATATTTTTGTGCTGGAATTATACTGATTTGATCATAGGGTTTCAGTCATTGGTGATAAAAATAATCTGATAATCTCTCATTGTATAAATATACAGTGAAATCGCGATGGCTCGAACTGCCACGGGACCACACATTTTGTTCGAGTGATCGCATCTTTCGAGCCATCGCATCTTTCGATTTTGTTATATTTGCCGACTACTGTACCCGCCGGATTTAGGAAATAAACAAAGCACAATAGAATGTATCCATGTTTTAGATGATTATAATATTTATTCGCAGATTAGTTAGCATGCGAAATTAAATAAACTGCATGTATTTACAAAACTGTCTTTATTTCAATTATTATCAAAGTCGAAAAGGAGAAAAGGTCCAGTATTCACTATAAATAGCGGCGCACATAATTAATGCAGCAGGTGGTTGTGACGTCACTCGAAACAGTGGTCTTTTCAATGGGCGTTTTTCGTTGTAACTCCTTGGTAGCCTCTCGAATAACACAGGAGTTAAAACGAAACATGACCAATGACTTACGACAGACTCCGAGTGGACGAAACCGAGAATATTTAATAAATCGCCGTAGATTACTCGAAAATGTATTGCAAAAAGGTGTAATATTTTGGTAGGTAGAGTATCATGCGTATAGTATCGTGCGTAAAACAAGCGTAAGTATGATCTGTAACACAAAAATACGATTTAAATAGTAAATTAGAAATTCACTCCAATGTGACTCATTTGGGTTGACACATATTAAATGGTTATTACCAGCAATTATTTAATTAAAATTGAAAATGATCGCCATCAACAACGTTAACGATCAAATTGCACCACTTAAGGCAATTAACTGCACTTGAAAAGAAATCACATTTCACAGACAGGTAGAGCGCGGCTCGGCCTTTGTTCGTAATAAGTCCGACGCGGTGTAAAAATTAGCCAAACACAAACTTTCAGATCAATTTCGAGTCATCGTATAGCAAAATAGCGAGAAATGTGTCCGCGGGACTTGACAATTGTTTCGAGCGATCGCACTTTTCGAGCCATCGCATTTCGAGCCATCGCATGTAAAATACATTAAACATATAGGGAAAATTATCGGGACCACGACGCCATTTCGAGCGAGCCCGACATTACGAGCCATCGCATTTCGAGCCATCTCGATTTCACTGTAAATATCAAATGGAATAGTAAGGTACCGATTTCTATCATATTAACAGATTTTTAAAAGGCACGTCTTGCACTTTATTGTTGACCTTATATAATATACTATATATATATACTGTCATGTGATTTTTTCCCGTCACCTGTGGTTTCAGTGTCGCTTTCTCCAAGATACTTAGTACATGCATTGTATCGTTAACCAATAGAATGCAGGAAACAAACATTGTAGTTTGCTGTCAGTGTTTTATCTACCTCCGCATCACGAGTCAAATACCAACATTTTTCAGATTTGACTATAGAATGACTCAATGATTTTTCAGAAATGGTAATTTTGACTCGCTGGCTAAACATTGTAGATAAAACACTGGCTGTTGTTTCATATTTTGTCTTTTTCTCAATGAAAACATGGATTGGCAGTACTTTAGAATCATTTCCATTGGAAATTATTCTAAAGTACATGTACTGCCAAACCATGTTTTTGTTTAGAAAAATGGATATTAAATGATAAACAGCAACTGCCAATTTTATTCAGCATATAATGGTTAACCCTTTCAACACCACAGGCCTGTATAGTGGTATTGGCAAAAAGTGTAGATCCAGATGAGACGGCTCGTGACGAGCCGTCTCATCAGGATCTACACTTTTTGCAAGTAATTTTCATATTTTTCAAATAAAAAACACCCCCTTTTCATAAATGGACTAGTCTGAAAATCGTTTTGTGACGCTTTGATTGGTTTCAAAAGTAACATATCAAATTCCATTTCAGGTAATTAGGGGTGAAAGGGTTAGCATGTACATGTATTTCAGTTGTCATAATATAACGCTTCTTTATATTTTTATACGCTAGCTGGTTTAGTTTTAAATTGCTTGTAAATTATTTATATGGTATACATGTAGTGTGTGTTCATGTTAAGCTAAATATATTGTTGTAGATAGCTTTTATTTGTTGTAGAATCACCTGATTGATAGTGTTATGCAATCAAAATGGCATATCCTCAGCATGAAATGGGTTAAATGCAGTCACATACATCTATACCTAACAGTTTGCACACAGACTCATTGGTAGCTGGTTGGGAGCATGTGAAATGCCAATTTAACTCTTTGCATGCTAGCGGTGAAAATATCCGCCAAACAAATTAGGAGTATATTTATTATTTCTCTGTAAATATGTCTTGGAATTTCATTAGAATTGACTCAGTTCTAATAAACTTCCAAGACATATTCATGATATTTACAAGAACAAATAAAGGAAAATATGATGATTTTTTGTCCGCTATTTTTGAACTATTTATAGCCCACAAGTTGCCCAGCATGCAAAGAGTTAACAATGGGGTTCATCCTTACTCTTTGCATGCTGGGAAATTTGTGAGCTATAAATACATGTAGTTCAAAAATAGCAGACGACAATTCATTATATTTTCTTTTAATATGCTCCCAATAAATATCATGAATATGTCTTGGAATTTCATTAGAATTGAGTCCGGAGGACACAATTCTAATGAAATTCCAAGACATATTTACAGAGAGAAATAAGAAACATACTTGTAATTATGGATGTTATTTTCACCGCTAGCATGCAAAGAGTTAGCGGAATCCAGATATCCCTGGTTTGGCCCACAGATGCATGTTTTGCTTTCTTGTTACTTGAGAGTTGAATCTGGTTATACCCATTATAAAAGTAGTATGGTTAGTACTAATGCTATTACTTTTAGGGAGTGGGGCTATGTGACTGGTGTGGTGCGGACCTGGCACAAGATCAGGTTATTCTAATATCAGAACTAAATGTTTTTTTTGTCTCGCCCGCGAAAACATAGGTTTTGCTTTTCCGGAGTCGGCGGCGGCGTCATTATTCAATGTTAAGTTTTCGTGTTATGGTCATTACTTCAACACCTTATCAGCTACAGTCATCACACTTTATACATCCCTTTACTATGATATGTAGATGAATATAGGACTTAATATTTTTTTCTTGGGCCCCAGGGTCAAGGTCAAGGCGGAACAAGGCGAGACATTTGATTCCGCGGAATTCTTGTTCTGTAAATATTTTGTTGTGATTTGGGGATTTTTGGGGTGAAATATGGGATTCAACCCATTAACTAAAATTACTTAGCCATGGACCTTAGCACTTTCAAATAAATGGACAACGACTCAATACAAGTACAGTACAGTTACTGTAAAAATGACACCAAACATGGTCTCTTAACCCATTTCAGTCTAAGGATACGATAATTTTTGTTGAAAAAAATCTCATTATTTTGTTTATTTCTCCATAAAGGTATATGTTGTTACCACTCATTTGAACCGTCTCATCGAGACGGTTCAAATGAGTGGTAACAACATATAGTTTCCTGATGAAAGAAAGAAAATAGATTCCCCACCCCCCCTCCTATAATTGTATCCCGTCTTTAATGTGTTAATCATGAAACCATACGATCCCATAATACCCTGACAATATCAGAACAGACCATAAGTGCTTGTAGCCCATTAGAAGCGGCTGTGACTGGAGAAATTGGGCTTATGGGTTTTGTGTAGCTCCTGATCAAATAACACTCCTCTAGAGTGATAACGATCTATATTGCTTGTTAGAAAGAGGACAGATGTTTCATTGATGGAATGGCGAACAATGCAATGTAGCTCCTGATCAAATACTGCACTCGTGTAGTATGATAGCAATATTTATCCCGTCAACACAGTGCGTATGTGCCGTGAAACATTTTTGATATCCTGTCAATACGACCTAATCACTGCGTATGAATATATGCGGTTGTCATACTAGTCGATTCTCCGATTTTGAGGATGTGGCTTGGGTTATTTTTTGTATTTTATAGCTATTTGTAGGTGTTGATGGGATTTAGAATAGTAGGTTAGTGCCGTGAATGGAAAAAAATATCTGGCGCTGCACGGAAACGGGATGTGCTCGGCAGAGCCTCGCCCATCCCGTTTCCTAAGCCTTGCCAGATATTTTCTCCCATTCACGGCACTAACCTACTATTGTCTATATATTGCTTGTTAGAAGAATGAAAGGTTCATTGATGGTTGTGGTGAACAGTGCAGATCCTGATTGGATTGTGTAGATTCACAGGCTCATCTGGATCTACACTGGTCGCAAAACCCATAAGCCACATTTCTCCAGTCACAGCCACATATAAGCCATGTAATATAACAGTCATGATGTTGTTCCCACCAATCACATTGTCACCTGGCCATTTATCTCGTCATGTAATGTCACATGACGTTAGTCCCACCAATTGCATTGCCTTTAATTCATTATGTAATGTCACATGACTTTATTCCCACCAATCACAGTGCCCTTATCTCATTAAGTAATGTCACATGACATTATTCCCACCAATCACAGTGCCTTTATCTCATTAAGTAATGTCACATGACATTATTCCCACCAATCACAATGCCTTTATTTCATCATGTCATGCTACATGAAGTTACTCCTACCAATCACATGCCTTTGTCACATGACGGTATTCTCACCAAAAACAGGTTACCTCATCATATAATGCCACATGATGTTATTCCTACCATTCACAATGCCTTTATGCAATGTCACATGACATATTCCTACCCACCACTGTGCTTTTACCTCATCATATAATGTCACATGACGTTATTCCTACCAATCACAATGCCTTTATCTCATCATGTAATGTCAAATGACATATTTACACCAATCACACTGTATTTATCTAATCCTGTGATGTCACATGACAGTATTCCCACCAATCACAGTGCCTTTATCTTATCATGTAATGTCACATGACATATTCCCACCAATCACAGCGCCTGTGCCAACCCCGCCCACCAGCTTCTGCAGCTCGCAGTCAACGGATTCGCATCATGAGACGCCCCAGCGCACCAACACAATGTCAAACGTCTCTGCACAGAGCGAGTATGGATCGGAGACGGAAGATGCCGCAGCGACACCTCGTGACATACAGCGATTACAGGTGGGTACATAGAGAATACTAGGCTAGTGTCTTTGGATATCAAGTTTAGGACAAAAAAAAAAAGAGTTGTGTTTCCGGTAACGGCTCCCAAAATATGCTGGGTAGGTCGGTCGGGTTTTATTTATTTTTTTTTATTTTTTATTTTTTAATATGTATGTGCCTCCATGCCTGTATATATCATGTTTTTGTGACAGATGGTTCTAATTCTGTTTAATGTTGTAGATACTCGCGGCTTGTCACGGAAAGGAGCATCTTTGCCCCTTTCCGGTGGCCACAAAAAATCGGCCATTTCGGCCTGTTGTTTTTGTATGTCTAAACTTCAGCCGCTGACTTTTTCGGCGCTACCGTAACGATAAAAAACAATTAATCCAAATGATGGTACAGTTTATAAAACACGACAAATTTCATGGGACAAAACATGTACTTGGGACCAATAAAAGCTGCGTTTTTGCTTAAATACCCAATTAGAATTGCCAAAAAACCAATTGAAATCAGTAGTAGTGAGTATCAAAAAGCAATGACAAATTTGTGGTATCTTTAGCATGCTACAGAAAACAATAAACAGACCACAAATATAGCATATTTTCTTATTTTTCCATGAAAACACATCTTGGTATTTCATTAGAATTGTCTCCAAGGAGACAATTCTAATGAAATGCTAAGATGTGTTTTCATTTAGAAGCAAACTATTCAATAAGTGCGGTCTGCATGCTGATGTGTAAACAGTAGTGTGATTCTGTTTTACACAATTGACATTTTGAAATACCCAATTGCTTCAGAAATGATGGAGTGACAATACTCAATTACTAATTCCTTATCTGGAGCCCTGATACACGAAGTATAGTTGGGCCAGTTGTGCCTGTCTAATGGCAAAATTGTGGAAGAACTTCAATCGCCTGTACAATTATTGTCATATTCCAGTCACGTGATTCGTCCCTGCGCACCGCATCACCGTCGATTTACGAGCGGGTCCCCCAGGCGCCCGTGTCGACTCCCGCCACCTATCAGTCATCAGTGGCAAGGTCGGGGGGCGGGGGCACACTGGTACGGGACACTCCCGGCTCCACGATCACCGCCTCGCCCCAGGACTGGGCACTCCAGGAGAAGTATGGGTCGCCTGCCCCGATGTTGATTGGCTTCCGTGCCCCGATGAATACGCCCGGCAGTGCTCAGGACGGCGGTATGTCGATAATGATAATGATGTTAGTGGTGTTTGTGTATCTGCAGATAACCCTTTCAACACCACAGGCCTGTATAGTGGTATTGGCAAAAAGTGTAGATCCATATGAGCCGGCTCGTCAGGATCTGCACTTTTTGCAAGTAATTTTCATATTTTTTAGAATGTAGAACAAAAACAACCCCTTTTCATAAATGGACTAGTCTGAAAATAATTTTGTGATGATTGGATTGGCTGCAAAATTAATGTATCAAAATCCATTCCAGTTACTTACGGGTGAAAGTGTTAAAATGGTATCCAGTCTAAACTCATTATGTTTTATTTCTCTCTGTAAATATGTCTTGAAATTTCATTAGAATTGAGTCCTCTGGACTCAATTCTGATGAAATTCCAAGACATATTCATGACATTTACGGGGAGAATTTTTTGTCTGCTAGTTTTGAACTATTTATAGCCCACAAGTTTCCCAGCATGCAAAATGTTGAGACAAACTACTGAAAACTCATTCACATTATTGCCCCAAGTACATGTGTTCCTATGTAATAACTCTTGTTAACTAAAATTTTCTTTAACTCAATATAGGAATGAATGGCCTTTTTGTGGAATTTATCGGGGTATAAACTTGGAAAAGTCGCTGGAATACTGGACGAAGGCCGGAAGACCTCGTCCAGTATTCCTGTGACTTTTCCAAGTTTATATCCCAGATAAATTCCACAAAAAGGCCATTCATTCCTTATAATTCCAGCATTTGAAATAAATTCATCAAGAAAATGTGTTTATTTTCCATTTTCTTAAGAATTATTTTAACTGCGCCTCACGGTTACGGAAAGTAGTTCGGCATATGGGAGTTTACTGGGATATAAATTTTGGACAGAGACTTGCTACGGGCCAATGAAATGTTAGGGAATTCCCGCGACTTTTCCAAGTTTATATCCCCGATAAATTCCACAAAAAGGCCATTCATTCCTTATAATTCCAGCATTTGAAATAAATTCATCAAGAAAATGTGTTTATTTTCCATTTTCTTAAGAATTATTTTAACTGCGCCTCACGGTTACGGAAAGTAGTTCGGCATATGGGAGTTTACTGGGATATAAATTTTGGACAGAGACTTGCTACGGGCCAATCAAATGTTAGGGAATTGTGTAAATATGTTTGTGCTGGAATTATAGTAAACTTTAAGTAAACGAGTGTAGACTGTATTCATTTCCCGTTGAAACACAATGGAACGCAAGCCATCAATATTTTCCCATATTGACGTCTCGTGAGTTCATATTGGTCAGTGCTGGAATGGTTAACCTTGTAAAATAGTGCCTTCTAAATCATCACTAATTTGTTTATTTTATTTAGAATTCTTATATTTTTTGAGGCGCATATAAATTGCACGAGTGATGTACGTTGTCATATAAAAGGTTATTAGATTTGTATGTGGATATATGCCACTCGTTCGGCCGCGCAACGGCTGCGGAACTTGTGCATATATCCACACTGTTCAAATAGCCTGTACATATTTCATGTTTGAATCCTTGTGCATCTGAGGCGCAGATGAAAATATTTGTTAAACTGCACATTCTTTATATTTCTCGATATCTTAGTTATACATATAAGTGGCAATGTCTGGAGAAATCGGGCTTATATGGTTTTGCTACCAGTGTAGATCCAGATTAGCCTGTGCATCCGCACAGGCTGATCAGGATCTGCACTGTTTGCCATTCCATCAATGCAACACCCGTTATGTGTCTGACAAGGAGTATATACAGTTATCAGGCTACCGCAGTGTGGTATTTGATTACCGTATTAACCCTAAATATTCAGACACAATTTGCTTTGGAAAACCTCTATTAAATAGGGGTTAATCCCAAAACAAATTGTATCCATATTCATTGTTATTGTGATTAGATCACTACTGCCATACTAACCCTAAATATTCACACGCTCACTGTTGTAGGGAGACCATATAGTTTTATATGTTTCCCCCAAATACCATATTTATTCTAATAGTAGCCCCCTCTTTAATAGTAGCCCCCCTCCCATATTTGCATTCTAAATATGTTATTTTCACATACAAAAGCCATTTAAAACAACATTTTAAATGCCTTTTGTATGTGAAAATAATTTGATCCTATTTTCCACATTTTGATTGTATAGCCCCTGGGGCGTTTGTTTACATAAATCGGTGTCTGAATAATTAGGGTTATTACAGTAGTAGCTAATCCCCCAAGTCCTTCCACAGGCCTGGGGACGATCAAGGAGGCGGGTCAGGAGTACAGCGACCAACCCCTGCCCCAGTCTCGCGGGGGACTCGGCGTCCGTTTCGAGATACCCGAGGTCCCCCCACCCCCGTCCTCCCCTCAGGATTCCGACCGCATGTCGGTCGACTTCACCAATCCCAGCCAGAACACAGCCACGATCTACTCCAACACTACCAAGGAAACGGCTACGACGAACAAGCCCACATCCGGCGCGACGGTTCGAACGAACGAAGTCACGGTTGGGACTAGTCTGCAAGCAGAGAACTCGGTAATGAAGTCGATGAAGTCACCGAGTGGTACCCAGGTACGGGAGTTGTCAATGGTGTCGTCTCCTGAACCTTGGCCTCAGGTAAACGAGGCTGATTATGACGTGTCGACGCCTGCACTGACTGGAGAAGGGACGTTCCATACCGCACAGCCACAATCGGAGGTTACAAGCACGAAGGACAGGATAAACAATTTCAAAAACGCGGCGGAAGATGGCCGATCTGAAGGTGTGTGATGTGGATGTAAAATTTACTAATTTCTAATAGTGTTAGTCCTTGTACGTACGTGTGTGCATGTGTACATGCATACATTAATAACACCTTTCATTTTTAGCGCGCCTTCCGAAGGAAGAAGTGCTTATGGCATACCCTCGGCGTCGTAGGCGTCCGTCTGTCCGTCCTATAATGGCCTATATTTTCTGTTTCCTTGCTTGGATTTGCTTCATATTTCACACACACATTGCTCCAAGGGTCCTCTACCTCTGCTAAGCACAGGATCAAGGTCAAATATTTTGTACGCTCAAAACCTTAACACGCTCTGGTAAATGGCTCATAAATTTTGTTTCCCTTATCCAGCACGTTGTGTTTTCAAATGTGCCCTCGGTTCCTTTGCTGCCACCAGGCGCGCTTCGTTGTCCTCTGACAACTCTTGTTCCATAACTCACAAATTGTTAATTAATAATAATGGTGAATGTAATACGAATGGTGCATGGTGAATGTAATAGGAATGGTGAATGTAATAGGAATGGTGAATGTAATATGAATGGTTAATGTAATAAGAATGGGGAATGTAATACATATGGTTAATGTAATAGGTATGGTGCATGGTGAATGTAATAGGAATGGTTAATGTAATAAGAATGGTGAATGTAATACAGATGGTTAATGTAATAGGAATGGTGCATGGTGAATGTAATAGGAATGGTTAATGTAATAAGAATGGTGAATGTAATACAAATGGTTAATGTAATTGGAATGATACATGGTTAATGTAATAATGGTGAATGTAATAGGAATGGTGAATGTAATAGGAATGGTGCATGGTAAATTTAATGAGAATGGTGAATGTAATGAGTGTAATGAGAATGGTGAATGTAATGATAATGGTGCATTGTGAATGTAATGAGAATGGTGAATGTAATAGGAATGGTTATTGTAATACAAATGGTGCATGGTAAATTGAATAAGAATGGTGAATGTAATACAGATGGTTAATGTAATAGGAATGGTGCATTGTGAATGTAATAAGAATGGTGACTGTAATAGGAATGGTTAATGTAATAAGAATGGTGAATGTAATGAGTGTAATGAGAATGGTGAATGTAATGAGAATGGTGCATGGTGAATGTAATTAGAATGGTGAATATAATATGAATGGTTAATGTAATAGGAGTGGTACATTGTGAATGTAATACAAATTGTTAATGTAATATGAATGGTGCATGGTTAATGTAATAAGAATGGTGAATGTAATAGGAATGGTTAATGTAATGAGAATGGTGAATGTAATAGGAATGGTTAATGTAATAACAATGGTAAATGTAATAGGAATGGTTAATGTAATAAGAATGGTGAATGTAATAGGAATGGTGCATGGTGAATGGTGAATGTAAAGATAATGGTGAATGTAATGCAAATTGTTAATGTAATAGGAATGGTGCATGGTTAATGTAATAAGAATGGTGAATGTCATAGGAATGGTTAATGTTATATTAATTGTTAATGTAATATGAATGGTGCATGGTTAATGTAATGATAATGGTAAATGTAATGAGAATGGTGAATGTAATACAAATTGTTAATGCAATAGTAATGGTGCATGGTTAATGTAATAATAATGGTGAATGTAATGAGAATGGTGAATGTAATGATAATGGTGAATGTAATACAAATTGTTAAGTAATAAGAATGGTTGCAATAGGATGGTGTATGGTGAATGTAATGAGAATGGTGAATGTAATGATAATGGTGAATGTAATAATAATGGTGAATGTAATACAAATTGTTAATGTAATAGGAATGGTGCATGGTTAGTGTAATAAGAATGGTGAATGTAATAGAAATGCTGCATGGTGAATGTTGTAATATGAATGGTGCATGGTGAAAGTAAAGATGGTAATAATGAATGGTGAATGTGAATGAATGAATGAGAATGTTATGTAATGAGAATGATGAATGCAATTAGAATGGTGAATGTAATGAGAATGGTGAATGTAAAGAGAATGGTGAATGTAATGATGATGACAAATGTAATGAGAATGGTGAATGTAATAGTAATGGTGCATGGTGAATGTAATGAGAAGAATGCTGAATGTAATAGGAATGGTGAATTGTCCCAGCTTGATAGTGGTGCTATTATTTTCCAAAGTAGATTTCAACTCGGCACTCTCTACCATTGTGTAGGAACATAAATCAGTCAGTTCCAACCTATTTCATGCAAGAATGTTTTCTCAAAATGTTGGTTCAACATTTACAATATCTTCTGTAAATTGTGGCTGTGGCTGGAGATATGAGACTTATGGGTTTTGCGCCCAGTGTAGATCCAGATCAGCCTGCGCGGATGCGCAGTCTGATCAGGATCTGCACTGTTCGCCGTTCCATCAATGAAACAACTGTGATGCTTCTAACAAGAAATATAGACCGTTATCGGGCTACAGTAGTGTGCTACTTGAACAGGAGCTACCGTGGTCACAAATCATATAATCATAGGCGCCATTTCTCCAGTCACAGCCACATTTCTACACGTTTCCAACAATTCCAGGGATGGGCTGTGGCCTAGAGGTTAGAACACATGACCTCCACACATGGGTTCAAACCTTGCCTTAGTCATAACAAAAATACTTTCATAGTATTCCCATACCACTGTAGCCGATTTTTCTTGAGGGAGAAATTTTCAATTTAAGGATAAATTTTTATTATACTGAATTTATTACATTATCACAGCCATTTTGGCTGTGATAATGTAATAAATTCAGTATAATATACTTTTAATCATCAAATATATGCAGTCGTTAGTTCTATATGAAATAATGCATTTCTGCAAATATAAATGTTTACTCCCTCAAAGTATACTTTGCTAGAAAAGTATACTTTGCAATGTTGGTGAAATAGGCTACAAGTCTGTCAGATGTGACTTTAAACTGGGGTCCCGTCTCTATACGACCTTAGCTGTTGCTGAGACATTAAACCCTTTCACTTTCACTTTTTTCCTACAATTGCAGGTTCGAGTCGCAAGCTTAGCCCGGAAGTTGAACTTCAGAGTGATTTTGTCAACAAGGCGACTGAGCCGGCCTCAGTCGTGAAGAATGTGAAGAAAATGATGGAGAAATCTCGCGAGACCGCCTCCCCCGCCCCACCCCCACCCTCCCCGGAAGGCAAGGAGGATGAAATGTCGATAAGACTTGGACGCAAGTCCAAGAGCATGACGCCTGTGATAGAAGAGGGCGACCTCTGTAGCTCTGTGGTCGGTGTGTCGATGACCGTCACACAGTTCTCGCCTAAAGGCATCAGCAAGCGCAGCATGACGAAGCCCCAGCGGCAAGTAGACACGTTCGTTAATATTGACATTCCCGCAGCCGGTCACAAGTCTCCGCCAAGTCCCGCAAAATCTGATCCAAAACCACAAGACCTAGCAGATCCGACAGGACAAACAATCGGTGAAGAATTTGAACCTTCGCCTGAGGAGATTAAAACCAGAGATGTGGCATTGTCAGTGCAAAGTACGCTTGCGGCGAGAACAATCACAGATCGTACCTACTCGGAGGTATCAAACTCTCTGGTAGAACCGGCAATGTCGCAGGCCTCACAAGGACCAGCATTGTCCGAGGATTCAACAGCGGGTCGCCCTGACCAAACGGAGGTGTTTAACGACTGGACCGGCGTGGTTATAGGGTCGGACGGGGTGGACACACAGGCAATGTTGAGCTCGGAGAAACAGGAGCTGGATATGACGGAGGATGGGGGCGACCATGATGGTTTTAAGGCCGACTTAGAACAGGAATACACGCGACTGGAGAAGGAAACAAACGGTGATGAGGGAGATTGAAAATATTGTGCATTTAAAAAAATATAATCCGATACTTTGTCATGTGTTATGATTTTAAAGTGAGCAGTGCTTGACTAATTAGCAAATTTGTGGCTGTGACTGGATAAATGGGGTTTATGGGTTATGCAACCAATGTTGTCCCAGATCAGCCTGCGCATCCGCACAGTCTGATCAGGGCCTGCACTGTTCGCCATTCAGTCAATGAAACACTTGTATGGCTTCTAACTTGTATCTAAGATCCCCATCAGGAGCGTGCTAGAAGATCTGGGGCCCATTTCACTAAACTTTGTACGACTAAAATGTTTGTACGTGCAAATTTAGGATCGTCTGTAAATTTGAATTGATGGATTTACATGTATTCAGCATAGGCAGCCTATGCTCAATAAATGTAAATCCAATAATTGTTTACAAGAAAACATTGTTAATGTGAAATTTACAGACTGTCATAATTTTGCACTTATGAACATTTTATTCGTACAAAGTTTCGTGAAACGGGCCACAGATGTTTGACGCTCTTTAAATCTCCAGTTACTGACACATTTTATGAAATGGGGCAATCCATGAACATGTCCAAAAACGGATTTTGAAGATATGTGATCTTTCATGTAAATGATCCTTTCGGATATCATTGAAAATGTTTTGCATTTAAAAAAATATATATTCTGATGATTTTGCTATGTTTTATGATTTTAATGATTGAATGTTTATTACATTAAATTGGCTTCACTGTGTATTGAAAAAACATACACTAGTATATTAACTCTTTGCGTGCTAGCGACGAAAATATGCGCCAAACGAATTAGGAATGTATGTTTTATTTCTCTCTGTAAATATGTCTTGAAATTTCATTAGAATTGAGTCCTCAGGACTCAATTCTAATGAAATTCCAAGACATATTCATGATATTTACGGGGAGAAATACAAGTAAATATGATGAATTTGTGTCCGCTAGTTTTGAACTATTTATAGCCCACAAGTTTCCCAGCATGCAAAGAGTTAAATATGTAAATAGACAGCTTGGTGATCAGTACGGCTTCTGTATATGAAACTGTGCTTATGGAATAAATAGAATCTAACATTTCAGATGATTCAATATCATTACACGAGTGATGATTTAATATGATCGTTATTAAACCTATTTACCGAGTTCATAAGAAACGAGGCTATGCCGAGTTTCTTATGAAATCAGTATTAAACAAGTTTAATAAATACATATATATTAAATTAACACAAATGTTATATTCTAGTTATTGCATAAGCACATCATCACCATTTGAAGCTGTACTGATTACCTAACATGTTTTCTGTAGCGGGCTTATTTGCATATTTATTACACTAGTGTATTATGACTTATGCACTGTACTGTGAAAGCCCATTTATGCAATAAATGATATTTATTAAACTTGCTGATTTCACAAGAAACTAGGCTGGTCTCGTTTAACCCTTTCAACACCACATGCCTGTATAGTGGTATTGGATCTGCACCTTTTGCAAGTAATTTTCATATATATTTTTGAGAACAAAAACACTGCATTTTCATAAATGGACTAGTCTGAAAATAATTTTGTGATGATTGGATTGGCTGCAAATTTAACATATTAAATCCATTCTAGTTACTTAGGGTCGAAAGGGTTAATAAATGTTAATAAACAAATTTCAAATTAAAGATTCACATAACTTCATGGGCTTGTCCGCATTAAGATGATCAAATTTTGTCGTCTGTTGTTCATTTATTTATAAATTTCTCAATGAAAACATAGTTAGAATATTTTTCGTTGACAAATAAAGAAAATGATAAAAAAAAGCAACAGCAGACGACAATATTTATTTCCCGCTTTATATAACTGTCATAACTGATACTCGTATATGTCTGGATACTTTGAAAATTTCAAACAAATAGTGATAATGTTGACAGAAATATTTATTTTAACGAGTGTGATAGAAATTGAATGTATTGTCGAATTATATACAGGACGGCATTTACAGGTATTTTGTGAATTTGTTATGTAAATTTTACTTTTAAAATATATACATGTAATTAACATTATCAGGCGCGGATCCAGGATTTCGGGTTAGGGGGGCGTAACTATTTTGCAATACTTGACTATATTATCGAACGAGCTATGCTTTGAAATCTACATCGCATTTCCTGCATTCTGGCGCATTTTGGAGCAAAAATATTGACACTGTCACAGTATGTTTAGACTTGATTTTTGATTGAAAACTTTTAATTTTGAAAGAATAAGACAACGACCGAAAAATGCATGGAATACATGGCATTTGGCATGAAACGTGCCTTGTAACTTGTAAAAAATGTTTACTCGGCGAATTTTAGGGGGGCACGCGCCGGGTCCGCCCCCCCTGAATCCACCTTTGATTATGCAAATCAAATTATATAATTAACATTATGCAAATGTACGGAGCCCCGCAGTGGATGTAGAATTCTTTTTTTTATTAATTTGTTCACAATATATAGCAATTCATTCCCACCAAATAATTTGTGGGAATGAATTGTTATATCGTGGGAACGAATTGTTAATTTGAAGGAACAAATTGTTAAATTGAGGGAACAAATTGTTATTTTGTGGGAACGAATTAATAAAAACGATCCATGTCCCCTGCGGGGCTCCGTACAAATGAGGGTGATCCAACATATTATTGATTTTATATTTTTTGTTTACATATCTGTGATATTTATTATTATGCGTATTAATGTAAGTGATGATTACACCGTCGCCGAATGACTACAGGTTGGTCATGTGTAACGGTTAACGGTACTAATATAAGGTTTGATCATGTCCAGCCATGTGCAAAGTTTGCTGTGGCCCGAGGGAACTGTTTGAACCCAATGCCACAGGCCTTGGGTTCAAACAGTTCCCTCAGGCCACAGCAAACGTTTGCACACGGCTGGACATGATCAAACGTTATTGTTACATTTCCAACAAAAAACTGATGTAATTTGAGCATTATATTCAGTATTTTCAGTACTTTTATAAATTGTCCCATTCACGTAGATAATTTTCGGTATTCATATTCCGGGGCCGCATCATGAACGTCATGAAGTAGTGACGTCATGAAGGCACTTCCGCGTAGTGACGTCATGAAGGCACTTTGTCTACGCGGGGCCCCGGAATGAGCATTGCCTAAAGCCATATGCAAACAGCACGCGCTATGTATGTGCAAACAACGGAAACCATGTAACAATATACAATTATTGCCTTTTTTTGTGAGGTTAAACTTTTATAGGGTCGTTAAAACCATGTAACCATGTACAAAACCTATTGTCCTTTTTTGGAATTTTTTGAAAACCTTACATGAAATTCAGAAACTATTTATTCTTGGTTGGTAAGAATGCTGGTGGTTTGTAACAGGAAATGTGATTGTTTTAAATGTTTCATACATGTGTGCGACACAAATCAGTTCAGCCCTTAGAAATGTCGCACGTTTATGATCGGAAGCTCCGCCCCTAGGTCAATATAACTTTTATCAGGTCAATATCACTTTTTTTGTGTGGGTGGCAAGTGGGAGCATGTGATGGGTAATTTTACGATCGGGCTTCATCCTTACCGGAATCCCGACTGGAGACCTGGTTTGGCCCTCACATACGTCTTTGGCATTTTGTATGTGACAGTTGAATCTGGTTATATCCCTTATGTGAGTATTACGATATTCGTAATCCTATTTTAGGGGAAGGGGCCAAGTGACTTGGTGTGGTATGGACCTGGCACCAGGTCAGGTTATTCTAATTTCAGGACTGAATATATTTGTTCTCGATGTAAATATTCCGTTCTGATTTTGGGATTTTCCCCCCAATGCAGCAGGTTAAAATGGGATCGAACCTGTTTGCCCGGCCTTACATGACCGTAGCTGTTGATAGGCCGTTAAACACTAATAAACAAACACTTTTTTTGTATAAAATCACATGTCCAGCATGTGGCCAATCATGTACATGGACATTTCTCAATTTATAATATTATAAAGTTATTGTGATGCTACACAGTCAGGGGCGGATCTGGAGGGATTTCCGTGGTTTTTAGTTATACTATCAAAGCCTCGGCGGGCGCGACATGCGGGCCGCGGCCATCTCGTTAACCGTTTATGTCCGGAATACATTTTTAAGTGAAAGTAAATTTTTAAAATAATTTTTTTATTTTTCTTATTTCGCAACACAAGTATATGTTGTGACCACTCATTTGAACCGTCTCAAAGAGACGGTTCAAACGGTGGTCGCAAAATATACTTCTGATGGGTAATAAAGAAAATAATTGGAATAAAAGGTATACCCCTATATACTGGGCTAAAAAGGGATTCAACTTTCTTTGGCTTTCTTCAGTATTGCTATATTAACTACAAGGCTACCAGGTCAGGTTTTTCTAATTTCAGGGCTGAAACAATTTTTTTTTTCTGTAAATATTCAGTTCTGATGTTGGGATTTACCGCCATCACAAGTGGGTGGTTGGTCGGGTGAACACGATGATCTAAATTAACGGTGGGGTTCCTCCTTGTAGGAATAACGATTTGCCTGGTTTGGCCCTCAGGTAAGTTTTTATCTTTGGCTCTTTTGTTACCTGGGAGTTGAATTGGGTTATTGCCCATTATAAAAGTTGAAAGATTATTACTGATCCTACTGCTTTTGGGAGGGGGCCAAGTGAATCTGGCATGGCGAGGACCTGGCATCAGATCAGGATTATTCTGATTTCAGGGCTGGATATATATTTTTTTAATTGTAAATATTCAATTCTGATTTTGGGAATTTCCCGCCATTTGTACATATACTTGAATGACCATATTACAATTATTGTCTTTTGAGGAGGTGTACATGAGATTTACGGACCTGAGAAAACTGATGTTCACCGACGCCGAAGGCGGAGGTGAACATCACTTTTCAAAGGTCCGGAAATCTGATGTACACTGACTCGAAAGACTATAATTGTTTTATTATATGACACTTTTTGGCCCCATAATAAAATATATGGCCGAAAAAAAATTGTTCACTTTGGTTTCACATAATTTTTAATAATTATTTAAAAATATTTTTTTTCAGAATATCCGGTCGAAAAAAAATGTGTTCACTTTTTTTTGGGTTTCACACAATTTTCAGTAATGATTGAATAAATTTTATATTTTTTTTAAATTTTAGGGCCCCCCAGAAAAAAATTACGCATGCGCTCTAAGGAGGTGAACAATAGGTTAGTTTACATGAATAAACACATCTCGGACCGGTCTCGCGGTCCGAGAGTGCTTATTCGTGTAAACGAACCCTTCAGAGGTCTACTTCAATTTGTATATACATTGTATGTACATGTAATCACGTGGTCATGTTTCGGCCAATGAGAATGACTGAAATACTTAGTCATATAATAGTAGCTGTTGATAGGCCGTTAAACCCCAACAAACAAACAAAACTAAAACCCCTATCACAGGTAACATGGGATTCTACCCCGTGAACCCGGCCTAAAATTACCTTAGCTGTGAAAGGGCATTAAACACCGTTAAATCAAATAAAATCCAGCGCGGACTGAAATTCATTGAAGTTATGCAAACATGACCGAGTTACATATTTTCATTACAATATGAGCTCATGTCCTATCCAAGTCGGAAACCTTTCTATATATTACAAAGTGAATGGCATCATCTAACTCTCGAGGGAAGTATTTAGTTGATGTTTAACCGCCTGTCGACAGCTAAGCACAGTTTAGGCCGGGTCAAATCTCATATGTTATCTGTTGGTTCTGATGGAGGGGGGAATCCCAAAATCACAACTGCGCAGTCTGGTCTGGGGCGACACTCGTCGCTATCTTAATAAACCAGATTTTGTCTTGGAGCGTCACATATGAACCCCATACCATGTTGACAAAATGACCATACCTTCTCAAATCTGTCCGTGCATCTGTGCCGTCTGATCATGGTCTAATTTATTCACGATTCAGATCTATATTTGCTACAAATATTGCGAGGTACATGCAGGCCCGTACGCAGAGGGGGTGCGACGGGTGCGTACGCACCCCCCTTAACCCGTTCAACACCACAGGCCTGTATAGTGGTATTGGCAAAAAGTGTAGATCCAGATGAGCCGGCTCGTTACGAGCCGTCTCATCAGGATCTGCACTTTTTGCAAGTAATTTTCATAATTTTGAGAACAAAAACACCTCGTGTTCCTAAATGGACTAGTCTGAAAATCATTTTGTGATGATTGGAATGGGTTGCAAAATTAACATATCAAAATCCATTCCAGTTATTTAGAGGTGAAATGGTTAATCTGCCGAGGTCTGTCTGTGAATGTGCAAAAAAACAATGTTTAGCCCTTCGCGCCGTCGATAACGCACCCCCCTAAATTAATTCCTGCATACGGGCCTGACATGTGCCGTGTTGATTAGCTGTATACATGTATAATAAAACACGGTCAAATTTATTTTCAATTAGCCTATTTTCATTTACGCTGTTTAACCCTTACAATGCTGAATTAATTGTGTCGTCGGCTGTTTATTTTCTATTTTCCATTTTTATCATCAAAAACATGATTTAACAGCACTTTAGAATCATTTCCATTGGAAATGATTCTGAAGTGCTGTCAAACCATGTTTTTATTGAGAAAGAAGACAAAATATAAAACAACAGCCGACAACAGTTTATGTTTCCCCGCATGCTATTAAGGGTTAATCTATGACCCAACTTTCTGTTAGCAAAATCAGTTTCCACCATTGAATCATAATTCCAGCACAAAAATATTTACACAATTCCCTAACATTTGATTGGCCCGTAGCAAGTCTCTGTTCAAAATTTAACGGAAAATAAACACATTTTCTTGATGAATTTATTTCAAATGCTGGAATTATAAGGAATGAATGGCCTTTTTGTTGAATTTATCGGGGATATAAACTTGGAAAAGTCGCGGGAATACTGGACGAGGCCTTAAAAAATTACAATTTAAAAAAAAAAAAAAAATTATTTCTTTTTCGAAAATTGTAATTTTTTATCACTTCGTCCAGTATTCCCGCAAGTTTTCCAAGTTTATACCCCGATAAATTCCACAAAAATGCCATTCATTCCTATAATGGCGCAAACAATTTCCCACACATAGGCGATAATATTCTGGAATGATTCTTAACCCTTACACCACTATCTTAATTTTTTGTCGTCTGCTGTTTATATTCTATTTTCCATTTTTAACATAAAAAACATGCTTTGACAGCACTTCAGAATCGTTTCCATTGTTGTGTGTAGTGATCTAAGGGCCAATCATAATTTAACACAAACATATTCGGAAATAGTTTAAAAAAAATAAACTGTCTGATACAGAAAACATGTCCAATGATCATTACAGCTTCAATGCATGATGCTGTGCTTATGCAATAGACAGAAACTAACTTTTGTAACGATTTAACATGGTCGACTAACGTTACCATTTCGCACCTACATGCACTCATCGTTACACGTGAACCCAGCCACTAAAGATTTACCAACATCGGCAGTCAGTGTAAATGTTATTCTGAAATTAAATTGTGCACTTTCAAACTTCTTAGCCTTACGAAGTTTAGTGAAACGGGCCCCAGTACTGTGGTACACCACACTACATTTGTATATTGTGATGTGATGTTACTGTCTCGGTCAGTTGTTGAGCAATAAAGTGATGTCATTATTTTATACACGTTTCTTGTGTTCCATGTCCTTCCCTTCCTTGTAAAATCCTTGCTGTTGAACAAACGTAAAACCACAATCAATCAATCGCTATTTGATGACAGAAATGAGACGCCCACCACTAATAACATGAAATCTGGAACACAGGTTGATGTACCCCCCATCAAAAACTTCACCGCAACTCTTAGTCATTGGACCTTGGGCACAGGGACCGTATGAGTGGGCCACACTGAGGAACCCTTGGCCCATTCCGCGAAAGCGAGACGGAATTAAAATATGGATAATGACTAATAAGCATATGTTTCAATCCAATCCAATTGATTCCCAAAAACTTTTACGCAAATCTCGGATGTGGGTGGCAGGTGGGAGCATGCGATGGGTAATTTAACGATCGTGGTTCATCCTTGTCTGAATTCCAACTGGACACCTGGTTTGGCCCTCGCATACGTCTTTGGCATTTTGTATGTGACAGTTGAATCTGGTTTACCCCTTATGTGAGTATTACGATTATTCGTAATCCTATTTTAGGGAAAGGGGCTGGTGTGATATGGATCTGGCGCCAGGTCGGGTTATTCTAATTTCAGGGTTGAATATATTTTTTCTCGATGTCGATATTCAGTTCTGATTTTGGTATTTTTCCCCCCAATGCAGCAGGTTAAAACGGGATCGAACCCGTTTGCCCGGCCTAAACATGACCTTGGCTGTTGATAGGCCGTTAAACACCAATAAACAATCGGGTACGTTTTTATCTTTGGCTCTTTTGTTACCTGGGAGTTGAATTGGGTTATTGCCCATTATAAAAGTAGTACGATTAGCATTGATCCTACTGCTTTTGGGAGGGGGCCAAGTGATTGTGGTGTGGCGAAGACCTGGCATCAGAACAGGATTATTCCGATTTCAGGGCTGAATATATAGTTTTTTTATTGCAAATATTCAGTTCTGATTTTGGCATTTTCCCCCCATTTGTACATGTACTGGAAAATGTACATGTACATGTAATATATGGGATTTAGTACTAAACCCATTGACCCAGCCTTAAATGACCTTAGCTGTTGATAGGCTGTTAAACCCCAACAAACAAACAACACAATTTTGGACAGACAGGGTAGCGACTATATGTGTACTCCGAATAAAAATTTGGGGTACCGGTACATAAAATGTCTAGTCCATGTGCTTGTGTGGATTATTGTGCATTAACCATAGCACTAGATTTTCAGTAGCCGATTTCATGAAAATTGCAAAGTATACTTTAATATCTAGGAAAGTATAGTTTGAGGGATATAGAACTAACGACTGCATATATTTGATGATTAAAAGTTTGCAGAATTATTATACTGAATTTATTACATTATCACAGCCATTATGGCTGTGATAATGTAATAAATTCAGTATAATAAAAATTAATCAATTTATCATTAAATTGAAAATTTCTCCCTCAAAGTATACTTTGCTAGATAAGTATACTTTGCAATGTTGGTGAAATAGGCTACTGGACGCTGACTATTTTACAAAAGGCATGTAGTCTGTCTTGCCGACCACCTACTCGTCTTGCTGACCACCTACTCGTCTTGCTGACCACCTACTCGAGACGTTATAACCATCCATGTTATGATGAAAATTAATTTATTTATTTAATGGTGTTTCACAGCCTGTCGACAGCTAGTCATTTTAGGCTGGTGAATGAAATTAAAATGCAGCGCTCCAGATAAGGTGCGTATTGGCGTATTTACGCAACTATTTTAGCTGAATACGCATTGATTATCAAAAGTGGGAGTACAAAACGTTTGGACATGGATGTATGCAAAACAAAGCAGCATACCTAGACACCTATAATACCCGAATTTATCCCGTCAACTATGTCGCTACTAGACGTGAAAAGCAGGTACGTGTATTTTTTCTCGTTCACGTCTAGTAGATACGTCATTATGTATGACGTTGCGTCATTATGTGAATGACGTAACACGATAATCTTGTCGCTTCAGAAGACAAACTTATGAGGCCACAAATGCATTTTTAGAGCCATTTGAACAACTTTGATGTGGTTAACGGGATAAATAGAATATTATTATAGTGTCATGAACGTGAATAAATATCTGACTCGGCTCGAAATCAGGATGTGCTCGGCAAGCCTCGCCCATCCTGATTTCTCAGCCTCGACAGATATTTATTCACGTTCATGACACTATACTAATATTCTCTATTTAGCTGTCTCTGGAAAACTATTGACACCCACAAACATGGGGTTATTATCCCTTCGCCGATAGGCAAGAGTGGATATAGCATTAGTCCATGTACGTGTGTACGTTAGTATCACCTTTTATTTTTCAATAACACATGAACCGCATGTTGATTATATAGAGAATATTAGTATAGTGTCATGAACGTGAATAAATATCTGTCGAGGCTGAGAAATCAGGATGGGCGAGGCTTGCCGAGCACATCCTGATTTCGAGCCGAGTCAGATATTTATTCACGTTCATGACACTATAATAATATTCTATTTATCCCGTTAACCACATCAAAGTTGTTCAAATGTCTCTAAAAATGCATTTGTGGCCTCATAAGTTTGTCTTCTGAAGCGACAAGATTATCGTGTTACGTCATTCACATAATGACGCAACGTCATACATAATGACGTATCTACTAGACGTGAACGAGAAAAAATACACGTACCTGCTTTTCACGTCTAGTAGCAACATAGTTGACGGGATAAGGTCATTTAAAAGACGGGTCCTTGGTTTCAAGTCTCATCTGAAAGACCAGTGGGCTGGAAACTATGCTACCTCCGGTATTAAAGATATTAATATGCTACCTCGGCAAGCCTCGCCCATCCTGATTTCGAGCCGAGTCAGATATTTATTCACGTTCATGACACTATAATAATATTCTATTTATCCCGTTAACCACATCAAAGTTGTTCAAATGTCTCTAAAAATGCATTTGTGGCCTCATAAGTTTGTCTTCTGAAGCGACAAGATTATCGTGTTACGTCATTCACATAATGACGTAACGTCATACATAATGACGTATCTACTAGACGTGAACGAGAAAAAATACACGTACCTGCTTTTCACGTCTAGTAGCAACATAGTTGACGGGATAAGGTCATTTAAAAGACGGGTCCTTGGTTTCAAGTCTCATCCGAAAGACCAGTGGGCTGGAAACTATGCTACCTCCGGTATTAAAGTCCAGTGCTCTATCTCTATGCCACAACACATCCCTCGGGATCAGACAGGATGGTGACTACAGAGCTCCAGATAAGCTTTGTATCTAAAGCGTACTATACCCCCTAATTTCAAATGAAATTTGATTTTCTTCATAACGAAATAGGGAACAAATGATAAATTTCATAGAGATACATACAAAACTGACATCATTTTATATATAATAAATTCAGAATATATTATTAATTTTGAGAAAATGTATAGTGAAATGTCACAATTTATATAAATTTTAAAAATCAATAATTCCCATAGAGGCTAATACTGTCAGACACAATGAAATGGATATCTTGAAATGTGAATTTTGTAACTGACGATCGTCATATTGTAAATTTAGCAGAGCTGCATCTCTAAAGCAATAGCAGATTTAGTAGAATTCATTTCTAGAGAACAGTTGGCCACTTAAAATAATTTGGTCTTGTCGAGTAATTCTATTATAAATAGGCTAAAACAAAACACAGGTTATGCATGCCTATGGCAAGCAGAAGGTTTTTCTCCATATCTATGGCATGTGGTGTATATGCCAGGGCTCCGTATAAGCTGCGTATTTGCGTAAATACCCAATTATTTGTTTGTTTGTTTGTTTATTAGTGTTTAACGGCCTATCAACAGCTAAGGTCATGTAAGGCCGGGCAAATGGGTTCGATCCCAGTTTAACCTGCTGCATTGGGGGAAAAATCCCAAAATCAGAACAGAATATTTACATTGAGAACAAATATATTCAGCCCTGAAATTAGAACCTGACCTGGTGCCAGGTCCATACGACACCAAGTCACTTGGCCCCTTCCCCTAAAATAGGATTACGAATATCGTAATACTCACATAAGGGGTATAACCAGATTCAACTGTCCGATACAAAGTGCCAAAGACGTATGTGAGGGCCAAACCAGGTCTCCAGTCAGGATTCTGGCAAGGATGAACCCCGATCGTTAAATTACCCACCGCGTGCTCTCACCTGCCATCCACTAAATACCCAATTAAAATTGCCAAAAACCCAATTGAAATCAGAAGTAGTGAGTATCAAAAAGCAATGAAAATTTTGTGGTATCTTTATCATGCTACATAAAACAATAAACAGATCACAAATATAGCATATTTTCTTATTTGTCCATGAAAACACATCTTGGTATTTCATTAGAATTGTCTCCAAGGAGACAAGTATTTCATTAGAATCGTCTCCAAGGAGACAATTCTAATGAAATACCTAGATGTGTTTTCATTTAGAAGCAAACTATTCAATATGTGCGGTCTGCTGATGTGTAAACAGAAGTGTGATTCTATTTTACACAATTAAAATGTTGAAATACCCAATTGCTTCAGAAATGATGGAGTGACAATACTCAATTACTAATTCCTTATCTGGTGCCCTGACATACACCACGACACCACACCACCTTCAACAATATACTTTTTTATACACATTATTTTAAAGTCACACATTTTACTAAAATTTCGACCACATGGTCTTTATCAAAATAGTCTGAAACTATAACATCCGGTTCACTGCTACAATATGGACGTGACATACGACTGCCAATACAGTTTTCAGACTATTCAGACCATGTGGTCGAAAATTTAATAAAAAGAGTGACTTTAAAATAATGTGTATTATATGTGTTCCCCTTTGAAGGTTATTGGAAATGACTATTATAAATAACTATAAACTCATGTCCTTTAGATGTCAAAAATTTATTTCTCGACAACAACATTTTTACATATACATGTATATGGCCAAGTATAACACTAATTGCATGTTGATGTGGTCATCTGTTTCTTCATAGTCATCTTATTTCTGAAGAAAATGGGTCAGAGCTCCAGATAAGCTTGATATCTAAAGAGTATTTGTACCCGCTGATTTCAATTTCAATGCATATTTTATTTTCACAAATGGACTATTGATTTTTGCATTATTAAATAGGGAACAAGCGGTAAAAAACGCATAAAACAAATTTAAACATTCAATATTTGAGTGTATTATTTCTTATTCACTTATTTATACTGTAATAAAGTTAAAAATTTACTTTGTTGAGCTGCAAAAAGCAAACACTTGTAATAAAGTTGAAAATTTACTTAGTTGAGCTGTAAAAAGCAAACACTTGTAATAAAATTGAAAATTTACTTAGTTGAGGTGCAAAAAGCAAACAGAGTTTGCTTTTTGCAGCTCAACTAAGAAATTTTCAACTTTATTACAGTATTTTCACTACTCAAAATGCAAATCAATGAGTATTTTCACATTGCTGTGAGTATTTTGTACTCCCACTGTTGATAATCAATGCGTACGGAGCTAAAATGAGTGTGTAAAATACGCCAATACACAGCTTATCTGGAGCCCTGATGGGAGCTGGTAGTACATAGCAGACCATACATGTGATCTCAAAACAAGATTGTAATCACGACAAGTTACGCTTTTAATAGGTCAAATTCCATGAATTATTGAGATTTAACTGCAACCTTATTACTTTAATAATAAATACGTCTGAAGTAAAAACTAGATACCAACAGGATTATTAAACAGCATGAAAATATGTTGTCCGATGTAATATTTTGCAAAAATATTATTTACTTGCGAGGCGATTATGAGAATGAAATTGTGGAGATGAATATCCACAGACAAAATAGATGAAGGCCTCTATTAACGAACACACATATCATGTTGGTACCAATATTGAATGAATGAAATGGTGATTAACGGCCCATCAATACAAAAGAGTATCATTTAGGGCCAGTCCATATTTATTGCATCAAATTGGCTTTTGCAGTGCGTTGTTTCAGTGTATGAAAATCCCGAATACACTAGTGTGTTAAATATGAAAAGATCGCTGCAGAAAGCATGCAAGTAAGTCCATACAGCTTCAATGTACAATGCTGTGCTTATGCCATACATAGAATCAAATAGTGTGTTAATTCAATATATTTGTTAAACTTGTTGACTGATTTCATAAATTTTGCATTTCCTCATTTCTTCTGAAATCAGTGAACACGTTTAATAAATATCTTGTTAACCCTTTCAAAGCTACAGATCTTTTTAGCAAGGTTTGCACACAGTGTAGATCTGTATGAGACAACAAGCCGTCTCATCAGGATCTGCACTTGTTGCAAGTAATTTTCACATTTTATAGAAGAACAAAACCCACCCCATTCTTACTGGACTAGTCTTAAAATCATTTTGTGACAATTGGATTGGTCCTTAAATTTACATATCACAGTCCATTCCAGTTATTTATGGTTGAAAGGGTTAAATTTAAGAATGTGTCTTTTTTTTTTATTTGATGAAATTTGGTCAAACAGAAGCTTATGTTGATCACATAGTGCAGAGATAGCCTAGAGCATGACATACCATGTCACGTACATGTAGAGATAACCTAGAGGCTGATGTAAATCCATTGTGCCTGAGTGGATGACCAACTGTAGTGGACCATATCATGTATATACATGTAGAGATAACCTAGAGGGTGATGTAAATCCATTGTGCCTGAGTGGATGACCAACTGTAGTGGACCATATCATGTACTATACATGTAGAGATAACCTAGAGGGTGATGTAAATCCATTGTGCCTGAGTGGATGACCAACTGTAGTGGACCATATCATGTACTATACATGTAGAGATAACCTAGAGGGTGATGTAAATCCATTGTGCCTGAGTGGATGACCAACTGTATGGACCATATCTGTACTATACATGTAGAGATAACCTAGAGGCTGATGTAAATCCATTGTGCCTGAGTGGATGACCAACTGTAGTGGACCATATCATGTACTATACATGTAGAGATAACCTAGAGGGTGATGTAAATTAATCGCGCCTGAGCGGAAACTCCTCTGTCTGGACGCCATCCTTCGTGATGATGTTGATGACGACGGCGTCGCCAGTGTAGATGTCGCGCTCGGCCGCCGAAATAAACCCGTCCTTGACCAGCTTGACCACCGTCTCCTTGTCCAACGGCACTCGCTCCTGCTTCGGTAGGTTCTTGAACCCAACCTGGTAAATGGAAAAAAGTGAAAGTGAATGGGTTTAACGTCCCAGCAACAGCTCAGGTCATTTAGGGACGGGAACTTGTCAGAGGAGAATAAGAGTATCCATCATTCAGTGCACCAGATAAGGTGAGTATTGGCGCTTATTTTAGCGGAATACAGTGTTTGCTTTTTGCAGCTCAAATAAGTGAATTTTTAAATTTGTTATATTTTGTATCATTTCTTCCCTATTTAATAAGGAAGAAAATTGTACAATTGTGAAAGTAAAATATGCATTGAATTTGAAATCTTGGGGTATAATACTCTTTAGACACACAACAACAACAGCTCTCATTATATGCACTGGTGTGGGACTAAGAGTATTCCATATACACTCCGGTGTGTGACAAGGATATTCCACCCGAGTGGTCCGAATATGTTGTCAGAAACAAGGCTTTGCCAAGTTTCTGACGACATATTCTGACCACGAGGGTGGAATATCCTTAGTCACACACCGGAGTATATCTGGAATACTTTTTCTCGCATACCTACTAAGTCCAGAATCATGTTTAGCCATAGTACGCCATCAACGAACCACCATAGTATAATACTAACTTTTTTTCTTTATATGCTATCTCCAATACAACCACTCAATCGCATTACCCGTATCAACAAATGGGTGTAAACAAAGTTTACACCAACACATTAGAGTCTCCTACATTGGTTTGAAACATTTAACACATAACGGCCCAATAAAAATACGGTCTGAAGACGCCCATGACATGATGTGTAAATACACAAAATAAATAGGACGCAGTACGAGACAAACTCATATAAATATTGAAAATAGACCATATATCCTCAATTCAAATTTGTACAATAATGTTTACAGAATCATTTTATGTTTTTATTTTGAGTATTTATTGCAATTCCGAGACGCTGTCTTCAATTACGCAAATATCAGTCCGCCGACAGTTTCACTCCGACCGACATTTGTCATTTCAACACGTTGCCGTTTTCAAGAAATTCTTGCTCACTGGATTATTAAACAAATATTCCAATCACTATCAACTGTCACTATACATATGTTTGGTGAAGAATCAACAACATACGAGGTAAATATTTTGCTGTCAATCACATGTGTTTTTTTTAATAATAATCATGTATTCAGTATTCGGCCAACTGATTTACAGACGCCCCTTACACAACTCGTCCCACAAATTTACGCAAATTTGATAAAACTGGATAAAACATGAAATAAATAATAGCCTACATAACAAATCCAGAGCGACGGTGTTGACATTGTTGTCTACTGACAGTACTGTGTAGAGAGCGTGTGTTTGTAAACAATGTAGGCGACGTTTGGAAGCCAATACACAAAAAATAATTCCGGCAGTGTGTGACGGGTCAGCCGTGTGAGATAGCCGTGTGAGACAGAAACATCCCACATGGGCGTGGCTTCGGAAATAACATTGAAATGGACTCTGGGTATGCGAGAATAAGAGTATTCCATATATACTCCGGTGTGTGACAAGGATATTCCACCCGAGTGGTCAGAATATGTTGTCAGAAACGAGGCTTTGCCGAGTTTCTGACGACATATTCTGACCACGAGGGTGGAATATCCTTAGTCACACACCGGAGTATATCTGGAATACTTTTTCTCGCATACCTACTAAGTCCAGAATCATGTTTAGCCATAGTACGCCATCAACGAACCACCATAGTATAATACTAACTTTTTTTCTTTATATGCTATCTCCAATACAACCACTCAATCGCATTACCCGTATCAACAAATGGGTGTAAACACAGTTTACACCAACAAATTAGAGTCTCCTACATTGGATCGAAACATTTAACACATAACGGCCCAATGAAAATACGGTCTGAAGACGCCCATGACATCATGTGTAAACCCAATTACTACATACACAAAATAAATAGGACGTAGTACGAGACAAACTCATATAAATATTGAAAATAGACCATATATCTTCGATTCAAATTTGTACAATAATGTTTACAGAATCATTTTATGTTTTTATTTTGAGTATTTATTGCAATTCCGAGACGCTGTCTTCAATTACGCAAATATCAGTCCGCCGAAAGTTTCACTCCGACGGACATTTGTTGTTTCAACACGTTGCCATTTTCAAGAAATAAATTCTTGATCACTGGATTATATAAACAAATATTCCAATCACTATCAACTGTCACTATACATATGTTTGGGGAAGAATCAACAACATACGAGGTAAATAGTTTGCTGTCAATTACATGTGTTTTTTTTTAATAATAATGTTCGGCCAACTGATTTACAGACGCCCCTTACACAACTCGTCCCACAAATTTACGCAAATTTGATAAAACTGGATAACACTTGAAATAAATAATAGCCTACATAACAAATCCAGAGCGACGTTGTTGACATTGTTGTCTACTGACAGTACTGTGTAGAGAGCGTGTGTTTGTAAACAATGCAGACGACGTTTGGAAGCCAATACACAAAAAGTAGTTCCGGCAGTGTGTGACATGTCAGCCGTGTGAGATAGCCGTGTGAGACAGAAAAATCCCACATGGGCGTGGCTTCGGAAATAACATTGAAATGGACTCTGGGTATGCGAGAATAAGAGTATTCCATATATACTCCGGTGTGTGACAAGGATATTCCACCCGAGTGGTCAGAATATGTTGTCAGAAACGAGGCTTTGCCGAGTTTCTGACGACATATTCTGACCACGAGGGTGGAATATCCTTAGTCACACACCGGAGTATATCTGGAATACTTTTTCTCGCATACCTACTAAGTCCAGAATCATGTTTAGCCATAGTACGCCATCAACGAACCACCATAGTATAATACTAACTTTTTTTCTTTATATGCTATCTCCAATACAACCACTCAATCGCATTACCCGTATCAACAAATGGGTGTAAACACAGTTTACACCAACAAATTAGAGTCTCCTACATTGGATCGAAACATTTAACACATAACGGCCCAATGAAAATACGGTTCTGAAGACGCCCATGACATCATGTGTAAACCCAATTACTACATACACAAAATAAATAGGACGTAGTACGAGACAAACTCATATAAATATTGAAAATAGACCATATATCTTCGATTCAAATTTGTACAATAATGTTTACAGAATCATTTTATGTTTTTATTTTGAGTATTTATTGCAATTCCGAGACGCTGTCTTCAATTACGCAAATATCAGTCCGCCGAAAGTTTCACTCCGACGGACATTTGTTGTTTCAACACGTTGCCGTTTTCAAGAAATTCTTGATCACTGGGATTATATAAACAAATATTCCAATCACTATCAACTGTCACTATACATATGTTTGGGGAAGAATCAACAACATACGAGGTAAATAGTTTGCTGTCAATTACATGTGTTTTTTTTTTAATAATAATGTTCGGCCAACTGATTTACAGACGCCCCTTACACAACTCGTCCCACAAATTTACGCAAATTTGATAAAACTGGATAACACTTGAAATAAATAATAGCCTACATAACAAATCCAGAGCGACGTTGTTGACATTGTTGTCTACTGACAGTACTGTGTAGAGAGCGTGTGTTTGTAAACAATGCAGACGACGTTTGGAAGCCAATACACAAAAAGTAGTTCCGGCAGTGTGTGACATGTCAGCCGTGTGAGATAGCCGTGTGAGACAGGAAAAATCCCACATGGGGCGTGGCTTCGGAAATAACATTGAAATGGACTGGGTATGCGAGAATAAGAGTATTCCATATATACTCCGGTGTGTGACAAGGATATTCCACCCGAGTGGTCAGAATATGTTGTCAGAAACGAGGCTTTGCCGAGTTTCTGACGACATATTCTGACCACGAGGGTGGAATATCCTTAGTCACACACGGAGTATATCTGGAATACTTTTCTCGCATACTACTAAGTCCAGAATCATGTTTAGCCATAGTACGCCATCAACGAACCACCATAGTATAATACTAACTTTTTTTTCTTTATATGCTATCTCCAATACAACCACTCAATCGCATTACCCGTATCAACAAATGGGTGTAAACACAGTTTACACCAACAAATTAGAGTCTCCTACATTGGATCGAAACATTTAACACATAACGGCCCAATGAAAATACGGTCTGAAGACGCCCATGACATCATGTGTAAACCCAATTACTACATGCACAAAATAAATAGGACGTAGTACGAGACAAACTCATATAATGAAAATAGACCATATATCCTCGATTCAAATTTGTACAATAATGTTTACAGAATCATTTTATGTTTTTATTTTGAGTATTTATTGCAATTCCGAGACGCTGTCTTCAATTACGCAAATATCAGTCCGCCGAAAGTTTCACTCCGACGGACATTTGTCGTTTCAACACGTTGCCGTTTTCAAGAAATTCTTGATCACTGGATTATTAAACAAATATTCCAATCACTATCAACTGTCACTATACATATGTTTGGGGAAGAATCAACAACATACAAGGTAAATAGTTTGCTGTCAATTACATGTGTTTTTTTTAATAATAATGTTCGGCCAACTGATTTACAGACGCCCCTTACACAACTCGTCCCACAAATTTACGCAAATTTGATAAAACTGGATAACACTTGAAATAAATAATAGCCTACATAACAAATCCAGAGCGACGTTGTTGACATTGTTGTCTACTGACAGTACTGTGTAGAGAGCGTGTGTTTGTAAACAATGCAGACGACATTTGGAAGCCAATACACAAAAAGTAGTTCCGGCAGTGTGTGACATGTCAGCCGTGTGAGATAGCCGTGTGAGACAGAAAAATCCCACATGGGCGTGGCTTCGGAAATAACATTGAAATGGACTCTGGGTATGCGAGAAAAGGATATCCCACATGAGTGTCAGAATATGTCGTCAGAAACGTTTCTGACGACATATTCTGATCACGAGGGATACTTCTTCACACCCATATACAAAACATATCTGCAAATCCCAAAATATTGACCAGACCCAGAATAAAAAGTGAATGGGTTTAACGTGCCAGCAACAGCTATGGTAATTTAGGGACGGGGTCACAGTTTAAAGTTTCATCCAACAGACCAGTGGTATGGAAATACTCTATAAGTATTGAACTCACAATCTTACACAGTCTGATCAGGATCTGCACTGTTCACCATTCCATCAATGAAACACCCATCATACAAGTACATAAGTATCAGACTATCAATTTTTTTTTTTTTTCTTTTTATCGTATTTTTTTCTTCAAAAGATCCTGATAAGCCACTAAAAAACTGATAACTATGTTTTCGTATATTTTTTCTACACTCAGATTTGCTAAAGAATAAGAAAAATATTGCTGTGACTGGAGAAATGGACCATATGTATTCAAGATGTATGTCCATGCTACAGTGGCACAGAGGGGACATGGAAATATTTTTTTACTTTCGCGTGCGCACGCGATAGCTATCGCGTGAGCACGCGAAAGTAAAAAATTATTTCATTGGCAATGGTTTCATTGGCTAAGCTATCGCGTGCGCACGCGAAAGTAAAAAATTATTTCATTGGCAATGGTTTCATTGGCTAAGCTATCGCGTACGCACGCAATAGCTATCGCGTGAGCACGCGAAAGTAAAAAATTATTTCATTGGCAATGGTTTCATTGGCTAAACTATCGCGTACGCACGCAATAGCTATCGCGTGAGCACGCGAAAGTAAAAAATTATTTCATTGGCAATGGTTTCATTGGCTAAGCTATCGCGTGCACACGCAATAGCTATCGCGTGAGCACGCGAAAGTAAAAAATTATTTCATTGGCAATGGTTTCATTGGCTAAGCTATCACGTACGCACGCAATAGCTATCGCGTGAGCACGCGAAAGTAAAAAATTATTTCATTGGCAATGGTTTCATTGGCTAAGCTATCGCGTACGCACGCAATAGCTATTGCGTGAAATAGCTATTGCGTGACCACGCAAAAGTAAAAAATATTTCCATGTCCCCTCTGTGCCACCATACCATGCCCATTCTCTTTTAATTAACGGACATATTAAATGCACATGCATCTGTAATATGCAGAAAAGTAGCTATTTATGGATTGGGAATGGGCAAACAGGAAGCCGGAAGAGCGAGAAAATGTCCTGCAGTTTTTCGTAGAAAGTTCTACGAGCTAGAGATGAATTTCCCGGTTGTCCACGAGTTTACGTCAGCATGCTATTCGTTTTTATCAGGTAACCTGCCCTGTATTGACCAAATACGTACTAACTGATAACGTAATGTTGTATCAGGCATTGACCTGATATAAACATCCGGGTCACAACGAAGTGAAAACTGACGTTCCATTGGTCATTAGTCTAATGACGCAATGTAAACAAGTCCGCGTTCTGTCCATAGATAACGACGTCATCTGTGGTAATTTTCGAGCATAAAACGTTACCTGATAAATAGAATACCAGGTTAGTGTATTTTGATATCAAGTTTATCAGGCTCGGCTCGGAAACGGTAGGAATTCCTCGGCAAGCCTCGGAATTCCTACGCGTTTCCTAGCCTTGCCTGATAAACTCGAAATCCGACTGGCGGTTCATGAGAAAAAGATTTTTTAAGAAATTGTGGTATTTTTAGACGTAGGTCATCTTGGATTAGTGACGACCTCCGTTTTAACAAATCTGAAAACGCTTCACCCATGAACCATAACTGTGAAGTTCGGCTACCATGGGCCAAGCGGTTCGTGTGAAGAAGAATTTTGAAATCTCTAATAAAAGAACGACCATTTGACCTTTCGGCGGACATCTTGAATGACATAACCATCCAATTTCGACAAAAAATGTACCAGAGCGATCACCTCTTTGATACCTTCGAATTGATATAGACATGACCATATTCGGTCAAAAATAAAATTTGACCCCAATTTGACTCCACAGGCCACGCCCATTTTTGACCCCGGGGTCTCCATTTTAACAACTTTGAAAGAGCATTGTACATCGATCATTCCTACCAAGTTTCGTCGAATTCCGGCTAGCGGTTCATGAGAAGAAGATTTTTTAAGAATGTATGCTATTTTTAGACGGCGGTCATCTTGGATTAGCGATGACCTCCATTTTAACAAATCTGAAAAGGCTTCACCCATGGACCATAACTTTTAAGTTTGGCTACCATGGGCCAAGCGGTTCATGTGAAGAAGAATTTTGAAATCTCTAATAAAAGAACGACTGTTTGACCTTTCAGCGGCCATCTTGGATGACATAACTTTCCGATTTCGACAAAAAATGCACCAGAGTGATCGCCTCGTTGATACCTTCGATTTGATATATAACATGACCATATTCGGTAAAAATAAAATTTGACTCCAATTTGATCCCACGGGCCACGCCCATTTTTGACCCAGGGGTCACCATTTAACAACTTTGAAAGAGCATTGTACATCGATCATTCCTACCAAGTTTTGTTGAAATCCGGTTGGCGGTTCTTGAGAAGAAGATTTTTGAAGAATTTGTGCTATTTTTAGACGTCGGCCATCTTGGATTACGTAATTTACGTAATGACGTTATTTTAACAATTTTGTAATCCCCCTACCTATAGGCCCAATGATTACCGAGGAGAAGACGTTTGAAAATGTTCACGGACGGACGACGGACACATTGCGGTAACAATAGCTCACGAGCTTCGCTCAGGTGAGCTAAAATGGTTCTGCCAACTTGTTTATTTTTAAAATTTTCTGAGGAGTTATCTCCCCCATGCCAGCTGCCATATTTTGTTAGACAAGTTACCTGGTTGTCCATAAGTGGCTGCAGCATGGCGCTCGCTGATCCACCTGCCCGGTACGGTTCCCGCTCATATGATCCCACGGGGTCGTAACTGTATACACACCCCTTACCTGCAGGCATAGAGTACAAACAAGTGAAGAGAGGGTTTAACGTCCCAGCAACAGATAAGGTCAAATAGGAACGGGACCACAGTTTAATGTCTCATCCGAGAGACCAGTGGGATGGAAATGGATGGAAATACTATGAAAGTATATTTTCATTCCCTACGGTAGGTTTTGAACTCACAACCTTCAGTATTTAAATATTACAAAGAAACGTGGCAGTATAATTACAGAGCTCCAGATAAGGTTCGTATTGGCGTATTTCACACACATATTTTAGCAGAATACGCATTGATTATCAAAAGTGGGAGTATACAATTCTCACAGCAATGTGAAAATACGCATTGATTTTCAAATTGAGTAGTCAAAATACTGTAATAAAGTTGAAAATTTACTTATTTGAGCTGCAAAAATGCTTTTTGCAGCTCAAATAAGTTAATTTTTAATTTTGTTTATCATTGGTTCCCTATTTACCGGTAATATTAAAGGAAGACAATCAATAATACATTTGTAAAAGTAAAATACGCACTTAATTTGAAATCTGGGGTTATAACAAACAAATGTGCCACTATACTTATGGCTGTGACTGGAGAAATGGGGCTTAGAGGGGCAGTGAAGCTCCTGATCAAATATAAAATTCCTGTAACCTGACAACAATGCATGGCAGTTGCTTCATTGATGGAATTGCGAACAGTGTAGGTCCTGATCAGACTGCGCGGATGCACAGGCTGATCTGGATCTACACTGGTCGCAAAACCCATAAACCCCATCTCTCTTATGGAATTTGTGACCAGTGTAGATCCTGATCAAATAGCACACACCTGTAGCCTGAAAACGAACAATACTGCTTGTGGGACGCATGACAGATATTTCATCGATGGAATGGCGACCAGTGCAGATCCTGATCAGACTGCGAATGCACAGGCTGATCTGGATCTACACTTGTCGCAAAGCACATAAGCCCCAGTCATAGCCACACTTATAGGTTGTTTCAAGCCACGCTTATGTGCTTTGCGACGAGTGTAGATCCAGATCAGCCTGTGCCACAGGCTGATCTGGATCTACACTTGTCACAAAGCACATAAGCCCCAGTCATAGCCACACTTATAGGTTGTTTCATGTGTATGTGGATATATGCAGTAGGGTGCGACATTGGCGATTTGAGGAGAACAATATCATGGAGCAGAGGAACGAGTGGCAATGTATCCACACACAAATCAAATAGCATTTTTATTAAATATATGTTATACATTACTCACAATTTATATGCGCCCCAAATTCATGAAATTCTAAGTCGAAAAGGAGAGTTTGTTTGTTTGTTTATTGGTGTGTAACAGCCTATCAACAGCCAACGAGGCTCAAGCATTTAACCTGCTGCATTGGGGGGAAAATTCCAAAACCAGAACGGAATATTTACATCCAGAAAAAAGATATATTCAGCCCTGAAGTTAGAATAACCTGACCTGGTGTCGGGATCCATACCGCAACAAAGTCACTTGGCCCCTTCCCCTATTAAAAAGTATTACCGGTAGGGGGTATAAGGGGTATAACCAGATTCAGCTGTCACATACAAAATGCCAAAGACGTATGTGAGGGCCAAACCACGTCTCCAGTCGGGATTCCGGTAAGGATGAACCCCGATCGTTAAATTACCAATTGCATGCTCTCACCCGCCACCCACCAAAAAGTGGGAGATAATCCATGAACGGGGGTCAAATAAGTTCAAATAAAGTTACAAGGTTGGTGACGGATGGACGGTAACACTAAATGCCCCCTCTACCATCATGGTGGTGCATAACAACAACATTTATATTTATTTACCTTTTCAACAATTTAGTATACCGTAATTCCAGCACAAAAATATTTACACAATTCCCTAACATTTGATTGGCCTGTAGCAAGTCTCTGTCCAAAATTTATATCCCAGTAAACTCCCACGCCAAACTACTTTCCGTAACCGTGAGGCGCAGTTAAAATAATCTTCCGTAAATGATGTGAAAAGTTGACGAAATGCTGAGGGCAAATGTGGGATAGAATTCTGCATTTGATAAGAAAATTTATCAAGAAAATTATTTACAGAAACTGTGATATTTATGTAAAATTATGTCGAACGTTGGTGAAATGTTCAGAGCAAATAGAATTCCACATTTTCTATGAAACGTTTGTCAACTTTAGACGTCATTTACAGAAAATATAAATTTCTGTAAATATTTTTTTCTGAAATATCTCACATGTTCCAAGAACATGATTGTGTGACAAATTTTCCGTATTAAAATGACGTCGAAAGTTGACAAGATGATCATCCCAAAATATAATTCTGCACTTGCTATGCAATTTGTTGTCAAACTTTCGACTTCATTTACAGAAAATATCAAAGGTTCTGTAAATATTTTTCATGAAAAATGAAACACCTTTTTAGGTACAAAATCACATGGCTCGTCTCATACGTGTCATACCTTCATCGTCTAGCCCGGCGACAATGTTATACACGTAGTACGGGAAGAATCGTCTGTAGTACAGGATGGTGGACAACATGGCCGCGATCGCCGACGTGCTCATGTCCTTGTGGTGTTCGTGCGTGTACATCTGCAACCCACGCACATTCACTTACCGTAATATAGAGAATAGTAGGTTAGTGCCGTGAATGGGAAAAAATATCCGGCAAGGCTCAAGAATTTCTTTATTTCTCATCAGAAGAATATGTTGTGACCACTCATTTGAACCGTCTTGCCGAGACGGTTCAAATGAGTGGTCACAACATATACTTTGGTTCAGAAATAAGGAAAATAGATAGAGAATAGTAGGTTAGTGCCGTGAATGGGAAAAAATATCTGGCAAGGCTCAGGAAACGGGATGGGCGAGGTTCTGCCGAGCACATCCCGTTTCCGTGCCGCGCCAGATATTTTTCCCCATTCACGACACTAACCTACTACATGTATTCTATTTATTCCGTGAACACCTACAAATGGCTGTAAAATGCAAAAATAGCATTGACTGGATATCAAAAATGTTTCACGGCACCGTGTTTCACGGCACATACGCATTGTGTTGACGGGATAAATTCTAATAGTAGCCCCCTGTCTAATAGTAGCAACCCTTCCTCCCATATTAAATATGTTATTTTCACACACAAAAGCCATTTAAAATGGCTTTCTGTATAAGAAAATAACATATTTTGATATTTTCCACATTTTGATCCCCATCGATTGCATAGCCCCGGGGGCATTTATTAGAATAACTGTGGTAGTCGTACGAATCAGGTCATAAAGGCTACCGGTATATCTTATTATAAACCATTACTCCAGTCATATATGTGAAGCAGGTCAATCCATTGACGTCTATGGATACAATGCTTAAGAAAATATCTATTATTTTGTTTATTTCTCTATAAAATGTATGTTGTTACCACTCATTTGAACCGCTTCGTCGACACGGTTGGTTCAAATGAGTGGCAACAACATGCAACAAAGAAAATATCGAAAAAAAATTCTCAAAAGTTTCATACTACATGTACGGTAATTGTATCCGGCCGTTAATTCCAGCACAACAATATTTACACAATTCCCTAACATTTCATTGGCCCGTAGCAAGTCTCTGTCCAAAATTTATATCCCAGTAAACTCCCACACCGAACTACTTTCCGTAACCGTGAGGCGCAGTTAAAATAATTCTTAAGAAAACGGAAAATAAACACATTTTCTTCCTTCCGGCCTTCGTCCTGTATTCCCGCGACTTTTCCAAGTTTATACCCCGATAAATTCCACAAAAAGGCCATTCATTCCTATAATGCAAGATAAATACCTTGACCCTGGCCTGTAGAACTTTTGTCAGCGTCAACACATCACCGTGGAACCCACATGAAGCAATCACAGTTTGCTCGGTAAAGGCTCTAGTTTTGGGCAGGTCACGAGCGTGTATGGAGAATCCCTCGCTGAGGCGAGTATCGGACGCAATAACGGAGAAATCTTCACCAGCCACGGCCAACACCGTCCTGGAATGTCACAAATGGAATAAAGGGGCCCGTTTCACTAAACTTTGTACGACTAAAATGTTCGTAAGTGCAGATTTAAGATCGTCTGTAAATTTCAATTGATGGATTTACATTTATTGAGCATAGGCTGCATATGCAGCCTATGCTCAATAAATGTAAATCCAATACTTATTTACAAGAAAACATTGTTAATGTGAAATTTACAGACTATCATAATTTTGCACTTACAAACATTTTAGTTGTAAGAAGTTTAGTGAAACGGGCCCCAGAGCCCCAGATAAGCTTTGTGTCTAAAGAGTATTGTACCCCCCTGATTTCAAATTACAAAGTAAATTTTATTTTTACAAATGCATTATTGATTTTCTTCATTATTAAACATATGCAGCCTATGCTCAATAAATGTAAATCCAATACTTATTTACAAGAAAACATTGTTAATGTGAAATTTACAGACTATCATAATTTTGCACTTACAAACATAATAGTTGTAAGAAGTTTAGTGAAACGGGCCCCAGAGCCCCAGATAAGCTTTGTGTCTAAAGAGTATTGTACCCCCCTGATTTCAAATCACAAAGTAAATTTTATTTTTACAAATGCATTATTGATTTTCTTCATTATTAAATAGGGAACAAATGATCAAAGCAAATTCACTTATTTGTGTGTATTATTACTTATTCATTTCTTTATACTGTAATACAGTTGAACATTTACTTAGTTGAGCTGCACAAAGTTTGCCTTTTGCAGCTCATCTAAGTACATTTTCAACTTTCTTACAGTATTTCCACCACTCAATTTGAAAATCGATGCGTATTTTCACATTGCTGGGAGTATTCTGTACTCCCACTATTGGTACACTGCGAAAATAAGTGTGTAAAATACGCAAATACACACCTTATCTGGAGTACAAAATGACAAACTATTAGTAGACAGGGCCTGAAAATAGCAGCTTTTACCAGTAGGTCTGGGACCTAACAAGGAATAAGTGAAAGGCCTGATGATCTTTTGGAAGGTCCGAGAGGATAAATCACTAGACAAACGTGTCCGTTTCATGCGAAACGACTCGTCACACCATGTGTAAATTCTCCACAGTGTCACCATAAATTCTCTTATAAGACGATAATCAGAACTGATTTAGTATCGCCACTGAATGATGATCGCAATTTCAATTTTATCACAGGTCCGGCGGACTTGTTGCTTGTAAAATACAAAGGTCCTACCTTAAAATTTGCAGGTCCAGGACCTCGGACCAGTACTATTCTCAGGCCCTGGTATGTTTGAACTTTGATGTATAGGAGCCCCGCATCGACTGATGCTAACAATTGAGAGCTGATTAGTGTTATCATTCTGTATCACTGAATTATAGTCATATGTTACTGATGGGCGTTTTAATTATCGCTGTATTAGCTAGAGTTCACTTGAGTGAGTGAGTGAGTGAATAGGGTTTAACGTCCGCTTTTCTGACATAGAGGTACAAGCCTCAGGGAGTCTACATGCAGACGGGTCAACGGGGTCGTGTCCCGTATCCACCTGTCCGAGGGGGGTAAATCCCAACTTCAGAACTCAATATTTACAATCAAAATATATATTCAGTCCTGAAATTAGAACAACCTGATCTGGTGCCAGGCCCTCGCCACACCAGCATCATTTATCCCATCCCCTAAAAGTAATAGGATTAGCACTAATCTTACTTTTATATATGGGGCATAGCCCGACTCAACTCTCACATACAAGAAAGCCAAAAATGTACATGAGGGCCAAATCCGGTATAGTGGGTTCCGGAAAGTATGAACACAATCGTTAAGCCAGTTTAGTCGCCTTTTACGACAAGCAATGGCTACTGCAGCACTATTCTCAGGATCAGTTGATCCCGCCCCGGTGCCTGCACGGGGCACCGAGTTCACTTGAAGTAAACGTCAACGAAAATCATCCGGTGGCACAGTTGCGCATCTACTCATCATAAGGAAGCAGCTACATACCAAGTTTCCGGGGCCCGTTTCTTCGTACGACTAAAAGGTTTGTAAGTGCAAATTTAAGATCGTCTGTAAATTTCAATTTATGGATTTACATTTATTGAGCATATGCTGCATATGCAGCCTATGCTCAATAAATGTAAATACAATAATTGTCTACAAGAAAACATTGTTAATGTGAAATTTACAGACTATCATAATTTTGCACTTACGAACATTTTAGTCCTACAAAGTTTAGTGAAACGGGCCCCTGGTCTGAAGCTAGTACAGTTTAAAAGTTTTCCGACTTGCAAGGTTGGTGATGGACGGACGGAAGGACAAGGGTAACACTAAATGCCCCCTCCACTATAGTGGTGGGCCATAAAAACCATGTCGCACAACCCAGAGGCCAAATACACTCACACTAAGAGTAACTTGGACTCTTGGAACAGCCTATCTGAAGGAACGATTAATGCTGAAAACCTGAATACATTTAAATCGCTCCTAAATGAAGAAAACTGGAATAAAAACTGGAATAAAAACAAGTTCCCCGTCTTAAAACCATATCACAACAATAGTGACATTACACAATATTATTATGTCATCAATCCCCCTAGTTTTGGGGCTGCGTTAAGTTCCTGGCCATTGTGAAATAAGTTAAATTTCATGTTTTCTCACTATTTATATTCATACACCAACTTTATTACCCTAAATAACCACAAAACAATAAATGAAATCCGACACGCTGAGATCCAACTGATGCACTTGCAACTTACGGTTTAACCATTTGAACCCGAAATCCCGCTATAGCGGTTTATGCAAAAGTGCAGATCCAGATGAGCCGGCTCGTAACGAGCCGTCTCATCAAGATCTTCACTTTTTGCAAGTAATGTTCATATTTCTTAGAACAAAAACACCCCTCTTTTCATAAATGGACGAATCTGAAAATCATTTTGTGACCATTGGATTGGTCGGAACATTAGCATATCACAGTTCATTCCAGTTCCTTAGGGTTGAAAGGGTGAAGGCCAATGATGTTTTTGTTTTCATGTGTTTCTGTCCCCAGTGTCAATAGTTCTAGTTCTAAATTTTCAAGTGTGTTTCATGCGTTTGTTTGTTTGTTGGGGTTTAACGGCCTGTCAACAGCTAAGGTCATTTAAGGCCGGGTCAATGGGTTTAGTACTAAATCCCATATTACCTGTACAAGTACATGTTCCAGAACAAATGGAGAGAAAATCCCAAAATCAGAACTGAATATTTACAATAAACCACATGGCCACGGCCCGCATGTCGAGCCCGCCAAGGCATTTGATGGTCTGAGTGTATTTATTTGAAGTTTGAATTAAGGGTTATGGAGATACATGTATAAGGTATGTAAAAGCTTTAACGCAAATTTTAAAGTCATTTGACCTTGAGCTTCGACATGTGGGCCGCATGGGTGGGCTATATAATGAAAATATGGATGATAATAAAGAATTATTTGAAGTTTGATGTAAATCGGAGTAAGTATTCTGGAGATATAAGATATGTAAAAACTTTAACACAAATTTCAAAGTCATTTGACCTTGGGCATGTGGACCACATGGGCAGGCAACAGAGTGAAACTATGAATGATGAAAAGGAAGTAAATGTATTGGAAGTTTGCAGTAAATTGGTGTAACGATTGTGGATATATACCTTATGTAAAAATGTTAACGCAGATTTTACAATAACACAAACTTCTAAGTCATTTGACCTTGGGGAACAGGGGCTACATGAGTGGGACACAGAATGAATATATGAATGATGACCAATAAGCATATTAAAGTTTCAAGTAAATCTGACTTACGGTTACAGAGATAGTAGGTTTCTGAAAACTTTAACACAAATTTTGATAAAAATTCAACGCAAACTTCTAAGTAATTTGACCTTGACCTTGGGCACAGGGGCCGCATGACAGGATACAGCATGGATATATGGATGATGACTATTAAGCATATGAAGTTTCAAGTCAATGTGACTTAGGACTGCAGAGATATAAGGTATTTAAAAACGTTAACGCATATTTCGGACGGACGGACTGACGCAAGGATGGACACCTGAGGCCCGTTTCACTAAACTTCTTATGACTAAAATGTTTGCAAGTGCAAACTTATGATAGTCTGTAAATTTCACATTAACAATGTTTTCTTGTAAACAATTATTGGATTTACATTTATTGAGCATAGGCTGCATATGCAGCCTATGCTTAATAAATGTAAATCCATAAATTGAAATTTACAGACGGACTTAAATTTGAACTTGCAAACATTTTAGTCGTAAGAAGTTTAGTGAAACGGGCCCCTGGACGTCATTGTGATCACTAGGTCTTGCTTTCCACAAGCGGGCTCGACAAAAACTATATATTCAGCCCTGAAATCAGAATAATCTTGATCTGATGCCAGGTCCTCGCCATACCAAAATCAATTGGCCACCTCCCAAAAGCAGTAGGATCAGAAATAATCTTACTACTTTAATATAATGGGCAATACCGGTAACCCAATTCAACTCCCAGGTAACAAAAGAGCCAAAGATAAAAAAAAAGTACCCAAGGGCCAAACCAGGTAAATTTACGAGTCGCGTTTGCCCGATCAACCAGCCACTTGTTTCATGTGTTTTTTAGACAACTCCACTACATTTGAAGACAAAGTATAGGTGCTACATGTACTCCTAAACTGAAGATTGGAAAGTGGGTACAGTGTGATGTAGGCAGAGACAATATCCCATGAAATCATTGAAACCATTTGGGGTACTGTAGTGGAACAACAGTTGTGAGTAGGCATGGGAAGTTCTACTGCCTTCATTGCAGTAATTCTCAAAATCTTTAAAAAATATAAAAAAACAAGAGCTGTAGGAGAACAGCATAACTCGACTATGAGGGTTGTCTATGTACACATAGCTTGACAAACAAGGTGGCCGCGGCCTGCATAAAAACCTTAACCAAGGTTGACTAAAAACCTTAACCAAGGGAAATTAACTAAGTAATTCAAGGTTAAATGTAGGTCAATGTCAGGTAAGGTCAGTGGTTATTGATGTACATCACTAGGAGATGAAGTTTTCCAAGTATGGTTGCTGTAGGCCCACGAGTATTCCATATACAAGTTTGATTAAAAACCTTAACCAAGGGGAAATAACTAAGTAATCCAAGGGTAAAAGTAGGTCAAGGTCAAATATAGGTCAGGGATTATTGATGTACATCACTAGGAGATGAAGTTATCCAAGTATGGTTGCTGTAGGCCCAGGAGTATTCCATATACAAGCTTGACTATAAACCTTAACCAAGATGAGTACAAACCTTAACCAAGGGGAAATAAGTAAGTAATTCAAGGTTAAATGTAGGTGAAGGTAAATTATAGGTCAGGGGTTATTGCAGGGGTGTAAAATTATTTGAAATATCACTTGCCCTTAAGGTCTAGTAGATGCAAAATCTTACTCGCCCTCACTGGTTTGCCACTCGCCCTTATATTTTATACAGATATTTCAATATTCACTATGTTCACCTTTAGTAGGCTATATAATGCTACTGTACATGTATGTTATTTATAGCAATATTTCCACACAGTGTAAATCCGTGACCCGTCTCATCAGGATCTGCACTGTTTGCAAGTATTGTTCATATTTTGTCAAAGAAAAATATCCCATTTTTATAATTGGACTGGTCTGAAAATCATTTTCTAACGAAAATCAAGCGATCCGTCTCATCAGAATGCTGTGTAGTTTGGAGAAAATGATATTTTCGCATGTGCTAACTCTGGCTGTCTGCTCGCAATATTGCGTGTTTACACTGGAAGCGAACATTGACGTTACAGAATGTGATAAATTAATTATGGGCGAGTTTAAATCGCGGACGACAGGCAGCCTAGGCCCGGTGACCATCCCATAAATCGAGACACTTGCGCGATAACTCGCTGCACTAACTTAAGTGAAGATGAAACCGTGGCTGCGATGTCTTGCCAGACATATGCGACGGAGAATTTGCGTATTTCCCATTTATATTGTAAATAGGTACCGGTAAGTATTGATCAAATTTAAATTCACGCCGCTTGAGCCGCGATTTAAACTCGTCCATATTCCATAATTAGAATTGTTCCGGTTGGCGCAAACGCTTTTATTCAATTCAAATCGTTTAATAAACGGAGAACGGTGCATAACTATTTTTTTGTATTCACGATCAATCATGGATGATCCAAAATTCACTCGACCCGTCGGACGACCGTCTACACAAAGCTACTCGACCGAGACGATGACCAAGTCGCCATGGCGAGCGGTCGAGTGGAATTTTACACCCCTGTATACATGTACTTGTCAGTAAGCGGGGGCTTACGGAATACCCCCCCCCCCGCGTCAGCCCTGACCTAGAATGAATTAGGCTTAACTAAGGTAAACATACATTCCAGCTCGCATACTATCATTTTCAGATAAAAGACTATGTCAGCACATATGGAGAGTGCGATGGTGGTTCCAGTTGAAAAAAGCAAACTAGACATTCTAAGTCCGTGACCTTGACCCCTGGCGGAAAAGACGAATGGACAAGCTGACTCCAGTATACACCCCCCACAACTTCGTTGAGGGGGTTTAAAAAGTTATCCAAGTATGGTGTCTGTATGCACAATAGTATTCTATCTACAAGCTTGACTAAAAACCTTAACCAAGGTTGACTAAAAACCTTAACCAAGGGGAATTAATTAATTAATTCAAGGTTAAATGTAGGTCAAGGTCAAATATAGGTCAGGGGTTGTTGATGTACATCACTAGGAGATGAAGTTGTCCAAGTGTGGTGGGTGTAGGGCCAGGAGTATTGCATATAGAAGCTTGACTAAAAACCTTAACCAAGGTGTGACGTGACTGTGACGCCGGGGTGACTACATAAGCTCTAACTATTCTTGGAATAGTCGAGCTAAAATTTATAAATTACTAAGAAATGATGAAAAATGTAAATACTTGCAAAAAACAATCGTTCAAAATAATTATACCGTAAAGATTCTAATAGACTCCCATGCTCTAATAGACGCTCAGCCCCCAATTTTTACGTTGAAAATTACCAATTTTTTGGCTGATTTTCACAAAATTTGTGCCTCTAATAAACGCCCAGTACTAACTTGAAACGAAATCGGAGATAATTGTCCAACTAGATTTCTTTTCTTTCCAGTATTTGAAGCGAAATTCGGCTGTTAAAAAAAGTTTATAAATTACTAAAGAAATCATGAAAAATGTAAATATATATTTGCAAAAACAATCTTTCAAAATAATTATACTGTAAAGATTCTAATAGACGCCCATGCTCTAATAGACGCTCACCCCCCCCTCCCACCTACTTTTTACGTTGAAAATTACCAATTTTTTGGCTGATTTTCACAAAATTAGTGCCTCTAATAAACACCCAGTACTAACTTGAAACAAAATCGGAGATAATTGTCCAACTAGATTTCTTTTCCTTCCAGTATTTCGAAGGCAACTTCCTTGAAAATCGGGGAAAAAACAACATAATTGCTACTTTCACTTTCAAAAGCGGAAGCCGGTGTTTCCGGTGTCACAGAAAATTCCTCATCGGCAGTAGCTATTTGCATGGACACAGAGCACGGTTACGGAGACGCCATTTTCAAAGCATCTCCAACCCATCTTGTATAATATGGGTGAAATTGACATCATGTTGGATTGTTGGCCGATATTTCCAAGGAGATGAGCAAAAATAAATATGTCTTGTTCTGGATGTGAGCCGAAATTAATTGCACTGATATGGACCGAAGGGTCCACAGGGCCGAAACATCCATGGTCCGAAATGGTGACAGTCCAAAACGTCCATAGGCGTAAATCTGATCAACATTAATGATTGACACTGGCTTGATATATACATTACCAGTATTTGAATATTTTTATCTAGTGTACCAAAGTGGGCCGAAACGTCTTGGTTCAAAATGTTCATAAACTGACAGACAGTACAATCAAGTCCGTCAGACGTTTGAGAGTAACGTCCCTTAGATATGTGTTTGTTCCGATAGTAGAAAATCGTATATTTTTTATCATTTTCCCATTGCTGAATAACACGCCCGGGCGTCTATTAGAATCTTTACGGTACATGTATTACATTAGTTGATGTTTGATTAGTTTAATTTGGTTGGCTTCAATTCCTGAATGAAGCAGGTGCCCGATGACGTCACAAACTTACGGATAGCTTCCAAGATGGCCGACAATGTTGACAGATATTGTTCTAGCAGATGTATTCATAGTTGCGAATGGTAACTGTTGCAATGAACTCCCGTACCGTCCGTAGCCAAGAGTTATGAGTCCACTCATACATGTAGGATTCCTCTGCAGAATCAGATCTGTACTTTAGCAGTTAATTGTGAAAAAAGTAATATATTTTTAAACTGAAATGATTATCAACATTATTAAAATAACATATTCCAATAATTATGAAATAAATTTACATATATGTAGATGACCTGATAAAGAAAATTTAAGATAAAATCAACAAGTGACTCGATCAGTGGCAGCCAAATTCAACATGTAAAAGTTATGTGTGGTCCATTTTCTGGAAAGGCAAAATTTCATTTTCTAAGCCTTCTACAATGATAAAATTTGTTTCAGAATTATTAGTTTGTATTACTTTTATAAAACTAATGTTTTTTTCAGTAACACGTTGTCTAGGTGAGTAAAACATTACGACTTTGTGTGGCTGTTTCTTACAATGGTGACGAATGCCAGTTTAGTACCTTTCATAATTACATAATCTTCAGACCCGGGCACATTTGAATTGTTTTGTACATTGTTTAGAAAGGTGTTTCATGTATATATTGTTTTTTCGCAATAAATTCAATATTTGACAAAATTTCACGAAATAAAAATAAGGCTCATTCTTAAATTTTCCTTTCATTTAGTATTATGGAAAAAATATTGTATCGTGAAACATTTTTTTTTTAATAATCCATATGCTCATTACTGCCTACATGAAATAAGAAACATAATAAACATTATTACTAAAGAACACACAGCTGCACATTTTGACATGCAGCTAAATATTGAAATATTGCTAAAACACACAAATACACACATTTGAACATACCACCAATACCGTTAACACTATATAGGCAGTTTTAGTATGTGTAGACCTTGTACCTCATGTAGACTAGCCTACAAACATGCCTACCAGGGAATCTGCCATGATTTGTTGCCATATATGTAGATATGTGGTCTACCGCGAAGAAATTAGAATGGTCCTCTCGCTATACAAGTTAGTCACGTCGACGCCGTAGACACCCACATACGTTTAATTATGGTTAAAAATTCGTGTTTGTAACTAAGATATGTCAAACCTAACAGAGGGGCCATATCAGCAAGTGTGCTTAAAGTAAGGTACAACAGATCAATATCAAGATGTCGAGTACTCTATCCATCGAGCATTGGTCAGACGGAACAGAAATATTACCCTCCATTGAATGAATAGGGACTGAAGTAGCTCTGTTTTGGTCCACCTTGTTGGTAATCCTCCAAGGTGCGAGACTCTGTAGCCATCATTATGTTATCGTTACAATACAAAAAGATTAAATTTGCTTGGAAATGTGACGGTGCAAATTTTGGTTGCTTGTTGTTGTTGTAGTTGTATTTTCCAGGATTTGGTCTACGAAAGGGGGAGAAACGCGTACCCACCTTACCACGTACCCGTACGTTGCACACTACAGAGCTAATTCATTTTATGATATTCGCCACATCATTATAAGACACGCCGGCCGTCATAGTATACGTGGAATGAACTGTCATCAAGGCAGAGCATATCCATCCTCCATCCATCCATATATCCATCCATATATGTATCTATACTGCATCACCTTCTCGCGAGATATGTTAGGATGTATATATAGTTAACGTTAACATATGTATTAGGTTTGGTGCGGTAGCCCGACTCAAGCAGAACGCAATCTCCAAACATAACACCATATATCTTTTAAAGCAACTAATCTGAGCGACTCTACTGGACTGGCACTGGTCCAGTGGGTTTTAAATTTCCGATTGGGAAATCACCATACCTGCGACCATGCATCACTTGGAATCGAACGATACGGTCTGAACATGAACGGGATATAGAAACACACATATATGAAACCCGAGACACACTGACATACGACAAGTATATTACCTACTAGTTGGACTGACACTTTTTTTGGTTCAAATGCCCGGGTTTGGAAGGTCCTCGAGCCAATTCCTACTGTTAAATATAAGATAAAACAAAAACTTTCTCGCGATAACTATGTGCAGCTGTGTATGTTAGTAGAGTAAAAGAATGACAGTACGACTGGAATAAAAGCATACAATGTTATGTGTGTTAATTAGGGTAGAAATAGATTAAATGTGCATGCACACTCTGCATGCACAAACTGTTCTTTATTGGAATTAAATAAGTGTATAATTGTGTCACTATTTCACCAGTTCTAAAAATTACGAGTGTTCGCTATACAGATATAATAATTTAGTAATATTTATTTTACTGATAGTGACTCGCGGTGGTAACGGGCTATTTTCATATGCAAATGAGGCATGATATTTTTTAATTGTTTATACTAATTAAATGCGTCACCTGAACAAATAATATTTTCGACAGATTATAAAGTACAGATGGTCATATATTATATTATATATTGCACATCAACAAATAAATACAGAGAATAAATAGTAGTGTCCGTTAACATTTTAAGGAAACACGGTTATCGCCCCTGATATCAGGTGTGGAAATTTACGTCTGATATAAAATGTATAATACATGTAATTGTTTTGCCAGAAAATATCTCAGATGATGCCTCTGATTTAAAGAATATTTTGTGAATACTGAGTGGGCATGCACCTTTAAAAGCAGGTTGAAAAGAATGGGTCCGACTCAAAGGACTGGAGTGGTGCACCCCTCGTACAGCACGCTTGAAAGCGTCAATACAGGGCTGCACGACAACTGTGCACGGAAGACTGTTCCACTGCACAGCTGTCCATGGAAAGAACGAGTACTGGTAGTAGCTGGAATTTGTATGGAGTTGTATTTAAGTCAATGGGTGCACGTGCCTGGTTATTCACGTGGGATGCCTGAGATACGATGGGAGTGGGATAACGACAATGTTATTGACAATTCTGTAGAACATGATCAGATGCGCATCTGCACACCTATCCTCCAACGTATGTTAACCAATCTATTTACCATGGCGGTTACGCTATCTTATGGTGAGTAGTTATTTTATACCAAGCGGACCGCCCTTCGTTGTACTTGCTCGACTTTGCGGATGGTTGACTGGGTATGGGGACTCCAGACAGTTTTGTTTTGTCTTAACATTTTGTTGTTTTTGTTTTGTCGCAAAGATATATTTCCGTACAACCCCAATCTACACGTGGACATTGAAAAACTACACAGAAAGCTGATTTTCCAACGGCGTGTCAGACGCCTACAGAATCTTCAAAACATAACCAAAAATATAATATGGCCGGTTAGCCCAATGGTTAGCACTGGTATGGTAAACCAGAGGTCACAGGTTCGTCTATCAGACTAGGCGCACATTTTTTTCTCTCGCCCTGGCGAAACCATTAAGTTTTTAATTCACCACAGGAAACAGTTTAATGTGTGTATTTGCCACTCTCATAGCCCGCACCTGACTTCACCACTGCATTGACACTTTACAATGAACAATACAAACATATAGCTGTCTTTGAATAGTCCTTAGCTGTCAGGTATCTGTATTGTTACGAAGCAGCACCAATATTGGTATATGTACTTCATGTATTCATGTTTGGCGATTACCATCGATCCCTTGATGGTGTCTTGTAATGTTTGTCTTACTGTTGCAGTGTGCAGTCTATACATATTATATATCTCTATGTGAGTTATATCAGTACTCTTATTATTCAACGGAACTGCATGACTTGCAGACTGTGTTATGCGATAGATAAGAGAACTGACTTTTATTGTTACGAAGCGGACCGGGTACGAAGTGTTCGGAAAACGGATTACATTCAAATGCGTTATGTGTTAATAATCAATACGATCACATAATCAGATATCTCAAAGTACCTGATTATTACGTTTTTGCTACTATAGCCTAGGTACCAAATGACCAATTACGCTGAAGGGTTATTGCGAGTAAAGTGCAATTTCAGAACAATCAACTTTCTTAACTTTAATATGTTGTATATACATATACAGCTAAGCACCTGTCCATAAAACCTGTTGATTCCAGATCAACGGTGGCGTGTACCGAGACAATAATCAGCGTACGAGATGTCATAAAAGATACCGTTTAATAAAACCTAGACTGCTTTGCGACCATTGGCGTAGATCAGTTTGGAATAATTGTAATATTTAAATTCCACTATTAAATCAATGAATTAAATATCATTAATCTCGGTATTGGCAAGCGTAATTAATGACAGTGTTATTGATCATTCAGTGAATTAAATATAACTGTTTGGGTATACACTATTAGAAAGCGTAAGTAATGTAAGTAAGTAATATTGGCAAGTGTTGTAAATGGCAAACAATGTAGTAACATATCTGGACATACACTGTTCGGTCACAAGTAATATAATTAAACTTTACACATGTCAATCAGGATTTACACATTAATTCCAATTATATTAATACTCCATATGTATAAGGGATCGCATATATTTATGTATTACGTCTCACCAATTGTACATATAATTATACCATTACAACTTGTCATACCGCAGATAAGTTTCTCGGCATTTGATTGGCCAGCTTGCCTGGTCATATATATTATATGACCTGCCAAGGCCGTCGGACATAGAGGAATTGCGATTCCCCTCCGGCGCCTCGCGTCCAATGAAGACACATTTTGCAAGCGTCTAGCGATTGCGAATTGTATTCCTCACTAAATACAATAAAACCCCGAATTGATCAATAAAAGTTACAAATTGTACACTCAAAACCAGTCTTTATTGTTTATTTTTCCAGAAATATTCTTCGCTCATCAACATATGATGATATGCTGCCACAAACTGTTCCGTTTAGTGTTTTCAAATCTCAACACTCTTGGCTTCGTGACACGGCTATATTTAGATCACAAACTATGGGTTCCGCGCACGAAACGCGGCGTAGCAATGACAGCGAATGTTTGGGAACCAGTCGATAACTTCTAGAGGCGCCAAAGGGAGAGCAGATCGATAGAGCAGTGGAATATAAATTAAATTACACGATATAAAACAAATTGTCATAAAGTCGTTTTCGATGGTTTGTTTTCGTTTAATAAAAAAAACAAAATGTTCATTTACGCCATTATATTAAGACTGACGGTAGAAAATCGAATCTCGGATTATTTTTCTTCCTGAAAAAAAAACCAAAGATAAAAAAAAGAGATATGTTTATACGGCCAAATAAAGAATCTGCGGTATGACAAATACGTTATTGTGATTCTATTCACCCTCGGCTATCGCCTCGGGTGAACATACCTCCAGACGGGCAATATTACACCATATAGCCTGTGTAGAATCACAATAACTTATAATATTAACTATAATACAATTGATGCGCAATTGCCATTCGGGCATATAACGCACAACGTGCCCTATTTGCAGTTACATTAATTAACAGATTGTTAAAACATTGCATATGCGATCATATATGATATATCACTTGAACGGCGACCTTGGACTGAGCAGGTCGTGTGTTTTTACCGGCCGGCAATTATCTCAAGGTTACCGGTGGCGGCCAACTGTTTCCAACTGTTTCCAACTGTTGGAAATTAACTTATATTTCCTTTGTGTTTATTCTTATTCACTGAATTGTTACTTCTGGATTTGCGAAAAGGTATGTTGGGGCTGGGGTGGGCTTGTGGTGGGCGATTTTTCGGCTGGAACTGAGCGAATTTATACTATTTGCTAGGACATGTTTTGTTCTTATTTTTCCATTCTCCGTGTTCTGGGTGGTTGATTGTGCCACCGTGTGGCTTTGACTGGCCGCCGATTAAAGCGGACTGGTATGGCAGTTGAATGATGGGTGCATCCGTCTGCCACTTACAGAACACAACCCATGCCCAATTTGTCTGGCTGCCAATCGCGATATAGCGGATAAGTCGGGCGGATTAACCTATCTGGGTGTATCACATGTAGCCATTACCGGATTCTGGATTGAATATGCGCATGGGTGAGATATATATGCATCAAGCGCTGGCGTCTTAGGAGAATTGGGTAGATTACCTATGTCAGTGTATTATAAAAATCGAATAGTTAAATATTGGGTTCGTTTGCTTAGAATGGACATACATAGATATCCAAAGTCATGCTATAATATGTTGTTTGACCATGATGTAGTCGGACGGACAAACTGGGCCTCAAAGATTAAGAATATGTTGTATGCGTATGGCTTTGGGTATGCATGGATATCCCAGGATATTGGAAATGAAGATTTATTTTTGTCGCTCTTCTTTCAAAGGTTAAAAGATGTTTCTTACCAGAACTGGTCTGCTTTTATTTCCGACTCACCTAAATTGCAATTTTATTCGCATTTCAAAACTCTTTTAGACCCCGAACGCTATTTGTCATCAATTAATTTAATTAAACACATGAATGCATTTTTACGTTTTAGAATATCATGCCATAAATTTTCTATTGAAACCGGACGATATAGAGCAATATCTCGAAATGAAAAATTCTGCTTATTCTGTTTAACTGATGTAGAAATTATCGAAGATGAGTTGCATGTGCTAATGAACTGTCCATATTATAATGAAATAAGACGACAACATAACATTACTTTCAGAAATGAAGAGCATGTCTATACTAGCATGAAAAGAACAGACATATAATATTTGCTACGGTTAAGTGAGTTCATATTTAAATGTATGCAAAAGCACAGACTCTTAGAAATAAACTGATACTTACATGCACCCTCACTTGATCTAAGTTAGTACTACAGTTGAAATCGTGGACGCGGAGCTATTGGCACATACAAATTTATTATTATTGTTAGAATAGACTTGGTTTGTGTTTGCCAATGTCCCCGTGACCTTGAAAAATAAGAAAATGTGTATGTATGTTGTCTTTTTTCTTTTCCACTGTTACTTTCCACAATTGGTTCCTGAATATGTGTTTGTATATTAATATGTATTGTGTACTTTGGGCCGGTGGCCGACAACATGTAATAAAGTATTCAACAACATATATATCATCTACATATTATTACTATCTGGTGCGTAGTCGTACTGCGACCAGTCGCACCAGTGGGACAGGCGATGTGTTAACACATGGGGTTACGTGGACACCACGGGGAGCCGAGGTGTTCATGTCCCTGCCACGCTAGGCCAGAATGTACAGGCAACTCAGTTATCACACTTTTGTATGAAACTAAACCAGATATAACATGTTTAAACATAGTAACAAGTTAGCTCGAGCTCAGCCGAATTTTCTTCTGCCTGCTCTTGCCCGCTTCTGGCCCGGCCTGCACTGGAGTTGTCTGGATGTGGCAACTCTGTGGATGAAAATAGCACGTGTTTGTACCGACTATATACCACCAACTTGTGTGTCGAGTGCCGCCAAGGGCGGATTGGTTCTACCTGGGACCCGTTTTGCTCTGCCAGGTTCTACCCAGTTACACCCTCTCTTCTTCCCACCTACAGTGCACCGGGACACTACGCGGAACTACAGGACCGTATTGGACATAAGCAGTGTCCCATTCGGCACACATTTATATACATATGTCCGCCCTGCACTAACATATATCACATAAAACACTTAAAACATTTGGCCTTTTTGGAGTTATATGTCCGGGTATGTAAGGTCATCGAGCCAATTTCACCCTTAAATATAAGATAAATAAACAAACACTGTATTCTCGAGCGAGTACAATGTATACAGATGTGGCTTTACAGCTAACAATGTATATATACGTACACCATCGTGACATCATATGGACATACAGGCCCGTAGCCAGACCTGTTTGAAGGGGAGGGGGGGGGGGTCGTTTTGAAGGCCCAATGGGCCTGAGGTATCTAGGGGGGTCTAAAAAGTGGACCTCGAGGCTGGGCGGGGGGAGGGGGGGTCCGATCGCTCCGACCACCCCTGGCTATACGGCCTGGCATATACTATTAGCAAATGCAAACTATCACTACACTTGTTTTTGACACATATCAGTATGTAATAATATATGTTTTGTTAATCATCACATAATGTGTTATATCTGGCATATGAATCGTGTTCAATAGTGTAACAGGAAGAGAAAAGTATGCACCTGTCCCAGGACTCAAACCCGGCACCTCCCGCTTACAAGGCGGTCGCTCAACCGACTGAGCTAACCGTGCACAGATACATCTTCTCTCCTGAGTTATTAGATCCGTACCGTGACACTAGTACGATATATACATGTATACATAAAACATTTAACAACATATACAAACACAAAACTGTGTTAGTTTTCATATTCTTATATATTTGCATATAACTAGGAAAATATACACTCATTAAAATCAACTCATTTGCAACCCATTAATTGTTCTATTATTCGCGAATAAAAAATATCGAAAGTCGCTTAATTAATTTACATTTGCTACATATTATAAGTCTGCATATTCGATAAACAAAACTCTCATACTATGCAGTTTTATTAAAACATTAAGTATGAATACGAATTGACAATGGTGCGAATTGACAAAACTGGGTACGAAATGAGCAAACTGGGTTTGAAATGACTTGCTATGGGTACGAATTGACCAAAAACTTGGTACGAAATGACCGGGTATGAAATGGTCTGGATACGAAATTGTATGGGTACGAATTTACCAGGTACCTTTTTGACCTGCTCCTAGTCGTCCATTTCCCAATTTCAGTTCAATTTCGCTCGGCGAAAATGGTAAGGTTTGCATTATTACTTATGCTAATTGTGTTGATCGTATATTCTTGAACGTTTAGCGTATTTCATGCATTTACTCATTAATACATGCATATTATAAAGAATGTATCGTACTATGAGGCCCTATTTTCAGAATACACAGCATAGTAATTGGTTTTCGTGACCTAGTTTTACGGAGTTGCTCGTGTCGTTTCGCCTCCCTTTGAACTTTCTGACACATGCGCCAGTACTTTTGTCACACATAGGGATTAGCCATTCTGTGATGGAATTAATGACATACTCTGACACCAAAGTTTCTGACAGACACCAAAGTTTCTGACAGACACAGACACCAGAGTTTCTGACAGACACGGACACCAGAGTTACTGACAAACGCGGACACCAGCGTTTCTGACAGACAGTGACACCAGAGTTACTGACAGACTCAAGAGTTTCTGACAGACACAGACACCAGAGTTACTGACAGCCACATGTTACTGACAGACACCAGTGTTTCTGACATACACCAGTGTTTCTGACAGACACAGACACCAGAGTTTCTGACAGACACGGACACCAGAGTTACTGACAGACACGGACACCAGAGTTACTGACAGACACGGACACCAGAGTTACTGACAAACACAGACACCAGCGTTTCTGACAGACAGTGACACCAGAGTGACAGACTCCAGAGTTTCTGACGGACACGGACACCTGAGTTACTGACATACACCAGAGTTACTGACGGACACGGACACCAGAGTTACTGACAGACACAGACACCAGAGTTACTGACAGACACAGACACCAGAGTTACTGACAGACAGAGACACCAGATTTTCTGACGGACATGTGCACTAGAGTTACTGACAGACAGAGACACCAGCATTTCTGACAGACACAGACACCAGAGTTTCTGACGGACACCAGAGTTACTGACAGACAGAGACACCAGCATTTCTGACAGACACATACACCAGAGTTACTGACAGACAGAGACACCAGAGTAACTGACAGACAGACACCAGAGTTTCTGACAGACACGGACACCAGAGTTACTGACAGATAGAGACACCAGAGTTACTGACAGACACAGACACCAGAGTTACTGACAGACACGGACCCCAGAGTTACTGACAGACAGAGACACCAGAGTTGCTGACAGACACGGACACCAGAGTTACTGACAGATACAGCCACCAGAGTTACTGCCCACCAGAGTTACTGACAGACAGAGACACCAGAAGTACTGACAGACAGAGACACCAGAGTTACTGACAGCCACATACACCATAGTTTCTGATAGACAGAGACACCAGAGTGACTGACAGACAACAGAGTTACTGACAGACAGAGACACCAGAGTTTCTGACATACACCAGAGTTTCAGACAGACACCGACACCAGACTTTCTGACAGACACGGATACCAGACTTTCTGAGAGACACAGACATCAGAGTAACTGAGAGACACAGACAGCAGTGTTTCTGAAAGATACAGACACCAGACTTTGTGACAGACACAGACACCAGTGTTTCTGAAAGATACAAACACCAGAGTTTCTGACAGACAGAGACACCAGAGTTACTGACAGACACATACACCAGAGTTTCTGACAGGCACAGACACCAGAGTTACTGATAGACACAGACACCAGAGTTACTGACAGACAGAGACACCAGAGTTTCTGACAGACACAGACACCAGAGTTTCTGACAGACACAGACACGTTACTGACAGACACAGGCACCAGATTTTCTGACAGACACAGACATCAGAGTTTCTGACGGACACAGACACCAGAGTTACTGACAGACAGAGACACCAGATTACTGACAGACATGGACACCAGAGTTACTGACACACTAACACCAGAGTTACTGACAGAGACACCATTGTTACTGACAGACATGGACAACAGAGTTACTAACAGACACTGACACCAGAGTTACTGACAGACAGAGACACCAGAGTTACTGACAGACAGAGACACCAGAGTTACTGACAGACAGAGACACCAGAGTTACTGTCAGACACTGACACCATAGTTACTGACAGGCACAGACACTAGAGTTACTGACAGACACCAGAGACACCAGAGTTTCTGACAGACACAAACACCAGACTTTCGGACAGACATGGATACCAGACTTTCTGAGAGACACAGACACCAGAGTTACTGAGAGACACAGATAGACAGCAGTGTTTCTGAAAGATACAGACACCAGACTTTCTGACAGCCACATATGCCAGCGTTTCTGAAAGATACAAACACCAGAGTTTCTGACAGAGAGAGACACCAGTGTTACTGACAGACACGGACACCAGTTATTGACAGACACAGACACCAGAGTTTCTGACAGACAGAGACACCAGAGTTACTGACAGACACAGACACTAGAGTTACTGACAGACACAGACACCAGAGTTACTGACAGACACAGACACCAGCATTAATGACAGACACGGACACCAGAGTTACTGACAGACTGAGACACCTGAGTTACTGACAGACAGAGACACCAGAGTTACTGACAGACAGCGACACCAGCGTTATTGAAAGACAGAGACACCAGAGTTACTGACAGACACTGACACCAGAGTTACTGACAGACACGGACACCAGAGTTACTGACAGACAGAGACACCAGAGTTACTGACAGACACAGACACCAGAGTTACTGACAGACACAGACACCAGAGTTACTGACAGACAGAGACACCAGAGTTACTGACAGACACGGACACCAGTTACTGACAGACACAGACACCAGAGTTACTGACAGACACAGACACCAGACTTTCTGACAGACACGGACACCAGAGTTACTGACAGACACAGACACCAGACTTTCTGACAGACACGGACGTTACCGACAGACACAGACACCAGGTTACTGACGACGACAGAACTTTCTGACAGACACGGACACCAGACTTTCTGAAAGAACCCATCGATCAAGCAAGAGTTTCAGACATACATAAACCCCAGATTTGCTCTGATAGATAATATGGACATTAGTTTATGAGAGTTCACCAGAGTTTATGACTGACACAGGTACATGAGATTCTGACAGGGTACTGGACAGACATGCATTTTAGCTATGAGAGTTTCTGACAGACATAGATAACCAGTTCCTATCTGACACATACAATGTACCAAAGTTACTATTCTAATGCACCGAAACTAGAAAGAACGCATCTGATTGGTCAATTGAAATCAGAGCCTATAAAATATGAAAAATCACAGCATATAAAATCTCCGTTTTACCAGCCTGTGTTTTACAACTCGACATATTTATGTAACCCTACGCGCTTTTGTAAACAATGGCCAGCGGCGGGGAATGCAAATATTTCCAAATTAATTTCGGTACATTTTCGGTTATCCATTCGGCCATATTGACATGTACAACCGAAAGCGGAAAAGAGAATCTACCAACGGCTGACAAACGTGGCTTTAGTGTCGTGGCCCTTCAACAAATTCCTAAAATATTACCCCACCCGCCCAAAATGCAGAAGAATTTAATAAAGTGCTCAAATGCAAACTCAATATGCCAGTACCAGCCTATAACTTTACGAATTCCAATGTGCACATACATGACTATACATAATAAACTGTATTGCAGATGGGTATTCACCTGAATTAGGCGTAAATCCAGGGAAATCCTAGGCCTGTTGACACAAGTTGTTGCTGACATTTCCTTTGTAAAATCACACGAACCCAATGCAGAATTGTTGCATTTCTTTAAATGAATAAAAGCAAATAACTGTTGCAACTACACATACAAAAGCAATACATTAGTTAATATAAACATTACAGTTGAATAAATGTATAGATGTCTTAGAAAAAGTCCCGTTAATCTCTATTTGAAATGGGAATATTCTTCGGCGGAGTTAAATTTCTTCAAATTCATTTGGTGTGAGGCGGTTATCGATATGACGACAACAACCTGCTGACGTAATGAAAAAGATCACTGTTCGTGATATGCTACGACGTTTATAGAAAGCGGGGAGCACACTAGGTGCATTAGAATGGGGATAACCATGCTTTGTTTTTCGATTTGGAGCGGTATGTGTGAGGTTTTATGGTCTGTGAATCAGTTTTATCGGCTCCGCTGACGCGTCGCCGTAAAACTGATTCACAGACCATAAAACCTCCCACATACCGCTCCAAATCGAAAAACAAAGCATGGTTATCCCCTAAATAACTGTTCTGACTGACAATTTTTAGAATATAGTTCCAGGGCTCCAGATAAGGAATTAGTAATTGAGTATTTTCACTCCATAATATCTGAAGCAATTGGGTATTTCAATATTTTAATTGGGTAAAATAAAATCACACTACTGTTTACAGACAACAGACAGCAATTATTGAATAGTTTGCTTCAAAATGAATACATGTCTTGGCATTTCATTAGAATTGTCTCCTTGGAGACAATTCTAATGAAATACCAAGATGTGTTTTCATGAAAAATAAGAAAAATATTCTATGATATTTGTGGTCTGTGTATTGTTTTCGGCAGCATTGTAAAGATACCACAACATTATTATTGCTTTTTGATACTCGCTACTTCTGATTTCAATTGGGTTTTTGGCCATTTTAATTGGGTATTTACGCAAATACGCAGCTTATCTTGAGCTCTGGATGTAGTCATGGTTTGGCTTACACTGTACATAGGCACCCATTTCCGACAAACATGATAATACAGTAATTTATGCCATGTAAACATTTAAACAGGCCACATTTTCACAGAACACTGCTTAGTACTGTTTTATATCACTTTCAGCTGTTCTATTCATTCTTCAAGTCACTCGTGGGTAAAGATGTGGTCGTGGAATTGAAAAATGATTTGAGGTAACTATATAAAATGTATATACATGTAAATATATAGACATGTAAATATATAGACATGTATATAATAAAGGTATAAATTTCAATGTATTTCAACATTTTCATTGCCCCAACACGATAGTGGAGGGGGCATTTACTGTCTGTTCCACGTTTTTCTGCTACCAACTTTTGGCTATTGAACAAATTAAATCTAAAAAATATTTAGAAGTAAGTACTTTTTCATCAATAACAAAAAAGTCACCCTCCCCAAAAAAATTATTTCATGAAATTCCATCAAATATTTATTTTATTGCGAAAAAACGATTTTCCTATTAATTTTTTGATCCTGAAGAATCAAAAAACAAAAAAAATTGGAAATTGACTCCGAAACCTGGCGAGATAGCTTGAAAATGATGTAATTAAGAAAACAAAAGTTAGATTTTGAAAATCAGTCCGCAAATAAAAAAAATATTAAAAAAAATCTATTTTTAGCCCCCATGTTAAATTCCTAATAGGGAAAAATCTTTTTTTCCGCAATAAAATCAATATTTTTGATAAAGAATTTCCAGTCAAACAAAAAAATTTGGGGAGGAATGACATTTTTTGAAAAATCTTGGAAATTGACATCCGAAAGAACCTGGGTAGATCAAGCTTGAAAAGAATGAATATAACTAAGGAAAACAAAATTTAGATTTTAGAAAATCGGGTTCCAAAAAATAAAAAAAATAAAAAAATATTTTAAAAAAATCTATTTTTAGCCCCCATGTTAAATTCCCATAGGAAAATGTTTTTTTCACAATAAAATCAATATTTGATGGAATTTCATAAAAAAATTTGTTTGGGGAGGGTGACTTTTTTTGTTATTGATAAAAAAAGTACTTACTTTAAAATATTTTTTAGATTTAATGTGTTTAATAACCAAAAGTTCATCGGCAGCAAAACGTGGAACAGACAGTAGTGTTCCATGCAATCCGTCACAAATGTTGTAACTCGTAATTTTTTGTAATCATTGTGACGAGTAGATCATCTCTACCCATCACAAGGAGTAGAATCAAAAATCAAAATACACTTTGCCCATCTGTAGCCTATTTCATCAACATTGCAAAGTATACTTTAGTAGCAAAGTATACTTTGAGGGAGAAATTTTAGTAGTATATAAGAGTCAAAATGATACCACCACCCTCTGGAAGCCACCGGCTACACGTGGTGCCTCCCACCAGGTGGTGCTATAATTAATGACTCTTATATACTACTCAGATTTTCCTCCATTTTTATGAGAATATTTATGAGAATGGGAGTAATTTTAATTTTTCAAAACACGAAGGGGGGAGTAGGCATAATTTTAATTTTTCCAAACACAAAGGGGGGAGTAAGCATAATTTTTTTAAAAACACACCTACTGTTCGGCGGGTATGTATGAGAACATATTTTTCACCATATATTTATGACATGAGAAGATACACCCTATTAGAGATAAGAATCCCTATGGTTATACTCAGTATATATAATAACATAATGGTTCTAGTTAAGTGTGCGTGGTTGAAGACAGGTAGTCACGAGAGATGTTTTTCGTACCGGTATTTACGAATATTGCAAACATCACCGTGCATGGATGCGAAGAGGTTCCGTGTCGCCTCGCCCATGTCGACATTGTGGGGTAGGGACCAAAGCCGAGTCATTACTATGTCCACCATGTGGTGGCACTCAGGCTACTCATCGAATGATTAACAAGGGATTACGTGCTCGCAAGTATTATCGTTTAGTAATAATTCAAATCGAAAAGTCAGTTAGAAAGATAGAATCGATCTAATAAGTCACGGTGTTTCTACAGCATTAAAACACTGTAAAAAACATTATCAAACTAATTTTATAAAATATCACAATGGTGCTGTAACATTTCCTCCGACTTTATTTCCAAGTTTTACCCTTTTATAAATTTATCCCAATCAGTACACTCAATTTTTGGCATGGTGGCGCGCGCCTTGATCCTTATATCATTTTTTAATTCTTCATATCTCCCCATTTCTTCCACCACGGATTCAAACTCTAAATTTGATATTTTCTTATCGGCCAACGCTTTGGACACCATAACGTCGATGCTATTTTTCTTAGACCTAGCGAGAACAGGATATTCTATCATGTTTTCTACTTTTTTTCTCGAGTTTTCCACCCGCCGCCCTAATTACATACAAGTGTTCCAGATAAAACGGTAATTCCACTCAAAACCCCTGCAAGTGGAATCATTACAATTGTAGATAGCGTTGCAGCAGTCCCCGCCCCACACAACACAGAAACACTTGCCAGAACCGTACTAGATGCTTCAGCTATGTTTGCCGCGCGCCTATATTTATTAGAGTGTCTTTTTCTATTTGCACATTCTCTAACTAAAATATCCTGCATAGCGACGATATTATTCAACCTAAAATCTGAACTTTTTTCGTTAATTGAATACAGTGTTGGTGGAGTGGTATTGAGAGTTGAATACAGTGTTGGTGGAGTGGTATTGAGAGTTGGATACAGTGTTGGTGGATCGGTATTGACAATTGGAAGCGGTGATTCGTTCATAGTTAAATTTATTTCAATATATTAGTATTTACACAATAAGTTCAATTAACAATGAGACAATAGTGGAAGAACTCTCTGAGTCACCGATTTTCGTAACAAAGTTAATAACACTACCTTGGGAAAGTCTAATTCGATCATCACCGGAGAACGAAACCACCGTCGAACTATCTCCAGAGATTTTAGTGACTCCAACCCCCCGTTCTTCCCCATCTACTACAATATTTATCGCGACCGCGCCCACAGGTTTACCATTAGCATTAACCGAGCAGACCGCCATTTGGATAACTTCACCTGCACTGTCATAGTGTATCCCCCATATTTATACTCGCTTTGGCACCGAACGAATATTCATAGTGCCCCACAACCAATGGGCCCGCTTCTCAGCCCAAACTGTTATGACACGTTTGGTGTTTTCATTGTTCGCACTATTCGGCAAGCGCATTGTTTGCGTTATATGCCTCAGTACGAACTCGATTTACTTTATCATCAACCGCAACAAGTGATTCATCAATGGCGCGGATAGATTCAACCACTCGGGTTCCTAATCCCGCAATCCCCGTCGATCCTCTGAGCGCAACACCCTATAAGCCTCCGTAAGGGCCGCCTGGTGGTCTTCTCGGACTTTCTCAATAACCGTTCGGGTCTCTTCCCGAAATTCTGTTATTTTTTCTCCTAGTTCAGTAAGTGCTGCTTCTCCGTTGGGAGAGTCCTCTGAGCGCAACACCCTATAAGCCTCCGTAATGTCCGCCTGGTGGTCTTTTCTGGGCTTTCTCAATACCCGTTCGGACTCTATCAAGATCCAACCGGGTCTCTTTTTTTAAATTCGGTTATTTTTTCATATAGGTCAGTAAGTGCCGCTTCTCTGTTGAGAGAGTCCTCTGAGCGTAACGCCCCATAAGCCTCCGCAATGGCCTCTTTGTGGTCTTCTCGGACCCCATCAACCCCAGACCTGGTCTCTTTTATATAAATTCGGCTATTTTTTTCATCTAGTTCGGTAAGTGTCGATTCTTTACTATGAGAGTTCTCTAAGCGCAACGCATCATAAGCCTCCGCAATGGCCTCTGCAAGGTTAGACTGGTGGTCTTCTCGGACTTTATCAATACCCGACCGTCCGGGTCTCTTTTCGAAATTTGTTTATTTTTTTATCTAGTTCAGTAAGTGCCGCTTCTCTGATGAGAGAGTCCTCTGAGCGCAACACCATAATCCTTCGTAAGGTCCGCCTGGTGGTCTTCTCGTGCTTTCTCAATACCCGACGTGGCCTCATTTCGAAAATCGATTATTTTCCCGTCTAATTCAGCAAGTGTAGCTTCTTTGCTGAGAGAGTCTTCTAAGCGCAACACCCCATAAACCTCCGTAATGTCAGTCTGGCGGTCTTCTCGGGCTTTATCAATCCCCAACCGGGCCTCTTTTTTAAATTTGTTTATTTTTTTACCTAGTTCGTTTAGTTCCGTATGCGTTTTCTTCACGACTTTGTGTATTCACAGCCAGGGCATATTCTCTAAGTTGTGATAGTAGACTCTTGTGAATCTCGTCCGTGGCCCTCGATATAGTTCTATTAATCAAGGCCTTTGTTTTTTGGGTAGTTAAAAAGTCGCCCTCTGTCGGGATGAATCCCCCTTCTGCAGGTTCCAAATTATTTGAATTTGTCACCCAATCGGAAGAACTACCTGGTCCGTATATACTCATAATGTTTATAATATATATTACGAACATGCGTTTAATTCTAATTTTCTTAAAATTAATTAATTTGAAATTTCTAGGACGACCGAAATCGGGTAATCGTTCTTCAACTCTCGCCCTTTATCATCAAGAATATAAATCTTCAACTCGTGGATGTGTCCCGATTCCAAAACTTTCATCTCTGGGTGTGGGAAGTCTAACGTTACAGTCTCGCCATAGAAACAATCGCTGGCGGGCACAGTTTTCAGTAATGTGCTGGGGGATCCGTCTATCGTGTTGTACGATGTGTTCACCCGATCCAGGTGCACCCTGAGAGTTTTCGTGAAGGTGAAGTCCACCGGTTTATCACCGACGTACTCACCCGGGGTAAACACTCCTTTGTTTGTGAGGAGATGTCTCTCTAAAACCGAGTTGAATACCCAACCCCGGGGAGACCACTACCTTATTATCACTGCTGATGGTCATTGTTGCGAGCCCGGTAGCATTCGATACTGTGAGGTTGATTATACCGTCAAGCTCTGAGTTGACAAAATCTTTGAGCTGTCTTATTCCCCACAGTCCGTGAGGCAGCTTTACTTCTAATTGTAGTCCATCCTTCACATAGTAAAACCATTCGCTCTTCCCCACATTCTGCCATCCAACCGTGAAGGTGATTGATCTAAGGCCTACCCGGCGTTTTCCGCAGCAGTTGTCTATTAATTTTTGAAGTTCACAACTCCCTTTTTGAACATTAGTTTATAGTAGCAAACATAATAATATCTTTCAATGGATACCAAAGCATTTAGCTTTAACTCTAATGTAAAGTACGCGGTGGAGGTATACACACAAAAAGACGTTGTTAACCGCCTTGTACACCCAACCGTAACGGTTAGACCGGACAGTGGCTTTGCCACCAACTTCCCTAACATCTTTGAACAATATAGGTTGCCCAAGATTACTACGATGGAGGTGGTAAACGGCTGGAAAGCAACACCGATGCAGTTTTGGCAGAACCAAATAAATTTCGCTGTATGGTGCGCAACAGCCGGGTGTGGAGTTTCATATAAAGACCATCTGACATCCAAGAATGTCATGCTCCGAAGTGTCTACAACTTTCACGTGTATTATACTATTAGGAGGATTCTCAAAGAACTAGGTATTTCACTACCTCAAGACGACGCCTGGGATCCCATTTCCAACACATATAACCGTATGGCCTTTGAAAGACTGTGTAACGAATTTTACGTTTTCAAAAGACGCGGACTGGAGACAGAAAGCATTTCCTACCAGCACCGGCCTCGGGGACGTTCTCATCACGGCCAGTCCCGGGAATTGGACACAGACTGATTTTAGACACGATCACTCCGGTGACCACATCGTCAGTCGGAACGCCGGGAATTTTGACCCCGCGACTATGACTTTCGGGACGGAAGTGTCTGGAGGTCGACACTGTGGCGTGTTTTCTTGTAAAATGTTACCTCCGAAACTGGCTCACGTCGATTACTACAGCAGGCTGCTGAGGTTCAGAACGCTGTGGGGTACATTTATGTTAGATACGGGTCTAGGGTTCACGCAGGCCGGGGTTACTCGCGTCAACGACTCCATTCGCACGTACGTGGGCCATTCTCGGCGCACAGAAGCAAACTCGCAGTTCTATACTGGGCATGGGAACAGCGTTTGATGCACAAAAACAATTTTTGGCACTTGTAGAGGACGCCATCTCAGCTAGGGTGGACCTGGAGAAGGCAATCCAGAATTATCAAGACGTTTTGCAGACTGCCAGCACCCCAGTAGACTATGTATTTGGAATAGGTCTTTATATGGCGCCGAGCAATATGATACTACGAGACGACCCGGTTACGGTTACAATAATCGATCGTAATCGCCACCGTCAATCAAAAAATTGGCCGCAACGGGAACGTGAATACGGATATCATCAAGCGCACCCCCAACAGTGGAACCGATTTCATAAAACACAAAATGGATACACCTCCCCCAATTCGTAAATCGAACCCAGTACCCCCAATTCGTAAATTGGATGAACCATCGAAATCCATCAACAGACCAATCGCGATTGGAGAAACACCAATCAATCGTAGATTGGATGAAATTGGAAGCACAACACACAGGAGGAGAAATTGGGTCTCGTCATCGCCCTCGTGGCGATCGGATTATTTACGCTTTGGTTGTAGGAACTCTCTGACAGAGAATAATAGGACCGGTGATTGCCACGATTAAAGCCCAGGTATTTTTGGTCTAGCCATCCGGCCGTTTTTGATAATATAGATAGCAAGTAAGAAACGATACTTCCGATCAGTCCAGGTAGTGCGGCAGCCGCCTTTCCAGCTAATTTAGATAGAAGACTGGCGAGGGCTTTTAGTTGTTTTTTTATCCACTCCTTGGCTCCACCGGATGGAGCGGGTGCTGGTGCTGGTGCTGGAGCGGGTGGTGGCGCCGCACCACCAGTGAAAGTTAGAACTATGGTCGATATAGTCATGCCGATAGCAACGAGGATGCTTGCTATCGTGACGCCCTGCTCTGCTGAACAGAGTGCGAAGACGCTCACCGAGTGTCGTCTCCTCGTGCAGGACCCCTCGAGATTGATTCGCGGATCCGACTTATTTGTGTGCGGAGAGCCTCACGGTTAGCCGAGGCGGCCTCCAAGCGAGCTTCTCTTTCATCCCGCAAAGACCGCAGGAGTTTGTTGATCCGCTCGGTAGATTCTCTATCGTCACCGGCTTCCTCCAGTTTTCTTCTTTCTTCTAGCGCGATATGTTCATCCAGCGCCGTGAGTTTGGAGAGGTTAAGGACCAGTTCGCCCCGGACCGTTTGTAGAGCCTTATCGAGTCCACGGAGTTCTCGAAGAGGTAACGGTGGGTCATCGTTGAGTATTTTTCCCAATTGTGATTGCACGCTGAACGTGGTCTCCATCGTGTTAATAACGTCGGTGGCTATTTGAGGGACCTCTCTGAGCTCGACCGTTTCTATCGCGGTGGCCGTCTTCGCTATAGTTTCGTCGGTAGACTTTAGGGCCTCTACAGCGCGGGCCGGTATAATTGTTTTACCCCTCTTCCAATCCGTGAATCCTAGTTCGTCCCTTACGAATCGGCCACCGCCCGGGGTTGGTGGCAATGGTGCTAATCGCTAGGGGTTTACCGGTCCTCGTGTTGACTATTGGGAGATTTGATGCTGCTTTTAGTCGCAATCTACCGTTCATATCAAATTTGAACTTGGAGTAGTCGCGACCGACAGAGGGGACCAGACCTTTTTCTGCCAAACTGTTGTAGTAGTCGTTTACAGCTCCCTCGAGTAATTCCCGACTTTGACTAGTAGTAGCGCCATCCAATTGTGATTGGATTGGAACTGGAGTTTCTATGGTGGGTGTCGTGAGGGAATCCTCGAAATTATCATCACCATCGAGGTAATCGTCTTTGTCGATTTCATCCATTTCAACATCGTAATCAGCCATATTTATAATTTTCTTAAAAATTAATTATGTATTAAAGACAAAACCATACGGGTTTAATAGTTTCAATAATTTTGAAAAAATTAATTATGTCTTCGAGTCATACGGTCGAACAAAACTCCAATCCATACCGCAGACTGCGTGAGCCCCTCGGGGCAAAAGGCGTGAGACAGAGTGTCGTTATTACGAACAACCCATCGACGATCGACCAGAACCAGCAGCTCTTAGTCCGCTTCCCCAACCTCGGAGCTAACGACGTCATTGTGCCGGGTACTGTTCGCCTCGCTTTCACTATTTCGCTAACGTCGACGGACGCGGACCGAACCGTCGTTCAGAACCTGGGTCGCGCCATCGTCAAGAAGACCATGATAAAGATTTCTGGTAATGAGGTGATGTCGATCGACGACAGCGACGTCTACCATTGCTATCAGGACCTGTGGAAGACGTCACACGAGCTTGAAAACGCTGTGTATCAAGGTATTGACACCAGCAAAAATAAGAACGTAACCAAACTTAGAATCGGGGCTGCTAACAAGGTAGATAACAACGCGAGTGACAACGCGGTCGCGGGTGCTTACGGCAACCGCTTCTACATCCCGCTCGACTTTGAGTTGCTGGAGAGTCACATGCCCTACTATCAGAGTGCTTTGGCTGACCGCCTCGAATACGAACTAACGTTCAACGACTACGGCCGAGTTATCATAGCCAGCGACATGTTATCGACGTATGCGATCGATAATGTTTCGCTGGAGTACGACATGGTCACGATGCCCGAACTAGCACGATTGATCAGAACCCAGTACGCCGGCGCGTTGCCATACTTTACGACCGAGTTCTTCGCCATCGCAAGATGCCGAAAAACAAAAGCGACACATTGTGGAATATTAACGTCAACGTACCCGCGCCCTCGATGAAAGGTATACTGATGTTGTTCGAGGATGCTCGGTTCGCGTTCGGTGCTAGAAAAACCGACAGATTCTATAACCCCAAAATCACGAAGGTAGAGGTGACGATCGAGGGAGTCCCCAATCAACTCTACAGCGCGGGTCTTCGCGCGCGACCAGCAGTGGGATGAAGTAAGAAAGCAGTTTGCTGCCGATCTAAGCGCTCTCCGGAGGTTGCAGCAGTTGCTAAAGACCTGCATCTCTCGGCCGTCTCCCTCGCGGAGTTCCTGAATACCAAATACGCGTTATGGCTAGACATGCGAGCCAGCGACGATGACCAAATACACGGTAGCGGACGCCAAGTTGAGAACGCTAGTGAGGGTTGTGACGATCCAGATAACCAAAGAGGCGGACGGAGCCGGGCATTGAACGTGTACTTATATATAATTACAGACGCACAACTCAACATCGAAGATGGTCGATACGTATCAGCGATCTACTGATTTAATAAAAAAATCATCTAATTTTATTAATACATAATTTTGAAAAAATTAAGAAATCATCTACATATTAATACATAATTTTGAAAAAATTAAGAAATCTAGCAATCAATACCAATTCACGATTGGAGATGCTCACTCCGCCATAATATGTGGGCAGACAGGATGTGGAAAAACGGTTTTCATCCTCAACTTACTCGAGGGATCCTACCGCGATGCCTTTCGTCACATTGTGATCCTATGTCCCACTGTGCGGCACAACGATACTTATCAGCGGAGCTCCCGTGGATATGGACCGACCCTGAGGTATACGTTATTGACCCCGGTGATAGGCTTCACGATTGGTTGCGTGGTTTATACCAAATATTTCAGGGTGAGCCCACCCTATACGTGATTGACGATTGCTCAGCCAAGGCGGCGATGACCAAAAGAAGGACATGCTCTCCGAGCTCGCATTTTCTGGCCGCCATGCTAGGAAAGCGTATGGATATCCACTCAAAAATACAACGCCGTCCTCAAGGATCTGCGCGAGCAAACGAAATGGGTCGCCCTCTTTCACTGCAAGGACCGAGACTCATTCGATGACTGTCTTCGAGAGAATGACGTTATCCCAACGCGCGAGGAGCGCCTGGAGGTTCGACAGATACTTTCGAAAACTAAGCACGCCAAGCTTCTGCTAAAGACTGATCAACCAACTGCTTATAAAGTTATCAACTAAATCTAACGATTTATTTAATTAATTAATAATTTTGAAAAAATTAGGAAAATTGCAAAGTAATAAGCTATTGCAATGCTTAGCAATTGCTGAACAATGCTTAGCAATTGCTGAACAAATGCTGAATAATGCTGAACAATGCTTAGCAATTGCTTAACAATGCTGAATAATGCTGAACAATGCTGATAACAATGTTAACAATTTGGTGCTCCGCTGCGAGCTTTGTTGCGAGCATAATGGTGATCATAAGTATCGGGTGGTGCGCATTTATTATTTTAATAATTTTGAAAAAATTAAATAAATATGTTAAAGTGATGAGACTTGTTAGAATAGTTAAATTACTAATTTTGAAAAATTAAGAAAAATGAACTGCGACGAACTTCTCGATCAGCTAATAGAAGAAACCTCAACTCCGACTGCCAACAATAATGATCCGACAGAGCAATCGGAATCGGGGTTGAGTGCAACGACTCCGAATGAAAATGAAAATGCGGCGCGACGAGAGCGGCTAGCTGCGCTGGTTGCTGGGGGACAATCGGAGCATTATCTCGGTAGGCGTCTCTCAGTTTTTCAGGTGGATAAGATGTCAGATGCGGAGATCGATAAAATGTATGCGCGATACGAATCCAAATTGGGAGCAGAGATGACAAAAACTCTTGGATCGGCGGCTATTCATTTGTACGCTACCGCCGTTAGTAGACTTCTCCCTATACCAAACACTGCGGGGTTGATTGATGATCTAGAGACTGACCCTTTTATAGGACACACTCTTAGAACGGCATGCTGCTCAATTTATCACAAGTTTGGAATGTACTTAGCTCCACTAACAACCGCGTTGACCACGGGTAAACACTGTCAATTTGGACATATATGCCCACGAACTATAAGCTCTAATATTAATTTTGAAAATGATGACACAAGACACACCCACGAGAGTGACGGAGTTGAACCAGATTGCTCCAACACAATCGAACCAGAGTGTTACTCCGCCACTGGATGACATACCGCATATAAAAAACTCCAAAAGACAGGCAGCTGGGCGGGCGGCGGCTGCCACCCGAAAAGTTAAACAAGATAAAATACTCGCCGAGCTTCGAGAGGCTAAACTCCAATCGAGATCGGGGACGGAGACAGCAAAAACATCTGAATACAGAGTTGAGTACAACAACAACACCCCAATTCACGAATTGGAAGCACACTCAAATTCAAAGAATTTGTCACCCAATTCACGAATTGGGGGTTGGTTTGTTGGGCTTGAACCCAAATTCGTGAATTGGAGTTGGGTTGTTGGTGGTGGTCTGGCAGTTGTTGGTGCCCTGTGCGTTTGGAAATACCCCAAAAAATAAAAAACAACCAGCCAGTGTTTCAGAAGAAAGTTACGAAACACCAATCATCAACAATGTTGAATTTGGATGCTCCATTTAAACATTGATCGCGACCCATTTTATATGCAATAATTATAACAATGGCTGAACAAGATGGTAAAATGTTAGTGAATGCGCTTTATCACGCCGTGGTGATATCGGGTTTCAGTATCGGGTATGCTCGACTATCAAAGATGGCCCTAGGAGGAACCGCTCCCAAATTGGACTTTACTGTGAGAGACGTAGGGCTCGCGACCTTAGATGTAGCGGCCGCAGTTTGGACCCGAGATTATCTAGTTAAAGCTGGAATTCTACCAGTTAATATATGGAAATAAATGGCTTCAATCGCAGTAATAGTAGGTGGTGCGCTTGTAAACGCATTGGCGTTCAGCGGTAGCAACTTTATATTCTCTAAAATGAAAAGCTCGAACGTGGATGAGGAGCGTAAGCGTCATGATTTAGCTGTAGAACAACTCAATAGCGCAAAGGAAGCATGGTCGAAAAAACGAACCGCCCATCTGGACTGGGTCAATGAAGAGCTTCGCCGCGAAAATCACGCCGCGCAAACTTTTCAGAACGTTGAAGAAGCCAACCGCGAGTACGCGCTGGCATATCCGCACAAAAGTCTCGATCCAATGGATCCCGAGCCCCAACTTTCAGATTTCTATGTACCGTCAGAGCCCCAAAAGGACCGCGAGATCGCGTTCATCATCGTGGGAATGGGTGTGGTGGGTCTCGCCGGCTATTATATTCAATCGAGATTTTAAATTAATTAATTAAAACATTTTTTTTTTTATAAATATATATATATAGAACGATGTTAGTTGACGAACTTTATAACGCTATGATTGATGTAGGCTACACTGCCCAAAAACATCGTTTACCTGGTGCAAAGAGTATGATTCGTCTGGCCCGAGATTGTCTCGAGGACGAAAAAGCGGCCACCCTTTTCGCAAAGCGGATGTTAGATTCCTCCACCAATCCTGGGAGATTGGATGAATTAGATTCCCCTCTCCTGTTCCAACCCAAACGCGATTGGGCTGCAGCGACAATCGCAATTGTACTTCCAACAAAGGTTTATTATTACCGGACGAACTGGCGAGGGCATGTTGGAGATTGTCCGATATATTAGAATACTTCGCATACGATGAACACGCGCAAACTTGATACCAAACTAACGCGCAAGCTGTCGAATACATACTATAGTCCACGCGGCTACTGGAAGGGACTCGCGGCCATCAAGAACCTCGCGGCGGCGACCAGGTTTCAGAAAACGCTGTCAAGGAATGGCTCAAGAAGCAGGCCATCTGGCAGATCTATTTACCCGCGCCTCACAATATTCCGCGCCCAAAATTCGACGTTCCGGTGCCGAACCAAGTTCACCAAGCGGATCTCCTGTTTCTCCCTCACGATCGCGTCGGTCGCAAAACGTACAAGTACGCACTGACAATCGTTGACGTAGCGAGTCGTTATAAGGGGGCTGAGCCGTTGGCCACTAAAGAGTCTAAGGAAGTGGCCGAGGCTCTTTCCCGAATATATAAGAGGAGTCCTCTCAAATGGCCGAATCTTCTCCAGGTCGATCCCGGCCGCGAGTTCATGGGCGCGGTCTCTCATCTATTGTCTAAGCATAAAGTTTCTATCAGACGCGGCCGCGTCAACATCCACCGGGACCAGGGGATCGTGGAACGCTTCAATCGAACCCTGGCTGAGAGACTGTTCGGACACCAATACGCTAAAGAACTTGTAGACCCTCAATTCCGCGATCGACCGAGTGGGTGGCCAGACTGCCCGCCGTGGTCTCCACACTGAACGGAGAGGTGACCAGATTGATAGGTAAGAAGCCTGTAGATGCTATCAAGTTTAAAAGGGTGACGAGCAAGCCCTCTGCCGTCTCGCGCGGGCGACCAGTTGGTTTAGAGGAGCAGCGACTTCCATCAGATATTGACGTCCGGTACCTCTATCAACCGGGAGAGCTCGAAGGTGGCAGCCGCCGCGCGACTGATCCCGTGTGGTCAATGAATGTATATCATCTGGATCGCTCTATTACCAAACCTGATGAGCCCGTGCTCTATTATTTGACTGATGGTCCATCTCGCGGTTTTGTTCGCGAAGAACTTCTTATGGTGCCTTCTGACACCCAGTTACCCCCGGATCGTTAGAGTCTTTAGTATTCTATCCTTTTTTCGAGTTCTTTTTTTTTTACCTATCCTATAGGCTCTGTGTGCAACCCGTCTTCCATCACTCTCCTCTTGTCGTAGTACGCCCGAGAGTCCTAATTTTTGTTGACAGTACGTCTTCATCACCCCGTTAATCATTCGGAATCCCCTGTTCTCCGCCATATCCCTACCCTTCGAGAGCACTCTTATACCTTTCCCAAGTCAGATCGTTAGATCTCTTCGACATCCCCTTGGCCGAGTGCTTAGATTTTCCATCACCACTCAGGTAGTAACACTTGCTACACAGAGCGATGGCTCTATCTCCCTCGAATTCCAGCTTGAACAATCCCGGAGTTCTGTTGCTCCACGCGTCCCACGCCAACCACTCGGTCTTCTCCTTATTAAACTTTCTCTTCATATTCTTTCTCACCACCGCCGCCAGCGTCTTCTCCGACAGCGCGAATAGTATCATGCTGTCAGTGTCCATCTGTATCAGTTCGAAATCTCCGCGATCCACGTACTTGTCCAAGAAATCGTAGTAGAACTCCAGCATCCGGAGCTTGGCCAACTGGTAGACCGCTATGCCACACTGAAACGGTCTGTTGATCACCACTCGATTCTTCCTGCTCGATATCTCGTAAGCCTCCCAATCTCCTCCAGGTCTTCGAACCACGCCGACCTCAGTGCCCGGTCGACAGTCTTCTCATCCTTCGTATATGTGGTGTTCAGGTGTCTCTCTTGTGCCTCTATTAGCTTGCCACAACACGCGTTGCCAACCAGTTTGAATATCTCCGCCAACACCTTCTTGCTCTTGTCTACGTCCCCCGTCCGTCTGGCAGCGGTGACCTCTTCCACGAACCACTGAAACGGTTTTGCCGGGCGTGTAGTCTATCACCCTATGCACCGCCTTGATGATCAGACCGTGCTCCAGATACCACTTTAGCAGTGGGGAGTATATGATCATCTTCTTGGCGGACATTGCCCCACGAGCTTTCTCTGTCCTTCGACCCTTTTACCTCCCGGTACCGGCCAGGTAGTCCTTCAGTGCTGCGGAACATCGTTCTCATCGATTTCTTGATTAACGAACAGCGGTGACATTTCCGAGAACTTGTCTCTCAACGTTTCCGGGACCTCTATATCCAACTCCGCAAATCCGAACCACTTTTCACTCCTGACCTTCCTCACGAAACAGTCTATATACGACTGTCTTTCCGGGTCGTCACACGTCCATATCGTCTCCTCCCCACGCACGGCATGTCTTTCGACAGGGTAGACAGATACAGTGCATTGGCGTCGTACCCCATCACCGCCTTGCACATCTTCTCCTCCCGACTACCTACCTGACCCCTGATCGTCGATCCTGCCAGCCTCTGCGTATCTGGAGAACACTATGGACGGACCACCGACCAATCCCTGCTTCATCATCTCATAAGTTTCAGATTTCGGTGACCACAGCTCGGGTGTGTCCGCCTTCCATCGATCGTCCCACGAAGTAGGTACTGAAGGGTAACACCGGGCAGAGACACAGCATCCTTGAGTATATCCACACCTCTTCCTCTGTAGAACTCCGTCATCTTATTTAGAGCCTCTAGGAACGGTCCGACATCCAAGTCGTGTAGTGTTGCAACCATTCCTTGAACGTCTTCATCCCATTTTCTTGAAATACCTTCTTACACTCTTTCCACTCGGACAACGACAGTAGGAACTCACCCTTCAACTTCGAGTACCACTCGGGATAGTCTGGCAGCCCCGGATGGTCGAGCTTGTCCGCGCTATCGAACCACTCGTACGGGAAGTGAGACTTTATCATTTTACAGTCGTACGCCTTAACCCACGGTCGTACCTGTGACCGGTACCGGGTCCCAGATACTGGATGATGTCGAGAAATCTAAAACTCCGGGGTAAACAGAAACATCGTCGTGCTGGCTCTCTTTCCGACCATCACCTTAGTCACGGTGGCCGCCAACTTCTCGACAAAGTACTGCTTGATGAGGTTCAGGTCGTACCTGCTACAGTTGAACCCCACCACCGGGACTTGATCAATCCAAGAGACAATCTTTGCTTGCTGAGACTTCGATAGCATATCTATATCGGCCGGCAGATACTTCTTCCTAACCCCCTCCCTGATTGCCTTGCCTCTCATCTGTAGCTCGGTCACGAACTTCTCTACTAGCGTGTCAGGATCTCGTTCGCAGATGTGGGTTATCCCTTCATGCATCGTATCCCCCAAGACACAGATATAGGAACGTGCTCGACCTCGAAGGTCAGGTCTTTGGTGGGTTGAGTGGTTTTTGACTTGTCGAGATACGCCTCGAAGTCATAGACATCTGGTGAGGGTACAGAGTCGTCTCCTCCTCGCGCGGTGATTGTGGATAGTAGGTATTAATTTTATCAAAATTATCATTCAACCACTCGCACTCCCACATCACCACCAGCTCGTAACCCGCCTCCCTTATCTTGGCGTCTCGAATTTTCGTCTTCCTGTACCTACTATACAGCGCTGTCTTACCGTGATGAATCGGACACCCGTGCCAGTAGCATCCGTGAAACTGAAACACGGTCTTGGTCTCGTGACAATATCCATCGACAGGATCGCCGGCCACCCACCTCTCTCCACCGTGACCGCATCTCGCGTGATGTATGTGCTTTCCCAATCTCTCTTCTTCTCTGCTCAACCATTGAATCGATCTCTCGCTCGCTGACCCCTTGGGATAGAACGCCTTCTCGTATGCAGACTGTGGTCTCTCTACGATCTTACCTGGACATGTCACCACGGTCTTCCCACCCATGCAGGTGGTCGCGTGCCTGTGCATGTTACACGACTTTGTGAACCGTTGTTGGCATCCGGAGCACCCGTACTCGTTCGTCATCTTGCGGAGGTTCGTTATGAGGAAAGAGTGACCTCCAAACATTCCTATCGTCATTTGTCTTCTCCCCAACCACATCGTAATTTGCCGGAACCTTCATGAGATACCACACTCCCTCGTCGGTGGGCTCGTAAACGCGAATGCCCATCTTGAAGTGCTCTTCGACCTTCTTAATATCTTTCAAGGGAATTTCCTTACTATCCGGTCCGTTATCGTGACCGAGATATTCGTTAGCTAGAGTTCGTGCATTCTCACAACAGCGGTCTGGTCTCCCTCCACGGTGGATGGCTATGCACCTAAACAGACACAAGTAGTCGTCGTACGTGTCGACGGAATACATTCCCTTTTTCTGTCTTAACCAGTCTGGGAGTTTTCCCGCTCCCATGAGAAGTTGTTGAGCGTCGATGATCATCTTCACCTCGACCGATATCCAACGAATACGAAGGTCCATTTTGTGTTTGGTCTCTCAACTTTGTCGATGTCCATTCGACCTTTCTCTCTATCGGATATCCAACTCTCGGCTTTGGCGATCTCGTTTATCCACGGACTGCCCTTTGATTGTTTGTGATAGATCATAGTAGCGTCGGTCTCTATGTTCCTAATACGATACGAGCACGAATACCTCAGATAACACGCCGTGGTCATCTCTGGACGAATTTTATTCATTATGCGATTAGCGATCTCCCCATCTACCCCCCTCTCGAAAGTCCATACTATCTTCCTCCTACCCCTATCAACAGTTTCCCTAACTTCGGCTTCTTCGGCGAGAATCCTGGGACCCTCCTCCACCAAAGCTCTGGCGATATCTCTCCTACTCTTAGGAGGTCTCCCAACCAACCCTTGATAAATCTTATTGTAGTGTGCCTTGAATAGTGGTTTTATCTACGCGCGCTGGGATCTTCTTTTACACGCTGCGTAAGCGGTGGCCGCAGACTGGCCGTCGTCTCGTTCTCCAATTTCTCGGAGTGTTTTTCAAGGGTCAGCGGCCAGTCCGTTCCCCGGTCGAAAAACCGGCACGTCGCGAGCCTCTCCTCGTAGACGATGGCTCGCGCGTCACTTATCCTATCTGCTATATCTTTCTTGAGTCTCAAACCTCTTAGGGAAATTCCCCAACTCTTAGCTTGCTCTCTCATTTGTTTTATGGTAGACATTATACTGAGTATAACCAATAGATTTTTATCTTCAATAGGGTGTAATTTTATTTGTAATAAATGTATGACAGATTGCTGTAATATACTGAGTATAACCATAGGGAATAGGGATTCTTATCTTAATAGGGTGTATCTTCTCATGTCATAAATATATGGTGAAAAATATGTTCTCATACATACCCGCCGAACAGTAGGTGTGTTTTAAAAAATTAGTGTTTTTTTTTAAAAAAATTATGCTTACTCCCCCCTTTGTGTTTGGAAAAATTAAAATTAAAATGCCTACTCCCCCCTTCGTGTTTTGAAAAATTAAAATTACTCCCATTCTCATAAATATTCTCATAAAAATGGAGGAAAATCTGAGTAGTATATAAGAGTCATTAATTATAGCACCACCTGGTGGGATGGCACCACGTGTAGCCGGTGGCTTCCAGAGGGTGGTGGTATCATTTTGACTCTTATATACTACTATTTTCAATTTTATGATAAATTTATTAATGTTTATTATACTGAATTTATTACATTATCACAGCCAATTTGGCTGTGATAATGTAATAAATTCAGTATAATAATTCTGCATACTTTTAATCATGAAATATATGCATTTGTTAGTTCTATATGAAATAATGCATTTCAGGAAAAATAAATGATTACTCCCTCAAAGTATACTTTGCTAGTACAGTATACTTTGCAATGTTGATGAAATAGGCTACAGATGGGCAAAGTGTATTTTCTTTTTTGATTCTACCCCCGGGTCATCTCTCCCTTTTCGACTTGGAAATCAACAATTTTTTCCTTGTTGATTTGACACTGGATTATCTTCCCCTTTTCGACTTAGAATTTTACCTTATTTACTATCAAAGCGATATGTGGGGCATCGGCGTTCTATGAACACATTTTCTAGTTTCTGTAAATATTCAAGCTTTCCGCATTAATCCAATATGTTTAACTATAACCCACTCTTCCTACATTATTCATTGACAAATAATGCCTTGTGCCAAAACCTTGGAAAAGTGGGTTCTTGGTTACTGAAGTATCGTACATGTCGTACATTCAGTTCTAATTTTAGAGTTTTCCTCCCATGCATACAGGTGAAATATGGGATTCGACCCGCTAACCCTGCCTAAAATGACCCTAATGGCCTTTAACCCTTTGAACCCGAACGGCCGCTATATCGGTTTATGCAAACAGTGCAGATCCAGATGAGCCGGCTCGTAACGAGCCGTCTCATCAGGATCTGCACTGTTTGGAAGTAATTTTCATATTGTTGAGAACAAAAAATACCCCCTTTCCATAAATGGAATAGTCTGAAAAGCATTGTGTGATGATTGGATTGGCTTAAAAATTAACATAACAAAATCCATTCCAGATATTTAGGGGTGTAAGGGTTAAACACCATTAAATAAAATAAATAAATAACCTACTTTGCTTTTCTATTTGCAGCATCTGTGGTACGTTGCACTCAGTGGACCAGTTCCTCAACATAAAGCTCTCGGACATCAGTGTCACAGACCCAGACAAGTACCCACACATGGTACGTATAATGTTATACCCCTGGCATACGAAGTACATGTATGTCGAGGGGTATATAGTTTTCGTATTTCCGTCCGTCCGTTCCTAAGATTTGCGATAAAGTTTTCAGGTACCCATTATCTCGGCAACAGCAAGTAGGAATGACTTGAAACTTCACAATAAAGGGGGGTGGGGATGTTTTTGTTATTGACGAAAAAGTAGTTACATTTAAATATTTTTTATATTTAAACTGTGTAATAGCCAAAAGTTCATCAACGGATCTACTTGACGGATCATAACCAAATTTGGTACACATTTATCATGGCAAGAGGAAGATCCCTGCTGGTTTTCTCTCCCATGTTGACTGGCCATGCCTCGACTGGCATATTTTCTGACCTTCAGCACTCTTGTTATCTTGTTGCAGGGATTCTGCTGGGGAAAGTAAAAAAATCGCCACTTCAAAAAAAAAAGAAAAAAAAAGACGATTTTTTTTTTTTTTTTTTTGAAAATCGCCAATTGTTTATTTTTATCGCCAATTGCGAAAGTGGCGATCGCCAGCGGAATCACTGGCCATGCCTCGACTGGCGTATTTTCTGACCTTCGGCACTCTTGTTATCTTGTTGCAGTTGTCGGTAAAGAACTGTTTCATCCGCGGCTCAGTGGTGCGGTACGTCCAACTGCCGGCCGACGAATGCGACACGCAGCTCTTACAGGATGCAGCACGGAAGGAAGCAGCACAGAATAAACAGAGATGATATTCACAGCCATACCTCTCATTGCTTATCAGTTCTTGTGTATTGTATCGGGTCATTGGCTGAGAGAAGGGAAAACGGACTATGTTTGTGACCAGCTCATCTTCAGGACACCTAAGACCTTAGTTGTTGCTGGGATGTTAAAGCCTTTCAATTGTTTCATCAGGACAGCCTGTGCAACCCTGATCAATTTATGGATTTACATTTATTGAGTATAGGCTGCATATGCAGCCTATGCTCAATAAATGTAAATCCAATAATTAGTTACAACAAAACAATGTTAATGTGAAATTTACAGACTATCATAATTTTGCACTTACGAACATTTTAGTCGTACAAAGTTTAGTGAAACGACCCCCAGGTCTTGTAATCTTGATAGCTCTCATAGTCAATTGACGGAATGGTGACTGATTGTGCTAATGTGCAGGCTGATCAGGGGCTACACCGGTAGTGTACATCAAAAGCTTCATTTTCTTTGGCAATGGCTCATGAGCTACGATCTGAGACTACTCTGTACATACAAAAAATGTTTTAAAACGTTCTTCCGTCCGTTTCACTAAACTTTGTACGACTGAAATGTCCGTAAGTGCACAATTATGATATGTAAATTGCACATTAGCAATGTTTTCTTGTAAACAAATTATTGGATTTACATTTATTGAGCATAGGCTGCATATGCAGCCTATGCTCAATAAATGTAAATCCATCAATTGAAATTTCCAGACGATCCTAAATTTGCACTTACAAACATCTTAGTCGTACAAACTTTAGTGAAACGGGCCCCTGAACTATACCTTTGTTCAGCTCGGCTGACTTGGGACCCAGGGGAGGCGAGCACGAAACATACATGTACAATGCAACCTCTACAACAGCCACCCATGGGAAGACGCAAACTTGGCTGTTATAGAGAGGTGGCTGTTGTAGGGAGGTTAATGCTGAATTTAATTTTATCGTGTGATGTTTATTTATTTTCTTCAATAATTCTCAATAAAACATGTTTTGACAGCATTTTAGAATCATTTCCAATGGAAATGATTCTAAAGTGCTGTCAAAACATGTTTTTATTGAGAAATAGTGCAAAATCAATTTCAGACGACAATTTTAATGCTCATCAGTCTAAGGGTTAGATATAGAGGAAATCATCCATTTGGGATATAAAATAGCGGCTGTTACAGAGCTGGTGTTGTTGTAGAGAGGTGGCCGTTCAGGGAGGTTCGACTGTACTATGACAATTTTCATCACCTCAGGCTCTGGTCATTGTGTATATAAATACAAATGTACACACATGAAACGTAATTTAAAGGTGGCCGGATTAGCTCAGTAGGTAGAGAATCGGACTGCGGATTCGGATACCCCGGGTTCGAGTCTCACCTCGACCCGCTGACTGGCCGATTCGGCGTGTCTTTGGGCAAGACAACTTCGTGCTAGCCCAGTCCTATCGGATGGGGGCTTAAATAGTCGGTCCCAACGTGCAAGGTCATCGAACATTTACATATTTTGAAACCATCACAATATACATTACATGTTAGTCCAAGTTGAGCACGGGAATAAAATTAACCCTGGATTTTGATATGTTAATTCTGCAACCAATCCCACCGTCACAAAATGATTTGCAGACTAGTCCATTTATGAAAAGGGGGTGTTTTTTGCTCTCAAAAATCGTAAAATTACTTGCAAAAAGTACAGATCGTGATGAGACGACTCTTCATGAGCCGGCTCTTCTGGATCTACACTGTTTGCCAATACCACTGTACAGGCCTATGGTGTTCAAAGGGTTAAGAAGGTATTGCAAGATTGTGGCCAACATGTCTGTTGTACATTGCATTCAGTTGGTTAGAGCTGCATAATGGGAATGTCAACCTTTCATTTCTCATTATGGGTCTATGACTGGAGAATTCAGGCTTACGGGATTTTGAAATCTGTGTAGATCCAGATCAGCCTGTGCTTCCGCACAGTCTGAATTGGATCTTCACTGTTCGCCATTCAGTCAATGAAACGTAGATCACGCCTCTAGCAGGGAGTATAGATCATTATAATGCTGCAGGCGTGTGCTAACTGATTAAGATACAGACTGGTAAAAGAAAATAAACATAAGCTATATACTATATATGCATGTGGTGTTGAAAGGGTTAACAGGATCTTTTTGCTTTTCTTGATGTTCATTCATCTGTTCACCATGATCCAACAATAACTTCACTTTGAACAACTTCCGGAGTATCCTTGTGGTGGTGGGTTGGCAGCATGCTACGGGTAATTAAACTATCGGGGATTCATCCTTACCTGACTTTGGTGTGGTATGGACCTGTCACCAGGTCAGGTTATTCTAATTTCGGGCCGAATATATTTGTTCTCGATGTAAATATTCCGTTCTGATTATGGGATTTTCCCCCCAATGCAACAGGTTAAAATGGGATCGAACCCGTTTGCCAGGCCTTACATGACCTTAGCTGTTGATAGGCCGTTAAACACTAATAAACAAACAAACAAACAAACAAAACATCCTTACCGGAGACCTGTAGCCTATTTCACCAACATTGCAAAGTATACTTTTCTAGGAAAGTATACTTTGAGGGAGTAATCATTTATTTTTCCTGAAATACATTATTTCAAATAGAACTAACAAATGCATGTACATGTATTTCATGATTAAAAGTATGCAGAATTATTATACTGAATTTATTACATTATCACAGCCAAAATGGCTGTGATAACAGGCCCGTAGCCAGACCTGTTTGAAGGGGGGGTCGTTTCGAAGGACGAAGGGGCCTGAGATATCTAGGGGGTCTAAAAAAGTTGACCTCGAGGCTAAAAAAGTTGACCTCGAGGCTGGGCAGGGGGGTCGTCCGACCGCTCAGACCCCCCCTGGCTAATATTTTAGGATAAATTTATTATTTTTTATTATACTGAATTTATTACATTATCCAGGCCCGTGCCTGGATAATGTAATAAATTCAGTATAATAAAAAATAATAAATTTATCCTAAAATTGAAACTTTCTCCCTCAAAGTATACTTTGCTAGGAAAGTATACTTTGCAATGTTGGTGAAATAGGCTACTGGGGGCCATTTCATTAAGCTTCGTACGACTAAAATATTTGCAAGTACAAAATTATGATAGACTGTAAATTGCACTTTAACAATGTTTTCTTGTAAACAATTATTGAATTTACATTTATTGAGCATAGGCTGCATATGCAACCTATGCTCAATAAATGTAAATCCATCAATTGAAATTTACAGACGATCCTAAATTTGCACTTACAAACATTTTAGTCTCGGGTACGTCTTTGGCATTCTTGTATGTGAGAGTTGCATCTGGTTATACCCCTTGTACGAGTAATACGATTATTCCCAATCCTATTACATTTAGGGGAAGTGACTTTGGTGTGGTATTGACTGGTTAAAAATGCGGGATCGAACATTTTGGCACGGCCTTACATAACCGTAGCTGTTGATAGGCCGTTAAACACCAATAAACAAACAAACAAACAAACAGAACTGAGTATGTTACAGACAAAATATATATTCAGCCTGATATTAGAATGATTTCACCAACATTGCAAAGTATACTTTTCTAGCAAAGTATACTTTGAAGGAGTAATCATTTATTTTTCCTGAAATGCATTATTTCATATAAAACTAACAACTGCACATATTTGATGATTAAAAGTATGCAGAATTATTATACTGAATTTATTACGTTATCACAGCCAAAATGGCTGTGACAATGTAATAAATTCAGTATAATAAAAATTAATAAATTTATTCTAAAATTGAAAATTTCTCCCTCAAAATATACTTTGCTAGATAAGTATACTTTGCAATGTTGGTGAAATCGGCTCCTGGTCCTCACCACACCAGAGTAGCTTAGCCCCACTTCCCAATAGTTACAGGATTATTACAAGACTCGACCCTCGCGTACCAGAAAGCTAAAAATGTACTTGAGGTCCACACCAGGGATACGCTGAATTAAATGTTGTCGTCTGCTGGAAATGTTTTATTTTCAATATTTCTCGACAAAAACCTGGTTTTGACAGCACATGAGAATCGTCTCCAGTGGAAAGATTCTCCTGTGCTGTCAAAACCAGTTTTTTGTTAAGAATTAAAGCAAAAATGAAAAACGGCAGACGGCAATTTCCATCAACAGCGTAGGAAGGGTTAAACTCACATGCTCCCAACCAACCACCCAACACTACTGTCTGTTCCACGTTTTGTTGCCGACAAACTTTTGGCTATTAAAGACATTAAATCTCAGAAATTTCTAAAGGTAAATAGTTTTTCATCAATAATAAAAAAAGTCACCCTTTGACGAAATTCCATTAAATATTGATTTTATTGCGAAAAATAAGTTGTTTTTTTAAATAATATTTTAAATTGTAGACCGATTTTCAAAATCTAACTTTCCAAAGGAAATGTAACGATAACGTTCGACCATGTCCAATGGTTGGTAAACGTTTGCCGTGGCACTCGGGGGGACCTGTTTGAACCCGCAGCCTACGGCCTTGGGGGTTGAAACAGTTCCCTCGTGCCACGGCAAACTTTTACCCACGGACATGGTCGAACCTTATAGTCACAAACCTGCCTGTCCGTCTGAAGTTTGAGTTGACATTTTCGGGTACCTACTACGTCAGTAACCGCAAGTCGGATTTGCTTGAAACTTCATGCTTATTAGTCATAATACATCTTGTCCTTGTGCCTACTCATGCAGCCCCTGTGCCCAAGGTCAAATTACTTTTTTCATTAAAGTTTTTGAAGGGTACATCCATCGGTGTTACTGATTTCTTGTATACTATACTTCTGTAAATATGAACAAGTAAAATGTGTAAAGATTTTGTACATTTAGTACGTGTTATTTCTGACTATCCAGGACACAATGCTGTGTTTATAGTGGGATTCAAACCTGTCAGGCTAATGGAGACCTACTGTCTGTTTCACGAAAGCTGCCTAAATGTTACGGCTATATAAACAATTCAAATACAATTTTTTTTATGATAATATTAAATTAAAGGAAAAATTAAGAATGAGCCTTAAAAAACAATTTCCCCATGTTAAATCCAATGTCTATGGGGATTTAACATGGGGATCGATTTTAACACTGGACCGATTTTTTAAATTTAACTTTTGTTTTCTTAGTTAGATCATTTCCAAGCTATCTAGCCAGGTTTCAGAGTCAATTTCCAAATGTTTTCGTTTTTTTGACTCGTCCCACAACTCCTACCTCTCTCCCATGTTAAATTCCCATAGAGAAATCAATTTTTCGTATTAATAAAACAAATATTTGACCAAATTTCACGAAATAAAAAGGAGGCTCATTCTTAAATTTTCCTTTAATTTAATATTATCGAAAAAAATATTGTTTTTGAATTGTTTCTTTTTTTTCCCCATTTTTTTTTTCTCAAATTCTTTTTCAATTTTTGTCTACAGTAGTAGCATAAGGTCGTAAGTGCTATATACAGACTATTATCACATAATAAAACAATTATTGACTAGTCATGCCCGTAGCCAGACCTGTTTGAAGGGGGGGGGGGTCGTTTCGAAGGCCCAAGGGGCCTGAGGTATCTAGGGGGTCTAAAAAAAGTGGACCTCGAGGCTAAAAAAGTGGACCTCGAGGTTGGGCGGGGGGGGGGGGGGTGTGTTCGTCCGACCGCTCCGACCCCCCCCTGGGTACGGGCCTGCTAGTGAGCCATAGAATATAATCTGATATTCTATGGCTCACTAGTCAATAATTGTATATGTTCGGGCCAGTGAAAATTGCTTTCGGGTCCAGGCTCGAGGTCAAGGCGGGACAAGGCGAGGCATTTGATTCCGCGGAATTCTTGTTTACTTATCCCTTTGTTGTTTCATGCACTGATTCGTGTCCGCAGCATAACTCGAACACCCTTTGGAATATTTTCATTAAACCTCACACATGCATAGACCACGTGTCGCGCGCAAGAATGACAACTCTTGCATCGTTATTTTTTTTTTACTTATCTCCCTTTGTTGTTTCATGCAGATTTCGTGTCCGGAGCATAACTCGAACACCCTTTGGAATATTTTTTTTTAAACTTCACACATGCATAGAAGACGACCCGAAGGTGTGTCGCACGCAAGAATGACAACTCTTGCGTCGTTAATTTCTTAGTTATCTCCCTTTGTTATTTCGTGCACTGATTTCGTGTCCGGAACATAACTCGAACACCCATTGGAATATTTTCATGAAACTTCACACATGCATAGACCACGACCCTAAAGGTGTGTCACGCAAGAATGACAACTCTTGCATCACTAATTTTTTAGTTATCTCCCTTTGTTTTTCCGCGCACTGATTTTGTCTCCGGAGCATAACTCAATCACCCTTTTTTCAAACTACTTGTGTATCTGGAGAGGGGGATACACATGCGCTTGTCGACAAGCGTCCATTTCTAGTTTCTGTTTGCCTTCAGCTAATATCTTCATATTGCACACATGCATTACTTAGGAACTACATGTATACATCATTCCACATTAATATAATTACCCTTGCTACTGATTGTACGTCCATTCATCTGTCCGTTTAAATAGGGACCCTAAGTGCCTCGACAGGCCACATTTTCTAGTTTGATGTGTATTGGTACAGTTTACACTCACAATCTTTGAGAACTAGAAATTGACGCTTGTCCACAAGCCAATGTGTATCCCCCTCCCCGCCTACAGGCAGCCACTAAAAAAATAAAAGGAGATAATTAATATGTTAGTGAAGTGAGAGTTGTCGTTCATGCAAGAGACACACCTTTGGGTCATGGTTTATGCAAGTGTGAAATATCATGAATTGATTGATTGGTGTTGAACGGCCTATCAACAGCTAAGGTCGGGCCAAAGGGTTCGATCCTGTATATTATATAACCTGCTGCAATCCCAAAATCAGAACAGAACCTTTACAAGGTAAACAAAATAAAATATTCAGCCCTGAAATTAGAATAACCCGACCTGGGGCCAGGTCCATACCACACCAGTCACTTGGCCCCTTCCCTAAAATAGGATTATGAATAATCGTAATACTCGCATAAGAGGTATATTAAAACCAGATTCTACTGTCGCATACAAGAATGCCAACGACGTACGCGAGGGCCAAACCAGGAGGCCGTTTCACTAAACTTCGTATGACTAAAATGTTCGCAAGTGCAAACTTATGATAGTCTGTAAATCTCACATTAACAATGTTTTCTTGTAAACGATTATTGGATTTACATTTATTGAGCATATGCAGCCTATGCTCAATAAATGTAAATCCATCAATTGAAATTTCCAGACGATTCTAAATTTGCTCTTACGAACATTTTAGAGAGTAATAATTCTAAAGAGTAATCAAGTTTTGGATCGATAGGAAATCAATATGCGAGAAATCAAAGGGAGATAACTAGTGAGACACGAGTTGTCTGTCTTACACTTAACACGTCTTTAGGGGTCGAGGTCTATGCATGTGTGAAGTGTCCTAAAAATATTCAGAGAAGAAATCAGTGAACAAAAACAACAAAGGGAGATAACTCGAAAACTAGTGAGAGAACAGTTCTCATTCTTGTTAACACATCTTTGGATCGCGATCTATGCACGTTTGAAGTTTCATGAACATATTCCAAAGGGTATTCGAGTTATGCTCCGGACAAGAAATTGATGTGTAAAATAACAAAGGGAGATAACTCGAAAATTAGTGATGCAAGAGGTGTCATTCTTGCGCGCCGTGGTTTATGCATGTGTGAAGTTTAAACTACATGCATCAGAAAATATAAGTTTCAAAATATTCCAAAGGGTATTCAAGTTATGTGCCAGACAAGAAATCAGTGCACGAAAAAACAAAGGGAGATAAATCGAAAATTAGCAAGGCAAGAGTTGACATTATTGCCTACATGTATGCTCCGGACAAGAAACGTCTGCAGCGGACGTGGACGATGTTCGGTGTCAAATCCATGGTATCCCCATGACTTTTGTCCGGTGATACAATTATGTTTTAGTATTGACAACTGTAAAATTTATGCCGAAAAGCCACATTTCCATGATTTTTGGGGATTTTCGTACACCGGTGGCGAATGCCAGTTTTATACCTTGAAGTGATATAATCACCACACCCGGTGCATTAAAAAATTGGAGATAAAAAATTACAATTTTCGAAGAAAAAAAATAAATATATTTTTTATTTTTTTCCGAAAATTGTATTTTTTTTTATTTTTTTCTCGAAAATTGTAATTTTTTATGGCGATCGCCAGCGGAATCCGTGCTTGATGTACCGGTATATACAAACAATAATTGACGATCCAAGTCGCGCTAGAAGCACCTGTGAGCACATGCTGCATACCAACCACCACAGAGACGGGGAACCGAATATTGAGAATAGTAGGTTAGTGCCGTGAATGGGAAAAAATATCTGGCAAGGCTCAGGAAACGGGATGGGCGAAATTTTTCCCATTCACGGCACTAACCTACTATTCTATTTATCCCGTCAACACCTACAAATTGCTGTAAAATGCAAAAATAGTATTGACTGGATATCAAAAATGTTTCACGGCACATACGCACTGTGTTGACGGGATAAATTGTAGTCTTATGCCTTGTCTAAATGTGTTTGCATCGAGAAAAACGTAAAATAAACAGGAGACGACAAAACATATTTATTTATTTAATGGTGTTTAACGGCCCGTTAATAGCTACAGAATAGCACAAATATAGTTTGCCAAGTCTAGATACATGTAACTATTGTATTGTATTAAAATGATGATGAATGCTACAGATGAAAATGAGAAAGCGGAGGCATTCAACCCTTAGACCGCTATATTATTTTTTTTGTCGTCTGCTGTTTATTTTCTATTTTCCATTTTTATCATCAAAAACATACTTTGACAGCACTTTAGAATAATTTACAACATGCTCCGACAGCACTTAAGAATCATTTCCATTGGCGGATATTGCAAATGATTCTGAAGTGCTGTCAAAGCATGTTTTTATTACAAGATATAAAAGCAACAGCAGACGACAATTGTTGTGAGTAGCGGTTAAGGGTTAATTATAATACTAGCTGCAATATAAAATAACGCACACAATAAAAACATCACTTTTCCTATGATCTATGCTTTATCTCACTGAAAATCCCATATTTTATCAGATTGTTCTAATACAAGATGTCTTGACTGACGACAACTTGTTGTAGCCTGCAGCGACATGATACACATATCCTGTAACCTATTTCACCAAAATTGCTAAGTATACTTTTCTTGCCAAGTACAATTTTAGGGAGAAAGTTTCAATTTAACTCTTTGCATGCTAGCGGCGAAAATATCCGCCAAACAAATTAGGAGTATATGTTTTATTTCTCTCTGTAAATATGTCTTGAAATTGCATTAGAATTGAGTCCTCAGGACTCAATTCTAATGAAATTCCAAGACATATTCATGATATTTACAAATACAAGAAAATATGATGAATTTTTGTCCGCTAGTTTTGAACTATTTATAGCCCACAAGTTTCCCAGCATGCAGAGTTAAGGATACATTTTTATTATACTGAATTTATTACATTATCACAACCAGTTTGGACGGTTTAGAAATTAACCGTTATCAGCTTTCTATCCACTGGCATATATTGAAAACCAGTATCATATATTCTGGAAGTCGGACTACGTCCATTTTGTGCACCTGCCGGTTATAATTATCTCCCGTCTAGGAGCGCAGGGGGAATTCTGACCCATTTTCCTATATAATTTAATCATTTTTGAATGCTTCAAACAACCAAATTCCAATCGCTAAATCAAATTTAAATGCAGATTTATAATGTTAAATGGCCATTAAAAAATATCTTGTCACCATTTAGTATTTTCGCAGTTCTAAATGTGAAATATTCTGGCATAAAAATAATTTATTTTAGAGAAAAATGTATCGATAATCCCCCAAACAAATCGGGTCACGTGACTAGTGATACGTCGCGCCGACTTCCAGAATAGGAACTACTTTCATTGGAACTACTTTCGGGGCATTCTTGATAGTTTAAATAAGCATTCCTTACGTGTACTTGAACAATGCTGAATTAAAATTTGTCGTCTGCTGTTTATTTTCTATTCTAAAGGGCTGTCAAATCGTGTTTTATTGATAAAGAAGACAAGATATAAAACAACAGCAGACGACAATTTATGTTCCCCGTTTTCTAAGGGTTAAACCAGTAGCAGATTTCATCAAAATTGCAAAGTATACTTACAATGTATCTAGCAAAGTATACTTTGAGGGAGTAATCATTTATTTTTCTCAAAATGCATTTTCATATAGAACTAACCACTGCATATATTTGATGATTAAAAGTATGCAGAATTATTATACTGAATTTATTACATTATCACAGCCAAAATGGCTGTGATAACGTAATAAATTCAGTATAATATAAATTAATAAATGTATCCTTAAATTGAAAATTTCTCCCTCGAAGTATACTTTGCTAGATAAGTATACTTTGCAATGTTGATGAAATCGGCTACTGGAAACTTGACATCCAACCGACAATTCCATAGGTTGAAGTTACAGACATTTTTTAGCTTATTTCTTTTTCATTTATTGATGCTTTTAGGCATATTTAATGTATTTATATGCCTAAAAGCATCAATAAATGAAGAAAAAAATAAGCTAACATTTTTTACCTTATTTTTTTCTCTCCATTTATTGCTGCTTTTAGGCATATTTAATATATTTATATACCTCGGTCCGTTAGTTCAACCTGTGGACAATCGCTGCCAATTCTATTAAATGCCGATGGTGTATTAAATGAAGTTATTAAAAATTGTATTTCTCATGAAAGTTACGAATCTGGGACCCATTTCACTAAACTTTGTACGACTAAAATGTTCATAAGTGCAAATTTAGAATCGTCTGGAAATTTCAATTGATGGATTTACATTTATTGAGCATAGGCTGCAGCCTATGCTCAATAAATGTAAATCCAATGATTGTTGTCAAGGCTGCTCAATAAATGTAAACCCAATGATTGTTGTCAAGAAAATATTGTTAATGTGACATTTACAGACTATCATAATTTTGCACTTACGAACATTTTAGTCTTACAAAGTTTAGTGAAACGGCCCCCAGTAGCCGATTTCACCAACATTGCAAAGTATGCTTTTCAGGCAAAGTATACTTTGAGGGAGTAATCATTTATTTTTCCTGAAATGCATTATTTCATATAAAACTAACAACTGCATGTATTTGATGATTAAAAGTATGCAGAATTATTATACTGAATTTATTACAGTATCACAGCCAAAATGGCTGTGATAATGTAATAAATTCAGTATAATAAAAATTAATAAATTTGGCAGGTGTATTTATCTAAGTGATTGTTGTTTCTATAAATACATCAAAGCTGCCACTGGCATCACATAGGTTTGTGTGTTCGTTTATTGGTGTTTAACGGCCTATCAACAGCTACGGTCATGTAAGGCCGGGCCAACTGGTTCACTCCTGTATTTAACCTGCTGCATTGGGGGGAAAATTCCAAAACCAAAACGGAATATTTACATCGAAAAAATATATATTCAGCCCTGAAATTAGAATAACCTGACCTGGTGCCAGATCTATGCCACACCAAAGTCACTTGGCCCGTTCCCCTAGGGTATTAACCAGATTCAACAGTCCCATAGAAAACTGGCAAAGACGTACGTGAGGGCTAAACCATGTCTCTGGTCGGGATTCCGTTAAATTACCCATCGCATGCTCCCACCTACCTACCACCCACCAAATATCATGATGTGATATTCTGAAGTCACAAACGCTTTACCAGTCCAAATATATTTATCCCGTCAACTATGTCGCTACTAGACGTGAAAAGCAGGTACGTGTATTTTTTCTCGTTCACGTCTAGTAGATACGTCATTATGTATGACGTTACGTCATTATGTGAATGACGTAACACGATAATCTTGTCGCTTCAGAAGACAAACTTATGAGGCCACAAATGCATTTTTAGAGACATTTGAACAACTTTGATGTGGTTAACGAGATAAATAGAATATTATTATAGTGTCATGAACGTGAATAAATATCTGACTCGGCACGAAATCAGGATGTGCTCGGCAAGCCTCGCCCATCCTGATTTCTCAGCCTCGACAGATATTTATTCACGTTCATGACACTATACTAATATTCTCTATTTACACGTAAATCAACAATTGAAAAACCCATTCAACGTACTGAGTACAAACATCCCAATGTTAACATTAGCTCCATGTGATGTTGCACAACGTTATTTGGTTAATATAGGAATGAATGGCCTTTTTGTGGAATTTATCGGGGTATAAACTTGGAAAAGTCGCGGGAATACTGGACGAAGGCCAGAAGGCCTCGTCCAGTATTCCCACAACTTTTCCAAGTTTATATCACCGTTAAATTCCACAAAAAGGCCATTCATTCTTTATAATTCCAGCATTTGAAATAAATTCATCAAGAAAATGTGTTTATTTTCCGTTTTCTTAAGAATTATTTTAACTGCGCCAGACGGTTACGGAAAGTAGTTCGGCATTGGAGTTTACTGGGATATAAATTTTGGACAGAGATTTGCTACGGAACAATCAAATGTTAAGGAATTGTGTAAATATTTTTGTGCTGGAATTATAGTTTGTTTCATGTCCTAGTCCCCACGATGCAGTAATGATACGCGATTAACTGGCAACATCGCTGTTCCATGAATTGTGTCAAAATGATGTACAAGATGATTCTTAACTCCATATTTAGTTACATGTATTTACATTTTTTAAACTACATGCATCAGAAAATATAAGCAATAAAATCATGGGCTGTTGCGTTTACTGTGGTAAGCGAAACATTTGGCCTGTTTAATGTTTTCATAGTCCTTCGGTTAGGGCTCGACACACATAAAACAGACCAATGTTTTGCTTACGGCAGTAAATGCAACAGCCCATACTTTTATTCCTTAAGTAAAGTGAACAAAATTGTAAACGACATAACATTTTTTTAGACGCATTGAAAAGCGTATGAATTGTTTTTCAAAATTATGCAAAATATAATCTTTATAGAATGTCAAATCGGAACATTGTAGTATCAAGGAAAATAAAATATTAACCCACTTCATGACAATATTGATACAATTGTTAATAATCATTTATCAAAATATGTTCAGCTCTCCTTGAAAGTACATGTATATGTTGAGTATGTATCGGTACATTTAATCTGTATTGAGATATGGTCAAACGGTTAGTGACAACATGCACCAGTCCTTCAACAAGAAATGAATGAATATTTGCAATTGTTTAACCCTTACAACGCTGAATTAAATGTTGTCTGCTGATTATTTTATATTTTCCATATTTCTCAACAAAAACATGGTTTTGCAGCAGTTTAGAAAATGATTCTAAAGTGCTGTCAAACCGTATTTTTATGGAAGAAGAAGACACAATATGAAACAACAGCAGACGACAGTTTTCGGTTCCCGCCTTTTAAGGGTTAACAAATTAATTGGTATCTTGTACATGAAATGAGTTGAACTACCGCTAGGAAACTTTAAATTGTACTTGTTTATAACACATTTTATAATATTTACACGTGGCTACAATAGTAACTGCATGAAATAATAACCAATTGTGGCTGGTAACTATCACCCAGGGAAAAAGAAACACAGCGCTGTTCAGCGGTGGCATAAAAAACACAGCACTGTTCACCGGATCCTACTGCTTCGGAAGCAGCGGTTGGCCGCGATCTTTTCCCCGAAGTTTCACACCTGCAATGGAAGTGATTTATTGATTGAATCAACCCATTCCAAAAGATATGCCATGTGATTTTGGACCTAAGAACATGTTTCCAAAATTGACGACATTTTCCGTAAATGACGGCTAAAGTTGACGGAATTTAATTCCGTATTTGCTAGGAAAATTCAGTCATCTTTCGACGTCATTTACAGAAAATATCAGTTTCCGTAAACATATTATGGCTGTGACTGGAGAAATGGGGCTTATGGGATTTATGACCAGTGTAGCTCCTGATCAAATAGCACACTCATGTAGCCTGATAACGATCTATATTGTTTGTTAGAAGCATGACAAGTGTTTCTTTGATGAATGGCGAACAGTGCAGGTCTTGATCAGGCTGTGCGGATGCACAGGCTGATCTGGATCTACTCTGGTCGCAAAGCCAATAAGCCCCATTCCCCCAGTCATATTTCATGAAAATCAGTCCATTTCAGGGGTGAAAAGGCCCACAACCTGCTACTAATATGACTAGAAATGTGTCCATGGGACACGATGCCTCCCCACTGGCAATCAATGAAACCTGTAGGACTAGCGAGTCATAAGCACAGGAGACCTGTAGCCTATTAAACCAACATTACAAAGTATACTTTACTAGCAAAGTATACTTTGAGGGAGTAATCATTTATTTTTCCTGAAATGCATTATTTCATATAGAACTAACAAATGCATATATTTCATGATTAAAAGTATGCAGAATTATTATACTGAATTTATTACATTATCACAGCCAAATTGGCTATGATAATGTAATAAATTCAGTATAATAAAAATTAATAAATTTATCATAAAATTGAAAATTTCTCCCTCAAAGTATACTTAGCTACTAAAGTATACTTTGCAAAGTTGGTGAAATCGGCTACTGTAGCCTATTAAACCAACATTGCAAAGTATACTTTCCTAGCAAAGTAAACTTTGAGGGAGAAATTTTCAATTTTAGAATAAATTTATTAATTTTTATTATACTGAATTTATTACATTATCACAGCCAATTTTGGCTGTGATAATGTAATAAATTCAGTATAATAATTCTGCATAGTTTTAATCATCAAATATATGCAATCGTTAGTTCTGCATGAAATGATGCATTTCGGAAAAATCAATGATTGCTCCCTTAAAGTATACTTTGCTAGGAAAGTATACTTTGCAATTTTGATGAAATCGGCTACTGATTAAACCAACGTGATACACTTGACCATATAGTATTACACACCAACATGGTGAAAAGCAATGCTATGTTTTATCAGGATCCATAGTATTTCACAGAGTGGCAGAGGATTGAATGATTGGTGTTTAGCAGCCTATCAACAGCTAAGGTCATTAACCCGTACTACGCTGAATTAAATGTTGTCGTCTGCTGGAAATGTTTTCTTTTCAATATTTCTCGACAAAAACCTGGTTTTGACAGCACATGAGAATTCCTTCACCAAAAATGGCAAGTTGGGAGTGCTTTAGAATCGTCTCATTGAGACGATTCTAAAGAACTCCCAACTGCCGTTTTTGGTGAAGAACCGAGAAAAATACATGAAACATTTGGTGAAATTACGCATCTTAACTGGAGCTCTCAAGCCTCTAGCTAGTACAGTTTAGAAGTTTTAAAAGCTACAAGGCAAAATGGTGAAATTCTAAGTAAAAAAAGGAGATAATCCATGACCCGGGGGTCAGAATAAGAAATCGAAATAAACGTTGCGCATCTACTCATCATAAGGAAGCTACATACCAAGTTTCAGGTCTGTAGCTATTACGGTTTAAAAGTTTTACGAGTTACAAGGCAAAAAGGGGGAGATAGTCCATGACCTGGGGGTCGAATAAAAAATAAAATTAAACTTTGTGCATTTACTCATCATAAGGAAGCTGCATACCAAGTTTATTGTATGTAGCTAGTACGGTTTTCAGTTTTACGAATTAAAAGGTAAAATTGGGAAATTCTAAGTCGAAAAGGGGGAGATAATCCATGACCCGGGGTTCGAATAAAAAATTGAAATAAACTTTGCGAATCTACTCATCATAAGGAAGTTAAGTATCAAGTTTCAGGTCTGTAGGTAGTACGGTTTAAAAGTTTTATAAGTTGCAAGGTTGGTGACGGACGGACAAGGGTAACACTAAATGCCCTCTCCAATATCGTGGTGGGGCATACAAATATATATTCAGCCCTGAAATTAGAATAATGTAACCTGGTGCCAGGTCCATACCACACCAAAGTCACTTGGCCCTTTCCCCTAAAAGTAATAGGATTAGGAATCATCATATTATTCTTATACATTGGTATGACCAGATTAAACTCTCGCATACTTTGCCACGGCTCGTCGAGAATGTTCAAATGAGTGGCAACAATATATAATTTGGAGAAGGAATTAAAATAATAGTGAAAAACTCTCTGAAAATTTGTGGCTGTGACTGTAGAAATGGGGCTTATGGGTTTTGGACAAGGGTTGATGCAGATCAGCCTGTGCATGCGCACAGTCTGATCAGGATCTACATTGTTCACCATTCCATCAATGAAACACTTGCCATGTATTTAACAAGAACTAGGGATCATTATCAGGCCATTTGATCAGTAGATAATTTCATCAAAACTGCAAAGTATACTTATCTAGCAAAGTATACTTTGAGGGAGTAATCATTTACTTTTCCCGAAATGCATTATTTCATATAGAACTAACAAGTGCATATATTTCATGATTAAAAGTATGCAGAATTATTATTCTGAATTTATTACATTATCACCGCCAAAATGGCTGTGATAATGTAATAAATTCAGTACAATAAAAATTAATAAATTTATCCTTAAACTGAACATTTCTCCCTCAAAGTATACTTTGCTAGGTAAGTATACTTTGCAATGTTGGTGAAATAGGCTACAGTAGTCACACTGGTCACAATTTCAATAAAACACTTGCCAGGTATCTAACAAGCAATACAATCTGGCTACAGGAGTGTGCCATTTGATCAGTAGCCTATTTCATCAACATTGCAAAGTATACTTTGAGGGAGTAATCATTTATTTTTCCTGAAATGCATTATTTCATAAAGAACTAACAAATGCATATATTTCATGATTAAAAGTATGCAGAATTATTATACTGAATTTATTACATTATCACAGCCAAATTGGCTGTGATAATGTAATAAATTCAGTCATGTAAAAATAAAAATAAATAAATCATAAATAAAAATTTCTCCCTCAAAGTATACTTTGCTACTAAAGTATACTTTGCAATGTTGATGAAATAGGCTACAGGAGTCACACTGGTCACAATTTCAATAAAACACTCGCCAGCTATCTAACAAGCAATACAGATCGCTATCAGGCTACACGAGTGACATTTGATCATGGGTTACACTGGTCAGAATTTCCAACAGGGGTGAGAGCAGCACATTGTGAGAAAAGAGGAAATTAGTGAAAAATGTGACAAAAAAGACACTATTCCACCAGTTCTAAAAATTACAAGTGCCCGCTATACAGATATAATCTTTAGTAATATTTATTTCATGGATAGTGACACGCGGTGGTATCAGGCTATTTTCATATGCAAATGAGGCATGATATTTTTTAATTATTTATACTAATTAAATACGTCACCTGAACAAATATTTTCAACAGATTATAAAGTATGATCATTGCACATCGAAAAATAAATACAGAGCATAAATAGTAATGTCTGTTAACATTTTAAGGAAACACAGTTATCGCCCCTGATATCAGTGTGGAAATTTACTTCCAATATAAAATGTATAATAATGTCAACCAAGATGTGGGGTAATGGTACACGGGCACTCCTACTTTTTAGAACTGGTGGAATAGTGACACAATTATACACTTATTTAATTCCGATAAAAAAACAGTTTGTGCCTACTGAGTGGGCATGCACCTTTAAATGTTACCTATAATGCAGGGCTCCAGATAAGGAATTAGTAATTGAGTATTGTCACTCAATCATTTCTGTAGCAATTGGGTATTTCAAAATTTTAATTGGGTAAAATAAAATCACACTACTGTTTACATATCAACACACAGCAATTATTGAATAGTTTGCTTCGAAATAAAAATATGTCTTGGCATTTCATTAGAATTGTCTCCAAGATGTGTTTTCATGGAAAATAATAAAAATATGCTATATTTGTGGTATTTTTATTGTTTTCTGCAGCATGATAAAGGTACCACAAATTATACTTATTGGGTATTTAAGCAAATACCCGGTACGCAGCTTATATAATGGATAAATGGATACATGTAATGCTTACCAAGGGTCCTCTCCAACTTAGAAAATATCTGCTGATTCGGGTGTGCCTTCCCTGCCTCGTAGTCGTTTATCACTTGCTGTTTCTCATTCACCTTCTGTAAATAACAACAGATTGTCTCGGAATTCACGGTGCTCAATGTACATCACAGGCCCATTGAGGACTGCTTTCACATACACAGCAAAATGTACCATATATCAGGGCTCCAGATAAGGAATTAGTAATTGAGTATTTTTAAAATTTTAATTGGGTAAAATAAAATCACACTACTGTTTACACATCAACAGACAGCAATTATTGAATAGTTTGCGTCAAAATGAAAACGTGTCTTGGCATTTCATTAGAATTGTCTCCTTGGAGACAATTCTAATGAAATACCAAGATGTGTTTTCATGGAAAATAAGAAAAATATGCTATATTTGTGGTCTGTTTATTGTTTTCTGCAGCATGATAAAGGTACCACAAATTATTTATTGCTTTTTGATACTCGCTACTTCTGATTTCAATTGGGTTTTTGGCAATTTTAATTGGGTATTTAAGCAAATACACAGCTTATCTGGAGTAGGGACATATGCAATTCATACGAAAACAAATCATATGATGTTCATATGCATTTCATATGAAAATTGTATAGATTTAAAAGCCTACGGCCTTGGGGTTCAAACAGTTCCCTCGTGCCACAGAAAATGTTATTGTAAGAACCTGTTATTGTAAGAGTTAACGTCAATTGTTTGACATGCCGCCAAACCAAGTTTTAGATGAGAAAAATGCAGAATAAAATAGAAAATGTGTTGATAGAGCACAGATGCACCACGACACAATTTCAAAATTCAAACTAGAAAATGTTTTCATAGAACATGGATGGACCACATATCACCTTGATAGAAAACAAAAATGCAAAATTCTAAGTCCAAAAGAGGAAGATAATCCTACTGTCAATACACTTTCACGGAGAAACAACCAGGACATCCATTTATAATTATAACCATGTCAAGTTCCTTCTGTTCAATCAGGGCTCCAGATAAGTTGTGTATCCAAAGGGTATTATACCCCATATTTCAAATTCAATGCGTATCTTACTTTTACAAATGTATTATTGATTTTCTTCCTTATTAAATAGGGAAAAATTATACAAAATGAAACAAATTTAAAAATTCACTTATTTGTGCTGCAAATTTCACATCGCTGTGAGTATCTTGTACCAATGCGTATTCAGCTAAAATAAGTGCGTAAAATACGCCAGCTTATTTGGAGATTTAGTTCAATACAATGTACTTATCATGTGCAATTCTACTGAAAACGATATGTTGTGACCACGCATTTGAACCGTCTCGACGAGACGGTTCAAACAGCGACTACATCTTCACTTTCACAGAGAAACAACCAAGATATTCAAGATTTTCTATCAGAAACTAACCGTGGCGAGTTCCTTCTGCGTCATGCCCTTGGCCTGACGCGCCTGTTGAATTAATTTTGAGACATCGAGGGCTACTGTTTCATGGTGCAGCTCTTCGGTCTCGCGATCTAGCTTCGCAGTGTTCTTGTTGGCCTGGTGCTGCTTATTCTGGCCACCCGCAACTGAAGAAATATATGAAACACATTATAGACAGGGTACAATTACAGTAGTATAAAAATTTGGAGAATTTTTCCGGTAATTTCTCTATTTCTGTTTTAAAGCACATATATGCAGGGGTGGATCTAGGGGGGGGGGGGGGGGGTTTCCAACCCGCCGTTCAGCCACGGAGTTTACTATAGGAATGAATGGCCTTTTTGTGGAATTTATCGGGGTATAAACTTGGAAAAGTCGCGGGAATACTGGACGAAGGCCGGAAGGCCTCGTCCAGTATTCCCGCGACTTTTCCAAGTTTATATCCCCGATAAATTCAACAAAAAGGCCATTCATTCCTTATAATTCCAGCATTTGAAATAAATTCATCAAGAAAATGTGTTTATTTTCCGTTTTCTTAAGAATTATTTTAACTGCGCCTCACGGTTACGGAAAGTAGTTTGGCGTGAGAGTTTACTGGGATATAAATTTTGGACAGAGACTTGCTATGGGCCAATCAAATGTTAGGGATTTGTGTAAATATTTGTGTGCTGGAATTATATATATATGTATACAATGTATCACAGTTAACCACCAGTTGGAGCCTGAATTTAAATGCTGTAAAACACAGGAAAGTGCATTTCGAAAGTAGGACAACCCCCTAGTTGCAAATGGTAACTATTGCAATTACTCCCGTACCTTCCGTAGCTAGATAGTAGATTGCAAGAGTTACCTTCACAACTAGACAACCCCACCTCCCCCCCCCGTTCCCCAAATGTTGGATCTGCCCCTGATATGTTGTTATGAGTGGTGACAACATATACATTTATGGCTAAAAAATCTTTTTTTCAATAAAATGTATTGTATCCATAATCTTCAATGGGTTAATATTACAGCATAACTGGGGGCCGTTTCACTAAACTTAGTACGACTAAAATGTTTGTAAGTGCAAAATTATCATAGCCTGTAAATTTCACATTAACAATGTTTTCTATTAAATAATTATTGGATTTACATTTATTGATCATAGGCTGCATATATATGCAGCCTATGCTCAATAAATGTAAATCCGTCAATTGAAATTTCAAGACGATTCTAAATTTGCACTTACGAACATTTTAGTAATTCGGAGTTTAGTGAAACGGCCCCCAGATTATTGTGTTACATATTTTGTATGTCTTGTATTGTAAACAAGCTTATAAACATGATAAAGTATGCTACATACATGTACACGCAGTCAGGGATTCCGCTGGGGAAAATAAAAAAATCGTCCACCTATTTACGTAGGTCACTGGGGGTGTGCTGGGATGCGCTCGCTAATACAATGTTTGCGTAATGACACCGATATTTAAAACAATCTTCATCAAAACGACAGACTTAAGAGATTAAAGTAAACTGTACGATACATGGCAACCAGTTCTGCATTTGCTGCTCTATAATGGAAATCCAATTGTCAACACATCTAAAAACATGACATCACATGAACCCACACCATGAGTGTGTGCATTGCTGCCAATTGCATTTTTTAAGTGTGTATTACACAAACACGAAACTTACCTGGAGCTCTGTGAGACTTGTGAAGTTTCTGACAATCTAAGATCCCGACCCTCTACTCCACACATGTCAAATTGTTCTCATTTTTGGTCAATTCGCTCTCATTGCAAAAAAATAGCAAGTCCATTTGCTCTCATTTTATAACAATGAGAACGAATCGACCACGCCAGAAGCAGCACAAAATGTTTCACGGACAAAATGGCGAACAGTACAAGCCTTGATCAAATTTGCAACAAAGCACAAATGTATTTTTGTCGCATTTCATCCCGACTGAGAAAATGGATCACAAAACACTATATAGCCAATGTAGCTCTTAATCATCTCAGATGAACCCTTTCAACACTACAGGCCTGTATAGTGGTATTAGCAAACAGTGTAGATCCAGATGAGCCGGCTCGTGACGAGCCGTCTCATCAGGATCTGCACTTTTTGCAAGTAATTTTCATATTTTTGAGATAAAAAAACACCCCCTTTTCATAAATGGACAAGTCTGAAAATCATTTTGTGACCATTGGATTGGTTGCAAAATTAACATATCAAATTCCATTCCAGTTACTTAGGGGTGAAAGGGTTAATTGATTTAGGGGCAGAAACAATGTTGGATGGATGAAATGGCGACCAGCAAACGGCCCTGATCAGTCTGCACGGGTGCGCGAGTTGATCTGGGGCCATGCTGGTTGAGCACATAGCAAGGTCACGTTTCTCATACAAAGGCACATATGAGACATGCCTTGTGATTTCGTACCTTCGGACATCTGCGTAATTTCATGAAAGGCGTTTACAAAATTTACACTATTTTCTGTAAATGGCGTCAAAAGTCGACAAAATATTCAGAGTACATCATGTGGAATTAAATTCAGTATGTTCGCTGAAAATTTTGTCAACTTTTGAACTTATTTATGAAAACTATTGTAAACATATTTAATGAAATTACGCAGATGTCCGAAGGTACAAAAGCACATGGCAAGTCTCGTATATAAAACTTACATTTCTTATTTGTTTCAATATTTGCCCCCTGCCTCTGTGCAGCACTCAATGCCTGAAATAAATGAGGACAAACAAAATGAAAGGTAATGCAACCCTTAGAAAGCTGGGAACGGAAATTGTTTTCTGATGTTGTTTTATATTTTGCCTTCTTTCTCAATAAAAACATGGTTCAATGTGATTCAAATCTCTAATTAATTGTGACTGTGAGGGAAGAAATGGGTCTTTTCTCTGGAATTGACATTTTTTCTATACACGTACATTAGGATACAAAACCGAAGATATTCAATATAAATTCAAACTTCTCGCTTAATTACAGGACATGAATACATATTAAAATCTATAAACTGTCTATCAGTATGCTATCCCCCAGACTGCAAGCGGGCGTGATAAAAATGTAACATCACTGTGTCGGTGATTTACCTTCTAAAAAAATAATTAAAAAGTAGTTGTGAACGGTAACTCTTGCAATCTACTCGCGCACCGTCCTTATATTATACTTGTCCGGATAACTGATTGTCGATGTTAATTTTGGGGCAATCTTACGGCTGATAATCTGACCCAATTTTAAGTGAGAAAGATGGCACATTTTGCTAAATAGTTTACATGTGTTGCGAAGCAATAACCGAGGATTGTTCTGTGAAAATGTTATGTCCGTCACTGCTATTTTAAGAAAAAATATCGTAAAAAAAATGCCAGTTTTGTCTGATAATCAGGAGGATCCCTGTACAGATAAATGTCGGCTAACATTAAGACGACATTATAGTCCAGCCACAGAACTATTTACACACATGTTTCCAGTAGCCTATTTCATCAACATTGCAAAGTATACTTTAGTAGCAAAGTATACTTTGAGGGAGAAATTTTCAATTTTATGATAAATTTATTAATTTTTATTATACTGAATTTATTACATTATCACAGCCATTATGGCTGTGATAATGTAATAAATTCAGTATAATAATTCTGCATACTTTTAATCATCAACTATATGCAGTCATTAGTTCTATATGAAATAATGCATTTCAGGAAAAATAAATGATTACTCCCTCAAAGTATACTTTGCTAGAAAAGTATGCTTTGCAATGTTGGTGAAATAGGCTACAGACCCTGTATTCCGATGACCCAGCTTTGTTGAAGGCATGCACATTTTTATTTTTTTTTGTTAGAAAAACATCCCAACTAAAATACTTAAGCCAATTCTCATGGATTCGTGCCTTCTCATTCTGGAAGTCGGCGTGACATCACACTAACATCACGTGACCAAGTCGGCCATATTTGTTTGGGGGAAAATTCCATAATCCCGCTCTGTAAATCATCATTTTTGTCATCATAAATATTAGTTAGAATTAGTCCAGCGACAAATAAACTAAAGAGAATTTTCAATAAATAAACAAATTTCATGAATATGAACTTAAACTTGATCTAACTGCCGGAATTTAGTTGTTAATAACGCCAGAAAATAGTTAAATTAATTAAGGAAAAGTCGTATTTCCCCCCTGCGCATGAGCGTGCTCTTCAATAAGAATACACATAAAAAAAAATTATGGTCTATGTCCGACTTCGAGAATTGATTTGTGCCTCTAGAAAACAAGTGAATAAGCATATTTTAAGAATAGTGTTAATTGATCATTATTTTAAAAAGGTTTCCCACGGTTTTCTAAGTTACATACAATTGTGATTTACCACATATTTAGTGATTTTTCTACATATTTCCTTAATCTGAAGAGTTTGTTTGTTTGTTTATTGGTGTTTAACGGCCTATCAACAGCTAAGGTCATGTAAGGCCGGGCAAACAGGTTCGATCCCGTTTTAACCTGCTGCATTGGGGGGAATGGAATGGTGCTTAACGGCCCATCAACACAAAAGAGTATCATTTAGGGCCAAGCAATGTAGATGAAGAATAAAAATAATAGTAAAATAGTATGTTACATGTGGTAATCAATCAGATGATAAGGTAAAAATATTAATATGATAAACAATATATAAAAAAAAAACGTGTATAGAATTATAAAATTATAGAAATGAGAAACATGTATACAATGATGAAATTAAATTTTCCGATACAAGTTAGTTTCATGTAGAAAGTGAAGCAAACCTTCAATGTTCTCCACCTGGAATAGCTCCGCAAGTGAAGTAACATTGAAGTGTTTGCCTCGAATATCGGCAAAATCGATACAGTCCAGTAGGATGTGTTGCACGGTAAATGCGCTGTGGCATGGAATACACCATGGACGCGGATGTGGATGTCTCTTTGTAGACAAGAATAACCCACGATTAGGGGAGTATTTCTGATGAAATAATGTATGTTGGTGTAGAACAGATGGCATGTGGCATGTATTGGTGGGGGGGGGGAGATTTTCCTAGGAAATATCCCCCCCACCCAACTACCATATGTGTAGCGGATGTGGATGTCTCTTTGTAGACAAGAATAACCCACGATTGGGGGAGTATTTCTGATGAAATAATGTATGTTGGTGTAGAACAGATAGCATGTGGCATGTATTGGTGGCTTTGTGGGGGGGGGGGGGGGGGGGGGAGATTTTCCTAGGAAATATCCCCCCCAACTACCATATGCATAGCGGATGTGGATGTCTCTTTGTAGACAAGAATAACCTATGATTGGGGGAGTATTTCTGATGAAATAATATGCATGTATTGAGGGGGGGGGGGGGGGGGGGGGGGGGGGTGGGGGGGGGGGGGGGGGGGGGAATCCGCTATGCATATGGTAGTTGGGGGGGAATATTTCCTAGGAAAATCTCCCCCCCCCTCCCTCAATACATGCCAAATGCTATCTGTTCTACACCAAAATACATTTCATCAGAAATACTCCCGCAATCACCTGCTATTCTTCTCTACAAAGAGACAATCACATCAACTTTGCATATGGTAGATGGCGGGGGTGGGGATATTTCCTAGAAATACTCCCCCAATCGTGGGCTATTCTTGTCTACAAAGAGACGTCCATTTGGGGGGGGGGGTGGGGGAATATTTCCTAGGAAAATCTCCCCCCCCCACCAATACATGCCACATGCTATCTGTTCTACACCAACATACATTATTTCATTACATCAGAAATACATGTATTCCCCCAATCGTGGGCTGTTCTTGTCTACAAAGAGACGTCCATATCCACTATGCATATGGTAGATGGTGGCGGGGGGGATATTTCCTAGGAAAGTCTCCCCCCCCCCACCAATACATGGCACATGCTGTCTGTTCTACACCAACATACATTATTTTGTTTCTTCAGAAATACTCCCCCAATCGTGGGCTATTCTTGTCTACAATCACAATCTTGAGACAGTCTCTATGCATAGGGTAGATGGTGGCGGGGTGGGGGGGGGGGGGTGGGGGGGGGGGGGATATTTCCTCGGAAAATCTCCCCCCCCACCATCAATACATGCCACATGCTTGCTGTTTTACACAGATATACTGTTTTTATTTTCTAGACCCACCCCCACCATGTGCTATACATTTATACCAATCATAGTTATGGTACGGTAATGGGGAATTATTGCATATACATGTACCGGGAAATAGAATCTCTACCGCCCCACCACCACTATATTGTCTATGTATAGATATTATACTAAATTGGAGAGCTCTTTTATAGAAAATACTGCCTCGCCTATTCACATACTTCTCCACAAGCAGACATACATTATGACTATGTTAGTTGGGTATACATGTAGGGATATTACATCCTCTGTTACCAACAGACTGGTTCTAGCATGTGCATTTTGTATGCTCCTGAGCACAATATCAACAATGTATATGAAAATACATTAAAAGTTTTGTGGACAGTGTCTGTGAAGGTGGTGGAGATGGGGGGAGATTTCCAGGGGGGGGGGGAGATTTCCTGTTTCCTGTTACACCGGGTTGAACATGCAATTAAAACACATTTATATTAATTTCGTAAAACATATATCTATAAGTTTTTAAATCATCCAATGTTGTTGTTGTTGTTTGTAACAATAAGACATTAGCAGTAAATGCATGTTGGCCAAAATATTTCACACCCAATTTGCTGAAAGTTAAACGTTCTGTTTGATGAATAATATTTCACATCGTCAATGTTGTAGTTTCGAGTGCTTGTCAGATTGTGATGACGGAAATAGTTTTGACTGCTTGTCAGATTGTGATGACGGAAATGTGTCATCGCCTGTCAAGCGCTGCTTATCCCCATTCACCGACAAACAGGCAAAACGCGCCAGATTCATCCCGCCAACAATGCAACATACAGTAAAATTTTTTCTCATCTTAGGGACAGTCTAGGCAATGAAAAATTGACAATTGGAAGCGACGAGGAAAAGGCTATGACGAACGCATTACACGCCAACTTTAGCAACAGTACATTCCTTCTTTGCACGAAACATCTCAAAGATAACATTCGGCGATATCTAGAAAAACATGGGTCAAATGAAAAAGACAGAGAAATTATCATACATTCAATCTTCAATACAGACGATGGCATTGTTTTCAGCCGAAATAATATCGACTACTCTAAACGAGTAGACGATATTTCAATCTATTTTCAGCGGTATCCGAAATTTGGCATTTATTGGGAAAGATATTTGCAGAAAAAAAATTCGAAAATGGGTTTATGAGCCGCTGAAAAATGACGAAATTACGAAATTGTGGACAAACAATAATTCAGAATCAATTAACAATAGATTAAAACAAGTCGCTGAATGGAATCAGCACAAAGTTCTGGAACTGGTTGATCGTATTTCAAGTGTGTCAACAATGCAAATAATTGACCTGCGACGAGCAATGTATGGCGCTGGAAATTTCAAACTTGTAGACAGTGATCACGCAATATCGGCCGATGATTGGCATGCCAAGACACAGCCAGAAAAAGATAAACTATTATGGAAATTTCTGAAAGCACCCATTAAAAATACGCAATTGCGTTCAGTCGATTCCAAATTAATACAAGCCAGTAGCGCAAACTTTAAAATTATTCGACCAAAAGTGACTGCAGGCAAAAAGCCAGGACAAAGAAAACGCCAGAAAGCACAACGGACTAATGTCCATAGATAAAGTACTGTTCCAATAACCAAGTAGGGAGCTTTTAATGCATTAACAGCTCGGCCAATCAGAATTGCGGAAGAAAAAATTATTAAACATAAATATACATTACATATAAACATTCATCCCATACTTCATTTCTTCTGACAGTATTCCCATTGTAATCAAAATGTGCTTAATATTAAATGTATTAAACTATCATGTATGTATCTTGTCATTTTCTCTCAATCTTATAAAACTGTTAATTTGTATAAATATGATTCACAGGTATGGGTTTCATATACAGACCGGAATATACCTGGTAAAAGCAGAAACAAACGTGTGACCTGGGTGGGACTAGTCATGGGCAACAAATGGGCTAGATTAATTGATTATTGGTGTTTAACGGCGTAAAACTGCCAGGGTCATTTAAGGCCGGGCCAACAGGATGGATTATCCTGTATTCAACCTGTCCACAATGAGGGAAATTCCCAAAATCAGAATTCAATATTTACAGAACTAATATATTCAGTCCTGAAATTAGAATATCCTGACCTGGTGCCAGGTCCATACCGCACCAGAGTCACTTAGCTCCAGCCCCTAAAGCAATATGATCTGTACAGATCTTATTCTTTTTTAATGGAGCATAATAGGATTTAGCTCTCAACAACCAGGGAGCCAAATCGGTACATGAGGGCCAAACCATGTAGGTCGGCATTCCGGTAAGGATGAACGCCGATCGTTAAATTACCCTTCGCTAGCTCCCAACCACCACCCAAACAAATGGGCTAGAACTTGCTGCATATCGGGCACCACAGGTACTGCATAGACACTTCACATTTACAGACGTGTTCATATTAAAAGCTATATATGTGCTGAGGTTGGTTGATTGATTGAGATAAAAAACAGATGAATAGTATTATACACATTTGGAATGGTAAATAACTTGCATGTTTCAATTGACCAAAATGGGTCAAACAACATTTATCTCCCTTGTATTTATCTCATAATTTATTTTGGATGATCTCCCTTGGCTGCTAGAATGCCGAAGTTAAATTAAAACATTGAAATAAGACTCTTTTTACCATAAAAACGTATTCAAATGGATTATAGTCATTTCGTAACCATGCCATTTCATAACCGGTGAAATCTGGTCGTTTCGTAACCATTTGGTTGGTCATTTCGTAACCGGTCAAAAATGGTCATTACAAAAATTGGTCATTTCGTAACCGCATGTCCGTAAACGATAAAAGCTATTTAAAACGGCACATTTCGGGGATTACAGCGAAGACTACCTTAAAATATGTTTGTCCTTTGTTGCCGATTCGTTAGCGAGATGCCGACAATAATTGGATACATCAATGGTGATTATATATTGTTGTTATTTGTTAGTTAATTATAGACTATTGGTGGTTGTTTGTAATTATCGTCAAACAATCCGGGGATGTAATTATAATCATGCCTGGTATCAATTAAGTAATGCCGAAATAAATAAAGGACTTTTTGATACGCCGACAATAATCTTCATTAACAATAATTGTCATTGAAATCTGTTGTCGACCAAATCACACGTTAAATGTTGATTGGATAAGTGTGACAATCAACAAGAAAAACATAATCCTTTAACCAATTAACATATCATGATTACATATGAATACTGCCGTAAAAACTTGAAAATATATTAGTCGTTACGTATACTTGCGTGGCGGTAAGTGTGTGGCTCAGTTATTCTTAAATACTGGATACATTTAGGATTAACTTTTTAGGATTAACAGTGTATCATGAAGCCGTGCTTGAAGCAGTGTGTGTCTTGTAGTGGTGCTGTCGGGCCTCGTCACCACGCCGTGGAATGTGACCAATGCCATGAATGGACCCATAGGTAAGTACATGTATATTGAATAATTGTTATTGCTTGTAAAACGCAATACGGATCAGTGTCAGGATATACACTGTTTGTTTAAACATGTACATTGTGTTAATGCTGAGGTGACAACGTATGTCATTTTATTATTTTCATGGTTATACATCATTCGCGAAACTATTATCAGGATATACATCATTCGCAAAACTATTATCAGGATATTTATGTTAAATTAACATCTGATTGTGTTCAGGGTTATACACAATTAGCGAAAATATGACAAGTGTATTCATTTCCGCTGTTGACTGTGTACATGCGTGCACTTAGTTTAAATCGATATCAAAGAAACCGCACGGCGGTGCTTTGATCTTGTGATGCTCGCCGACTATCAGCCGTGAATAACACGGCGACCCTTGTTTCCATAATGATCGACGAGATAATTGTACACTGGTAGGATACTGATTGAAAATAGTATCACATTATTATCAGGATGGAATTTGTATATATGTATAAAATATAAATGTTCCGTATTGGTAGGAAATAGTACTATATTACAGGTATTTCAATGGAGGCATACCGGGTGGCAGTTGTTGCTACATATGCAGCATCTGCGTACATCTCGTACCAGATCTGTAGCCTATTTCATCAACAGTGCAAAGTATACTTTGAGGGAGTAATCATTCATTTTTCCAGAAATGCATTATTTCACATAGAACTAACAAATGCATATATTTCATGATTAAAAGTATGCAGAATTATTATACTGAATTTATTACATTATCACAGCCATTAAATGGCTGTGATAATGTAATAAATTCAGTATAATAAAAATTAATAAATTTTTAAAAAAATTGAAAATTTCTCCCTCAAAGTATACTTTGCTAGTAAAGTATACTTTGCAATGTTGATGAAATAGGCTACAGGACGTGGAAGTAAGTAGTTTCCACATGTTTTTCGTGCCATGATGTATGTATATTATTTTCAGAAACTCAAGAACCTCCTTCCGTCCGAACCATGTGTGAAGATGTTCGTTCTGGACTTCGAGGCGGCAGTGTGGAAGGCCATCCAGTCCGTGTTTCCAGAGGCGCAGGTGTCTGGATGCGCATTCCACTGGACACAGGCTGTCTGGAAGCGAGTTCAGGTAATTAAAAAAATCTATTGGCGTTTTAATGTATTTAATAAAGAACCCGTGTTTGAGTAATGAAGAATGGGAAACTATTTATAATATAAATACAAGCGATGACTATATATGAATGATGTTTAAATTTGTACTTTTATATGTACATGTACATACATGCATACCATAACATTATATAATTTACAGGCATGTGGCCTCTCCACCGCCTACAACGCTGGTGGCGACGTCCAGAAGGTTGTCCGACGTCTCCTTGCCCTTCCTCTACTGCCGGCCGAACACATCCCGGTCGTGTTTGCCGACCAGCGACAGAAGGCATCGACCAACGGGGAACTGGCAGGCGTTTTCCAGTACGTCAACGACACTTGGATTAACAACACCATGTGGGCCCCCAAGGACTGGTCAGTCTACGGTCGACATGTCCGCACGAACAACGACTGTGAAGGTTGGCACCGCCGTCTGAACTCCCGCGCCCAGACAGCACCCCCGTTCTACGTCCTGGTTGACATGCTGCACAAAGAGGCACAGTTCGTCAGGACCCAAGTGAAGCTGGACTCCGCCAAGAAACTGACGAAACACCAGCAGAAGAGTGCGAGAAACAATCAGGCAAAGATCATTACAACATGGGCAGAATACGCAGCAGGCAGAATGTCAGCTGACAAACTCCTACGAACACTTGCTTCCAGGGTATACTCTAAGTAGATGTTGATTGAACTGTACACATGCTGGAAGATGGCACAAATATATATATGTTATACATGTACTCTGTAGTTATACCATTACAATATATATATCCCAGCAAACACATAACGTTGCTACAACGTTGGCAGGTCTCACAATGGTGCTACAACTTTGTCCAGGAAAGTTTTGTATACGTAACATACACATAATCGCGCAACATTACGTCACGACAACGTTGTGTTGACGTTTTGCGACACATTACGTGTATGTTACATATAGAAAACTTTCCTTGACGAAGTTGTAACAACGTTGTGAACGTATTGTCGCTAGCGTGACACGTCAATATATTGTTTGCGCCGTATATGTCGTTATTGATAGATGAAATACAATTGCGCGTTATGTTATTATCACAAGAATAATTAATAATAATGTTATCAAAACCATTAAAAGGGAAACAACTTTGGTTTATGTCCGCGGTTGTTGAGTCGAGAAACTGTACGCATGTACAATTGGTTGACACAAATATGAAAACACAAAAATGTTAAAATGATGAATTATGACAATGTACTCTTACGCCACTGTTTTTGACATCTTGACTGTAAATAACTTTGTTATATATTGCTGTTGTATGCTCAAGGGCCTGTAGGTCTGTTGTAAATAAACAATTATCTTGCTGTTGTATGCTCAAGCATAGGCCTACTTGTAAATAAACAATTAAACCATTAAACCATGTACTACAATGACAATGTGCACATAGTAGTACGTGATTGAACCTTCTGAGCCTGTCTTGTTGTTTGTAATAAATTGTGTCTTGTTGATCGACGAGTTGTAATTATTGCTGTTTGTCTTAATCCCACATTGTCAGACTGGCTTATTATTTCTCTCTTTGCCCCTGGAAAAAGCTCTTATGTTACATTGTCACATGCTAAAGTCACGCTAAGACATGGCCATTTGGTAACGGAATATATTCAATTTTGTGACATATAGCAACTATATATATATATACACACACACACTTCATCCAGTATACAAAATTTTAAACTCTTTTTATTTTATTTCTACGTCATTTACGTCATTTCATATTTAAAAAGAAAGTGTATCTGGTAAATTGTATCGAAATCACGTTTACCGGTAGGCGGTTACGAAATGACCAATTTTCAAAATGTCAATTTTTGGCCGGTTACGAAATGACCAGATTTCACCGGTTACGAAATGGCATGGTTACGAAATGACCAGTTCCCATGCAAATCGGGTTCAATAACTTCCTAAGAACGATATTAAAAGGTTTTGAGACATATTAATTGGATAACTTATTCATTACATGAGGATTTGGTGAGGATTTGGGGGAAAAAATGAGGATTTTGGTGAATCGTGCAGGCCAGAAGTTACACGATCAATTCTCAATTCGGTGACTTGGGTGGGTTATTTCTAGGGACTCTAAGACTTGCATAGACAACAATTTTGACAAATTCTTTATGTGCACTCATTGTCAAGTGTTTGAACTTTATGTTGATGTATACATTTTCAGGAATTAATCAGAATATAATACACAATATGAATGTATGTGCTTAGGGGCACGAATCCATGGACCATGCGAACAGTGAATATAGCCTGTAGGCACCTGCTGTGTTTTGAGTTGTCCACTCTTGGGTTGTCTCTTTCTGATGTATGTGACTTCATCCCAGTCTGCTTCTGCCATTTTGATGTCTGTAAACGTCGGTAACACCAAGAAATTACAAGAATTGGTGAAATTCTACTGTGAAATCCTTGCTTGTTTTGCAATTTCAACTGCCGTAAATGAGCTAACGTGACTGTGGTGTCGTAAAATCATAAGGGTCTATTTACATAGTGGTCGTTAAGCTGTTTTCGGGGCACGGTGGCACGGTTCAAACACATGAAAATCTGAACAAACAGGACAACTCGTTCCTTGGACAACTCGGACCATCTGTTGTATACGTAGTCTAGCTACTGGCACTCAATCATTATGAATAATGTGTGGAAACAAGATGTTTACAAAATGTAACCCATTATACCATATCGTATCCTATTGTAGATGGTGTACACTATTGTGTATGCTTATACCCCATTGTACCGTATTGTAGATGATGAAGACTATTTTGTATGCGTGTACCCCATGCAACTCAACCTACCATATAATACCATATTGTAGACGCTGTAGACTATTGTGTATGCTTGTACCCTATGTAACCAATTGTACACTATCGTGTAGATGATGAAGATTAGTTTGTGCCTTTGTACCCCATTGTATCATATCGTACCATATTGTAGATGCTGTGAAATATTATGTACCCGCGTATTTAGCCCATTGTACCCAATCGTACCATATTGCAGATTATGTAGACTATCGGGTATGCTTGTACCCTATGTAACCCATTGTATCATATCATGCCCTATTGTAGATTGTGTAGACTATATCGTGTATGCTTGTACCCTAATCAACCCATTCAAGGTGTGGTATCACGTGTTTCCGAACCGCGTGACATCATATTATTGTTTCAGATGCGTCTACAATAGATTCCTTTACAAGATAGGAACGGACTCGCTGGATCCATATTAAATCAATAATTCATATCGAAATAACACGAACGCGGTTGATAACATCGCTAAAAACAACGATCTATGCCATTATTATTCATGTTTTATAACTGGCTTCAAATCCCCTGTAAGTTGCCATCTTGGATAGCCGTGACGTCACAGTGCCTTCTTGGATAGCCGTGACAAGCGCATCACCTAATCGGGAACATTGGAGTAGGTCAAAATGGCCCCTGGTTAAAACGGTCCCAAGTAAAAACGGCACCTATTTGACCAAAACGTCTCCCCAGACATTGGAATTTGGTCAAAACGACCCCCTAATATATATTAATACGTTTTCATTAATTTCCTAAACCTAATAAATATTCAGATTAATACACTAACAAAGTCGACCTCATAATACAAATGTTGGATAACATCGAACTATTCAATTTGTGTAAGGTATGTATATATAGTATCCAATAGTCAACACTTGTTGTTCACACCTTTATCCAGACGTGTGTGCCATGGCTACCATTACTCTTGATCTGAATAATGGAATGAAATGGAACGGTGCTTAACGGCCCATCAATACAAAATAGTATCATTTAGGGCCAATCAATGTAGATGAAGAATAAACAAGAGGGCCATGATGGCCCTAATTCGCTCACCTGACTCCATGAACACCAGAGGAGAATGTGACATCGAGTTCATAATTATGTGTTTCTAAAAAAATGTGCTATTTTTAGATGGCGATCATTTTATATTCAGCGATGACTCATTTTACCAAATCTGAAAATGCTTCACCCAAGGATCTTAATTTACTATGAAGTTTGGCCAGCATCGGCCATGTGGTTCCTGAGAAAAAGACGTTCAAAACCTCGACTAAATGGACCTTTTGGCGGCCATCATGGATGATATAATCATCCGATTCCGACAAATATTGCACCAGAGCAATCGCCTCATCGATGCCTTCAATTTGATATATGACATGAGCATAGTCGGTCAAATTTAAAATCTGACCCCAATTTGACCCACGGGCCACGCCAATTTTTGACCCCGGGGTCACCATTTTAACACCTTTGAAAGAGCATTCTACATCGATCATTCCTACTAAGTTTCGTCGAAATCCGGCTGGCGGTTCATGAGAAGACGATTTTTTAAGAATTTGTGCTACTTTTAGACGGCGTCCATCTTGGATTAGCGACGACCTCCGTTTTAACAACTGAAAAGGCTTCACCCATGGACCATAACTGTGAAGTTTGGCCACCATGGGCCAAGCAGTTCGTGTGAAGAAGAATTTTGAAATCTTGAAAAATGTACCAGAGCGATCGCCTCTGTGATACCTTCGATTTGATATAGACATGACCATATTCGGTCAAAAATGGAATTTGACCCCAATTTGACCCCATGGTCCACGCCTATTTTTAACACCGGGGTCACCATTTTAACAACTTTGAAAGAGCATTGTACATCGATCATTCTTACCAAGGTTCGTCGAAATCCGGCTAGCGGTTCATGAGAAGAAGATTTTTTAAGAATTTATGCTATTTTTAGACTGCGGCCATCTTGGATTAGCGATGACCTCCATTTTAACAAATCTGAAAAGGCTTCACACATGGACCATAACTTTTAAGTTTGGCTACCATGGGCCAAGCGGTTCATGTGAAGAAGAATTTTGAAATCTCTAATAAAAGAACGACCTTTTGACCTTTCGGCGGCCACCTTTGATGACATAACCATCCGATTTCGACAAAAAATGCGCCAGAGTGATCGCCTCGTTGATACCTTCAATTTGATATAACATGACCATATTCGGTCAAAAATAAAATTTGACCCCAATTTGACCCCACGGGCCACGCCCATTTTTGACCCCGGGGTCACCATTTTAACAACTTTGAAAGAGCATTGTACATCGATCATTCCTATCAAGTTTTGTCGAAATCCGGTTGGCGGTTCTTGAGACAAGATTTTTGAAGAATTTGTGCTATTTTTTAGACGACGGCCATCTTGGATTACGTAATTTTAACAATTTTGTAATCCCCCTACCTAAGGACCATGACCATGAAGTTTGGTGACTATAGGCCCAATGGTTACCGAGGACAAGACGTTTGAAAATGTTCACGGACGACGGACGACGGACGGACGGACACATTGCGGTAACAATAGCGCTAGCTCAGATGAGCTTCGCTCAGGTGAGCTAAAAATAATAGTAAAATAGTATGTTAGATGTGGTAGGCAATCAGACGATTAGGGTAAAACTATTGATATGATGAACAATATAAATGACTCCGCAAGTGAAGTAACATTGAAGTGTTTGCCGGCAAAGTCGATACAGTCCAGTAGGATGTGATGCACGGTAAATGCGCTGTGGAATGCTTGATCTTATGGAACGCCAAATCTACATAAACTCAAATATATATTGCTAGCAACAAATATTTGGAGCTAGCAATAAATATTTGGAGAGCTCTCGAAATCATTTTGTCGTCGTCGTCCGTGAACATTTTCAAACGTCTTCTCCTCGGTAACCATTGGGCCTATGGTCACCAAACTTCATGGTCATGGTCCTTAGGTAGGGGGATTACAAAATTGTTAAAATGACGTCATTACGTAATCCAAGATGGCCACCGTCTAAAAATAGCACAAATTCTTAAAAAATCTTCTTCTCAAGAACCGCCAACCGGATTTCGACAAAACTTGGTAGGAATGATCGATGTACATTGCTCTTTCAAAGTTGTTAAAATGGTGACCCTGGGGTCAAAAATGGGCGTGGCCCATGGGGTCCAATTGGGGTTAAATTTTATTTTTGACTGAATATGGTCATTTCATATATCAAATTGAAGGTATCAATGAGGCGATCACTGGTGCATTTTTTGTCGAAATCGGATTGTTATGTCATCCAAGATGGCCGCCGAAAGGTCAAAAGGTCGTTCTTTTATTAGAGATTTCAAAATTCTTCTTCACATGAACCGCTTGGCCTATGGTAGCCAAACTTAAAAGTTATGGTCCATGGGTGAAGCCTTTTCAGATTTGTTAAAATGGAGGTCATCGCTAATCCAAGATGACCGCCGTCTAAAAATAGCATAAATTCTTAAAAAATCTTCTTCTCATGAACCGCTAGCCGGATTTCGACGAAACTTGGTAGGAATGATCGATGTACATTGCTCTTTGAAAGTGGTTAAAATGGTGACCCCGGGGTCAAAAATGGGCGTGGCCCGTGGGGTCAAATTTTATTTTTGACTGAACATGGTCATGTCATATATCAAATTGAAGGTATCAATGAGGCGATCACTCTGGTGCATTTTCTGTCGAAATCGGATTGTTATGTCATCCAAGATGGCCGCCGAAAGGTGAAAAGGTCGTTCTTTTATTAGAGATTTCAAAATTCTTCTTCACATGAACCGCTTGGCCCATGGTAGCCAAACTTAAAAGTTATGGTCCAAGTGTGAAGCCTTTTCAGATTTGTTAAAATAGGATGGTCATCTGCTAATCCAGAGCTGGCCGCCGTCTAGCATAAATTCTTAAAAAATCTTCTTCTCATGAACCGCTAGCCGGATTTCGACGAAACTTGGTAGGAATGATCGAAGTACAATGATCTTTTAAAGTTGTTAAAATGGTGACCCCGGGGTCAAAAATGGGCGTGGCCCATGGGGTCAAATTTTATTTTTGACCGAATATGGTCATGTTATATATCAAATCGAAGGTATCAATGAGGCGATCACTCTGGTACGTTTGTTGTCCAAATCGGATTGTTATTTCATCCAAGATGGCCGCAGAAATGTCAAAAGGTCGTTCTTTTATTAGAGATTTCAAAATTCTTCTTCACATGAACCGCTTGGCCCATGGTAGCCAAACTTAAAAGTTATGGTCCATGGGTGAAGCCTTTTCAGATTTGTTAAAATGGAGGTCATCGCTAATCCAAGATGGCCGCCGTCTAAAAATAATAGCTTAAATCTTAAAAAATCTTCTCATGAACCGCTAGCCGGATTTCGACGAAACTTGGTAGGAATGATCGATGTACATTGCTCTTTCAAAGTTGTTAAAATGGTGACCCCGGGGTCAAAAATGGGCGTGGCCCGTGGGGTCAAATTTGGGTCAAATTTTATTTTTGACTGAATATGGTCATGTCATATATCAAATTGAAGGTATCAATGAGGCGATCACTCTGGTGCAATATTTGTCGGAATCGGATGATTATGTCATCCATGATGGCCACCAAAAGGTCCATTTATTCAAGATTTTTAACGTCTTTTTCTCAGGAACCACATGGCCGATGCTGGGTGAAGCATTTTCAGATTTTGTAAAATGAGAGTCATCGCTTAATCCAAGATGACCGCCATCTAAAAATAGCACAATTTTTTTAAAACACATGAACTCAATGTCACATTCTCCTCTGGTGTTCATGGAGTCAGGTGAGCGAATTAGGGCCATCATGGCCCTCTTGTTTAATGTTTTGATGCAAAATGGAAATATTTGTACATGAAATAAAGGGAGAATACCGCGATTCACTTATGCTAGTAAGCAAAGGAATATAATGCACTTTTATAATGGCTAAATGGGAATGATGATTTTTAATTGAAATACTCATAAAAACAGTAGAACCTCTCTAATGTTGACATCCAAGGAGACAGTGTGTGAAAACTGTTATGTCAACTAGTATAATTATATATTTATATACGGTAGTAATATATAATTTAAATATATAAACTACCAATATTTTAAAACTAATACTGCATTAATATGTATATGTGGCTGTGACTGGATAAATGGGGCTTATCGAAATTGTGACCAGTGTAGGTTCCGATTAAATAGATCCCTTCTGTAGCCTGGTAACGACCTACATTGCTTGTTCGAAGCATGACTGGGGGTTTCATTTATGGAATGACTATCTACACTGGTCGCAAAACCCATAAACCACATTTCTCCAGTCACAACCACATTATGTGCGATATGCAATCATGATAACTTAAAGTTAGACAACTGAGACATAATTAATGAGTCTCGGTAGTCTCCGTTTATAATAATGCTATATTAATCGTTTTCCCGCAGAAATATGTGCTTTATTCTTTCTATGTTTAGGTCAAAATGTGGTTATTATATGATATACTAATGATATATTGTAGAACAAGAAACGAGGCAAAGCCACGAAGGCCAGGTTTTTTCCAAGCATGGACACTTGGATAACATAATTATACCAACTTTTTGTAGACTAGATGGCCGTGGCCTGCATGTCACGCCTTGGGGCGAGGCATGGACACTAAAAAAATAGATATAGTAGATGGAAAAACTTTAACGAAACAACTTTAACCGGACACACGGACGTACGGACGGACGGACGGACGGACGTATGCCAAAATGCCGACGATATCGCGCTTTCCGCAAGCGGGTGCGACAATGATGATAAACACCCATGTGAAGTATCAAGGTAATGGGTGAAGCAGTTGCAGAGATATAGTACACGAACAAACTTTAACAAATAAATTCAAAGTAATTTGACCTTGACATTGCGCACAGGGGCCGCACGGTTGGGGGTTAGAATGAAAATATGGACGATGATAAACACCCATGTGAAGTTTCAAGGTAATGGGCGAAGCAGTTGCAGAGATATAGTATAACAAAAAAGTTTTAACCAAAAAATTTAACCAGACGTACGTTAAAAAGTTAACGTTGAAAATGGCTAAGTTAATTACGTAGAAATAATAGGTGAAGGTAAAAGAATGGTCACATGTTGGATAGTTGTATGTGGTAGGCACCCCTTGGTTATGAAGCTGTGAAAGTTTGGTTGTCCTAGGTGGTACAGTACCAAAGATATGGACTTAAACACGAAAACTTAACATTGTAAACGCGAAAACTTAACATTGAAAATGGCTAAGTTGACTGCGCGGAAAAAATGGGTGAAGTTAAAAAAAAAAGTAACATGTTGGATAGTGATATGTGGTGGGCACCCCTTGATTATGAAGCTGTGAAAGTTTGGTGGTCCTAGGTGGTACAGTACCAAAGAAATGGACTTAAACACGAAAACTTAACATTGAAAACGCGAAAACATAACATTGAAAATGGCTAAGTCGACTGCGCGGAAAAAATGGGTGAAGTTAAAAAAAAAGTAACATGTTTGATAGTGATATGTGGTGGGCACCCCTTGATTATGAAGCTGTGAAAGTTTGGTGGTCCTAGGTGGTACAGTAACAAAGAAATGGACTCAAACACGAAAACTTAACATTGATTGTGGACGCCGCCCGCCCGCCCGACTTTCGCCAATCCAATAGCCTGGATTTTTTTTCCAAAAACCTGGCTAAAAAGTATATAATATAATCATAAATGTTATTTTTAATGAAGATTTGGGTATATTTGGGTAAATCGTGCTGCGTAATTCAATGCGTAATTCAATAATTCAGGGAGACATCGTTTTAATAGTTTCAAGCGATTTAATGCTAGCTCCAAATAATATATATGTTGCTAGCTGGAAATGAATTAGAGATAGCTCGAAATGATTTCGAGAGCTCTCCAAATGATTTCGAGAGCTCTCAAAATGATTTAGAGATAGCTCCCAATGATTTAGAGAGCTCTCCAAATCAAAGTTATATAATGCTCGCTACAAATGATTTCGAGACCTCTCTAAATGATTTCGAGATATCATTAATTGATTTCGAGAGCTCTCCAAATCCAAATGATTTCGGGAGCTCTCCAAATGATTTAGAGATAGCTCCAAATGATTTAGAGAGCTCTCCAAATCAAGTTATATAATGCTCGCTACAAATGATTTCGAGAGCTCTCTAAATGATTTCGAGATATCATTGATTGATTTCGAGAGCTCTCCAAATGATTTCGAGAGCTCTCCAAATGATTTAGAGATAGCTCCAAATGATTTCGAGAGCTCTCCAAATCAAAGTTATATAATGCTCGCTACAAATGATTTCGAGAGCTCTAAATGATTTCGAGATATCAATAATTTGATCGAGAGCTACCTCAAAATATATGATTTCGAGCTCTCCAAAATTTCGAGAGCTCTCCAAATCAAATGTTATATAATGCTCGCTCCAAATGATTTCGAGAGCTCTCCAAATGATTTCGAGATATCATTAATTGATTTCGAGAGCTCTCCAAATGATTTCGAAAGCTCTCCAAATATTTATTGCTAGCTCCAAATATTTGTTGCTAGCAATATATATTTGAGTTTATGTAGATTTGGCGTTCCATATGATCTGAATAAGCCACGTTTACTGTGCTTGCAATCAGCGTAGACCCAGACTAGCATGCACCAGCGCGGTCTAATCAGGGTATTCACTGTTAGCCATTCAGCGAAGCAATTTTATCAGGTAACCTGCCCTGTATTGACCGAATACGTACTGACTGATAACATATTGTTGTATGAGGCATTGACCTGATATCAACATCCGGGTTACAACAAAGTGAAAACGGAGGTTCCATTGGTCGGTTGACGTCACGTGACGTTACCGAATGACGTCAGTGTAAGGACGCAACGTAAACAAGTCCTCGTTCTGTCCATAGATAACGACGTCATCTGTGGTAATTTTCGAGCATAAAACGTTACCTGATAAATAGAGATAGCTATGTCGTCGCCACGATAATAGCTAAGGTCATTTAAGGCGCTCCAAGGCCGGGTCAATGGGTTCAGTACTAAACCCATATATTACCTGTGCAAATGGGGGGAAAATCCCAAAATCAGAACTGAATATGTTCAATAATTGGCATAAATGTTTACCATGTCGCGGTGATCAGTGTATCGCGCGCAACACCCACATGTCTACGTCCAAGATCAAGGTCGCTAGAGGGCAAAGGTCGAATTTTGATGAGCTTCGTTTGTGGGGGTATATCATCACTACTGTGATAGGTCTGGTTATAAGCAGCCGAACATATTTTAATCGTTATGAAAGCAAAATTGTGTAACAGTATGGTGCGCCGTGTAATCGTGTGCGATATGTCTGCCGAAATTTATTTAACTTTTAATTGTGGATGTTTTTTATATGGGCAACCGAAAAAAACACACAACCGGTACCGCTGCTAAACATTCGGCTATTTTACATCATAATTACTCCACCCACTATGTGTTGACAACATGAAAATACCAATGGAATCTGTATTTAGTGTTATACAATTCATTTGAAAGTTAAACTAATATTAATAACCCAGGTTGTTTACTTTACTAATAGCAAGACGATTATGTTATAAATCTACATATATCCACCATATATATATTAATATATGGTTGCATCTCCACGCGATATTTAAATGATTCAAGCGCGAATAATTAATTTAGTCGTACTTAGATCACGGTTCGTCCGCATGTCGCTCGCACGTTATCATATTTGCTTAAACGGATGGCACTTACTGAGACAGTCAGTTTAATATATACACCCCACAAGTTTTATAATTATTTTTAAGGGTGTTTTGCGTTCGATAAAAGCGTGCTGTGTATGGATATGTGTGACTGTGACTGCAGGGCGTATTGTATTTTCTTTATAACTTTAGATATTAGTCCACTAGTATACTTTTTTTTTGTAGCTTATATTTAACGGCGGCACTGACCTTGCATGCCGTCTCCCAAGAATGGGAGAAAGAACGGAGGTATAGATTTTTGAGAGAAGCCGGTAATTCGTATTTACAGAGCAATTACGAATTATCGGTACCCATTTACAGCTGGGTGAATTGGAGCAGTGTGGATAAATTGTCTTGCTCAAGGACACAACGCACGCCGCTAGTCAGGCTCGAACCCACGCAGTCCGACACACTAACCATTACGCTACGGCGCTCCACTAGCATACACCATGTACGTGTCCTAATATAAGGTAAAACATATCCTTTCCAGGAAACGAATAAGTGCATGATTATGAAAGTATTCAACCACGTTTAAACATTACAATGAATATTGTTAATACATAATTACAAATTAATAACACAATCAATTACAGTGACTCGAGACACTGTCGTTATGCAACTGAGACAGGAATATATTTTAAAATTATTTAATTAAACCCGTGGCCCCACTTGAATAATTATTTTTATTTATATAAAGTATGATTATTTCACATCAAAATTGTAGGAAGAAAATAGTTGCATACATTTTTATTTCTGAGAAACACATTTGTCAGGAGTTATCTCCCATGATCTGAAAAATGGATCTTTACATTCTATATAGTTAGCATAAAATGTCAATATACACGTCAGCTAGTGGTATATGAATGTTTATTTTGCAGGAAAAATGGCATATGTTTGGGATGGAATAAGGAAATGTTATTCCCATATTAAAACCTTGGATGTGGGTATGCCCTTTTAACAATTATCTATGCTGTCGTCTATACACATGATGGATGCTTTCTTAACTGGATAGCGAACAGTGTAGACCCTGATAAGACGACTGCGACGATGCGTAGGCTGATCTGGGGCTTCACTGACCGCCCGACAGATAATATTTTTTTTTTTCTCCAATCACAAACACATTTCAATGTACCGTGCTAATTTTGCACACGATTTTACACACGTGACGTCGATTGGAAAGGCAGCAAATGGCACAAAATTGAGCAAAGACGTCATGTATACGGCCGTGAATAAATTGTACTTTCCTAGTAATTTGACTTAATGGAAATAAACGCTTGTTTGGGTTTGATTGGCTCCTATGTGAGAAGAGAGCGGGTGTCACATACTCGGGGGTCTGTGGAAAACATATAATTACATAGACAATCTTCAATAATGTAAACTACACGATCATTATGACGATAAAAGGTCGTCCATTACGGTGTGTTTTCAGGTTTTCAGAGGGCCTTAACACACTGGGTGTGTTGAACGCCATACAGACACACGGCGACACCATGAGGCCATGCTTCGTTCATTCAGTCCAACCTTTGACGGCCGATGACAACCTTCGGTTGTACAATGGAATGGAATGGAATGGAATGGTGCTTAACGGCCCATCAACACAAAAGAGTATCATTTAGGGCCAAGCAATGTAGATGAAGAATAAAAAGAATAGTAAAATAGTATGTTACATGTAATAATCAATCAGATGATAAGGTAAAAATACCAATATGACAAATAATATAAATGAACAACGTGTATAGAATTATAAAAGTATAATAATGAGAAACATGTATACAATGATAAAATTAAATTTTCCGATACAAGTTAGTTTCATGTAGAAAGTGAAGCAAACCTTCAATGCTCTCCACCTGGAATAGCTCCGCAAGTGAAGTAACATTGAAGTGTTTGCCTCGAATATCGGCAAAATCGATACAGTTCAGTAGGCTGTGTTGCACGGTAAATGCGCTGTGGCATGGAATACACCATGGACGCGGCTCACCTTTGAGCATATACGAATGCGTTAGTCGTGTATGTCCAATGCGCAATCGACTAAGGACAACTTCATCCCGGCGTACATGTCTGTAGCCAGGAGTCCATTCGCCCAGAGTCGGTTTCACAGCATGAAGTTTATTATCTGTGAGCAGATCCCACTGAATCTGCATTGTATCGGAGATGAATGAGTTGATGGATGATTTAAAATCATGATAGCAAACAGGAAAATGAGAAGTTGGTAGATCCAGGGCGGCCTTGGCAGCACTATCTGCCCTGTCATTGCCCTTGATACCAGTATGACTGGGTAGCCAACAAAAAATAATGTCCTTGCCAGACGAAAGTAAAATATGGTGTAGCTCCATGATTTGGCGGATAAGTGGATGTTCAAGCTTCATGTTGTACAAAGCTTGTAGTGAAGATAATGAATCGGAAAATAAAATGAATTGCTTTCTCCAAGATATTTTCGCGAAATCAAGAGCCAGTAAAATCGCCCTCAATTCCGCAGAAAATATCGAAGATTTGTCTGGGAGTCTGGATTGAAGATCTCCCTCAGGGACAGCGGCAGCAGATGCTACCCGGTCCCCGATCTTTGAGCCATCAGTAAAAAGCGGAGTGTATGTATTGTATCTGTCTTTTACCTCAAGAAAAAGTGATTTAAAAATGGATGGATCAGTTGCTGCTTTCGTGTGCTGACTAAGATCGAAGATCACCTTGGGCTGCTCCAACTGCCACGGTGGAGTATCTGGAACAGCGTATTTGGCAATGTGATCCAGATCCAAACCAGCATCGTGTATCAAAGGATCCATTCTCTTGCCGAATGGTGGTTTGAAGCTTGGTTTCTTATCGAATACAGCATCTGTAGTTCGATGAAAGACAGTGTTATAAGCTGGATTAGATGGATTGGATTGTAGTTTAGTGGCGTATTGCAAAGATAATTTGGTGCGTCTGTAATGGAGAGAAGGTTCATTTGCTTCGGCATATAAGCTCTGTGCGTTAGACGTACGGAATGCACCCAGGCAGAGTCGTAAGCCTTGGTGATGTATTGGATCGAGCGTCCGAAGATCGGATTTACTGGCAGACCCATATACAGTGCATCCGTAGTCTAGTTTTGAGCGAACATGTGCGATGTAAAGGCGGTGTAGCACCTTCCGGTCTGCACCCCAGTCATGATTTGCTACCACTCGCATTAAATTGAGTGCTTTCTGGCATTTAGCTTTCAAGTATCGTAAATGGGGTTTAAAAGTGAGTTTAGGATCAAAGATAAGACCAAGAAATTTCTGCTCCCGAACAACTGGGATGGGATGTGTTCCCAGTTTAAGTTCGGGATCAGGGTGAAGACCACGTCTTTTGCAAAAATGCATGCAGTTAGTTTTAGATTTCGAAAACTTAAAGCCGTTTTCTGTGGTCCACTTGTTTATTCTATTGAGGCTCAGTTGTAATTGGCGCTCAATAGTATGCATGTTCTTTGATTTGTAACATATTAAAACATCATCGACATATAAAGAACAGTCAACACCTGGTTGCAGGCATTTTACAATATTATTCAGTTTAATGCTAAAAAGGGTAACAGACAATATACTTCCCTGCGGTACACTCGGTTGTACAAACCTCGCCTCGTGCTGATTTCATTTGAGGGACCTTGATCATTTCCGTCCAGCAGATGACGTTAATTTACTATATATATTCATTGCAAGGTCGATAACTGCAATTTTATATTGAGCGAAGTCCCTGGAAATACACTATCAACAAGGGCCACTATTTCGCAGTTTAAACAGGGGAGGTCGGCTATGTGTCGGGTAATGTTGCCACCCCGTTTGGTTATGCCGGTTATTTGGTAGGCAAACAGGCCCCTATTTGTAGGTTATGCGGGGGCCCCTATATGACAGGTAACGTTGCCAACCCTAATGATCTATAGAGCAAACACATCGATATTATACATCGTCAGTAAACATTTCCCGTGATAGTGAATACCACCGGTATGCCTATATTTAAAGGGATATATACGGGGATATATATAGGTACATTCAACAGTTTGTAGCCAGAGACAACGATTTAAAGTTGACACTGAAACACAGTACATAAACAATGAGCACTTTTTTAAAATTGGTACATCTCTGTAAATATTTATTTAATCTTCACAAATTATGGCATACATATCGGTTATTATATTGGGTACAAGGCTATTATATTTTTGTACCGAAAGTAAAAATGTGTTGTTGCCATGGAGAGTATGACATCACTAGGTCAAACTTGAAAAAATACCATTGTAATTAGCTCTATAAAACTGCTGTAAAATTATACTTTCTGTTACAAAAATGCATTTGTTATATCATAAATATCTTTAAATAATAACATACAATTAAAAGACTGTATTCATCATCTAAAATGGACATTATATGTTTCATGTTTGTCTGTATTACGTCGATATAGACATGTAATTTTGTCACGGTCGTTTTCAATGAGGATTTATCCCGTCAAAACAGTGCATATGTGACGTGAAACACGGTGCCGTGAAACATTTTTGATATCCAGTCAATACTATTTTTGCATTCTACAGCCATTTGTAGGTGTTGACGGGATAAATAGAATAGTAGGTTAGTGCCGTGAATGGGAAAACATATCTGGCGCGGCACGGAAACGGGATGTGCTCGGCAGAGCCTCGCCCATCCAGTTTCCTGAGCCTTGCCAGATATTTTTTTCCATCCACGGCACTAACCTACTATTCTCTATAACCCTTCGTATTTTGCACGAGTTTGCAGTACATGATGCCTAAGCTGCAAACTGAATAGATTTACTGTCCAGCCAAGTTCTGTTCGTATTAAACAGACACCATGGATATGTTTAATATAAAATGACTTGCAATTACACTTACTTGTAGCACTGCCATAAGGCAGAACTGCACGATGTTCTTAACCAACTCACTCCGTGAGAAAACGAGGTCTTCTTTCAGGTCCTTCAACAAATACATCCAATATTGTATGTGTTGCCTTCGCAGATAGCCCCACTATAATTCAATCCTTTGATTCTGAGTGCTTGCTCCAGCAATGTAAGCCATCGTGTTCTCGTTCCGTTTGAACTGATGTTGCATTTGTCGAACCAACACATTTTCAGTCCCGAAATCACGCCGGACTATACAATTACCCGGGGAGTATTGTTAGTGTTATATACATTCAACCACATTATATTTCTGCTGAAACCACATATACAGCCGTGTATATACAGTCCGTAAGGTTTGAGCTTATCATACCCATCGATATGCCATATGAACTTTGGACCAGATGAAAAGTAAGATCGTCTTGTAAATCGCCTGGCAGTCCGTTGATGAACACCTGTTGAATACACAATATAAGAGAACAATAATAAAAAATGAGATGTTATCCACAATTTCTTCGGGGTATTTGCAACAGTATTCGTCCTCCGTCCGTACACAATATAAGAGAACAATAATAAAAAAGGAGATGTTATCCACAATTTCTTCGGGGTATTTGCAACAGTATTCGTCCTCTGTCCGCATCTTGCCTCACTAATTTCCCCTGCACCTCCACTGTATCGTATTAACGAACAAAAGTGCCGCAAGTCACAAAATACGCCCGTCGAATAAGGGCCAGACAGCGAAGATGCAGAAATGTTAAGCTGTCACCAAGGCAAGAAACATTAATGAGAATTTGAAAGTCTATAGCATTATTTCTTCATCTCGTTGTGCTAAACATGTATACTAATTTAGGCAGAGATAGACAAGTAGAGTGTAAAGTAGAAATGATAGGGAATTGGATACAATAATGTAGAAACTAGAAATGTGGCCTGTCGGCACACGAATGCCCCCGCTGGCAGCCAAAGAAAACGAGGCATATTTGATTACAAGCCATTTACCCGAGTACGGACGGACGCCGATAACACTATATGCCCCACTCACCATTCGGTTGTGGGGGCATAAAAAGGTGAAGGTCAAAGGTGAAGCTCGAAGTACTGGGTGGTGGAGTGTGTAGGACATGTTCATATGTATCATGTGTATAAATATTTAAGCGATTGGAATAAGTATTGAGAAGTTATTGTAGGATTGAGAAACGTGCACGTAGATTTGTCCCAAAGTGCTAAGTAAACATTTACAGTAGAAAAGGTGAAGGTCAAAGGTCAAGGTCGAAGTACTGGGTGGTGGAGTGTGTAGGGCATGTTCATATGTATCATGTGTATAAATATTTAAGGGATTGGCAACAGTATTGAGAAGTTAGTGTAGGATTGAGAAACGTGCACGTAGATTTGTCCCAAAGTGCTAAGTAAACATTTAAAGTAGAAAAGGTGAAGGTCAAATGTGAAGGTTGAAGTACTGGGTGGTGGAGTGTGTAGGGCATGTTCATATGTATCATGTGTATAAATATTTAAGCGATTGGCAAAAGTATTGAGAATTTATTGTGTAGGATTGAGAACGTGCACGTATATTTGTCCCAAAGTGCTAAGTAAACATTTAAAGTAGAAAAGGTGAAGGTCAAAGGTGAAGGTCGAAGTACTGGGTGGTGGAGTGTGTAGGGCATGTTCATATGTATCATGTGTATAAATATTTAAGGGATTGGCAAAAGTATTGAGAAGTTATTGTAGGATTGAGAAACGTGCACGTAGATTTGTCCCAAAGTGCTAAGTAAACATTTAAAGTAGAAAAGGTGAAGGTCAAAGGTCAAGGTCGAAATACTGGGCGGTGGAGTGTGTAGGGCATGTTCATATGTATCATGTGTATAAATATTTAAGGCATTGGCAAAAGTATTGAGAAGTTATTGTAGGATTGAGAAACGTGCACGTAGATTTGTCCCAAAGTGCTAAGTAAACATTTAAAGTAGAAAAGGTGAAGGTCAAAGGTGAAGGTCGAAGTACTGGGGGGTGGAGTGTGTAGGGCATGTTCATATGTATCATGTGTATACATATTTAAGCGATTGGCAAAAGTATTGAGAAGTTAGTGTAGGATTGAGAAACGTGCACGTAGATTTGTCCCAAAGTGCCAAGCAAACATTTAAAGTGGAAAAGGTCAAGGCCAAAGGTCAAGGTCGAAGTACTGTGGGGTGGAGTGTGTAAGGGATGTTCATATGTATCACGTGTATAAATATTGACATAATATGTGAAGCCATGTAGAAGATACTAAATAGTATAATATCGGGACGTACGGACGGACGGGACGGACGTACGGACGGACGCCGGTAACACTATATGCCCCCGTACCTTTCGGTAGCGGGGGCATAAAAATGGCTAAGTTAAAACGGTGATATTTTTGTTAACAAATATTTTTTCGTCATAAAAACACCAAGGTGCACATCTTCAATATGTGTAGAAGACGTGTGTATAGTTTCAGAACGATCGACTGAACAGTTTCGGAGGAGTTGTGTACACAAACTCTGTACTGTATATAGAAATGTATAGAAAAATGAAGAAGAAATGGCTAAGTTAAAAAGGCGATATTTTTGTTACAAAAATATGTTTTCGGCATAAAAACACCAAGGTGCACATCTTCAATATGTGTAGAAGACGTGTGTATAGTTTCAGAACGATCGACTGAACAGTTTCGGAGGAGTTGTGTACACAAACTATGTACTGTATATAGAAATGTATAGAAAAATGAAGAAGAAATGGTTAAGTTAAAAAGGCGATATGTTTGTTACAAAAATATGTTTTCGGCATAAAAACACCAAGGTGCACATCTTCAATATGTGTAGAAGACGTGTGTATAGTTTCAGAACGATCGACTGAACGGTTTCGGAGGAGTTGTGTACACAAACTCTGTACTGTATATAGAATTGTATAGAAAAATGTAGAAAAAATGACTAAGTTTAAAAGGTAATATATTTGTTAAAAAATATTTTTTCGCCATAAAAACACCAAGGTGCACATCTTCAATATGTGTAGAAGACGTGTGCATAGTTTCAGATCGATCGACTCAAAGGTTTCGGAGGAGTTGTGTACACAAACTCTGTACCGTATATAGAAATGTATAGACAAATGAAGAAAAAATGGCTAAGTTAAAAAGGCGATATTTTTGTTACAAAATATTTTTTCGCCATAAAAACATCAAGGTGCACATCTTCAATATGTGTAGAAGACGTGTGTATAGTTTCAGATCGATCGACTGAACGGTTTCGGAGGAGTTGTGTACACGAACTATGTGCTTTTTCTTCAGCCGCCCGCCCGCCGCCCGCCCCGCCCCGCCCCGCCCGCCGTGCGGTAAAACATAATACGTACCGTTTTTTAAAAACGGTCGTATAAAAACACTTTGAACGTTCAGACATAAAAGTAATATAATTTGATGCTTTGACACAAATAATACCAGAACAGGGCAAACAATGATTCAATAATATATGAAACGTACCTGTAGGATCGTAGGGGAATTTGGGGGAATATGGGCCGTTGGGGGAATATGGGCCACTTTTCATTTGTATTGCTACATACGTACTATAGTCCACTTGGTTTGCAAGATTATATTTCAGAAACAATAAGTGGTCCCTTCCATTTCCGGTTTTGAAGTTGAAGCGCGCCAAAGTTCGAACAAGGTATATTTTATTTGTTTATTGGCATTTACACTGGGGAAACCAATACGAAAATATATTACTGATGTAAAAATCAGTTCAGTGGCCTTAACAGATAATACGAATACTCGTCATGCCCTGTGTTGTAGTTAGCATTGATTACCTAAACCGTGACCTTCATTTCAAAATGGATACAAGCGTTTCGTTGACTTGGACCTAGGGAGCAATCATTTTCATATTGCATTAGTACATGTAGTATCGGGGTAATATGGGCCGGGTGGTCCATATTACCCCGACAGCATTTTCATATAACTTTCTCAAACAAATCATACCATGCACATATAAATATGCTGTTTCATGAACGATATATAGGCGCTTAAATGTATGCACAGTCCCAGACTGCTTTCATGTGTTTTAAAGACTATTAAAACAAGAATATATTGTTTCCAGTGCCAAACCATGCCGAGACACTACACTCGAAAATCCGACCGAGGAAGCTGGACTTTCGGCCTGCTTCAACAGACCAGACCGCTCATGCTGTCAATGCAAAGATATACTCAATCAGGAAGGCAGCATCCGTGTTCGATATTCCAAGAACAACGTTAGCGCGTCAGTTTAAGACCGACGTGAAGGATCATGTTCCTCTGGGCTGGAAGCCTGTCCTCACATGCGAGCAGGAGACTGGATTATGCAAGCACATAAACATGATGGAAAATGTGTTATTCGGGCTTTCTACCGACGATGTTCGATCGTTAACATACCAGTAATACCATACCTGTGAATTAAATGATATCGATCATCCGTTCAGTGCGACGAAAAGAAGGCGGGTTGGGACTGGCTGAGTGGTTTTCTGAACAGACACCCAGATGTTAAACTGAGAACACCAGAGTCATTTGCTAGAGCAACGGGTTTCAACAAACCCAAGGTACAGCGTTTTTTCGACAAAATGGGGTCCATAATAGACAGGGAAAATCTTCGGCATGTCACATATATAATATGGATGAAACCGGTATGAACACTGGGCAAAAGCCACGAAAGGTGTTAGCGGAGAGTGGGAAAAGAAATGTGGCGTTTCTGACCAGTTCAGAACGGGGCAAATATATAACAGCCGTATGTGCCATGAATGCAAGTGGTGATTATGTTCCGCCTATGCTGATATTCCCACGAGTTCGCATGAAGAACGAAATAATGAAAGGTGCACCTGCAAACGCGTTGGGAAAGTGTTATCCGTCTGGGTACATTGACAGTCAGCTCTTTTTGGATTATCTCAAGAATTTTGTGAGTTACGTGAAATGCAACAAAGATCGAAAAGTACTCCTAATCTTGGATGGCCATAAGAGTCATACTAACAATTTGGAAGCCATTAACTATGCTAGAGATAACGGAGTTGTTCTTCTGTCGCTTCCCCCACATACAACAAACAAGTTGCAGCCGTTGGATGTTGCATTGTTCAAGCCACTAAACACATTTTATTATGAGGCATGCACAAATTACATGAGGTCTCACCCTGGTGAAACCATTAGTGAATGGAACGTTTCGGAAGTGTTCAACACGGGCTACATTAAAGCGGCATCCATCAAAACGGCGGTGAATGGGTTCAAAGCTTGCGGAATCTACCCATTCAATCCGAACGTATTTGAAGACTCCGACTTCGCACCATCTACAGTCACGGACCGACCATTGATCGCGGAAGACGATGTCCACACCGATGAAATGACGCCTGATCCCGCAGTTGACACACTACCGCATACAACTGAAACGATTGAGACTGGTCCACCAGCTAGTGTTGACCCACAGCCCTCGACATCGGCGGCCGTTGACCCACAGCCCTCAACATCGGCGGTCGTTGAACCATAGCCCTCGACATCGGCGGCCGTTGAACCACGACCCCACATGACCCGTCCAGCCACGGTATCATTTGCACATATTCTACCAGTGCCTAAAAAGCTGGCATCCAAAGCCAAAACTCGGCGGTCCTCTGCAGCGGAGGAACTCACCAGTTCTCCGTATAGGCGTCAGATAATAGATGTAAAACCTGCATCTGCAAAGAAACCATGTAGGAGTAGAAAGGGTAAACAGCCCGCAAAAAAGTATCGTACTGTCACGAAGAAGACTAAGAAACAAGCTAGTGACAGTGACGACGATGAATGGCCATGTATCATATGTTGTGAGCCGTTTAGTAATAGCAGGCCCGGTGAGCAATGGGTAAAGTGTGTACAGTGTAAGCGATGGGCACATGTTGAGTGCACTGCAATGTTGTCTGCGTCCTCAGTTTACGTGTGCCATAACTGCGACAGCGACGACGAATTATTTGTCTAGTCGCCAGCCATACATGCATATCCATGGAATGGAATGGTGCTTAACGGCCCATCAACACAAAAGAGTATCACTTAGGGCCAAGCAATGTAGATGAAGAATAAAAATAATAGAAAAATAGTACGTTACATGTGGTAATCAATCCTTGCCAGACGAAAGTAAATTATGGTGTAGCTCCATGATTTGGCGGATAAGTGGATGTTCAAGCTTCATGTTGTACAAAGCTTGTAGTGAAGATAATGAATCGGAAAATAAAATGAATTGCTTTCTCCACGATATTTTCGCGAAATCAAGAGCAAGTAAAATCGCCCTCAATTCCGCAGAAAATATCGAAGATTTGTCTGGGAGTCTGGATTGAAGATCTCCCTCGGGGACAGCGGCAGCAGATGCTACCCGGTCCCCGATCTTTGAGCCATCTTCGGCATATAAGCTTTGTGCGTTAGACGTACGGAATGCACCCAGGCAGAGTCGTAAGCCTTGGTGATGTATTGGATCGAGCGTCCGAAGATCGGATTTACTGGCAGACCCATATACAGTGCATCCGTAGTCTAGTTTTGAGCGAACATGTGCGATGTAAAGTCATGATTTGCTACCACTCGCATTAAGTTGAGTGCTTTCTGGCATTTAGCTTTCAAGTATCGTAAATGGGGCTTAAAAGTGAGTTTAGGATCAAAGATAAGACCAAGAAATTTCTGCTCCCGAACAACTGGGATGGGATGTGTTCCCAGTTTAAGTTCGGGATCAGGGTGAAGACCGCGTCTTTTGCAAAAATGCATGCAGTTAGTTTTAGATTTCGAAAACTTAAAGCCGTTTTCTGTGGTCCACTTGTTTATTCTATTGAGGCTCAGTTGTAATTGGCGCTCAATAGTATGCATGTTCTTTGATTTGTAACATATTAAAAAAATCATCGACATATAAAGAACAGTCAACACCTGGTTGCAGGCATTTTACAATATTATTCAGTTTAATGCTAAAAAGGGTAACAGACAATATACTTCCCTGCGGTACACCCATTTCCTGTTCATGGGGATCAGAAAGGGTTGTACCGACTCGGACTTGGAATTGTCTGTCTTTCAAACAAGAAACGAGGCAAAGCCACGAATGGAATGGAATGGAATGGTGCTTAACGGCCCATCAACAAAAAAAGAGTATCATTTAGGGCCAAGCAATGTAGATGAATACAAATAATAGTAAAATAGTATCTTACATGTGGTAATCAATCAGATGATAAGGTAACAATATTAATATGATAAACAATATAAATGAAAAACGTGTATAGAATTATAAAATTATAGAAATGAGAATGGAATGGAATGGTGCTTAACGGCCCATCAACACAAAAGAGTATAATTTAGGGCCAAGCAATTTAAATGAAGAATAAAAATAATAGTAAAATAGTATGCAATATGTGATTAGGGTAAAAATATTAATATGATGAACAATATATATATAGAAATATAAAACGTGTATAGAAATATAAAATTATTGAAATATGAGACATGTATGCAATGATAAAATTAAATCTTCCGATACAAGTTAGTTTCATGTAGAAAGTGAAGCAAACCTTCAATGTTCTCCACCTGGAATAGCTCCGCAAGTGAAGTAACATTGAAGTGTTTGCCTAGAATATCGGCAAAATCGATACAGTCCAGTAGGATGTGTTGCACGGTAAATGCGCTGTGGCATGGAATACACCATGGACGCGGCTCACCTTTGAGCATAGAAATGAGAAACATGTATACAATGATAAAATTATATTCCGATACAAGTTAGTTTCATGTAGAAAGTGAAGCAAACCTTCAATGTTCTCCACCTGGAATAGCTCCGCAAGTGAAGTAACATTGAATGGAATGGAATGGAATGGTGCTTAACGGCCCATCAACACAAAAGAGTATCATTTAGGGCCAAGTAATGTAGATGAAGAATAAAAATAATAGTAAAATAGTATGTTACATGTGGTAATCAATCAGATGATAAGGTAAAAATATTAATATGATAAACAATATAAATGAAAAACGTGTATAGAATTATAAAAATATATAAATGAGAAACATGTATACAATGATAAAATTAAATTTTCCGATACAAATTAGTTTCATGTAGAAAGTGAAGCAAACCTTCAATGTTCTCCACCTGGAATAGCTCCGCAAGTGAAGTAACATTGAAGTGTTTGCCTCGAATATCGGCAAAATCGATACAGTCCAGTAGGATGTGTTGCACGGTAAAATCACTGTGGCATGGAATACACCATGGACGCGGCTCACCTTTGAGCATATACGAATGCGTTAGTCGTGTATGTCCAATGCGCAATCGACTAAGGACAACTTCATCCCGGCGTACATGTCTGTAGCCAGGAGTCCATTCGCCCAGAGTCGGTTTCACAGCATGAAGTTGATTATCTGTGAGCAGATCCCACTGGATCTGCATTGTATCGGAGATGAATGAGTTGATGGATGATTTAAAATCATGATAGCAAACAGGAAAATGAGAAGTTGGTAGATCCAGGGCGGCCTTGGCAGCACTATCTGCCCTGTCATTGCCCTTGATACCAGTATGACTGGGTAGCCAACAAAAAATAATGTCCTTGCCAGACGAAAATAAAATATGGTGTAGCTCCATGATTTGGCGGATAAGTGGATGTTCAAGCTTCATGTTGTACAAAGCTTGTAGTGAAGATAATGAATCGGAAAATAAAATGAATTGCTTTCTCGAAGATATTTTCGCGAAATCAAGAGCAAGTAAAATCGCCCTCAATTCCGCAGAAAATATCGAAGATTTGTCTGGGAGTCTGGATTGAAGATCTCCCTCGGGGACAGCGGCAGCAGATGCTACCGGGTAACCCGGTCCCCGATCTTTGAGCCATCAGTAAACAGAGGAGTGTATGTATTGTATCTGTCTTTAACCTCAAGAAAAAGTGATTTAAAAATGGATGGATCAGTTGTTGCTTTCGTGTGCTGACTAAGATCGAAGATCACCTTGGGTCACCCATTCGAATGAGTGATATCACCCATTCGAATAGGTGATATCACGAAATGGTATTAAATACCAAAACGGCGCCTCATAAAACATATGCTTAAAACTTTTAATTGTACATGAATGTTCTGTATTTCATGTTGCATATAAATGCACCACGTTATTTTCATGTTGAATGGTAATAATGAAATTATAGTAATATATCACTATTTAGTAATGAGTTGGGTTTCATATTGCACGTTCACATATAAAAAATATCACAGTGTGTCCGTATGATCATCGGATTACTAAGTCCATATGCATTGCTTGACATCTTTTGATCGCATCTTTTTATATTATTATTAATATGAAACTGGCCCATATTACCCCGACGAGTGGCCCATATTATCCAACTTGTTGCGTCCGTACTCTCTCAAGCCATTAACCAGGCAACGCTGTCGCATGATCCTATATCCATGCATGCGTCCAGAATGTCCAATCGTGTTCGTAACAAAATCAACGACAGACCGAGCGTCACTGTAAACTCTTCGTCTTAAAATTAAAGATCTCAATATTCTGTGTAAATAACGCACTTATTGAAATTTCGTGATTTTTGCTCAAAACAATGACAATATCTTGATACGTAAGCCCTGCATGGAAACACCTTGACACAAGGTCGTCCCTGTCGTCGGCCATGTTAACCAAAATGCGAATTATATAAGGTCTATTCTGATTTGCTCATTACATAAGGGGGACAACTTTACCATTGTTTACTTGCCATCGATAGAGCGACAGATCTGATTGGCTAAGCTATCTCGTGGCCACGACATAGCTAAGTCGTGGCCACGAGATAAAATAAATGTTGCAAATGTCACCTCTATGCCACCGTAGTTTTAACATCGGTCAGTGTGTTTTAATTGTGAAAATCTACAAGTTTGCAATGAAGCTGCAGTATAATACATTACTAGGAGAAATATTCACATAAGCGTAAAAGGCTGTTTTCTAATCCTGTTTCAAACTGTATGTATCACATGTATGTATATCATATTGAAATAAATATTGTTTAAACAAATACAGTACTCACGAATGGAAACAACCATATCCATGATAACGGATGGTCTAATGCTCTGGTGTGGTTTCTTATGTAACATACTGATATTTCAGTAATAGTTTTAAGTTTTGTGGGAGATTTCTACATCACACAGATTAGGACCTATGCTGGTCCATTACAAAACAGACAGGATCATGTTTGCAAACAGAAAACTAGTATAAAGTATGCAGCACCATACCGTACCATACCATGTCAAATTAATGGTGTAATCCCTGGGCAGACTTTAATTTATTTGCTGAATAACAAAAAATATAAATAAAATATTGCCAAAACATGAAACAGGAATTATCTAATTACATATATAGTTCTTTTCAAGTGATGTTTTCTCATGTGCTATGTTTTACGACCAGCAGAAAGGTCCCTAGGGCTAACTAGGGGACTGCAATATCTTTGAAATCTAGATGACAGTATATGACACTCTTCGACATGGAAAATAGTTCACTATCTTACTAAACTTGGCATAATACATTTGCCATCAATATATAGCTATACCCGCTTATATCAGTCTGATAGTGGAATATATAATTTGCCATGCAGGAAGTGTGAAATATAGTATGCAATCAGCGAACACTGTGAAATATTAATACTACACGGTAGTAACGGTCATGGAGTGACATGGATAATGATTTAGAAATGAAAGAAAACATGTTTTATTAAGCTGTAGTCTGATAAGGAATTACGGCAGGAAACCGAACATCATGACAAAATGTGAATGATAGATGTTTTTTCACCAGTTTAGTAACCGGGTTAAAGTCAAACCCCATAGGGTAACTCGCCCTGAAGTCGATTTCGCCCCTGAGTCGAACGTTTTTCATGCGTTATATACCCTACATTACCGACTCCGCGCCTACTCCGTCTTTTTCTATTGATTTCTACAAGCCTCTTCTGATAAACTGGAACCAGTCTTCATTCGGCGTACTTCTTATTCATAGCTTCCTATACGCTTGAAATCAACAGCGGAGAGACAACTTTGCAAGGCGGGATTTTCAAAAAGTTAGAAATAATAACGTTCCTTAGATCACCTATATATGTTATTGTTCAGCCAAAATGTTAAACTATTCGTATATCAATGAGAGATATAATTTTAGCATCAACCAGTACACATATTTTGCATTTTATTAGAACAGAAAACATCATAGAGGTCGACCTGTATCAGATAGAGGTTTGCCTTTGTCACAAACAGCGTTCGCCCTTAAGGCGAACGAGTGTTCGACATAAGGGCAAATTATGCCATACAATGGTACATTCCGGAAAAAGGAACAGTAAGCATAACAAAGGCTACCTCGTATTTACAGTAGGCCAATAGAGTAATTTGGTATGCTAAGTCCAAAAGAATAACAAATGCAATAATTTACATGTTTCGACCAGTATGTACATTTTGTACAGGTAGGATCATGATTTACCACTAAAAAGTTACATAAAAAATGTATGTGACCTTTAAAACGCTTAGCAAATGCTCTACCCATTAGGCTAGAGATCATCAGATGGTTGTTAGATTTCATGCACTTTTTTATGTATAATCTTAAACGCTTAAATTGACGAGTATTCTTAATTTAAGCGTGGCAAGACCGTAAGAAAACTCCTCGAAAATATGGTATTATAACTTCTTTTTTTTTTTATAGAATATGCGTATGTGTATACATACATACTGATGTTAGCAGGTCAATTGATATTTCATTTTTTAGATGAGACCGTATAGCGGGGATGCAGTCAGCAGTGCCACTGTTGAGGTGAAGCATGGAATGTTGGGGTTGCGTGCGGCGGCCAGGAAATATGGGATCCCACTTACAACACTTCATGACCGTGTTTCGGGTCATATCACGCCAAGTGCGAAGTGGGGGAGACAGCCATTAATTCCAAAACTAAAAGAACGGAAATTGCTTGATTATGCCATTAAAAGGGCCAACTTAGGCATTGGACTTAGGCATTTTTGCGATTTGCAGCCCAATTGGCGAAGTCTGAAGGATGCCCTTTAAAATGATGTGGCCACTGAAAAATGGTGGAAAGGTCTTAAGGAAAGGCACCTTTCACTAAGATCCCCTGAAGCAACTGCGTCCGGACTGTACATGGCCATGCGGCCATTAAGAATAGCAAACTACTTCGCTGCGCTGAAGGGCGCCCTAGTGAAGGACGACCTGTTGGACAAACCACAATTTATTTGGAATATGGATGAAACTGGACTCTCCATGACGTCTAAATGCCCAAAGGTTATAGCTAAACGTGGCTCCAGTGTCGTCCATACAAAACCATCGCAGTCACGCGAGTTGTGATTGCTTGCGGCAACGCAGCTGGCACCGCCATACCGCCGCATGTTATCATACCTGGCAAAACGAAAAGATGTTTGCAAAGTTATGACCTACAAAATGCACCTATAGGCTCGAACGTTAGTGTCTCAGACAGCGGTTGGACTAAAACTGGTATTTGTCAGTTGTGGTTTAATGGAATGGAATGGAATGGTGCTTAACGGCCCATCAACACAAAAGAGTATCATTTAGGGCCAAGCAATGTAGATGAAGAATAAAAATAATAGTAAAATAGTATGTTACATGTGGTAATCAATCAGATGATAAGGTAAAAATATTAATATAATAAACAATATAAATGAAAAACGTGTATGAAATGAGAAACATGTATACAATGATAACATTATATTTTCCGATACAAGTTAGTTTCATGTAGAAAGTGAAGCAAACATTCAATGTTCTCCACCTGGAATAGCTCCGCAAGTGAAGTAACATTGAAGTGTTTGCCTCGAATATCGGAAAAATCTATACAGTCCAGTAGGATGTGTTGCACGGTAAATGCGCTGTGGCATGGAATATACAATGGACGCGGCTCACCTTTGAGCATATACGAATGCGTTAGTCGTGTATGTCCAATGCGCAATCGACTAAGGACAACTTCATCCCGGCGTACATGTCTGTAGTCAGGAGTCCATTCGCCCAGAGTCGGTTTCACAGCATGAAGTTGATTATCTGTGAGCAGATCCCACTGGATCTGCATTGTATCGGAGATGAATGAGTTGATGGATGATTTAAAATCATGATAGCAAACAGGAAAATGAGAAGTTGGTAGATCCAGGGCGGCCTTGGCAGCACTATCTGCCCTGTCATTGTCCTTGATACCAGTATGACTTGGTAGCCAACAGAAAATAATGTCCTTGCCAGACGAAAGTAAAATATGGTGTAGCTCCATGATTTGGCGGATAAGTGGATGTTCAAGCTTCATGTTGTACAAAGCTTGTAGTGAAGATAATGAATCGGAAAATAAAATGAATTGCTTTCTCGAAGATATTTTCGCGAAATCAAGAGCAAGTAAAATCGCCCTCAATTCCGCAGAAAATATCGAAGATTTGTCTGTGAGTCTGGATTGAAGATCTCCCTCGGGGACAGCGGCAGCAGATGCTACCGGGTAACCCGGTCCCCGATCTTTGAGCCATCAGTAAACAAAGGAGTGTATGTATTGTATCTGTCTTTAACCTCAAGAAAAAGTGATTAAAAATGGATGGATCAGTTGTTGCTTTCGTGTGCTGACTAAGATCGAAGATCCCCTTGGGCTGCTCCAACTGCCACGGTGGAGTATCTGGAACATCGTATTTGGCAATGTGATTCAGATCCAAGCCAGCATCGTGTATCAAAGGATCCATTCTCTTGCCGAATGGTGGCTTGAAGCTTGGTTTCTTATCGAATACAGCATCTGCAGTTCGATGAAAGACAGTGTTATAAGCTGGATTAGATGGATTGGAATGTAGTTTAGTGGCGTATTGCAAAGAAAATTTGGTGCGTCTGTCGTGGAGAGAAGGCTCATTTGCTTCGGCATATAAGCTCTGTGCGTTAGACGTACGGAATGCACCCAGGCAAAGTCGTAAGCCTTGGTGATGTATTGGATCGAGCGTCCGAAGATCGGATTTACTGGCAGACCCATATACAGTGCATCCGTAGTCTAGTTTTGAGCGAACATGTGCGATGTAAAGGCGGTGCAGCACCTTTCGGTCTGCACCCCAGTCATGATTTGCTACCTACCACTCGCATTAAGTCGAGTGCTTTCTGGCATTTAGCTTTCAAGTATCGTAAATGGGGTTTAAAAGTGAGTTTCGGATCAAAGATAAGACCAAGAAATTTCTGCAAAAATGCATGCAGCTAGTTTTAGATTTCGAAAACTTAAAACCGTTTTCTGTGGTCCACTTGTTTATTCTATTGAGGCTCAGTTGTAATTGGCGCTCAATAGTATGCATGTTCTTTGATTTGTAACATATTAAAAAATCATCGACATATAAAGAACAGTCAACACCTGGTTGCAGGCATTTTACAATATTATTCAGTTTAATGCTAAAAAGGGTAACAGACAATATACTTCCCTGCGGTACACCCATTTCCTGTTCATGGGATCAGAAAGGGTTGTACCGACTCGGACTTGGAATTGTCTGTCTTTCAAAAAATTAGAAATAAAATCAGGGAGATGACCCTTCAGACCGAGGTCATGAAGGTCCTTCATAATCCCATACTTCCACGTCGTGTCGTATGCCTTTTCTAGGTAAAAAAAATATGGCAACTATATGCTCATTGTTAACAAACCCGTCTCGAATGAATGCTTCGAGTCTAATCAGATTATCGGCGGTGCTTCTCTGGCGACGGAATCCAGATTGATAATCAGATATCAGTCCATTGGATTCCAGAAACCAGACAAGCCTGTCGTTAATCATTCGTTCCATGGTTTTACAGACGCAGCTAGTAAGTGCGATGGGACGGTAACGTGATGGGTCGGTGTGATCCTTGCCCGGTTTGGGAACATGTATGATTGTAGCTTCCCGCCATGAAGGCGGAAAGACGCCTTGTTCCCAAATGGTATTAAATATTTCAATGAGGTTGTCTAAAGAGTGTTCAGGTTCAGTTGGTAGTGGATATCACCAGGGCCTGCTGATGTATCATGTGCTTTCTCGAGGGAAGCTTTTAATATTCCCTCATACAGAAAGGAGCGTTGTAATGTTCTGAATTGTCTGAATTAAAATTAAGTTTAGTTTTCTCTTGCTCAGATTTCACCGTCAAGAACTCCTCAGAATAGTTATTACATGAGGAGCTCTGGGAGAAGGTATCAGCTAATGTGTTTGAAATGTCTGTTTTGGAAGATACTTTATGTCCTGCTTTGTTGAGGTGATTGATAGAAGTTGATTTACCTTTACCGTTTATCTTACGAATCATGTCCCATGTTGTTTTCATTTTAGATCGCGAATTCAACTTGGAGACAAAAGATCTCCAAGTCTTTCTCTTGCTAGCTTTAATTGTGCGTAGAGCTTTCGCTCTCAAAATTCTATGAGCATTTAAATTATCTGCTGTTGCGTTATTATTGATTTGACGACTGCTTACGAGCAGTTATTGCCTCTGCATTCTTCGTCAAACCATGGCTTTGCCGAGGTTTTTGGTATTGTCTTTTCTGCAATATCGTGTAAAAGGGAAACGTAGTGTTCTAGTGGATCTTCCGCATCTCGAAAGCGATCAAAATCTAGTTCAATCATGCACATATTGCGAAATGTGTCCCAATCGGCTTTACGTAATTTCCACCTCTGGACTCTGTCAGTGGATGGTGGTCCATTACTCTGCAAGAAGACAGGAAAGTGGTCACTCCCACATAGGTCGTCACCAACTTTCCACGTAAAGTCTAAATACAGAGAAGGATGACACAGAGTTAAATCCAGAGAGGAATATGAACCGGTTGCGGGATGTAAATATGTGCTCGATTTACCATTAAAAATGCTGAGATTGTGATCGGAAAGAAAAATTTCAATAAGTTCCCCCTTTTTGTTTGTGTCTTTACAACCCCAAAGCATGTTATTCCCAAGGAGAATGAAAGGCGAAGGGAGCTGAGAGACAATATTATCTAGTTCTGATTTTAACAGGACGGCAGATGGTGGAATGTAGATAGAACATAACGTAATAGTCTTGTGCATCGTAACACTAACAGCCACAGCCTGAATATTAGTGTCAAGATTCACGAGACTATGTGGGGTGCTCAAATTAACGAGGATTGAGACTCCACCAGATGCACGTTCAGCGTTATCTGAACACTTATTGTATAATGCATGTGATTTAAAAGATAATGTATCGTCAACTTTCAGGAATGTTTCCTGAAGACAAACAGCAATGGGGTTGTGTTGAGTTAATAAAATTGTTAATTCATCACGATTTGGTTTAATTCCTCGACAGTTCCATTGGATATTAGTATCCATGTTTTATGTAGGTGGAAGTATGGGTTTGCGGGGTGGAATGCTGATATTGGGTAAATTTTAATTTACCTTCAGTTTCATCATGGTCTAACTTTACAAGTAAAGATTCTAAATCAAAACAAATAAAATAATTGAAAAAAAACGCTCACTTTTCTCGGTCATTATACCAAATTCTTCAAGTTTTTCAAAAATTGTTTTTGGTTGGGAATAAAAGCTTCCGGGAAATACATATTTTGTAGCTTTGTGAAATTTGCCTTCATGCAGTTTATGTGATGTTTTGAACATTTTATCACAATTCCGACATGTATGTTTTTGTGAAAATGTATTAATATTTTTGATATAGCTAAGATGTTTATCAAATAAGTTTAAGTTCATCACATTGAGTTTATTACCTACTTTGTAATTGCATAATGATTTTCTTAAACAGATAGCACTATCATCCTCTTGTAATTCAAATATATTAATATTGACTTTAAAAAGGGTTTCAAATTTATTTATAGCGTTTTCAGAAGTAATCCCTTTAAAGTTGCTAATTTTTAAATTTTGCTGTTGGTTTTCTTTTTTCCATTGTTTGAAGTATTGTTTAACACGTATCTCAGATACCAAGAATTTGGGTGATGCATGCACACACAAACATCTGAACATAAACAAGTTATCCTTATACAATTGCCTTGTATGCTTGTTATAGTCCAAACAAATTACACTCCTTTTCTTTTTTATGTAATAAGGTAGTTTTACTGCAGAACCAAGTATAAAATTAGTAGAAGTAACAGTGTATAGTACGTTTGTTACAATAATTGCTTGATATTTTGTATTTGGCCTTGCACGGAGCAAATAATCTGTTATGTTAAGACTCCTAATTTTAGCTCTGAATGTATCTAAATGGCCAAGCCTACTAACTAGCATTGGTCTCGGCAGAATGTTCTGGTTGTAGTAAGGTTTGAAATAACGATATTTACCTGTGTCGGTATTCTTAAGTATAAGTCCAAAAGCAATATTTATTCGAAATGCATGGTCTTGAGAATTATAAATTTCATTAATTTGTTTCATCATATCTTTAATTCCGAATTTATTAGATAAAGGAAAGTTGTAAAATTTAGTTAAAGTTCCTTCTTGATGATCTTTTAGTATTGTAGACTTGTGAATGTTATATGTTTCTTTAAGTTCAGTGTTAACAGTTCCATTATCATTCCATGGTTCTTCACCGTCTTTAAATGGTGCGTTTCCAAGTTTACCGCCAGTCTGAATATGAACTACACCTTGATGTTTATATAAATCACTTCTTGAAGAAAAATTTATGTTACATTTCCGACAGTTGTAAAGTGAACATCCACCATCGTCCGTCTGTTTTATCTCGGCTCTCGATTGTTCACAATCGTTTTGTAACTGTTCTGTACTAATGTTTTCATCACATTCTTCTTCTGGGTCACATTGTAATTGCTCAGTGTCTACATTTTCAAATGTAAAATTGATATTTTGCGAATTCACTGGTTTGTTTTTAGATACGTCCATTGCAGTTGTAGAGTGCTTCTTACATATTTTCATATGGTGACGCAAGTTGTCCTGCCTGAAGAACTGCTTTTGACAATAGCAGCAAACAGGAAGATCAATTGTTGACTGTCTATGAAGACATGCATGCCGTCTAAGGTTGTCAAATCTCCCAAATGGAATTCCACAAATCTCACATAAAGTTTTTTCATTTAATGTCCTGTTTGATGTAACTTTTGATTCCAACAAACTAGAAATACTGGAAACACTTTGTCTTAAATTTCCATCTTCTGCAAAACAATGTTGTGCGTGTCTATTCAAATCATATTTACGAGAGAAAATTCTCCCACAATCAGAACATTCAAACTTTCCCATTATCAGCCACGTAAATAGCACAGGATGATCTGGATCTACATTGGTCACAAAACACATAAGGCTTATGGGAAAGACATTAGCAACTACAGATACTTTTCAACAGTAAATGCTGTATTATTCATATAATATGCTTTAAGAAAATGGAGCTTATTATGCCTGTCATCAATGAATCAATGATCCAAAGCATTTTATTAAAGTATTAAGAAAAGGTTTATCAACTGTTTGACATAATGACTATTATCTATATACATGTAATGGAATGTTGACTGTAACACACAATCAAAATTACAATATAAACATTTGAAGAAAAAAAATCAATAAAAAAATCAAACACACATAAACAAATAAACAACAAAATGCCTCTCCAGTAGGACATCTAACAAATTCTGTACTTTGAAAATAGTACATACATGTTGCTAAAATTTATAAACCCGCACTTGAAACATCTTTAAAAAATAGTATATTCATATACATGTACTAAAAGCATTCATTGTAATTTCACATGTAGCAACAACCAACTATTATGAATCTGTGTCTGTGACTGGAGACATGAGACTTATGCCTGATGCTTCCAGTGTAAATCCATACCAGCCTGTCACCGAAACATCCACCAGCATATATCATTATCAGTGTGCTAGAAGGTAAGAAGCAAGACTGATAAAAAAATGCCTTAAGCCCAATTTCTCCAGCCACAAATATAACGTTAAATTCACTTTTCAGACAAAACACCTCTCTAGTAGGTGTACTTTAAATAAAAATTAGTACATACATATATAGCAACAAGCTACATATTTTGTGACCCACATTAAACCATTAAACCAAAAATGGCATGTTCATTATACTAAAAGCATTCAGTTTCTTATACATATAGCAACAACCAAAATATTATGGATAATGAGCTCATCATGGGTGTATACTGGTTGCATAACCCATAAGTCCACTTTCCCCATCAGTCACATTTTACTTTGTTGACTTTAGGTTTGCATGTGATCACTGTAAGGTAGGTTCTTTTATCCCTTTATTGATCTTTCTCATTGCCAACTCATCAAGATACCAATGTTACGTGAAAGTTGTTTGCGTTTTACGACTTATGGACAATGCAGACAATCATTTATTTGTGCACAGATGTCACTATTTTGGGTTATGTGGTAAAGTGAATAATTTATTGGGTACATAGTAAAAAAATATGTGTATACACAATGTCAGTATACACGTATGTTTTGTTCTACAATGGTTTGTAAAGAAATAGGAACAATTTAGTTTGTATTTTGTACAACTAGGGACACACCTACTGACACAAATATAAAAGCCAGCAACACACGCCTAGACAACCAAAGCTTCATTGACGTCACACTGTAAATTTACGAACAAGAAATGGCATCAGCGGGAAAATCAAGAAAAGGAATATTTGACGTAATTAAGAAAGATATGGAGAAACCAAGCACGAGAAGAACAAAAAGGAGGAAGATGAACTACATTGATGAATTTGAAGATGATGACACCGTGATATACATTGTTACGGACCTAACGGGGCCGATGAATTTCATCTTCGAAGATGCTATGCAGACAAAATACAGAACTGTTACAGTCGGTGACAACATTGAAATATCACTGCTCGAAGACCTAACAACATTCATCATTGAGAAGCAAAACAGCAATGGCGACAAGAAAAGACTAACTATTCGAAGCGAAGAAGTACAACAAATGGTCAACAAAAAGGAAAGAATCATTGATGTGCATAAAGAAATCAAAGAAGATGCTATCTGAAGACAGCATACGCTTCAATTGGTGACAACAAAATATTTGCATTCAAGTTATTCGAAGGTGATTGTATGGTGGACATACGCCATCATTTCTACGACAAGATGGGCAAACAGTGCCCATCAAGAAACGGGGTTATGTTTAGTCCCATACATTTGGAGGATCTCATGAAAAAAATGGAGAATCTGCTCAAACTGTGTATGAAGTAAGTCTGACAGAGTAACAATTGGAGTACAATTAGGTACATGTACATTGGATAAAATCAATTTTGTCATCTATTAGTTTTACATAAGAACAGTGTTATAACATATATTGTGACAGTCATCACTGGAGCAATACATTGGAGATGTACATACTGGTAACTGTAGGGACAAACAGAAATATGTGGAGATCTGCCCAAGCCGTTAACAGAGGAAACAAAACACAGATGGTGACATAAAAAGACTAACCATTAGCAGTGAAAAGTGCAGCAAATGGTGCACGAAAAGGAAGAATACATGTACATTGTAATTGGACATCGTTATTTAAAGGTTGTATAATCTTCAATTGGAAATATCAAGAGATTTATGTTCAAATTATTAGTGGACAAGTGTTTAGTTGGCATATACCGCTATTTTCACTATAAGGAAGGAATATAGTTACTTTTCAAAATTGAATTATAATATGATTTATGTTTGATAATCTTTTAATGACGGAAATCAATTTGTCATCTACATTTATGAATTTCCTTTTCTATGTAAATGAATACGTACATCATATGTGACTGTGATTGGAGAAATGGGGCTTATGGGGTTTGCGACTGCTGTACAGTCTGATCAAGGTCTGTACTGTTTGCCATTCATACCTATATCCCATTTTCTTATGAAACAAGATACAATTGATAATGACCATACAACTTTAACATGTATTGAATACAAATAGATGACACAATTGAGTCCAATGATAACTAGAAATGGACGCTTGTCGACAAGCGCATGTGTATCCCCCTCCCCAGTTACACAAGTAGTTTGAAAAAAGGGTGTTCGAGTTATGCTCCGGAGACAAAATCAGTTGCAGTTGTGGTCTATGCATGTGTGAAGTTTCATGAAAATATTCCAAAGGGTGTTCGAGTTATGCTCCAGACACGAAATCAGTGCACGAAACAACAAAGGGAGATAACTAAGAAATTAACGACGCAAGAGTTGTCATTCTTACGTGCGACACACCTTTGGGTCGTTTTCTATGCATGTGTGAAGTTTAATAAACTAGAAAATGTGTTCATAGAACACGGATGTCCCACATATCGCTTTGATAATAAATGAGGCCAAATTCCAAGTCAAAATTTTCTTTTACCTGAGAGCGGGGGCAGGACAAACGTGGATTTGGCACAGGGCGGTAGAGGACCATTAGAGCAATGCATATATGAAATATGAAGCTGATCCGTGAAAGAAAACAGAAATTATAAGATATTTACCTGAGCGTTAAAGTTTTTGAAGCACTAAGTATGTGATGTTAACCCTGGGCTTGGCGGGGGCAGGACGAACGTGGATTTGGCACAGGGCGGTAGAGGACCATTAGAGCAACGCATATATGAAATATGAAGTTGATCCGTGAATGGAAAGAAAAATTATAAGATATTTACCTGAGCGTTAAAGTTTTTGAAGCACCAAGTATGTGACCTTGACCCTGGGATTGGCGGGGCAGGACGAACGTGGATTTGGCACAGGGCGGTAGAGGACCATTAGAGCAATGCGTATATGAAATATGAAGATGATCCATGAAAGAAAACAGAAAGAATAAGATATTTACCCGAGCGTTAAAGTTTTTGAAGCACTAAGTATGTGACCTTGACCCTGAGCTTGGCGGGGGCAGAACGAACGTGGATTTGGCACAGGGCGGTAGAGGACCATTAGAGCAATGCGTATATGAAATATGAAGCTGATCCGTGAAAGAAAACAGAAATTATAAGATATTTACCCGAGCGTTAAAGTGTTTGAAGCACCAAGTATGTGACCTTGACCCTGGGCTTGGCGGGGGCAGGACGAATGTGGATTTGGCACAGGGCGGTAGAGGACCATTAGAGCAATGTGTATATGAAATATGAAGCTGATCCGTGAAAGAAAACAGAAATTATAGGATATTAACCCGAGCGTTAAAGTTTTTGAAGCACCAAGTATGTGACCTTGACCCTGGGCTTGCCGGGGGCAGGACGAACGTGGATTTGGCACAGGGCGGTAGTGAACCATCAGAGCAATGTGTATATGAAATATGAAGCAGATCGGTCGAAGGATGAAGAAATTATGAGATATTTACCCGAGTGTTAAAGTTTTGTGACGGACGGACGGACGGACGGACAGGAGGACGGGACGCACGTTCCTACGAATGAATACTTGTTGGATTTTTACTGTACAAAAATACCCAACAAGAGTACCCAACACTATCCTAACCCTGCCCAATAAGATCCCCGTACGCTTACAACAAGTACCCATTCGTGTGTGCGGACGGACGGACGGACGGACGGACGGACGGACGAGGGTAACACTAAATGCCCCCTCCACTATCGTGGTGGGGCATAACAATATTCCAAAGGGTGTTCGAGTTATGCTCTGGATACAACATCAGAGCACGAAACAACAAAGGGAGATAAGTAAACAAGAATTCCGCGGAATCAGATGCCTCGCCTTGTCCCGCCTTGACCTCGAGCTTGGGCCCGAAAGCAATTTTCACTGGCCCGAATATATTATATATAGGATATTCCATCGTACATGTTGGAATAGCGTGAAATAATACACGAGTGTACGTCGGCTTCCGCGTAAACAACGAGTATGTGAAGCGAACGAGTTGTTTACGCGGAAGACGACGTACACTCGTGTATTCCAACATGTACGATGGAATATCCTATTTATTACATTTCTGAAAAAAAAATCGAACAAATATGCATTGTGTAATGTTTCGGGGGGCGTTTCCATATGCGTATGAATTATTGTGGGCGGAGCTTAATTTTATAACAACTGACTTCACTAACTAGGCTAAATCTGTAAAATAAAATGGCGGATATCGAGTTTCGGAAAGTTGTGATTTTATTTTGAATAATGAAGTATTTAATAACGCTGGAAATACATGGTAACACGGCTTCAGACATTCACCGTCCAATATTTATCGCTGGATCGAGGTTTCCTCAGCACAAGCCAACAAACACACTCGTTCTGATTGCTGCTCGAAACATTGAATTGGAACGGTGTGCCATGCGGAGTGTCAGTTGTTGGACATTTACTGGATCCCAGAGCTGCTACATTATATTTACTGACTGGTTGGTTACATAATGTTTGTGTTTCATACCTTTGACGTCTGGAAACTTATTAATGAACTATCGCTGTTGCGATCCCTGCCCGGAAATGAACCCAAACCCGGCAGCACCATTATTTGGACAAGAACCAAAGCACATTGCTTGCAGCAATATAATTTATTTAGGCAACACATATACATACATTTGTATCCGTAACACATTCAACTGAATTATCTTGCAGAGCTCCTGTAACCTATCTAACCAAAATTGCTAAATACGCTAAGTGTACTTTGGGGGATCAATTTTCAATTTATACATAAATTATATTTTTATTTAATGAAATAGTCAATACAATATTTTATAATCAAAACAATGACTGTGATAATGTAATAAATGCAGTATATCAATGCTGCATAATTTTACTCGTCAAATATAAACAGGTATTTGCTTTTTATGGCAAAAATGTTTTTTTCAGTACAAATAAATAATTACTCCCTCAAAGTACCCTTTTAGTACTTGGCAATTTTTATCAAATATGCTACTGATAACACGCGTATTGGTGTATTTTACTCATGTTTTTTACTTGCTTACACAATCTCAAATACACGGATGGCTTTTACTATTTCATCTGCCTTTTATATTATCTGTACAGTATCCTTCTACCTGAGAGCCGTCTGTTGTAAAATTTAGTCACAATAACAACCCATTGTATTCTGGCATTTTGTGACGAGCGAGCCGTTTAAATTCTTCACAGTTCTCTTCAAAAACTTGCAATTACCAATAGTAAACATGAAATTTACATACTTTGACCCGGATTAACCTTTTGTTCATATTTTATTTGCAAAACGCGAGTACAGAATGGGCTGTTATTGTAACAATGGGTGGGTCTCGGCTACACGGATACAAAATATATAAAAGATAGATGAAATAGTAAAATACATCCGTATAACTGGGATTATTTATCTTTAGCTAAATTTATCAGATCGTTTTTATTACACACTTTATAATACATGCATTTTGTAATTGTATGAGTTTCACTGTGAGAGAAAAAAACATAATAATCTGTTTGAAATTAATTCCCAGTGATTATACCCATAATTGTTCAGATGCTTTCACCCGCAGTGCTACTCATGTTTAAACATGTACAATGGAATATCATACATTGTATTTGCAATGATTTATATTTAATACTTGAGCACTCTCCAAATCTTCAGATATCTTATTTGGAGAATAAAAAAAATAACACATGCATAGCAAGCGAAAGCACATGAACAATTCATCGCCATCTTCATCGACCCCTACTTCGATGTCCCCCCATTTTAACTGTCTGTTCTAATCCGCCCCGCATTCCAAGAACGAGTGAAAAATTCAGATGCAGAAGATTTATTAACGACGTCGGTGAGTGAGTGCCCAGTACTCCATTTTGGAACAAGTTTTCAATGTCTGCGTCCGTCATTTCATCGGCTTCATTGGGTCTGTTTCCCATGCCCTGTGATTTTAAGTCCTTTTGCTTTGCCTTCAAAGATGCATTACTATGCGGAAACAATGGATTATTTTGTTACACCGCATGTCCAACCTTTTTTCTTCAAATAACGATCCAGACTTGAGCACTCTCCAAATCTTCAGATACCTTATTTGGAGAATAAAAAAAAATAACACATGCATAGCAAGCGAAAGCACATGCAAAATCCATCGCCATATTCATCGACCCCTACTTCGATGTCCCCCCATTTTAACTGTCTGTTCTAATCCGCCCCGCATTCCAAGAACGAGTTAAAAAAATCAGATGCAGAAGATTTATTAACGACGTCGGTGAGTGAGTGCCCAGTACTCCTTTTTGGAACAAGTTTTCAATGTCTGCGTCCGTCATTTCATCGGCTTCATTGGGTCTGTTTCCCATGCCCTGTGATTTCAAGTCCTTTTGCTTTGTCTTCAAAGATGCATTACTATGCGGAAACAATGGATTTTTTTGCTACACCGCATGTCCAACCTTTTTTCTTCAAATAACGATCCCCGTAGTGTTGATGGTTCATATTCCCCAGAATCTTTAATTTTCCTTGCTCCCAAGAGAAAATTCCCAAAATGTGTGTCCAGTTCAGCCATGGGTATTGTCTCTATGTCCCTTTCCTCTCCCTTCACATTTAAGTAACTTTTAAATTGTCTCGTGTCACAATCTGTCTTTTTCTTGGTTGACGTGTTCTCCATGCTGTTAATAAATTCATCTGCCTCCGCTTTTGAATACTCCACAAAGCGATGACATCCTTCGGCAGCTGCACCTGCATTGTTTTCTGTACCAGTAGTGTGATCTGCAACAGCAAATCAGCATACATTTTATGGGTGTTCTCTTCACTGTGTATTATTTGGAATGAGTTGATTACAGGTTTTCTGACAGCAAAACCTGTACAAATAATGTTCAAGACTAATAAATTCAAATTTGTCAAAATGAATGGATGATATCACCCATTCCATTAGGTGATATCACATTTTCAAATGGGTGATATCGCGGATTCAACACAAAAGTGTGAATACCATGTATTCAAATTCGTAATATCACCACTTCAAAACGCATAGTTGATATCACCCATTACAATTAGTGATATCACCTATTCAAATGGGTGATAACACACATTAGAATAGATGATATCACCTATTGGAAAGGAAGATATTACATAATCGAATGGGTGATATCATTCATTCATATTTCGCATTGATAATCACACATTTGAAGGTATGTGATGGGTGATGTCACAGGAGACCTATTAGAATTGGTGATATCCCAAAGTGCTTTTAAAGCCCAAAAACCCAAGTATAGGTATTATTCCAAATCAGTCAGAGCTCCAGATAAAGTTTGTATCTAAAGAGTATTATCCCCTTCCCTCATATTTCAAATTCAATACGTATTTGACTTTTACAAATGTATTATTGATTTTCTTCCATATTAAATATGGAACAAATCATAAAAAAACCATAAAACATATTTAAAAATTCACTTATTTCAGTTGCATTTGCAGCTCAACTAAGTAAAATTCAACTTTATTACAGTATTTTCAATACTCAATTTGTAAATCAATGCATATTTTCACATTTGTGTGAGTACATTTGTACTCACACTTTTGATAATCACTGTGTATGCTGCTAAAATAAGTGTGCAAAATTTACTCCAATACTCACCTTATCTGGAGCGCTGATCAGTGATATGCTTTCAGCACATATACTATGTTCCAAAATAAATATATTATCCCAAGATGTTGTTTATTTCAATAAAAGGAAAACATATGTGGAATAGCGGAAATAATACACTCGTGTCCGTCGGCTTCTGTGCAAGCAACTCGTTCGCTTTGCTTACTCGGAATCGGACGCACACTCCTGTATTATTTCCCGCTATTCAAAATGTACGATGGAATATATATCCTCTATTGGATTTGGAAATTTCGCACCATTACATCAGGTGAAATATGGAATTCGACCACATTAACGAGTAGAAAATTACCATAGCTGTTGCCAGGCTGTCATTAAACACAATTGAAGGGAATTTTATATAAACTAATTATACAGTTTGGTAGAAGCATGCCGCATATGTATGTATTATTGAGTGAACGCCGAACAGAGCAGACCCGTGGCTAGATTCTGGTTACAAATGGCATAAAGTCCCATTTCTCCTGTGTTACGAATGTCAACATTGCCAGAGGTTGGGAGAATTTGATATATGTCTGCCAATGATTTGCAAATTGGCAGAGAATTTGGATGATAAAACTTAAGATTTAAACCTGTTTTGGTTTGTTTGGTGATTGTCGGTATTTGTGGACTTCGAAATCCGATTGACTTAGTAGAAAATCTATTTCTTGCCAATCCCAGTCTGTCAGCTGAGCCATCTTGTGGAATGCAGACGCGTCACACGCTCGGGAGGTCACTTCCGTTTACAACTCGCGAAAGTAGTTCCAGAATTTCCACAGTGCGGGACAGTGCACGCGGTGATTACGGGTGTTCTCTTCACGGTGTATTATTTGTAATCTGACGGTGTATTATTTGTAATCTGATAATTACGGGTTTTCTTTCACAGGTAATTCCATGCATATAATTGCATGAAATGTAATAAACAATTATTGACTAGTGAGCCATAGAATATCAGATTATATTCTATGGCTCACTAGTCAATAATTGTTTTATTATATGATAATAGTCTGTATATAGCACTTACGACCTTATGCTACTAGACAAAAATTGAAAAAGAATTTGAAAAAAAAAAATGATTTTTTTGTTTTTAAAAATTAAAAATAATAATGCTTGCTACTGGAGCCCAGAATTTTTTTTAATAGTCCTATATTTATCTATACTCAACAAAACTAGAAACGTCCCTGTTTTATAGCCGGTGTAGCTCTGTCTATGTATGTACCACATGTTCAAAGTACATGTATTTTAAACCGTGGCGATGTTCAGAATACGATCGTGTAGAGTTTAGCCGATACACACGGTTTACATAGCGGCCAGTGACCGGAACGTTGATTTCCACATTTTGCACGTGCACGCTATACTTGTCATCGATAAGGTGATTCAGTTCATGTCGTACCATTCATGCGATAGGGGCTATTCGGAAAATTAAAAAACTTTTTTAATTTTTCACTGTTTTCGATATGCCACGGCTTTCCGAAAACGAGCGAAATCAGGCAATTGGGATGCTTGCGGGTGGGATGGCCGCCAGGGCGGTCGTGCCTCGGTTTGGTTGCTGTCGGAAGACGATTGATCGTCTTGCAGCCCGGTACCAGCAGACTGGGGCTGTTCACGACCGGCAGCGACCTGGTAGGCCTCGTGTAACGACGGCTAGAGCCGATCGTTACATTACGTTGACGCACTTACGTCAACGTCGATTGGCAGCCACAGTCACTGCTAGGCGATACGGTGTCTCAGGGCAGACCATTCGCAACCGGTTACGTCGTAACGCCCAACCAATCCGGGCACGCCGCCCGTACACTGGTCAGATAATGACCCAACGTCACCGTGCTGCCAGACTGTTATGGGCGCGACGTCATCTGAACTGGAGAAGGGCTGACTGGAACCGAGTTTTGTTCACCGATGAATCTCGGTTCACAGTTAGTCATGCTGACGGAAGATTTCGGGTATACAGGCGTAAAAATGAAAGATTCACCGATTGTTGCATTGTTGAGAAGAACAGGTTTGGGGGAGGGAGCGTAATGGTCTGGGGTGGGATCATGGGAAACCGGAAGACATATTTGGTTGTTGTACAGGGCAACATCAATGCACAACGTTATGTTGCAGATGTGCTAAATGCACATGCGTTACCATTTATCCGTCAGCATGGTCCTGGTGTGACATTGATGCACGACAATGCCCGCCCTCACGTAGCCAGGGTCACCACTCAATACTTACAGCAAAACAACGTCGACGTCATGCCATGGCCCGCGGTCTCCCCGGATCTCAATCCCATTGAGCACATATGGGATGAGCTGGGCCGCAAACCACGAGCTAACCATCAGATTGACAATGTTCGCGATCTTACACGGGCGTTACAACGGGAATGGAGGAATTTGCCCATCGCACTGGTATTGCGTTACGTCACGTCGATGCGGCGTAGGATCATTGCATGCATTCATGCAAATTGTGGCCACACTCGGTACTAACGAGATTTACTGAATTTGCCACATTACTTATTGAAATTCCATCTCTAAACATTAAGTAACACATTTCTGAGTTTTTGTGATTTTTGATTTTGACCCCTACCGCCCTTGGCCGGTTATCTCTCGAATATTTAACAAGATATCCAAATGCAATTTATTGGCTTTGATACAGAAATGAATGAACTTGTTTTTCCATTTTGATTTTTAAAAGTAACCCTTTTGGTTTTTGATGAATCTTTCCTTAAACATGGAGGGACGTTTCTAGTTTTGCTCAGTATACATATATCTGCACAGGTCCACATAATGCCACAATATTTTCAACACAGTTTACGGAAATGTAATATACACATTTTTTTTAAATAATAATGCTCGCTACTGGAGGCCAGAATTTTAGTTAATAGTTACGGAAATGTAATAATGTACCTGTATAAATTACCTGTAATAAGTTAGTGGTCAGTTAAAAAATTGAAAAAGAATGTAAAAAAAAAAATGGAAAAAAAAAATTAAATTAAAAAAAATAAAAGAATAATGCTCCCTACTGGAGCCCAGAATGTTTTTTAATAGTCCTATATTTATCTACATATCATATATATACAGGTCCACATATTGCCACAATATTTTCAACACAGTTTACGGAAATGTAATATAATCATTTACCTGTATAAATTACCTGTAAGTGGTCAGTGGTCAGTTGCACATGCTAGCACATGCACAGGTGAATAGTCTGTATATAGCACTTACGACCTTATGCTACTAGACAAAAATTGAAAAATAATTTGAAAAAAAAAAATGAAAAAAAAAAAAATTGAAAAAAAAAAAAAAAAAAAGAATGAAAAAAAAAAAATGAAAAAAAAAAAAAAAAAAAAAAAATGGAAAAAAAAAGTTTAAAAATAATAATGCTTGCTACTGGAGCCCAGATTTTTTTTTAATAGTCCTATATTTATCTACATATATCTGCACAGGTCGACATAATGCCACAATATTTTCAACACAGTACCCAATGTAGTAATTTACCTGTATAAATTACCTGTGGTCAGCAGTGGTCAAGCACTGGACATTTGCACATGCAAGCCCATGCTAGCACATGGTTCTCCCAGTCTCTATTGTTCTCTCTACAGGTAAGGTGTACAGAGCACACGAGAAAATGTGTACAGAGCAGACGAGAAAACGGGTCTTCATGCATTATTGTCCAGTTTGTAGAGTGCGCAAAACAAAAAAGGGAGATAACTCAAAAATTAGCTACGCAAGAGTTGTCATTCTTGTGCGCGACACACCTCCGGGTCGTGGTCTATGCATGTGTGAAGTTTCATGAAAATATTCCAAAGGGTGGTCGAATTATGCTCCGGACAGGAAATCAGTGCGCGAAAACAAAAAAGGGAGATAACTCAAAAATTAGCTATGCAAGAGTTGTCATTCTTGTGCACGACACACCTTTGGTTCGTGGTCTAATTGAATGTGTTAAGTTTCATAAAAATATTCCAAAGGGTGGTCGAGTTATGGTCAATCAGTGTGAGAAACAAAAAAGGGAGATAACTCAAAAATTAGCTATGCAAGAGTTGTCATTCTTGTGCGCGACAAACCTTCGGGTCGTGGTCTATGCATGTGTGAAGTTTCATGAAAATATTCCAAAGGGTGTTCGAGTTATGCTCCGGACAAGAAGTGTCTGCGGACACGGACGCGGCGCGCTGTCAAATCCATAGTATCCCCCGACGGAGTCCGGGGGATACAATTAACATGATTATGTATTTTTTAAACATATATATTGAGGTAGATAATATACATAGAGTATTATTTTAGGTTGCATTTCTTGTTTTGATATCATGTGCCTACAAGTAAAGAAATTGGGTTATGAGAATTGTCAATTTGTGACCGGTGTAGTTCTTGACAGCTGTTTCAACGATAGAATGGTGAACATTGTTTAGCTTAATAAGACTGTGTGGATGCACAGGTTGATCTGGCTCTGCACTGCTCAAAAAAGCCGTAAACCCCATTTCTCCGGTCACATCAACATACATCATATGTGACTGTGATTGGAGAAATGGGGCTTATGGGCTTTGCGACTGCTGTACAGTCTGATCAGGGTCTGTACTGTTTGCCATTCATACCTATATCCCATTTTCTTATGAAACAAGATAAAAGTGATAATGACCATACAAATTTTATATCATTTGAATACAAATAGATGACACAATTGAATTCTAATGATAATTAAAATGATTATGTATGTAGAAAATATATATTGAGGTAGAGTGCACTCTGGTAACCTTGTGTGTTAAAACATGACAGCTGTTTCAATGATAGAATGGTGAACATTGCTTAGCTTGATCCGACTGTGCGGATGCACAGGTTGATCTGGCTCTGCACTACTCACAAAAGCCTAAACCCCATTTCTCCAGTCACATCAATGTACATCATATGTGACAGTGATTGAAGAAATGGGGGCTTATGGGCTTTGCGACTGCTGTACAGTCTGATCAGGGTCTGTACTGTTTGCCATTCATACCTATATCCCATTTTCTTATGAAACAAGATAAAAGTGATAATGATCATACAACATTTATATATATTGAATACAAATAGATGACACAATTGAATTCCAATGATAATTAACATGATTATGTATGTAGAAAATATATCTTGAGGTAGATAATATACATAGAATATATTATTTTAGGTTGCATTTCTTGTTTTGATATCATGTGCATACAACTGAAGAAATTGGGTTTATGAGAATTGTCAATTTGTGACCGGTGTAGTTCTTGTTAAAACAGTGATAGAATGGTGAACATTGCTTAGCTTGATCAGACTGCGGATGCGCAGGTTGATCTGGCTCTGCACTGCTCACAAAAGCCGTAAACCCCATTTCTCCAGTCACATTGACACATTACAATTCTCTATGATAAAGTAATATAAATCTGCTACTGAACAAGTAACATTTGTAACCTATTCACCCCTAAATATATAACATGGTTTGTTCCAAAATTTAGAAATATCAATGTAATATTACAAACACTGCATACAATCTGCCTCATCAGTATCTACAGTGTTTGTAATGTTTAATACTTACAGGTCAGTATGGTCGAATGAGTTAACCTTTTCAACCCTACAGCCCTGTATAGCAGTTTTTGTGACGAATATATATTATGATGAACATGACGAACCGGCTTGTAACGACTCATCACGATGTACACTCGTTTATTAATGGACTAGTCTGAAAATCAATTAACATATATGTAGCACAGTGCATTCCAGTTATATAGGGGTGAAAGGATTAATAAAGAGGTTGTACCAAACTGGACATATTGGAAAAATAATATGTATACGGAAGTAGAAAATATACACAAAGGTACATGTACACGTTGTAATGCAAAATGATAAAAAATTGGGCCACAATATGACAAATTTGCTATCAGTAGAAATGTTGGCTTTAACATGCATAAAGCCACAAGCATGCAATAGATGATCCACATCTTCAATGATCTGAAATAAACTATACATATGTGATTGTGACTGGAAAAATAGGGATTATGAGCTTTGTGACCAGTGTAGACTCGGATCAATCGGTGCATTTGTACCGTCTGATCAGGGACTGCACTGATCACCAGTCATTCAGTGAAACCAACACACAGTATAGAATGTTATCAGGCTGCAGGAGTGTTCTACAGGAAGAAAAACTACGTTAGTTACAATTGCTATAAGCCCCATTTTCCAGTCACATATATATATGTAAGAACCGTTTTGTCCAATCCTAGTCCACTTACATGACTAGTGCTTTGTTGCTATTATTGTACATAATTTCTGTCATGGTTCAATCAAAATACATGTATAATGGGTTGTGATCCACAAAAACAGAACTTATTAAACTTTTATTAACCGTGTAGACCCGGATTGTTTTTGTAAATCCACACAATCTGTTCGATCAGGATATACACTGTTCGTCAGACTCAGTCACTATCAAGCAACAAAACTGTACAGACATGAATGTGCACTGTATACGTTTATACTGATAAAGGTGTTGAGGTATCTGTATCCACTAATATCGTAATACTTTTGAATGAGTACCCGTGCTAATGGACGAATCAGTATGTGCAGTAGACTGAAGGAATTGAAGCAATTGCTAGTTATCTCAGTGCACAAGCCAGGCTGTCAACATTCACTCGAAATAGAGCTGTATAATGAGGTATCTGTATCCACTAATATCGTAATACTTTTGAACGAGTACGCGTGCTAATGGACGAATCGGTATGTGCAGTAGACACTGAAGGAATTGCTAGTTCTCTCCATGCACAAGCCGGGCTGTCAAAATTCACTAGAAGTAGAGGTAAAGCTGGGCAGGATAATGATAGTGGTGTTGAGGTTAAGTGCAGACGCGGCGATGACATCACAGACAGTTCTGTTTCCGAATACGACAACACTGGTGACATTTGACTGACATTTTTATATTTCTTCTGAATTTTAATTTTAACATATATCTTTACACTGATGAAGATTGATAATGTCAAGCCGAATTCCACACTTAAACTTATCACTGCGTATTTATATCCTGAAACAAATAAAAAAATAACATTACATGCCTTGCAACCTAAATGTCACAATAATAGAATCATATATTTGTGAATGTGTGATGGAGAAATAGAGCTTATGTCATTTGTGACCTGCGAAGATCAATCGGAACATCCAGTCTGTCTGCAGCTGCTATAAGCAATAGTTCTCTATACGAACAGTCTGATCCAGGTCTACACTGTTCGCCCAGTCACTGAAACATCTGCCATGCTTCTAATGAATAGGTCCACACTTGCTATATGTGGTCTAATATGATAACATTATTATACCATAGGCATAGAGAATTAGAGAATCTCTCTATGTCTATGATTAGACACAACTATTCAAGTCCTTAATTATTCACGTTTACCGTGCACATACCGTTACACAGTTATTATTATATATATATATATATATTTTTTTTTTGTGCGGTGTGGTTTTCATGAATTCTTACTCCTCGTGCTTTTAGACGGCCATCTTAGATTCTAATCAGTAGTTATTAATCTTATTAATCTTAAGAATGGAATGGAATGGTGCTTAACGGCCCATCAACACAAAATAGTATCATTTAGGGCCAAGCAATGTAGATGAAGAATAAAAATAATAGTAAAATAGTATGTTACATGTGGTAATCAACCAGATGATAAGGTAAAACTATTAATATGATAACCAATATAAATGAACAACGTGTATAGAATTATAAAATTATAGTAATGAGTAACATGTATACAATGATAAAATTAAATTTTCCGATACAAGTTAGTTTCATGTAGAAAGTGAAGTAAACCTTCAATGTTCTCCACCTGGAATAGCTCCGCAAGTGAAGTAACATTGAAGTGTTTGCCTCGAATATCGGCAAAATCGATACAGTCCAGTAGGATGTGTTGCACGGTAAATGCGCTGTGGCATGGAATACACCATGGACGCGGCTCACCTTTGAGCATATACGAATGCGTTAGTCGTGTATGTCCAATGCGCAATCGACTAAGGACAACTTCATCCCGGCGTACATGTCTGTAGCCAGGAGTCCATTCGCCCAGAGTCGGTTTCACAGCATGAAGTTTATTATCTGTGAGCAGATCCCACTGGATCTGCATTGTATCGAGATGAATGAGTTGATGGATGATTTAAAATCATGATAGCAAACAGGAACATGAGAAGTTGGTAGATCCAGGGCGGCCTTGGCAGCACTATCTGCCCTGTCATTGCCCTTGATACCAGTATGACTGGGTAGCCAACAAAAAATAATGTCCTTGCCAGACGAAAGTAAAATATGGGTGTAGCTCCATGATTTGGCGGATAAGTGGATGTTCAAGCTTCATGTTGTACAAGCTTGTAGTGAAGATAATGAATCGGAAAATAAAATGAATTGCTTTCTCCAAGATATTTTCGCGAAATCAAGAGCAAGTAAAATCGCCCTCAATTCCGCAGAAAATATCGAAGATTTGTCTGGGAGTCTGGATTGAAGATCTCCCTCAGGGACAGCGGCAGCAGATGCTACCCGGTCCCCGATCTTTGAGCCATCAGTAAAAAGCGGAGTGTATGTATTGTATCTGTCTTTTACCTCAAGAAAAAGTGATTTAAAAATGGATGGATCAGTTGCTGCTTTCGTGTGCTGACTAAGATCGAAGATCACCTTGGGCTGCTCCAACTGCCACGGTGGAGTATCTGGAACAGCGTATTTGGCAATGTGATCCAGATCCAAACCAGCATCGTGTATCAAAGGATCCATTCTCTTGCCGAATGGTGGTTTGAAGCTTGTTGGTTTCTTATCGAATACAGCATCTGTAGTTCGATGAAAGACAGTGTTATAAGCTGGATTAGATGGATTGGATTGTAGTTTAGTGGCGTATTGCAAAGATAATTTGGTGCGTCTGTCGTGAAGAGAAGGTTCATTTGCTTCGGCATATAAGCTCTGTGCGTTCGACGTACGGAATACACCCAGGCAGAGTCGTAAGCCTTGGTGATGTATTGGATCGAGCGTCCGAAGATCGGATTTACTGGCAGACCCATATACAGTGCATCCGTAGTCTAGTTTTGAGCGAACATGTGCGATGTAAAGGCGGTGCAGCACCTTTCGGTCTGCACCCCAGTCATGATTTGCTACCACTCGCATTAAGTTGAGTGCTTTCTGGCATTTAGCTTTCAAGTATCGTAAATGGGGTTTAAAAGTGAGTTTAGGATCAAAGATAAGACCAAGAAATTTCTGCTCCCGAACAACTGGGATGCGATGTCCTGCGCTAATGAATGATTGAAGGTTTTCTGTTCCCAGTTTAAGTTCGGGATCAGGGTGAAGACCGTGCCTTTTGCAAAAATGCATGCAGTTAGTTTTAGATTTCGAAAACTATAAGCCGTTTTCTGTGGTCCACTTGTTTATTCTATTGAGGCTCATTTGTAATTGGCGCTCAATAGTATGCATGTTCTTTGATTTGTAACATATTAAAAAATCATCGACATATAAAGAACAGTCAACACCTGGTTGCTGGCATTTTACAATATTATTCAGTTTAATGCTAAAAAGGGTAACAGACAATATACTCCCCTGCGGTACACCCATTTCCTGTTCATGGGGATCAGAAAGGGTTGTACCGACTCGGATTTGGAATTGTCTGTCTTTCAAAAAATTAGAAACAAGAAACGAGGCAAAGCCACGAAGGCCAGGTTTTTTCCAAGCATAGACACTTGGATAACATAATTATACCCACTTTTTGTAGACTAGATGGCCGTGGCCTGCATGCCTTGGGGCGAGGCATGGACACTAAACAAATAGATATAGTAGATGGAAAAACTTTAACCAACAAATTTTAACCGGACGGACGGACGGACGGACGGACGGACGGACGGACGGACGGACGGACGGACGGACGGGACGGACGGCACGGACGGACGGACGGCGGACGGACGGACGGACGGACGGACGGACGGACGGCGGACGGACGGACGGACGGACGGACGGACGGACGGAGGTACGGACGGACGGACGGAGGGACGGACGGACGGACGGACGGACGGACGGACGGACGGACGGACGGACGGACGGAGGACGGACGGACGGACGGAAGGACGGACGGACGAGGACGGAGGACGGACGGACGGAGGGCGGACGGACGGACGGACGGACGGCGGCGGACGGAGGGACGGACGGACGGACGGACGGACGGACGGACGGGACGGAACGGACGGACGGACGGACGGACGGACGGAGGACGGACGGCGGACGGGACGGGGATGGACGGAACGGACGGACGGAACGGACGGACGGACGGACGGACGGACGGACGGAGGACGGACGGACGGACGGACGGACGGACGGACGGACGGACGGACGGACGGACGGACGGACGGACGGACGGACGGACGGACGGACGGACGGACGGACGGACGGACGGACGGACGGACGGACGGACGAATGCCAAAGGTAATGGGTGAAGCAGTTGCAGAGATATAGTACACGAACAAACTTTCATTGACCTTTCATTTGACCTTGACATTGGGCACAGGGGCCGCACGGTAGGGGGTTAGAATAAAAATATGGATGGTGATGAAATGGACTTAAACACGAAAACTTAACATTGTAAACGCGAAAACTTAACATTGAAAATGGCTAAGTCGACTGCGCGGAAAAAATGGGTCAAGTTAAAAAAAAAGTAACATGTTGGATATTGATATGTGGTGGGCACCCCTTGATTATGAAGCTGTGAAAGTTTGGTGGTGTACAGTAACAAAGAAATGGACTCAAACTCCGAAAACTTAACATTGATTGTGGACGCCGCCCGCCGCCCGCCCGCCCGCCCGCCGCCGCCAGCCCGCCCGCCGCCAGCCCGCCCGCCCGCCCGGCTTTCGCCAATCCAATAGTCTGGATTTTTGTTAAAAAAACCTGGCTAATAAAATCAGGGAGATGACTTCAGACCGAGGTCATGAAGGTCCTTCATAATCCCATACTTCCACGTCTTCATATGCCTTTTCTAGGTAAAAAAATACGGCAACTGTATGCTCATTGTTAACAAATCCGTCTCGAATGAATGCTTCGAGTCTAATCAGATCATCGGCAGTGCTTCTCTGGCGACGGAATCAAGATTGATACTCATATATCCATTGGATTCCAGAAACCAGACAAGCCTGTCGTTAATCATTCGTTCCATGGTTTTACAGACGCAGCTAGTAAGTGCGATGGGACGGTAACTTGATGGGTCGGTGTGATCCTTGCCCGGTTTGGGAACAGGTATGATTGTAGCTTCCCGCCATGAAGGCGGAAAGACGCCTTGTTCCCAAATGGTATTAAATATTTCAATGAGGTTGTCTAAAGAGTGTTCAGGTAAATGTTTAAGCAGTTGGTAGTGGATATCATCAGGGCCTGCTGATGTATCATGTGCTTTCTCGAGGGAAGCTTTTAATTCCCTCATAGAGAAAGGAGCGTTGTAATGTTCTGAATTGTCTGAATTCAAATTAAGTTTAATTTTCTCTTGCTCAGATTTCACCTTCAATAACTCCTCAGAATAGTTATTACATGAGGAGTTCTTGGAGAAGGTATCTGCTAATGTGTTTGAAATGTCTATTTTGGAAGATACTTTTTGTCCTGTTTTGTTGAGGTGATTGCTAGAAGTTGATTTACCTTTACCGTTTATCTTACGAATCATGTCCCATGTTGTTTTCATTTAGATCGCGAATTCAACTTGGAGACAAAAGATCTCCAAGTCTTTCTCTTGCTAGCTTTGATAGTGCGTCGAGCTTTCGCTCTAAAAATTATATGAGCATTTAAGTTTGCTGGTGTTGCGTTATTATTGATTTGACGAATAGACTGCTTACGAGCAGTCATTGCCTCTTTGCATTCTTCGTCAAACCATGGTTTATTGACACGTTTGGGCTTTGCCGAGGTTTTTGGTATTGTCTTTTCTGCAATATCGTGTAAAAGGGAAACGTAGTGTTCTAGTGGATCTTCCGCATCTCGAAAGCGATCAAAATCTAGTTCAATCATGCACATATCGCGAAATGTGTCCCAATCGGCTTTATGTAATTTCCACCTCTGGACTCTGTCAGTGGATGGTGGTCCATTACTCTGCAAGAAGACAGGAAAGTGGTCACTACCACATAGGTCGTCACCAACTTTCCACGTAAAGTCTAAATACAGAGAAGGATGACACAGAGTTAAATCCAGAGAGGAATATGAACCGGTTGCGGGATGTAAATATGTGCTCGATTTATCGTTAAAAATGCTGAGATTGTGATCGGAAAGAAATTTTTCAATAAGTTCCCCCTTTTTGTTTGTGTCTTTACAACCCCAAAGCATGTTATGTCCGTTAAAATCGCCAAGGAGAATGAAAGGCGAAGGGAGCTGAGAGACAAGATTATCTAGTTCTGATTTTAACAGGACTGCAGATGGTGGAATGTAGATAGAACATAACGTAATAGTCTTGTGCATCGTAACACTAACGGCCACAGCCTGAAGATTAGTGTCAAGATTCACGAGACTATGTGGGGTGCTCAAATTAACGAGGATTGAGACTCCACCAGATGCGCGTTCAGCGTTATCTGAACACTTACTGTATAATGCATGTGATTTAAAAGAAAATGTATCGTCAACTTTCATGAATGTTTCCTGAAGACAAACAGCAATGGGGTTGTGTTGAGTTAATACAATTGTTAATTCATCACGATTTGCTTTAATTCCTCGACAGTTCCATTGAATAATAGTATCCATGTTTTATGTAGGTGGAAGTATGGGTTTGCGGGGTGGAACAGGCTTGGGAGTTGGAATGTCAGAAGACTTCAGTCTCCATCGAGTCCAACGACTCAAACCTGTTCTTAAGTGGAATGGGACCGTCTGCCCCCTTCTGCGATCCAGGGTCTCATCAGACCCTTTCTGCGATCCAGGGTCATCAGACCCTTTCCTGGGCGGTTTTGTAGGGATCCTCTCCATGGCAGTGGGCCTACCCCTGAGTGGTAGTGGAGATGCCGACCTGTCATCCGGCCCTTGCCGTGATCGCAGAGGAGACACGGCCGTGATCTGTTTTAAGGTCTTTTTAGCCCGACCTTTAGGGCTTTTGGAAGGTGTGGCCTTTGAGGTCCCACCTTCCGAAGTAATGGAATGGAATGGTGCTTAACGGCCCATCAACACAAAAGAGTATCATTTAGGGCCAAGCAATATAGATGAAGAATAAAAATAATAGTAAAATAGTATGCAATATGTGATTAGGGTAAAAATATTAATATGATGGTAAACATATTAATATGATGAACAATATATATATACAGAAATATAAAACGTGTATAGAAATATAAAATTATAGAATTATGAGACATGTATGCAATGATAAAATTAAATCTTCCGATACAAGTTAGTTTCATGGAGAAAGCGAAGCAAACCTTCAATGTTCTCCACCTGGAATAGCTCCGCAAGTGAAGTAACACTGAAGTGTTTGTCTCGAATATCGGCAAAATCGATACAGTCCAGTAGGATGTGTTGCACGGTAAATGCGCTGTGGCATGGAATACACCATGGACGCGGCTCACCTTTGAGCATATACGAATGCGTTAGTCGTGTATGTCCAATGCGCAATCGACTAAGGACAACTTCATCCCGGCGTACATGTCTGTAGCCAGGAGTCCATTCGCCCAGAGTCGGTTTCACAGTATGAAGTTTATTATCTGTGAGCAGATCCCACTGTATTTAGAGGATGAGGCCTTTGGGCTCCGGCCTCGGGGAGATTGCGTCTGTTTAGACGATGAGTGAGATGTGTTGGAAGACTTGTAGTGTGGCGGATTATAGGGCCACGTTATTGTGGGGTGTTCAGCTGGTTTCTAAGAAACGTCCGTTTGAGTTGAAATACTTCTGCTGGGCTTGCGAGAGACTGCAGCCGAAGCGTAAGAAAAGCCAGGGATAGGAGTTATTGGCATTTCAACATCTTCCTGGCTTCAGGGAAAGATATGTTGCGTGTATGTTTCACGCGAACTATCTCCTTCTCGATCTTCCACTTCGGGCAGTCTTTCGAATATGCCGAATGGTTACCATTACAGTTGACACAATGTTCGGCCTCCACACAGTTTTCATTACTGTGCTTGGCAATGCCACAGCGTGCACATGCAAGATCTCTCTTACATCTGTCTTTGTGGTGGCCGTACAGTTGGCAGTTGTAACAGCGCAACGGGTTTGGTATGTATGGGTCAACTGTGACGAGTAACCATCTGGTTAGTTTAAGTTATTTTGGTAGTTCAGTCAGGTTGAAAGTTAGAATGAAGGTATTAGTCGGGACTAGTTGTCCGTTCATTTTTCTATTAATCCTTCGAGCATCAGCAACTCATTGTGGCTCCAGTTGTTCGATCACTTCTTGCTCACTTACATGAGCAAACTCCGGTGATCGGACAACTCCCTTGCAACTGTTCAAAGATTTATGCGGCTGGATGTCGACAGGGGTATCCAAGAACTTGGTACAAAGCAGTAGATTCTCTGCATGGCTCTTTCTGTCAACTTCAATAAGAAGGTCACCAGAGCGCAACCGTTTCAAGTTCTTGGGCTCCCCTGCCACACTATTCAGTATCTTTGATAAAACAAAGACAAACAATTTTTCAAGAGGCTTGTCTGTGTCAGTTGCATGGACCACAAGGAATCGAGGCCAAGTGACTACATGCTGTAGTTCTGTTTGATGTTGTTGTAGTGGTCGTTGAGGGAAATCAGATGGAGTAGACAGAACATTGAATTCTGCAGGTCGTGTCCGTTTTCTAGATGGGCCAGCTGAGCAAGGTTGGCTAGACGACTTTGTGAAGTCCGAAGCCTTCCAATCAATTGGGTTTGTGGATAATTGTGAAGAAGTTTATTTTTTTGTTTTTTTGGCGATGCATATCAGTAGGCCGGTATATTCATCACTATGTTCCCCACCCTCCATGGAGCCCTACAAAGGGATGTGCTAATGGTGCGGGTCTCCGCACCGCACACCGAGGATACATAGTGATATATTGGAGCAAGACAAATAACTCACTCGTGTAGCACTAAACCGTGACACCTACTAGAGCCGCGGACTAGTGACGCAATGTAAAAGGGAACAAGATAATGTACTCACGTATATATGAAATAATCACAAAACAAAGCAAAATTAAAAAAAAAATATGCTCCAGTCACGACTCCAGCACCGGGTGCCACAGAAGCCGATTAATCCCATTGGGCGTGCTCACCCAAGGACCTCCCGTTTGCCTTGAAGTCAGGGCCGAAGTGGTGTATTGTAGTAATGCGTGACATCTTGGCCAGAAATTCTGCCAGCCACGCAAGACACTCACCCACCAGGATCGCTTCATCCAAAACGTCCGGGTCGCAGGCCACGGCAAACGGCCAGCCAGGTTCCCCTACACACACACGCCCAAAGGTAAGTGTATTTACCTTTGTGCGGGAATGCATAGAGTACCTACGAGTCACCAAGGGGTGTTTAGGTAATATGTGCATGCACCAATAGCTAGTGCATGCATATAACCCAGTTAGTCCTTAGGAAACCCACCCATTGTTAGTTCTCTGGGAATTGCAACCGCAATCCCTAGGAATTGCGATGGCAATTCCAAGATTAAGCCCGCAGACCGCGTCAAGGTCAGGGGTGACCTGCGGGTATTAATCTTAAGAAGAATGCTTCGTCGTAAACCACTAACACAGTTACTGACGCTGGTTTTCATGTCACAGCTAATATTTGTAATTGTCGACGGTTGTAGTCGTTTAACAAACTGTATACCCTATTGCCAGCGTGTACGGGACACGTGTGTCCAAATCCCAGAAGAGCGGCGGATGATTTTCATTTCAGAAACTGTCGAAACAATTAAAATACTCGGATCAAAAAAGCAAACGCAATCTGTACTTCACACTGCATCCAGGACACAATGCATAAACCTTCAAAAGATATATACACATTACTGTGCGGTAATACTTTTACCCTTCATCGGCCGTATTCCTTTTGCTGTCCTGTAGACTAAATAATTATGTTTCTTACCATGTTTCCTGCTGATGAAAAAACCGGGCGCTTGCGCCCGACTGACTCTGTGCCAGCATACGGGTTGGGTCTTGTGTACATAGCAAATCCCATTTTTTCTTGGGTATTGTGTAGAGCAAGTACAGGTCATTTGCGGTGTGACGAACAATGTGGTTGTAGAGAGATTGAGGTTTTCAGACATATTATATTCAACATTCATAGTGGTTTGAGCAAATATTAAAATGAAACACATATTTGGCAAATAAATTCTACTTTATTACATATAACTGTAGGCATTACATACAATACATTCAAACATAAATATATGGCTTTAACAGTGAAAGTGATTGGAAAAATGAGGCTTATGGCGAACGGTGCAGACGCTGATGAGACTGTACAGATTCACAGACTGATCTGGGTCTACACTGGTCGCAAAGCCCCATTTCTCCAGTCACAGTCACATGTAAGCTAAATGAATGGAATACAACATAACACTTACAAACTTAAGGAATGTATCTTACATGTAGTTATAATATCAGAAAACAGGTTTATATACAATATGTAACATCCGGCGTGGTTTTCACTTATACTTTCAATTTACCATTTCATCCACTTTATTTTAATTGACTTTTCACCAGTGTTCACGAAAGTATTACGGGGCAATCGGTAATTAGGCGAGACAACCAATTGCTTCAATTTGTTTGTCTTACGGCTCATTCGTCCACCAAAATGATTTAGCACATTACTGTCCTTTTTAAGCGTTTTGTTTTCATCTTCTGCATGTTCTGTATCTATGTTTGAAAGTTCTCCAACCACTTGTTGTTTCTTCCGGATTTGTTCTTTTGTGTGATTCGTTGTTTCATTTTAACCACGTGCAATATCTTGTCATTGTTTTCGGTAGTGTCATTAGCCTTCTCATGTTCACCATATACATTTGATCCCGATGTGTCTCTATGTTCCAAAGCTGGTTCACAAGCATTGTTTGTAATAGTGTCATTTTTCGTAGTTCTACTAAGTAACCTTTGGTATTTGTCTTTTGGTATTAATACTAGTTCTCGTGACATAGTACAATATCTAACTATTCTTTAAAATTAATCAAAAATATTTTAACTAATATATCCAACAATAATTGATTTGCCAATAAAATATCCTTCTTTTTTTGCGACACACGTTTATTAACCAGTTGTTTTATTTGTATTTTTTTTATTTTTAATTAGCTTCAGGTACGAAGGTGGAATAACTATTGAACCGTATAACACGTTAAACGCCGTTTCGCAAATAATGCCAACTTGTTTTGAATTTAAATTCTGAATAAACAACTGCCTATGTGAAGGTTTAATACCTCTTAATAGTCGAAACAATACTAGATATTATTTTTTTCTGCAGAATATTCATTGAGCTTCTACGTTACTGTTTACACGGTTCAAATATTATCATATCTTCCCCTGGAAATATATTACTTCTAAAAAAATATTGTTTGTTGCTTTTAGGATGAAGATCACATACCAAATAACTGAATGGTGAACCAGCAGTTGCTTTTTCATAGCTGTTCATAAAGAATGGAATGTCCTGGGGACACACCTGACTTGCGAAGCATTTTATTTGTCTTGTGTCTCTGTAATTTCGAAACAAACACTAAATCTGTGTATTTAGTGCCTGTGTACGACCGTACTTTCCCCCGGGAAAAAGATTCTGCAAAATGAATATTACAGTATTGTTATCGTGATGACTTCCTTGAACAACCAAATGTAACATTGTTTTGTCGTTCGTTATGTAATACATAAGATCATCCAAAACTATTAAACTGTCTTTACAACGAGAAAGATATTCAGATGAAGGCACACCGTTATGAAAAATTACATTTTCATGTTTTTTTTTCGAAATCAGCGAAGACGCTTTGCCACTTCCCATAACAATATATTACTTGCTTAGGTGTGTAACTAAACATCCCTTTAACATTTTTAATTAATTTCAGTGTAAATACTGATTTACCCACTCCTGTCATCCCACATATAGCCATTGTAGTTGGCCATTCAAAAGCAACCACTGAATTATTTCCCCACCAATCAGTTATAATATCACCTTTTTCCATAGACATAATTATGTGTACACTACTTAAAAACAACTAACAACTAACATGATTTATTACAATACACGTATACATATACAAACAAAACATACATGTTTGAATTCTATACATTAACGTTTCTAGTTACTAAATCGACAACCAAACAATCATTCATGTGTCTATTATTTCCAAAAACAGATATTATATCACTTAGAGAATTCCACCTGGATTTCAATAGTAAATATAGTAGTACGTAGTATCCACAAACATCTGAATTATCTCCTTGCAACACTTTATTATTGTGTCGAATATTGTGTTAAGAATATTGCTATCAAACTTGTTCGGATCATTACCGAAACTATCAAAGAAGTCCGCATACGTATTACTATCAAACCAAACACATATCCAATGTTCACCTTTCATATATGATTGCTGGGTATTACTTATATATGCGGAAGGAAAGGTAAACACATTGGAAGGTATTTCATTTGATGCATAGACACCTTTTACAATTTGACTTAATTTAAAGTCTAATTTAATGATATGAAGTAACTGTATGCTATTCATGATTGTATATAATGCACCTCTCTAGTATTGTCAATCTCTAATATAGACGGGAACTCTCCATAGACTATGCAATTAACCGGAAATGCTAATGCTTGTTGGAATTTTATTTCCAGCCTAACGTTTCCGGTATGAATAAGGTTTATATAGTCAAAATCTAAGTTGTTGGGCTCTAAAGTAAACACGAAAATTCTGTATCCATTTTCAAACTCATCTCTGTTTATATTTATAGCCTTGTCCTTATTCCAAATTTCGGCGCCTTCAAACATATTAACATACGCAGACGAATATTGTTTATTGTCTCCGAAGTCCAATTTTAAATGTCGCCCTGGAAAACTTTGACCATTAATATATACACCTACGTCAGTTATCGAAATTTTTTGAAAATTAAATGGATTCTTTGTGTAATCACCGTTAACAGCATTTTGTGAAACAAAGCCAACAATCAACTTTGAAGGAACTGAATTTGCAAATACCTGATCGTATAAAAATTATTTTGAATGCATGGCAACTGTTTGCATTTTTACCTCACTTCTAATAAAATAATATTGTGCAGGACGTTTCTCTAATTCTTGTGAATGCCCAATTATTACACCCGGATCTACTCTCACCTTGCATGCTTTAATGTATACATTATTCAAAATTAACTTGTATGCAGGTGATGTTTCTCCCGACATAAATAGAAAAGCAGGAGATGATCTGTAGAGCTTCACAGAAATATTCACTCCGTTGATTAGATATTTTTCAATTGAAAAAACGTCTTCAAAAACAGGTCCCATCATGTCGAAGCTCCTGCTTTCTTGTGTGTACTTTTATCTGCTGAACAATCCAGTATTTGTTCCGTTCTTAGGATCAGTTTCATCCATATCGATACCGGTATCCGGATAATAAAGATGACTGTAACTGTGACGTACTGCTCATTTGGTCGTATGATAATAAGCATTTCAAATAACTCTTCCATGGATAGTTTGTTGTGTTTTGCGAAATCAGTTTAGAATTAGCGTAAACACCTATTTGTAACCAAATAGATTGCAATGGTAAATTTATTATACTGATTTTCTCGCTAGCCGCTGAATGTGTTCCATCTGCTTTAACTATTTGAGCACGTACGTACAGTTTGGTTCTCTTTAAGTCAACATACTCAGCTCCCAAAGATGGAATTACTATCTCCACAGGTGCATGCTCCGTTGAAATAAATGAGATGCTATGACAATAAGTATAGTAAATTTTGTCAATAGCTACTAAATTTGGCGGTAACGAAAATGTATCAAGCTCTAAAGGCTGATTAATTTCCTTGTTTCTTTCACTTAAAAACGACATTTTTAAAAAATCTTTCTTTGAGTTTTCGTGTCCTAATCCGTTTTTGTGATTTGGATCGTTTTATCTTCTTTGAATCGTATTTCTTGTTACTTTTTCGTCGTTTCACTTTACGTTTATTTGTTCGTCGTTTCGATCCGTTCCGTCTCTCTTCTTACTAATTTTCTTTCGTCGAGTTCCGCTTGTTATAACACTGGTTGGCGTAAGGTATGTCTCATCATTTAACTTTTCATTCTTCAACTCCGACTGAGCTTGCTACACGGTTTCTACAGTAGGTGTTACAGCCTTGATTGTTGTGGGATTATATGTATAATTATTTGCAGGAATGACGGACGATGCTTTCCGAATACCACCTAATCCCGTACCAATTTTCTTATATTTATATCTGTATTTATTTGTTTTTCTCCGACATGTTTTTATAGAATTCATCCCACACCCTAGGATCACAAACGTACACACGTGACATTTAGTTTATTCTAAAACGGCAGAATACACCTTTTCAAATGAAGTGTAACGATGACTTCCCCATTTACAAATACAGCATCATTACCATGTTCATCTTTTAAATAGATACGAATCTGATGCGTCATACCCACTTTTATTAGAATATAATAAGGAGAACTATAAATAATGTTGTGATCGGTATTGTCGGTATTGTTAACTAAATAAACTGTTCGTAACAGCGGTTCTTGTTCAGTGCACACCAGTGTATTTGAACAAAGGTCACAATACGTATACAGAATTTTACTTTCATGTGGTTTATTTATATGTAAAGATTTTACAGTAATTTCTGTTAACGCAATACACCACACACCGTCTAATTGCAAGGATCGAGCTAGGTTTACCTTAAAGTCATATGGTCTATTGTCTGTGAATAAATTTATGTTGTCCGAAGACCTTAAACATATATACATGCTCAGTATGGATCACTTATACTTTTGCACTTGTTTAGCGTTTAACCAAGTATCAAATTTGTCAGGCCAACCTCTAAAATGTACCAAATATTCAATTTTTCTGTTACGTTTTCGTTTTTTAATTATGTTTTCAACAGGCCACATATAATCATCACTTTTGTGCACTAATAATAATTCTGATTGATACAAATAACCCTGTATAGGTTCAACAGAAAAATCTTTCAGTTTATACTGGACTATAGTATCTATTACTTTTCTCTCACTAATCCTAAATAATTCTTCTGTCCACTTCTGTTGATAGTCCCGTGTGAAGGGTTTCTTTATGAATGGTATTCTTACAATATCACCAATTTTATACTTAAGCGTGGGTGACATTCTTCGTGGTGGCCTTTTGTTAAATGCTGTTTTCTTGTCTCGATGTCTTTCATTCTTGGGTGTCATATACATAATATCCCACAATTTGCTTTCATTGTCCTTATTTACTTCCGATGGACTCAACCCCGCTAATGACGTGTGAGGAGTAGTGTTGTATAAACGAACCAAATCCTGCAATTTGTTTATATAAGTGAATGTTTCATTAGCTAATAAATATCGCCACATGATATTTCTAAAAGTGCGTATCGCTCTTTCAATTATATTCGCTTTCACTTCAGAGTTATTTGTAGTAAAAAAAATCAATATTATTTTTCAATAAAAAAGTTTTAACCTTTTTATTGACAAATTCATTGCCTGAATCAGTGCGAAATTTAGAAGGCTTGCGATTAGTTTGGAAAATTAAAGCTAGTTTTTTAATAACCTGGTCTCCAGTTTTTGACAATAACGGTTCTACAAACAGATATTTCGAAAATACGTCAATAGCACAAAGTAAGTACATCACACCATTGTTCTCTTTGAATATAGTACGGACATCGGCTAGATCAACATCCCATTGGTAGTCAATTTCTGGTGCGATAACTCTCCGTCTCGGAAATCGTTTGTGTACTGTTCTACGTAATGAATAAGCATCCTGGTCATGTAACCATTTTCGAATTCTATGACGTCCAAGTTTTATTTTCCCCTCTTCTTTGACTATCTTGTATAATTTCTCAGGGCCGGTAAAAGCGCCTCTGTGCTTGACATTATACCAAATGTTATGAAGATATTTTTCATATTGTTTAACCATTATATAATGAAGACTGTTCCAAAAAATAAACAAACCATTTTTGTATCACTGTAACTTTCTCCAAATTATTTACAACACTACTAAGTTCACATGTAGTAATACAATGTTCGCACGTTAAACTGGAAACATCAATATTCATAGAATTTACACTTTTTTGCCAGTGTCTATAAACATCCAGTTAGTCAATGATTAATAAACCTTGATTGACATAGACGGTAGTATCATATATTAAATCACGCGTGTTAGTCAAGTAAGAGAAATTCTTCCATATATAATATCCACAGGAGCGTAAATACAATAGAGTGAAAAGCTCTTGTGTGTCAGAAAACTCGCATTCGTCCACAATGAAATTCATATCATGTTGCTGCAGGAAAAGTAATTATACACTATAATAAATTGTGTATTGTTTACAATTATATAACTAAAACGAACATCAGATAACAAGAGTTAATATTTTCAACCAGGATACCATACCGGAGGTACATGTTGACCTAGGTGTATACTGCTCACACAAGTCATAAGTCACATTTCTCTAGTAAATAACCATGCAGTTTGATGAATATCGACACTGTTCACACAAGGGTAACCAAGATCAAACAATTATGACAAAAGGTCACATTGTATTTCTCTGGGAATTCTCTGGGAAGTAGGTAGGTAGTCTGATCAATGACTACACTGTTCACAAAGGTCATCAATTTCAAGTTGCATACAGTAACTGTATAAGTGTTCTCACTCCTTCGCACTGTACGCCTCATGCACCTTATAATACGCCCTATTACACTACTAGCATATCCATAGATAACTATGGCACGGGTACAGAGGTGTGAATAGGAACCTGGTGGAATAGTTATACAATTATACACTAATTTAATATCTCATAAAGTTTTGAGCCTTATGCGCGACACACAAACTTTAAGACTGCATGCTTGTTGTTATACCACGGCTAACTGTATGCTAACACGCTTCTTAGATTAGTTGTTTTCATAATAATTTACAGACCAAAGATCAAGAGTCACAGACGGAAATTCAGGGGCTTAGTAGATTCAGCTGCACACGACTATTTAACAAAATTATGAAGTGTGAAAGTCGCTGTCATTCATTTTTCTTAGAAAACACATTTGTCGACGATACTACGCCTGTTTACATCGAACGTGACGTGACACTCAAACAATAGAAAGTTCAGGGTTCCTGAAAGAAAGCGGAACACAGACAGAGGGAACTTTTTCATTTCAAACTATATTCACAACAGACCGGTCAAAATGTGAAGATCAGCATTCATATACTCAAACATATTGAATGGAAAGAATAACGCATTTAGATTCCAAATTCCAAGAAAATGGCATCCGCCACTGTACTGACTGGTTGATTAATCACGCAAAACTACTCGACACTCCTTTGGCAGATGAACGTTCTTACAGAAGTTATACAGAAAAGATTCACAAGAAGCATAGAGATCTTCAAAAATGTAGTCACACAGTGAAAGGCAAAGTTCTATTCCATAATTGGTGTAACCAACAAATTACTCCTCCAAAACGCTGTGAATCAAGTAGAAAGAGGAAGTCCACGATTGAAAACATTGAAAATGTTAAAAAACTTCAAACAGAACATGATAATCTGCATAATGTGGCCACTTCACTTGACCAAGACTTCAATACAAGTATAACTGAGAAAAATGAACTTAAATCTGAATTAAATGTAACGAAAGAGAAAGTATCAAAGAAGTTAAACAGAGGAAAAGGATGTGTCGCTTTAAAACTTGACTTAAAGAAACAAAAATGTGAAATACAAGCATTGAAAAAAGGAAATGAAAATTTCAAAACATTGATTTCTAAAAAGAATGTTGAACTTAAGCGTGTACGATCACGGGGATCATTTTATGAAAACAACTATCATATTCTTATACAAAAGAACCAAACGTTGCAAAGAGAATTTTTGAACATGTTGTTCAAGAAAAGAAAGACATACAAGCTAAATCAAATGAAGAGAGAGAAGAGAATGACTATCTAAGAAATATCATAAACAACGAGGAAGTAAATGTGTATGATTCTGACAAAAACAGGTCTACTGACCTACACAAGTGTGTTTACTCCTTACTCGAGCATCATGTAAGTGCGAAGCATGTAAGCCCCGTTATTTCATCAGTTTTAACATTAGTAGGAAAAAAGCCAAATAAGTTACAATGCCCATATACAATTCACAATATGAATATTCAAAGACTGGTCATTTCTCAAAAACAAATTTATGACAATGTGAAAGACCGCTCAGATACAAGTTTATATACTGATGAAACGTCGAAGTATGGAAACAAAGTTTGTGGGTATCATATTCGCGACAAGGAGGGCTCATATTTTACCCTAGGGCTTCGGGATTTAACTACTAAATCTGGAAAGGATACACTTGACACATTCAAAGAAATCCACGAAGACATAGATGATGCAGCAGATGCAGCGAATGAAACCTCAAAACAAATACTAACTAACATAATATCTACTATGTCAGATAGCGCTAGTACGGAGATAAAATTCAATGAATTACTTGAAGAATATCGCAGCACATTTGTTTCGTGGGCTGCACTCACTAGTGCATTTTGCAGAAACATCTGCAAAGTCTCTACTTACAGTTGAGAAAGAAATCTTCAATGATAATCCGCCAATTCATGACCCTACAATTAAGCAAACCGGTGAATCAGGTACAACAAGGTTAATTCGAACTGCATGTAAATGCTTTGCCAGAGGGGCTGACGAAAATAATGGTTGCCATATACAATTTGTAACTCACATATCTGACTTTATGCAGAAAAAACACATTAGAACTCTGAAACTTGTACCATATCGTGGAAATCGTTTCAATATTCTGTTTCATAACGCTGGACAGGTATATATGTTTGGCCGTTTGTGCATAAATATAACAAGACAACGTCAAGAGATCCATGATAATCGCCGAACACGACTACCAGAAAACAAGAGGAATTCATAAGTGTTTTAAAAAAATTGTGATATTGTTAGATGGCAGTCATCTTGGATTAAGCGATGACTGTCATTTTACCAAATCTGAAAATGCTTCACCCAAGGATCTTAGCTTGCTATGAAGTTTGGCCAGCATCGGCCATGTGGTTCCTGAGAAAAAGACGTTCAAAATCTCGAATAAATGGACCTTTTGGAGGCCATCATGGATGACATAATCATCTGATTCCGACAAATATTCACCAGAGCAATCGCCTCATCGATACCTTCAATTCGATATATGACATTAGCATATTCGGTCAAAAATAAAATTTGACCCCACGGGCCACGCCCATTTTTGACCCCGGCGTCACCATATTAACACCTTTGAGAGAGCATTCTACGCCGATCATTCCTACCAAGTTTCGTCCAAATCCGGCTAGCGGTTCATGAGAAGATATTTTAAGAATTTGTTCTATTTTAGACGGTGGCCATCTTGGATTAGCGACAACCTCCGTTTTAACAAATCTAAAAAGGCTTCACCCATAAATCATAACTGTGAAGTTTGGCCACCATGGGCCAAGCCGTTCATGTGAAGAAGAATTTTGAAATCTCTAATAAAAGAACGACCTTTTGACCTTTCGCCTCTTTGATACCTTCGATTTCATATAGACATGACCATATTTGGTCAAAAATAAAATTTGACCCCAATTTGACCCCACGGGCCACGCCCATTTTTGACCGCGGGGTCACCATTTTAACAACTTTGAAAGAGCATTGCACATCGATCATTCCTACCAAGCTTTGTCGAAATCCGGCCGGCGGTACATGAGAAGATGTTTTAAGAATGGGTCAAGCGGTTTGTGTGAAGAAGAATTTTGAAATCTCAAATAAAATAACCTTTTGACCTTTCGGCGGCCATCTTGGATAACATGACCATCCAATTTCGACAAATAATGTACCTGAGCGATCGCCTCTTTGATACCTTCGATTTGATATAGACATAACCATATTCGATCAAAAATAAAATTTGACCCCACGGGCCACGCCCATTTTTGACCCCGGGGTCACCATTTTAACAACTTTGATAGAGCATTGTACATCGATCATTCCTACCAAGTTTCGTTGAAATCCGGTTGGCGGTTCATGAGAAGAAGATTTTTGAGAATTTATGCTATTTTTAGACGGCGGCCATCTTGGATTAGCGATGACCTCCATTTTAACAAATCTGAAAAGGCTTCACCCATGGACCATAACTTTTAAGTTTGGCTACCATGGGCCAAGCGGTTCATGTGAAGAAGAATTTTGAAATCTCTAATAAAAGAACGACCTTTTGACCTTTCGGCGGCCATCTTGGATGATATAACCATCCGATTTCGACAAAAAATGCACCAGAGTGATCGCCTCGTTGATACCTTCGATTTGATATATGACATTACCATATTCGGTCAAAAATAAAATTTGACCCCAATTTGACTTCACGGGCCACGCCCATTTTTCTGACCCCGGGGTCATCATTTTAACAACTTTGAAAGAGCATTGTACATCGACCATTCCTACCAAGTTTTGTCGAAATCCGGTTGGCGGTTCTTGAGAAGTTGTTTGAATAATTTGTGCTATTTTTAGACGGCGGCCATCTTGGATTACGTGATGACGTCATTTTAACAATTGTGTAATCCACCTACCTAAGGACCATGACCATGAAGTTTGGTGACTATATGCCCAATGGTTACCGAGGAGAAGACGTTTGAAAATGTTCACGGACGACGGACGGACGGACGGACGGACGGACGGACGTTCTTACGAGAGCTACATTGTGAGGTTATTTCCTTTGATGTTTACACTGTGGGGTTAACCTCACAATGTAGCAACTTATTCCGTTATTTTCTTCCTTAACGATTCTCTTACGGAATAAATCGCATAATATGCAAATGAGCTAGCCATTAGTTAATTATATTTGAAAAACACTTATCCAAGTGTCTTAAATAGGGCGGTGGGTGGGTTTCAGCACAACACAGCAACCTCACAATGTAGCTCTCGTAAGTACGGACGGACGACGGACACATTGCGGTAACAATAGCTCACATGAGCTTCGCTCAGGTGAGCTGAAAATACATTGCAAGTGCGGTTTTATTGCACCTGTACATTTATGTCAAGAACTGCGACAATATTGTCCCAGTTCACGTCACAAACGCCTCCTAGCACCGGCTTAAGCGAAACTCAATGTAAAGGGTACACAAATAACACCATAAATGGGGAATATATGCACAATTGTCAAAATGACAGTCGTGCTCAACGACCACCATGGATCGGGTAAAAAATAACAACACTGGAAGAACAACCATGGTCGCCAAATTCTGACAGACAAGATCGCATTGATGTACGTATTCAAACGGACATAACTTTGACAATATTAGAGATACAAAGAAATTCAATACACCATTGTTTTTGTATTGAAACAAGCTTTAAGGTGCCCTCACACCATAGCGTATGCTGAAACCTATGAGTTGCGTGTAAAAAATATTTGTATACCCACCAAACGCAACCGAAATCAACAATTTTGGGTTGCGTGTGGGTTGCGTGTGGGTTGCGTGTGGGTTGCGAACTGAACGTATGATCCCCCACTATCTGCGATCACCGGCGTACGAGTTGCGTGCGAGTTGCGTGTGAGTTGCGTGCAGAACTTACAAGTTGCGTTTGAGTTGCGTTCAAAACTTACAAGTTGCGTTTGACCTGCTGCTAGTTGCGTGGTATTTGCGAATATCGGTCACGTGATAAAAAAAAAAGCCGAGCCGATTTAGTATTTTCTTTCAGTACTGATTTGGTCATCGAAGAGTCAACATGGGGAAAGCTGGCAAGAAATCAGATAAAAGTGACCCCAAAAGTGATGTTAAAACTACTGAAACAGCTTCCCGTGGCCGTGGCCGTGGCCGTGGCCGTGGCCGTGGCCGTGGCCTGTGGTCCGTGGCGTGGCCGTGGCCGTGGCCGTCCGCCGTGGCCGTGGACCGTGGCCGTGGCCGTGGCCGTGGCCGTGGCCGTGGCCGTGGCCGTGGCCGTGGCCGTGGCCGTGGCCGTGGCCGTGGCCGTGGCCGTGGCCGTGGCCGTGGCCGAGGCCGTGGCCGTGGCCTGCCGTGGCCGTGGCCGTGGCCGTGGCCGTGGCCGTGGCCGTGGCCGTGGCCGTGGCCGTGGCCGTGGCCGTGGCCGTGTCCGTGGCCGTGGCCGTGGCCAGGGCCGTGGCCGAGCCGTGGCCGTGGCCGTTGGCCGTGGCCCGTGGCCGTGCGGCGGGTTGGCCCGTTGGGCCGTGGCCGTGGCCGTGGCCGTAGGCCCGTGGCCGTGGCCGTGGCCGGCCGTGGCCGTGGCCGTGGCCGTGGCCCGTGGCCGTGGCCGGGTGGCCGTGGCCGGTGGCCGGTGGCCGGGTGGCCGTGGCCGTGGCGTGGCCGGGCCGTGGCCGTGGGGCCGGTGGCCGTGGCCGTGTCCGAGGCCGTGGCCGTGGCCGTGGCCGTGTGGCCGTGGCCGTGGCCGTGGCCGTGGCCGTGGCCGTGGTCCGTGGCCGTGGTCCTGGCCGCGTGGCCGTGGACCGTGGCCGTGGCCGTGGCCGTGGCCGTGGCCGTAGGCCGTGGCCCGTGGGCCGTGGCCGGTGGCCGCGTGGCCGAAAACAACCAGCAAGAGGAAGAGGTGTGCTGCCTGTTGATGCCGTCCCTGCTCCTCCTACAGAATCATTGACTCGTGACTCCTCCAGTTCATCACAGCATTCCAATAATGTAGCAGTCATTGCTTCTGATGAACATGGCTCTGGTTCTCCACCCAAATCCAAGAAGGTGACCAACCCCACCAAGCCCAGGAAAATCAAATAATCTGCTACCATCAGCGAGAGGCCAGAGAGTTTCTGATGGTTGAGTGGCTGAGCGAGAATCCAATGGTGTGGAATCCAAAACTCAACGCCTACAAAGACACTGGCAAGAGGCTGAAGAGGTAGGAAGATCAGGCCCAGGTACTGGACCCCTCACACGATGAGATCAAAGATGGCGCCCACTTGCAGCGATGGTTCCGGTCCTTGCGTGACATCCATGTGAAGCTTGACAAACATTTAAAGAGCGGTGCTGGTGCCAGGGAGCTTACTTCAATGACCGAGAGGGAGCCGTGGATCAATACCCAATTCAACTTCCTGAAGGGCATCATTCGGCACCGCCGTGAGCCCCTCGTCAGTGTCCGGACAGCTCTCCAGAACACCGGAGGAGACCTCACGGCTGCCGAGGCTGCGCGCGCCGAACAAGCTGCAGATGGAGCCACCGGTGATACCACCCCTGACCTGGAACTCACGTGCACCTCCAGGGTGGCAACCAAGCGCAGCCTCGACGCCGCAGACAGGTATGCATATCAAACCTTAATTGTACATATTGTCTATATATTTTACTAGTTGTATGGATATTTATACTATGTATAGTTTATCTGAAATAAATGAATATTATTATTAATTTTATTTTTGGGCTTTATGTTAAGTTTGTGAGTGATTCGCCGGCGTTTCACATCGATAAAATCCACAAAAATAAAATTAATTTCTTACAATTCCAACTCGGTCATGTTTACGCTAACTTGTTGTTTACGCGGAGACCGACGAACACTTGTGTATTATTGTAGGCTATTCAACACCGAACGATTACTTATCCTCCATATATTATTAGTATTACAGGGCAGCTGTAGAAGCCCTCAGAAGAAGGTCACGGACTCCACTGACCTTCTGAAGGAGCTAGCCGCCAAGCCAAAGGACCAGCCCACGAACGAGAGAGAGAGAGGTGTTTGGACAGTATGTCCACAACAGCCTCCTCACCATGTCTAAGGCCCGCTTCAAGAAGACCAGGCTGGTGATAAACAAGCTGCTCACACAGTTCATGGAGGAAGATGCTGCAGAGTCGTCGGAGGAGGAAGAGGAGGAGGTAGATGACATGAAGTCGATGTCTGATCGCCGACCCGGTGACCAGGGAGCCAGCACCAGCACCCACATACCAGGTCGGCCGATGTCCACACCAGCCCCCGGCTCCTTTGGTGCGTGTACCCTAACTACCAGCCTCCTCCCCACCAGTGGCAATCCAACCCTCCACAAGGCAGTGTCTGGGACTCCATGAGCAAGGACTACATGAGCAGCTATTATGCACAGACAGTCTTCCCACAGCAGCAGCAGCAGCAACAGCAGCAGCAACAGCAGGAACAGCGCAAGCAGCAGCAGCAGCAGACAGACACAAGCCTGTGCAACCTCTCCAATATGTCCTCACTCCTCGGAGGGTCTCAAGCTCCGAGTGCAGCTGCTAAGGATCAGGAGGATGGTGATCTGCTGAACACTCCAGTAACAAAGGCACCAGTTACACCGAACTAGGACTGCTTTAGGATTCAGGACTGCTTGCTCTAAGAGTACTTAGTGTTTTAGGACTGCTTTAGTTTTCTACTTGTGTGTTATGTTTCAGTTGATGATATAAATAAAAAGTTATAACATGTTTAAATTGTGTGTGCGTGCGTGCGTGCGTGCGTGCGTGCGTGCGTTTGACAAGCTGCATGATATTGAAATGTATGGAACGCCAAAAGGCTATTTATTCAGATTTTATGGATATCCATAAATGATATAACTGATTTATGGTTGATTTAAGCCTTTTGTATAAACTGGTTTCGCTTTTGTCTATGTACAGTGAATATCCTGATCAGACTGCGCGGGTGCGCAGGCTTATCTGGATCCTCGATGTTCGCATGGATATAAGACACATGTTCGCTTGACGCGACCCTATTGGAAAACGGGTAAGGTATTTGAATCAATAATCTCGTGCACAGATTTACATAGACAACGCCTAGTTTTTTAGACAACGCTCGGGCGTTGTCAAAACAACTTGGGCATTGTATATGGGATATATACTGGCAAAATACTGCTAGTTGATTGGACGATTGCGAGTAACCGTGGTCTAAATATCATTATCATTTCTAAGTCAAGCCCATAAAGACAAAAAGACAAAAACACAGATTAACAATTGTGACAGATTCATTATGGAACAACAATACAGTATTTTCATCAATCTCACTACAAGAACAGTCACTACAACAACACAGGTTCCGCTAGATCATGCTGTTTTGCCAGGGAACAGCACCTACCTCCGAGTTGACCCAGTGCTTCAGGAGGTTCCTCTGCTTCTTTCCTTTGTTGGTTGCAGTGTTTGGCCCAACAACTACCTGGGTGTCCAGCATATCCCTTCCATCTCTCCAGGCTCCAGCGATGATGATACCGTTGTTCTCCACACGGTCGAGCTGCTGATTCTGTAGACCAGGGTAGCCTATCCTCATGAGATTGTGCAGGCAAATGCAGGTTTTGGTTATGAGCTTGACATTTCCTGGAAGATGCTGCATGGTACCAAGCATAACCTGGAATCTGTTGGCTATGCTGCCAAAGGCATTTTCCACAACCCTCCTGGCACGGGAAAGCCGGTAATTGAAGATCCTGTGGTTATCATCCAGACCACGGAGTCCGTAGGGCTTCATCATGGTCTGTCTGAGGGCGAATGCATCGTCTCCGATGAAGTAGTAGGGTACATCCTGGGTGTCATTGGGTAGAGGATCTGGTCTTGGAAATCCGATGTTATCCCCTTCCACATATTCCTTCAACTCGCAGTTGTTGTATATTTGGGCGTCTGATGAAGAACCTAGACCACCCAAGCCTGCCCAGATAAATTTGTAATCACCATATACGAGGGCCAGGAGCACCACATAGTAGAACCCCTTGTAATTGTAATACATGGATCCACTGTTGGGGGGGGGGGGACACCTGCATGCCACGTGCTTCCCATCTATGGCCCCACATGTATGGGGAAAGTTCCACCTGTTCATGAAGTTGCCTGATATGGCACGCCATCCCTCAGGAGTGGTGGGGCAGGTCATCACCTGGTCCAGGTACTCAGCAATGATGACTTGGCAGACCTCACGGACCACGACTGAGATGGTGTTGTCTGGTACCCAAAAAAAATGCTCAAGGGTGAGAATCCACATCGCAACTGGATTTGATTCACCAAATGCCCACTGTTGAATAATCAACAATAACAACTAGATGTCCGATGCCTGCATGTCGCGCCTTTTGGTGAGGCATGGACACTAAAAAAAAAAGATATAGTATAACGAAAAACTTAACCAAAAAACTTAACCAAAAACTTCAGAAGTAATTTGACCTTGACATTGGGCACAGGCGCCGCACGGGAGTGGGGTAGAATGAAAATACAGATGATGATAAACACCCATGTGAAGTTTCAAGGTAATGGGCACAGCAGTTGCAGAGATATAGTATAACGAAAAACTTTAACCAAAAAACTTAACCAAAAACTTTAACCAAAAAACTTAACCAAAAACTTCAAAGTAATTTGACCTTGACATTGGGCACAGGGGCCGCACGGGAGGGGGATAGAATGAAAATATAGATGATGATAAATACCCATGTGAAGTTTCAAGGTAATGGGCAAAGCAGTTGCAGAGATATAGTATAACGAAAAACTTTAACCAAAAAACTTAACCAAAAAACTTAACCAAAAACTTTAACCAAAGAACTCAACCAAAACTTTAACCAAAAAACTTAACCAAACAACTTAACCAAAAACTTTAACCGGACACACGTACGTACGTACGTACGTACGCCAAAGTGCCGACCATATCGCGCTTTCCGCAAGCGGGCGAGACAAAAACTATACCAGACAAAAAGGGGTTACCCCCTCCCGCTGCCAGACTATCTTCTTCTTCTTCTCCCCCTTCTCTTTATTCTATTCTGTATGTGTTGGAGTGCTAAATTGACCAGATTAAACTGATGTCCAATAACAGCTGAGCTACATTCGCAACATGTACGGTACCAAAACCTGGCCAGATACCTCAAATTTGGACCTGCGATCACCTGCGTTCATAACTTATGAGTTGCGTACCTGTTGCGTGCGTAGCGTACCTGTTGCGTGCGTAGCGTACCTGTTGCGTCCCTGTTGCGTATAAATTGATCGCAGTCATTCGCAGAGAATTATTGGACATGTTCAAAATTTCCGAACTTACTCTGCGTGTGTCTGCGATAACCTACGTGCTTGTTGCGTACTTCAAACCTATAAACATGATAAAACCTATTAGTTGCGTGTGAGTTGCGTTCGGAACTTATGACCACTATTTCTTATTCGCAACCATACGCAACTGGTGATCGCTATGGTGTGAGGGCATCATTACGATGATATATATAACACTTATATATTTGATGAAATTTTAAATTTCACTTGTTTTCCCTAATTACAGTGCAATCTGTGTCAAAGAACCTTGGTTGCAAGTTTAGAATCCCGGCATAATTGGGAACACTCCAGACCCCGGCCCCTCCCCCCATTTAAAAACATACTATCGTGTATACTTGTTGGAAAGAGGTCGATCGTTCCGTTGTATTGCACAGGAAGCAACATCATTACATTTAATAGTATCGAAAGAAAAATATTGTTTATAATAATCGTAAAATTTGGGCAGGTTGAAACGGGCAGTAATTATTCTTATTAAAAATAGTGTTGTTTTATTGGGCCGAATTTGTCCGTGGTCGAGTTGGGTAATATGCTAGCGTAGTTAAAACAACTTAAGCCAATCGGGACGCGAATAAGCTGGTATTGTCAATCACGGGAAAAACTGTATATTAAACATATAGCGTTTTGGGGGTAATTTCACTCACCGCCTGTAAAACCATAAACATTGGAATCACACATTGAGTTACAATGTCTTCGATCTCGCCAACTTGTCAACACCCGTTGACCATTTCGTTTTTCTGACAGGAAAGGAAACATGACAGCGGGGTCAAAAATCATCACGTCACAACAGACGCAGAGCCGCATCACACTTCATTTACATGTGTCCTGTCACACAAAATAATCCATTCCAAACTGCAGATCTTGGCTGTGTACTAGAGCCCATGTGTAAACACTTGTCTCCACATACATTAATAAACCACATCAGTGCACCCGAACCTGCCTCAAAGCACATGCAATACAAACATATGCATTTGTCTCCGGACTATTTTTTAAGGGGGTACCGACCCGGAAGTAGTCTATCTGTGTACTGAGGTAATATATGGTCTGGTCGGGTCGTTTCGCCCCTGTTTGAAAACGGGAAATATGTATAGTATGCTATAGTATGATATAATGAGAAGGTGAATTGCAAACGGGAAATATGTACATTATGATATATAGTAGTATGATGTGTATTAGTTATTGATAGTATTAATGTTCAAATTTATAACGACATTGTTTCTCACTCATTTCAGATTCACACGGTTCTTCAATCCAATGATCTAGACAAGTCCAGAGAAGATTTAATTTATATATATATTTGTTTTTATATAGTATTTAGATACTAGCTTTGAGATATTTCACTATATATTTCCACACAGCATGTATGAATATTATCATGAGTATATGACCGATGATGAAATAAAATTGCTTGTATACCGAAAAATGATGTAATTACTATTTAATAAAATATGTTTATACCAAATAAAATTTCGAACATGTATTTTCTAAGTTAAGTGAGTTTTGTGGTATGAGGATATTTTATTGAACCCCTGCTTTCTTAGTGTTCTTTTATTGAACCCCAACCTGCCCGCCCCTTGACCCACCCTGCACAACCTAAAGTGGCCGTTACTGATCGTTGTTGTATTGAGCAGGAACTACGCTGGTCCGATACTTGTTAAATACACTGATACATATTCGAAAAACTGATGAACTCGGCGTATGATATTAATTACAGATGACAACCCTGGAAAACAGACAACTAACATGTACTTAGGAACAAAAGCACCAATAAATAGTACTCATAAATTTGATCGCAGCACACTTCTCACTATGCATGCATGCTTGATAGAAAAGTGTATCCATGTCATAATACTTTCAGACGAGGATTGTGTTAACACTTGATAGAAAAGTGTATTCATGTCATAATACTTTCAAACGAGGATTGTGTTAACACTTGATAGAAAAGTGTATCCATGTCATAATACTTTCAGACGAGGATTGTATTAACACTTGATAGAAAAGTGTATTCATGTCATAATACTTTCAGACGAGGATTGTATTAACACTTGATAGAAAAGTGTATTCATGTCATAATACTTTCAGACGAGGATTGTGTTATCACTTGATAGAAAAGTGTATCCATGTCATAATACGTTCAACAATTCTGCAAAAAAAAACCAGGTGTTATATCTATATTGATATGAGTCACGGGAAGCTTTCATTGTGATCAGTCTCACTACGCAAACGGTCAGAGATGCATCGTGGTACCTTTTCACTCGACATCTTGTTGAGTTAAAACGTACCACGATGCATCTCTGACCGTTTGTATAGTCAGAGTGACCACAATGAGAGCTATAAATATAGATAACATTCCCCCATAAAAATAAAATTGTAGAACAATTTAGCATGAGTCACGGAAAGTCTCATCCGGTCACCAGGCCAACACAGAATAAGATATACATCATGTACATACAAATTCACAAGTAAGTCCGCAATGACAATCATACGTATGATTATAATGGTCAAGTACAACATGGGAAATTGCCATGAAAACAATATCCAAGACTGTTACGTATTATCAACTTACATACACACTAACATACTATTTATATGTGATCAACAGATAAAAACAAACATCTCATACAAAACAAATACCGGTTACCAAAAGTGAAGTACTGGAAATCATAATTGGAAAATGGTAAAGTCTAAAGACATAAATCAACAGCAAAGACCTTGACTAAGTCTAAAATGCAAATTTCAAAATGTCCTTTATAGTAGTACTATGAAGATAAATACATAATCACGTGTGAATGCCAGTCCCTGTACTCAACACATATACTATCAGTGATTACAAAGCTATTCTATGGCAGCAAAAACTATTTTTTGTTAAATGAATGCATTCATTAGTTTACATGCAAATTATGACTAGCTAACAATCATGTAGCCTAATTCCAATAATGTACAGCCCATACAATGCACTACAGTCTAAGGGCAATAACTCCCACAAACATCTCTGAATGGTAATGACAGAGTTGGTGTTTGCAGAATTGTTGAACATATTAATTGTATTATTGCGGAAAGATTTTAATACTTTCAGACGAGGATTGTATTAACACTTGATAGTTCATACACGTATTACTTTCAGATAAGGATTGTATTACATGTATCATAGTGTCATATAATTTCACACTTTTGCTTAGGCCCCGCACACGTATAACAATAAAAACATTACAAAAATCCATCACTGCGATATGTTTTGTATCCCGAAACATGATCCCGACCAAAGGGGTGCGGGCGGTGGCAAACGGCCGTTGTTGGACACATTAAAGTTGCGGTCGTCCCATTGATTAGGCACAAACTGTTCTCTATATAGGACTTAAATAAGTGTATAACTGTTTCACTATTCCAACATGTTTAAAAAATCACGAGTGCCCGCTATACCGATATATACAATGTACGTGTAGCAATGTTTAATTTACTGATAGAGACACGTGACTGTATCAAGCTATTTTGATATGCAAATAACGTAGGACATTTTAAATTGTTCATATTAATTATATTCGTTACCTGAATAAATACTTTTATCGATAAAATATGAGTATTGCACGTCAAAAAATAAAGAGAGACGAATTAGTTGTTTTCGTTAATATTTTAAGGAACTACGGTTATCGCCCCTGAAATTATATTGTTTTTGCAATGTTTTAATACCGTAAAAAGTCGGCACGTTTACGTAAACAGACACTAAATAGAGAATATCAGGCTAGTGGATTTTGCTATCAAGTTTATTAGGCAAGGCTAAGAAACGCGTAGGAATTCCGAGGCTTGCCGAGGAATTCCTACCGTTTCAGAGCCGAGCCTGATAAACTTGATATCAAAATACACTAGTCTGGTATTTGATTTATCAGGTAACGTGCAGAATGCGTACTTGTTTACGTTGCATTATTACACCGACGTAGTCATCCCACCAATGGAACGTCAGTTTTCGCTTCGTTGTAACCCGGATGTTTGTATCAGGTCAATGCCTGATACAACAATATGTTATCAGTCAGTATGTATTCGGTCAATACAGGGCAGGTTACCTGATAAACAACGAGGACATGGTTTGTACATGTACCTTGGTCGTTCAGGAATAGGTCCATGTATTCTCGTAGTGACTGGGTCTGGTCCGAACCGAACCATCTCCACAGCTTGTAATACGACAATGCACAGGCGTTAGGATTCCTAACCAGATACACGATCTGTAATGGATACAAGAACTACAGTGGATAATTTCACAAATTACATTATTACATAGAGGATATTCCATTGAACATTTTGAATAGCGGGAAATAATACACAAGTGTGCGTCGGCTTCCGCGTAAGCGACGAGTGAGTCATTATCCCGGCAGAGTCGGTCTACACTGGCTGCTAAGTCATTATCCCGGTTTGCTATATCCTAGCACACCCGTACGTGTATAACGACATCTTCAATCTCAAAGCTTATGTCCCTAATATATTCCTGGTGGCCGTTTCACTAAACTTCGTACGACTAAAATGTTCGTTAGTGCAAACTTATGATAGTCGGTAAATTTCACATTAACAATGTTTTCTTGTAAATGATTATTGGATTTACATTTATTGAGTATTTAACATATGGCAAAAAGGAGGTGAAGAGTGACGAGGAGGGTAATTGTTTTTTTAATTGACTCCGAAACCTTGCGAGATAGCTCGGAAATGATGTAACTAAGAAAATAAAATTTAGATTTAGAAAATCGGTGCACAAATTCAAACATTATTTTAGGAAATCTATATTTAGCCCCCATGATAAATTCCCATAGGGAAATCTTATTATTCCAATAAAATCAATATTTGATGGTATTTCATCATGAAATATTTTTTGTGGGGATGGTGATTTTTTTTGTTATTGATGAAAACTTTCTTACATTTAAATATGTCTTTACATTTAATGTGTTTGATAGCCAAACGGTCGTCAGCAGAAAAACGTGGAGCAGACAGTAGTTACAATCCCTCCTAATATATTTGTATAATTTGTATAATTAGGTTCGTGTCTGGTCGGTGTGCCAGTGCTACCTGAGCAGGTACATATACAGGGGGGTGGGGCGTTTCACTAAACTTCGTACGACTAAAATGTTCGTAAGTGCAAAATAATGAGTGTAAATTTCACATTAACAGCCTATGTTCAATAAATGTAAATCCATGTATTGAAATTTCCAGACGATCCTAAATTTACACTTACGAACATTTTTAGTCGTACGAAGTTTAGTGAAACGGGCCCCAGGTGCAGATCCAGGGGGGGGGGGGGGGGGCGGGGCGTTTCACTATTCAATTATTGGATTTTCATTTATTGAACATAGGCTGCATATGGTATTCTCTATTTCACAGTCTCAGCTGGGTCGCGTTTCACTAAGCTTCGTACGACTAAAATGTTCGTAAGTGAAAAATTATGATAGTCTGTCAATTTCACATTAACAATATGTTCTTGTAAACAATTATTGGATTTACATTTATTAAGCATAGGCTGCATATGCAGCCTATTCTCAATAAATGTAAATCCATCAATTGAAATTTCCAGACCATCCTAAATTTGCACTTACGAACATTTTAGTCGTACGAATTTTATTATCCAAGCATATTTGCTTGGATATAGTCCTTATACGGTTTTTGAGACCTCACATGTTTTATGCAAATGAGTAATTGTCGACCAACGAACGTACTTCATGCTTCATGATTCTAGCTACGCCACGTGAGAGAGTTCCAAAGCGAGCGGTGCATTATGAACGTGTCACTCACATGTTTGGCCAGCTACATTTTTTTTTGAGCTACAGTTATATTTTTAAAAACAGTTTGTGATTTTATAAAATATTAACTGTCGTGTTTCATAATAAATATTTTGTTAGGAAGGTTATATTTTTAGCGCAATGATCGACCGCTCCACATGTAATTTATACGTAGTTATACGCCATGAAAAATAGTTCTGCTAGTGAGCTAACATTATATTGTGTAGTGAATAATATGTGTTGTTAATTTTTCTGTACGACATTTATATTACAAAATGTTTATCTGATTTAATATAATATAAACTGACATGTATTAATTTGAGTATATTATTTTTCACGCGCAATGATACAATTAACCTCGTGTCTCATGAAAAGTAGTTTCCGCCATTTTATGCAGACAAATTACAGAATCGTTTACATAGTCATAGGTCAATGGCTCGATAAAATCCAAACATTGGACAGCGAATTGATGATGATTTAAACAGAAACATTGTTTTTTGACAGTTACATACCGCATGCTTTAAATAATCATCTTGAGCCATCGATATTATTAATCAGTGTCCAGTTTACTTAAAACATCAACTAATCTATAATGACGTTACACAGCATATGCAGTACGATACACTTCACAAAGGAAACATTGTCTTAGAGTTTTATTTTGAATAATTATAGGTTCCGCCGAACGAACGAGTACGCCGAAATATATTTCCGTACAAATCCAATAACCTATTTATTATATACCCGTTCAACAAAACATGCATCCTAATCATTAAATAATCCGATAGTGTGATGAAATGCGACTCTCTATTATTTTTGTTGAACAATCCGAGCGCCTGTGATGGCTTCAGTTTATGCAAATTGACAAGGTCATTTCGTGCACCTGAATCGATACTAGACCTATCCAGCACGTAGTGTGTCGCTAGGCAGAATTCTACTGAAACACCGGAATGCTACGCATGCGCATTGGCCTGTAGGGCAAAAGAAAACAAGGAAGTGAAATGTTGTCGTTTGCTGTCATCGTTAATTTACCGGATTAATTAGATTACAGGCCTGCCATTTCTCCCGGGTTGTGCCCGATTACCAACTTTGTGTTCATATTACCCGCGTGTGTGTATTGGTGTTCAAACATCCGGCAATTTGTCGACACAAATCACTAGTTTGCTTTGATGTGTCGAGGTCAGAAAATGAAAATAGATTACAAATACTGACAAACGTTCACCCATATTAGGTACACTTTCAAACACAATACAACGCTTTTAATTAATACACGAGATAATTATACGATGTGAGTTAATTTATTGATTAATATTCTCCGCAGTGAAAGCTTCATTCGAGTTGATATAGAGATAATAATGTCCACCCTCTCGTTGACAACACCTGAAATGGGATGGTACCCAAATCTACCCAAATCTTCACGTAATCATTATATGTGTTAATAATTAAAGCTGTACACATCATAATAACAATGTTTAAACTATACTTATATAATATCAGTCATGAATTTGCTCATACCAGGACCCATTTTAATGTTTTGAGGCAAATTTATATATGAAACCTTTTTAGACTTTTAGCACATCAGAAGTTCTGCCCATGTGTGCACAGGTGTTTCTAGCGTGTCTTATGTACAAAACAATTCAAATGCGCCCGGGTTAATGATAAGTGTTAACTTCAAATTCGACAACTGAGACATATTTAAATGAGGAACGATCCGTTATATAATTGCTATATCGGCCGGCGGGTTTCTTTCCCTTTCATCGATTAGCTCCCCCTGTTTGAATTAGCAAGTGGGTATATTGTGATGGTGCACTACCGACTGTGCGTTTTAATCTTATTTTCTGTCAATATGTGCCTGTTATATGATATACTATTGATATATTGTAGAGAAATTAAATATTATAATTATAAATGTTATTTTTAAAGAATATTTGAGTAAATTGTGCTGCCACGAGAGATGCAAGGCCCATTTTTATGAAAATTTTCCTATTTTCTGGTAGGTATATGCTAAGTAAATTTCTGGCATTAAACTGGTAGAATTATGGCAGGCATGGTATTAATCATACAAATATTGTGTAGATCTATATGAGACACTAACATATTCACAATGCTATCATCATGCTGTGCTGTTGGCTGCACTGCGAGGTGGGAGACAGGATCAGCGGTGAAAATGTTTCGGTTTCCGAACCAATCTGTGGACCCGGACAGGCGCGACAAATTGATCTAGAAAGTCGGTCGTTTTCCTGAAGCAGACCAGACTAGCTCACGTCCAGATGGTCTGTGGGAACCAAAGCCTCATGATAGAATATCCAGCAAGCATTTTGTTCAAGGTAATGTTAAACAGCTTAAATAGAAAATATATGATTGGACAGCTCACCTCACAGAGACTGTGTCGTCCCATCATAAATTTGAGTTTAAATCAAGCTAACCCAAGCTGGAATAAGAAAACTCGTAAAACTTTTAAACCGTTGTAGATACAGACCAGAAACTTGGTATGTAGCTTCCTTATGATGAGTGGATGCGCAAAGTTTATTTCGATTTAACCCCTGGGTCATGGATTATCTCCCCCTTTTTGGCTTAGAATTTGGCAATTTTGCCTTGTAAGTGGTAAAACTTTTAAACCCTAATAGCTACACACGTGAAACTTGGTATGTAGCTTCCTTATGATGAGTAGATGTGCACAGTTTATACCAGATACATCATCTGATACATTTTCTGGCAAACTAAACATTCATTCACCATTACCACATTTTACATTTTATATCAGATGTAAATTTCCACACTGATATCAGGGGCAATAACCGTGTTTCCTTAAAATGTCCAGACATTACTATTTATTCACTGTATTTTATTTTTTATGTGCAATGATCATACCTTATAATCTGTCGAAAATATTATTTTTTCAGGTGACACATTTAATTAGTATAAATAATTGAAGCATGTCAAGCCTCATTTGCATATGAAAATAGCCTGATACCACCGCGCGTCACTATCAGTAAAATAAATATTACTAAATGATTATATCTGTATAGCGGGCACTCGTAAGTGTTAGACCTGGTGGAATAGTGACACAAGTATACACTTATTTAATTCCTAATAAGAACAGTGTGTGCCTACTGAGTGGGCATGTACCTTTAATATACATCCATATGTTCATTCTGTCGCCCACACATGTGGCTTTCATGCCAATTTACTTAGAAAATGCTTTTCTCCTGTTTACATAATTATATGTGGTGGTGACTGTAGAAACGTGGTTTATGTGTTTTGTGACCAGTGTAGATCCAGATCAGCTAGTGCATCTGCAGTCTGATCAGGATCTGCACTGTTCGCCATTCCATCAATGAAACGCCTGTAATGTTTCTAACAAGCAATATGGATTGTTATCGGGCTACATGAGTATGCTGTTTGATCAGGAGCTACACTAGTCACAAATTCCATAAGCCCCATTTCTCCAGTCACACCCATATATATATATATATAGCTGATGAAGCAAACTCAAAGATCAATATGTTGTTGCAGGTAGACCTTCTTCAGAGGTAACTGATACAGACTATCTGCCAACCATATTCCAGCACACCCCTTTAAACAAGAAAACTCTACAAATGAAAGTGAACAGGTACAACCGTTTAAAAGACAGAGGTGAAAAAAAATCAAAATCTGTTGCTGCTATAGCTCTCATGAAATTATCCAGTTATGGTGAAGAATGTGTGATGGAAGTGGAAAATTTTGATACTGCCAGTAAAACGTGTGCATGCCAGAAAAACCAAGATGGCTGACATCACTACAGACACAACAAAACTGTGAAAAAGGCGTTAAATTTGGATAAAAAGCCATACTTAAACACGTAAGTTTAGTTAACACATGTTTTATTTGCCGACGATATCAATGAATATTGTTAATACCCCAAAACTTTCATATAATCGTCCGGCAAAAATATGAAGCACATCCATCAGCATCGGATCGACTGTCAATAATTTCGACACGTTCAACAACTGCTGAATTTAATTTTGTTCTGAAGACAAAATAACAACATAATACACAATATTGAATTATCGCATGTATCGGTACTACGGTAGTAAACTTCACGGCAACATTTTCAATTCCATTGGCCAACAAAGCAAAAATGAACAAAATTCATCAATAAATGATCATAAAGACAATATTTTGTGTTTGCCTCGAAAATCTGCTTACTATCCCTCAAAAAACACCATCACCCTCCATATCTCATTTCTACGTGTGTTTTACACCATTACAATGATATTCAGTACAATACAGATCACTACAATTAGTTGCGAACAGTAACTTGCATTCTACCATCCGTATCCAGTAGCGATTCCACTCATAGGCTGCAGAATAATTAGCTGCTAAAGTTTGAATAAAATCTGATTCGCTATTCTGCAAAGGAAGCCTATGTTTGGAATTGTAACTCAGACTACGGACGGTATGGCAGTAGATTGCAAGAGTTACTGTTCGCAACTAGCATACCATAAGGTGATTTTCGTACAACTAAATTTTATTGACATTTATCACATTTAAATTTCAGATGTGATTTGGTACAGCTCCAAAGTTTCCGAAACCGTGGAATATATTGCCAGACAAGAATGTTGCAGGAAATGGATTTTGTGCAGAGAAAGTGTTCGCTGACCATGCTGACGAGGTGACATTTTCGATCTCGTGTAGCGGCAGAACATTCACACTAATAGGGACAGATACAGTGGCCGTGCTCGGTGGGGCGATTAATTGACCCAGTTGTACTGTGCTCGGTGGGGCGATATTCTGACCAGACTGTAATATATTTGATATCTGACGATGTTCTCCGATAGACAGTTCGGCGTCATAGTGTGTGATGGATTGTATATTTTTATGTCCCGTAATTTTCATTATTATTTTGTGGGGGAACTCCTGCTTTCGATAAAGTGGTGACTGTTGACTTTCTAATACTGTGATTTGTCAACCGTGACGAGATTCCAGCTTAATTGCTCTGCAGCATTCTTCATCAGACTGCCAAGTGTAGCCTCTCCCATGGGCCGTGGTAATACATGAAAATAAATATTTGGGAGAAAATGTGTAAGAAATACTTTTGAGAACTTTGCATATCGACCAGGCTGTAGAATCATTTTAAGATCACTATTCAGACACACTGAATTACATCTCATTTTTCACCATTTATCAAAAAATTGTCGTATTTATAACTATTTTACTTTTCTAACTAAATATTAATGTCACTTTCTATAAAACTTCATTTGATCTTCAGCCTTGTCCGTAATGATTTTCAGTGTCATATGATGATGTTTAAATAACATTTAAAACAAAATGGAAAAAAATCATAGTGCATTATTTCACATAATAAATGTCATACCATGGCTCATTTTCTGTGCCTTTCAATCGTTGTTCTGGTACTGCTGTCAGGTAAAATGGACTGTCAGCAGCCAACATCTCGGAAGGTCGGCGACTTCTGAAGATCTCAAAAATCTTGACAGGGTGACTCGGTCTCTGAAATGGAAATATTGGTCCATAACAAATGTTATGTTTCTCATATATTGTCACGCCATACGGCCGATATTGATTTCAAACAAAAATATAATAATTTTTCCAACAAATTTCACAGTACATTGTATTCACAGAATTATATCTCAAATTCAACTTCATATGTATTTATGGATTTAAGTCGATATCAACAAAATACAGTGATAAGAAACAATATTTTTTTCACATGCTGGCCTAGATATATTTGCGAGCGGTAACTTGCAATTTGCTCCCATACCGTCCACGAGTAGATTGCAAGTTACCGTTCGCAACAAGCTTTATTCGCTGATGTTTCCATGCCAATTCAGACCTATTTATCTTATTAACAACAATGATATAGTAAACTTTCTGTACTGAATGTATGAAAAGCAAAATACTTTTTATGGACTACAAGTAGTAGTGATCACAATACATCGGACCTCCGCTCGTATGCACCTAACTTTATTGTGTCTTGAGATATTTGAATTAATAAAACATGTATAACTAAACAAATATTTATATTTGAATGCTGATATATTGAGGATCGATTAACATTACGCTCATGAACATTTGATCGATTCTCCATGTATCGTCAAGACAACCATGATAGTTTTCAAGTTATTCAATTTTCTATCGACAATATCTCGCGACTCAAAAAAGTTTTGCGCTTACAAGGCCAGCAAACATACCTGGTGTTGTCTGTTGCAAATATCTTCGGTGTGGTCTCTCGTGTATTCGACAGATTCGCCCCATCCCTGGTCTTGCTTGCCCTCTCATTGAACTCGAGAAACTTTTCCCCATTGGATGTCGTTTTCATCTCTATATCACCGAATTTCAATTGTCTTGCTTCATCTCGTCCACGCAGACCGAACATTTTTTCCGAAATAGTAAAATATCGTGAATTGAAGGCTTTTTGGTATACTTGTACCTAGAGACCCAGATGAATACATTTTCTCTTCTTCTTCAGGTGTAATGTTCATGCACGTTTTAGGTTTATTGCCCTTCCCAAGTTTTTTCAGCTCCATTTTCTTGGCCGTTAATGCTCTGATACACTGCCCAAATACTCTGTCTAGATAAATATTGTTTTTGCAGCATTGATAATGTATACTGATTCGACGAATATATTGATTTTAAATGGAGTATATATGATTTTTTGTGTAAAATATTAACTAAAAATGGTGTGCACGTTTCTACGAAGGATTTCAGGACTTTCAGTTCTTTGATTATAATTAGTGAAACGTGCCCCTGAAAAGGAAGTCAAGAACTCCCTTTGTCCCGCTGCACGTCACAGCGATGGTAGTAGCGAATGCTGACCAGTCACGGGACGCCGTCCAAACAGTGATGATGAATAGTGCAAAGGTATGTAACACATGTATAGTAAATGAGACACGCCATGCGAGTTTGTACCTACGGACATCTGCGATATTTCATGAAATATATTTGCAGAAAATGAGATAATTTCCGTAAATGACTTCCGAAGTTAGCACAAATGCCAGAGTACATGTGGAATATGTACTCTGAAATTTGTCAATTAGTGACTTCATTTATGGAAAACATGTTTAAGTTTTGTAAATGTATTTCATGAAATAACGAAGTTGTGAGATGGTGGGATACAAGGGCGATGAGTATTATTCAGCCTCACGGTCTGACCACTGGCTGACATTTGTGACTATGATTGTAGAAATGGGGCTTATGGGATTTCTCACCAGTCCTGATCCAGATATTTGCGCACAATGCGGCGTGTTAAGGATCTACATTTTATAGAGTATACATGAACATGCAGCGTTTGTTGGACGCAGGCTACATGTAGGTGTTTCACAGACCGAATGGCGATCAATACAGATCCTGATCCGGATGCACTGTCTGGTCTCAATTTACACTGCTCGCAAATTTCATAAGCCCCATTTCTTCAGTCACAGCCACATTCCTGATCACGAGACTACAGTTGTAGCTCGGCTTACTGTCTGTTTCACGAAATCTGCACAAATTGTACGGCCATATAAACAATGCAAAAACAATATTTATTTTTGATAATATTAAATTATATAAAAATTTAAGAAAAAGCCTTCTTTTTAATTGGTTAAATTTGGTCAAATATTGATTTTATTACGAAAAATGAGTTCTCTATGGGAATTTAACATGGGGGAAAAAAGAGGTGGAAAACCTGGAGGAGTCGAAAAACGAAAAACGGATCCAGGCGGGGACGTGTCCGGCGCACGCACCCTCTAACATTGGTAGATTTTAGATTTTAACCCAGTTTTTACGTGGAAAGATCCGATAATTTCCTTATTTCTCACAAAAAGTGTATATTGCTACCACTCAGTTGAACCGTCTCGCCGAGACTGTTCAACTGAGTGGTAGCAACATATACTTTTAATGAGAATTAGGAAAAAATGCAGAAAATAATCTGAATTGTATGAAAGTTGACGATCATATGTGTCTCCTTTGAAATTCACGCCCCTCTAGCCATACATTCTGGATCCGCCCCTGAAATGATCATAAAAACAACAATTAGAAATGAGTTTCCATTATACTCGCTAAGGTAATGAATTTAAATAAACTAAATTAGTAACCCAAACCCGTACGAAGGCATTAATTTAGGGGGGTGCGTTATCGACGGCGCGAAGGACTAAACATTTTGTTTGCACATCCACGGACAGACCTCGGCAGATTAACCCTTCCACCCCTAAGTAACTGGAATGGATTTTGATATGTTAATTTTGCAACCAATCCAAATGATCACAAAATGATGTTCAGACCAGTCCATTTATGAACATGGGGTGTTTTCGTTCTCAAAATTATGAAAATTACTTGAAAAAAGTGCAGATCCTGATGAGACGGCTCGTCACAAGCAGGCTCATCTGGATTTACACTTTTTGTCCATACCACTATACAGGCCTTTGGTGTTGAAAGGGTTAAGGGGGGGGGGGGGGTGTGTGACGTACGCACCCGTCGCACCCCCTCTGTGTACGGCCTTGTAACCATTGATAAAAACATGATTATACTACTTAAACATAACTAGCGTTGACATTTATTTTACCAATTGCCCATGTTTTATAGGTGACTTACATGTAAATGTACACATATGTTCACAAATACGATACAAATCTAAAATGAAACTAGTTGTGCTAATATGTGTAACGTTGTTGTGACCACCATCTGAGTTGCACCTCGTCTGGAACTTCTCTAAGACGAACAACATAGTAGTTTTGCAGTCATACCTTATCGGCACGCAACAGTCGTATAGTGGAGTTAGCCTACACCACAGAGTCCCGAGGTGAAACGTAATTCCGGCACTGACCAATATGAACGCACGAGGCGTCAATATGAAACAAATATTAACGGCTTGCGTCATTGTGTTTCAATGGGAAACGAAAGTACGTATATAATAATATAGACGAAGAGTAGTAGGTTTGAGATCGGAAAAAATAAGCCAAATATGCTTGATTGACTCGACAGCTACAACAACAGGTAAATTGCTTTATGGCGAAAGAGACCGAAATTGAGACTGTTTAATTTTTTTTATCCAGAAACGTATACAATAGGTAGGATCGGCAGCGTATCATTCGGGACCGTACTGTACCATATGACTTTTCGTTTAGGCGAATAATACGAATAAGAATCTGGGGCCCGTTTCACTAAACTTCGTACGACTAAAATGTTCGTAAGTGCAACTCAAGTATCGTCTGCAAATTTCAATTGATGGATTTACATTTATTGAGCATATTATTGTTCACAAGAAAACATTGTTAATGTGAAATGTACAGACAATCATAATTTTGCGCTTACGAACATTTTAGTCGTACGAAGTTAGTGAAACGGCCCCCAGGGTTTGAGATCATGAGGTTTCTGAACGGCGTGACATCACGTTATTGGTGTCTACAGTAGGTTTCCATTACTATTTTTCTAACGGAGTGACGAATTTTTATCAGATATAGCGCAGGAAATGCGGAACGGGTTGCCCTGCATTGTAGTTTTCTTTAGTCTCATAATTGTGTCGTTTTGATGAGAATCAATTACGGTACCGTCAATGTAAATAAAAAGAGAGCATTTGATTGCAAGAAACAACGGTAGTCGATTATTCGTGAATGCTATAAATATAGAGCACCCACACAACTCGTAAGTCATCGTCTTTTGGTGCATCAAAATCCGTCCTTTTTGTTCGGAAAATTTTAAAGAAAATCTACTGACTTCACAAATTACATCACATCGGAGAGACATTTTCCGATATGATGTAATCTGTGACGTCGAAATCTGTGAAATCTGTGAAATCCCAACATCAGAACTGAATATTTACAGGAAAGAACATATATTGAAATTAGAACAACCTGATCTGGTGCCAGGTTCTCACCACACAACAGTCATTTAGCCCTGCTACCCAAAAGTGATAGTATTATTTTTTTTTTTTTTTTTTTTTTTTTTTTTTTTTTTTTTTGCTTATATTTAAGGGTGGGAATTGGCTCGAGGTATCCTTCCATACCCGGACATATAAGTCCAAAAGGCCGAATTTTGAAGTGTTATATGTGATATATGTTGGTGCAAGGCGGACAGATGTGTATAATTGTGTGCCGAAATGGGGCACTGCTTAGGTCCAATACGGTCCTGTAATTCCGCGCAGTGTCCCGGCGAACGGGAGGCGGGAAGAAGAGAGGGTGTAACTGGGTAGAATCTGGCACCGGTGATGCAGAGCAAAACGGGTTCCATGTAGAACCAATCCACCCCTGGCGGCACTCGACACACAAATTGGTGCCATATAGTCGGTAAAACACGTGCTATTTTCGTCAGAGTTGCCACATCCAGACAGCTCCAAGGCAGGCCGGGGCCAGAAGCAAACAAGGGCAGGCAGAACATTCGGCTGAGCTTGAGCTAACTTGCTGTTTTGGTTAGACCTGTTATATATGGCTTACTTTCGTAAGACAGTGTGCTAACTTAGTTGCCTGAACATCTTGGCATGACGTGGCAGGAACATGAACACCTCGGCTCCCCGTGGTGTCCACGTACCCCCATGTGTTAACACGTCGCCTGTCCCACTGGTGCGAACTGGCCGCAATACGACTACACATCAGATACTAATACTAATAATAATACGTAGATGGTATATATATCTCACCTATGCGCATATTCAATCCAGAACCCAGTATTGGCCGCTGGATACAATCAGATAAGTCAAACCGCCCGGCTTATCCGCTATATCGGCAGCCAGGCAGAACCACACGGGTGTCACCACAAACCAGTCCGAGTCACAGAAGGGCTACACGCATGGGGTGTGTTCTATAAGTGGCAGTCAGATGCACCAAGTAATCAACTGGCCTACCGTGAGGCCAGGTAGATCCACAAAGTGCCACAATCAACTACCCAGCACACGGAGATAGAACAAATAAGAACAACAAATGTCCTAGCAACTAGTCTAAATTATCTCAATTCCAGCCGAAAAATCGCCCACCACAAGCACACCCAATCCCTGACATACCTTTTCGCAAATCCAGAAGTAACAGTCCAGTCAATAAGTATAAACACAATCATGAAAATTTCAGTTAATTTCCAACAGTTACAATGGCAGCCGCCGGTAACCTTCAGATAATTGCCGGCCGGTAAAAACACACGACCTGCTCAGTCCAAGGTCGCCATTCAAGTGAGTGAGATAGTATTAGTACTAATATTATTGCTTTTATACATGTATTGGGTATAACCGGATTCAACTGTCGCGTCAAAAATGTACACGAGGGTCAAACCAGGGATGTCGGGATTCCGTTAAGGATTAAACCCATCGTTAAAAGTACCCTTGTCATCCTCCCAATCAACCGCCCATTGGTGTAATGAAATAAAAGCTCAATTTATTTTATAACACAGTAAACGACTAACTAGACATGTGATTGTCCCAGAGGCAGAAGCATAACTGAATCTCTCTCTCTCTCTCTCTCTCTCTCTCTCTCTCTCTCTCTCTCTCTCTCGCTCTCTCTCTCTCTCTCTCTCTCTCTCTCTCTAATGCCTGTCATGAGCACACAACTATGGCTCGGAATAATCAAATGCCTGTTTACAGTGAACCTTCGCTAAACCGGACACCCTGGGGACCTCCCAGGGTGTCGGATTTTGCGAGGTTTCACTGTACAGTTTATACAGACAGTGAATACACCACGTTGTGAACTCGGCAAGCAGCGTTTGTTAACGTTACAAATATACACACTCTGAAGACTACACAACCGCCTGCGATAATCTTGCCAATATTTGTCAATTTCATCATTTCAAAATACTTGAATTTTGTGATTGAAAACAGGCAGCTAGATTGTGAATTGGCCGTGTGAATATATGTTCAGAAACGTTGATAATCATGGCAAGATTAACACAGGCGGTGGTGTGTGTACTCGGCAAGCTGAAGAGGAACAGTTCCATTGTTATATGTCATGTATACTTTATCTCCGCAGTATGTACTATTAGCCTCATACTGTAAATACAGAAAACGCTGTTCAAAAGGCATTTTCACAGATATGCCATAATGTACAGTCGCACCTGTGATAAAGTCCACCTCCGAATAGCAATTACCTGTCTATAGCATCCATGCTTTTGTTTTTACAATTACTAAATTTCTACATAAATTAACCTGTGAACAAATACCGCCTGTGAACAAAGGCCATACGTTTCTCTTCCCATGACTGGCTTTATTCACAGGTTTGACGGTACAATCTGGACATGCTACGAAATGTGTGGCTCACTTACAGTACACCGTCATCGCCCGCACCAATCTTGTCAATAAATGCCAATTTATTTATTTCAAAGTACTTGAATATTGTGCTTGAAATCAAGCAACTTGATCGACTGAGCCTGAGCATTGCTACAGCTTGATTCATAAGCTTTGCTTATCTTGACGAGATTAACGCAGGCTGTTGCGTACTACGAAGCTTGGTAGAGTGGAACCTCTCTTCTAAACCGGACAACAAGAAATGTATGTGATCATGTATGTCATTTTGACGGTTTTTTTGGTAATTTATCTCAGTTAATAATGCCTGTCCGTGATCGCATAGCACACAACTATGGCTCGGAATAATCGAATGCCCGATTTACAGTGAAATCTCGATAGGGTGTCTGGTTTAATGAGGTTTGACTGTAGTATATTTATCGGATATGGTTGCACCGCTTACAACTACATGCCCGTGGTTGGTATGTCTACGTTGGTATGGTAGCTCTACATATACTTACAACTATCGCATAAACGCATCTCTTGCGCCGTTTACTAGACGAAATTGTGTCTATGCAGTATCCGCTATATCGGCAGCCAGGCAGACACATGTTCGTATTGTAACAAAATAACATAATACAATTGTAATTTTCTATGTATTATATGTATTTATGCAGGATAACGATGATTTGCAAATTAACATTTATTGTGATGCGAGGTTGTGTCCGACCTAGGAAAACCAATTGTAATTCGATATTCTTTGCATAATTATGTTCTAATTATGATATTTAAGCAGATAACAATAATTCTCAAATGAACATGTGCACATCTCGCCAAAACATTTACATTAGCGTTAATAAAATCGCGGAATTTGTTGTGTGATACGAGGTCGTGCCCCTTCCCAAAAGCAGTAGGGTCAGTAATAATCTTACTACTGTTATAATGGGCAATAACCCAATTTAACTCCCAGGTAACAAAAAAACAAAAGATACAACCGTACCTGAGGGCCAAACCAGGCAAATCGTGATTCCTATAAGGCGGAACCTCTACCGGTAATTTGCGCCGTCACGTTCGCCCGACCAGCCACCCACTAAACTTGACGCATTGAATTAGTATAAATAATAAAAAATAGCATGCCTCATTTGAATAGGAAAATAGCCTGATACCACCGCGAGTCACTATCAGTAAAATAAATATTACTAAATGATTATATCTGTATACCGGACAATCGTCATTTTTAGAACTGGTGGAATGGTGACACAATTATACACTTAATTAATTCCTATAAAGAACATGTTGTGCCTACTGAGTGGGCATGTACCTTTAAGGGATGATGTCAGTACAACTAGGGGCCCGTTTCACTAAACTTCCTACAATAAAAATTTTCATACGAAGATTTCTACAAATATGGTTTCCACACTTACGTGGTTAACTAACGTTACCATTTTGCACGTACAGACGCACATCAGTAGACGTGAACATATCAACAAGAGTTTCCAGCATCGGCCTCCAGTGTAAATGTTTTTCTACAGGCAAAGTCAGCACTTACGAACTTGTTTAGTGAAATGGGCACCAGGTGGCGTTATCAGCAGGTTCTCATGGCACGGTGTATGTATATGTTATTTCATTTACATGTGGATATATGCACGAGTTCCGTAGCAGGCATATATCCACTTACAAATGAAGTAACCTTTTTATTATATACGTAAATCACTCACAATTTTTAACACCCGAAAACATATAACTATAAAAGAAGTATACACATTAGTATTGATTTAGAAGGAAATATTTTATGAGGTGGTGAAATGTTGTTCTGGCACAGACCAATATGAACTCACGATACGTCAATATGGAAACATATTGACGGCTTGCGTTCCATATATACATTTATGTTCCATGTATTGTATTCAATGGGAACGAAAGTACGTATATAATAAGAATAATGAGACACCGTGCTTATGGCAAGAAACTCACGTCCAACGTGTTTACAACTTCTGAATCAAGACACCGCTGAAAATAGTATTGTAGATTATGTCCTCGTAAATGTTGCCGTTGCCTGTGCTTCTACATTTGACGGAAATAACGTCACCCTTGACCAGGGAGACAACAGCTGTCTCTGCCATGCACGCTGCTCCAGCCAAAGATGTTCCAATTGTTATCCTCGTAGTGTGCATTGTCGCCCCATCGTCCGTCACAAGCTGAACTACCTTATGGTGATTGTTTAGCAGACATATTTGTATGCCGAACAAGTAGACGCCAGTCACTGGGACGGTGAAGCGGCCCGTGCCGACGTCGTACCCGTCGCCGAGGTTCAGGTCGGACTCTGTAAACACGAGTATGTCGCCCGCCACTAGTGCCAAGTTTGACGGTTTGCTGGCGCTGAACGCCACGGCCGGAGACGTCGCCTCATCTACACGGACAGAAAGGGAAGTGAACATGGCACGTGAAACACATTGTGCTTTGTGGAAACACATATACTGTAGCCGATTTCACCGAAATCTCTAAGTACACTTATCTTGGTAAGTGTACTTTGAGGGAGAAATTTTAATTTATGCATAATATTTTTATTTAATAAAATATAATATTTTCTAACCAAATTAATGGCTGTGATAGTGTAAAAGATTCAGCATAGTAATCTGCATAATTTTAATCTTCAACTATTTTATATAAAATAATGCATTTCACTGAATATAGCTATTTATAAATTGACATAATGCACGCCTTCTGATAGCAAACTGCCTTATCCTGTCTGGACTTGATACGCACATCGACATTCATCCGGATTATGCCGATGATGTCGCGGTATTTGGTTCAACTTCGAAACAATTTTAACCCGTCTCTATAACCTTAGCTGTTGGTGGGACGTTAAACACATTCACGTTCACTTTTCCAAAGCGTAAATGTTGAATTGTTCGAACAGTCGACGTAGTGTGTAAAACAGTCAGTAATTATAAGTTACATGGCCTCAGCTTTGCATATTCAGCCAGTGAAACACAATGTTTTAACTAAACATATGAGACACGCCATGTGATTTTGTACCTTCGGACATCTGCGTAAATTTATGAAAACAATTGTATATTTTGTAGACTTATTCCATGAAATTACGCAGATGTCCGAATATAAAAAATCACATGACGTGTCTCATATGGGCACGCTCCAGGAAAACCAGACATAATGACACACTTTTCGATTTTCACATTTTATATAGAAAATTCAAATATCTTTCATTGTTTTTGTTTATCTCACTTTTTGTAACACCATGTTAACGATGCACGGTATAAAACGTAACGTCATCAAGAACACAACTTTATTCAAACAATGATGGCGGTGGAATTTTACAAAGCGATTTACAGTATACACAGTATTTACTGATATATTACATCTAGTAGTACGTCTTTATAATGTGAAGCAAAATTTACATTTACATTAGCGTTAATAAAATCGCGGAATTTGTTGCGATACGAGGTCGTGCCCCTTCCCAAAAGCAGTAGGGTCAGTAATAATCTTACTACTGTTATAATGGGCAATAACCCAATTTAACTCCCAGGTAACAAAAAAACAAAATATACAACCGTACCTGAGGGCCAAACCAGGCAAATCGTGATTCCTATAAGGCGGAACCTCTACCGGTAATTTGCGCCGTCACGTTCGCCCGACCAGCCACCCACTAAACTTGACGCATTGAATTAATATAAATAATAAAAAATAGCATGCCTCATTTGAATAGGAAAATAGCCTGATACCACCGCGAGTCACTATCAGTAAAATAAATATTACTAAATGATTATATCTGTATACGGACAATCGTCATTTTTAGAACTGGTGGAATGGTGACACAATTATACACTTAATTAATTCCTATAAAGAACATGTTGTGCCTACTGAGTGGGCATGTACCTTTAAGGGATGATGTCAGTACAACTAGGGGCCCGTTTCACTAAACTTCCTACAATAAAAATTTTTATACGAAGATTTCTACAAATATGGTTTCCACACTTACGTGGTTAACTAACGTTACCATTTTGCACTTACAGACGCACATCAGTAGACGTGAACATATCAACAAGAGTTTCCAGCATCGGCCTCCAGTGTAAATGTTTTTCTACAGGCAAAGTCAGCACTTACGAACTTGTTTAGTGAAATGGGCACCAGGTGGCGTTATCAGCAGGTTCTCATGGCACGGTGTATGTATATGTTATTTCATTTACATGTGGATATATGCACGAGTTCCGTAGCAGGCATATATCCACTTACAAATGAAGTAACCTTTTTATTATATACGTAAATCACTCACAATTTTTAACACCCGAAAACATATAACTATAAAAGAAGTATACACATTAGTATTGATTTAGAAGGAAATATTTTATGAGGTGGTGAAATGTTGTTCTGGCACAGACCAATATGAACTCACGATACGTCAATATGGAAACATATTGACGGCTTGCGTTCCATATATACATTTATGTTCCATGTATTGTATTCAATGGGAACGAAAGTACGTATATACTAAGAATAATGAGACACCGTGCTTATGGCAAGAAACTCACGTCCAACGTGTTTACAACTTCTGAATCAAGACACCGCTGAAAATAGTATTGTAGATTATGTCCTCGTAAATGTTGCCGTTGCCTGTGCTTCTACATTTGACGGAAATAACGTCACCCTTGACCAGGGAGACAACAGCTGTCTCTGCCATGCACGCTGCTCCAGCCAAAGATGTTCCAATTGTTATCCTCGTAGTGTGCATTGTCGCCCCATCGTCCGTCACAAGCTGAACTACCTTATGGTGATTGTTAGCAGACATATTTGTATGCCGAACAAGTAGACGCCAGTCACTGGGACGGTGAAGCGGCCCGTGCCGACGTCGTACCCGTCGCCGAGGTTCAGGTCGGACTCTGTAAACACGAGTATGTCGCCCGCCACTAGTGCCAAGTTTGACGGTTTGCTGGCGCTGAACGCCACGGCCGGAGACGTCGCCTCAACTACACGGACAGAAAGGGAAGTGAACATGGCACGTGAAACACATTGTGCTTTGTGGAAACACATATACTGTAGCCGATTTCACCGAAATCTCTAAGTACATGGTAAGTGTACTTTGAGGGAGAAATTTTAATTTATGCATAATATTTTTATTTAATAAAATATAATATTTTCTAACCAAATTAATGGCTGTGATAGTGTAAAAGATTCAGCATAGTAATCTGCATAATTTTAATCTTCAACTATTTTATATAAAATAATGCATTTCACTGAATATAGCTATTTATAAATTGACATAATGCACGCCTTCTGATAGCAAACTGCCTTATCCTGTCTGGACTTGATACGCACATCGACATTCATCCGGATTATGCCGATGATGTCGCGGTATTTGGTTCAACTTCGAAACAATTTTAACCCGTCTCTATATAACCTTAGCTGTTGGTGGGGCGTTAAACACATTCACGTTCACTTTTCCAAAGCGTAAATGTTGAATTGTTCGAACAGTCGACGTAGTGTGTAAAACAGTCAGTAATTATAAGTTACATGGCCTCAGCTTTGCATATTCAGCCAGTGAAACACAATGTTTTAACTAAACATATGAGACACGCCATGTGATTTTGTACCTTCGGACATCTGCGTAAATTTATGAAAACAATTGTATATTTTGTAGACTTATTCCATGAAATTACGCAGATGTCCGAATATAAAAAATCACATGACGTGTCTCATATGGGCACGCTCCTGGAAAACCAGACATAATGACACACTTTTCGATTTTCACATTTTATATAGAAAATTCAAATATCTTTCATTGTTTTTGTTTATCTCACTTTTTGTAACACCATGTTAACGATGCACGGTATAAAACGTAACGTCATCAAGAACACAACTTTATTCAAACAATGATGGCGGTGGAATTTTACAAAGCGATTTACAGTATACACAGTATTTACTGATATATTTCATCTAGTAGTAGTCTTTATAATGTGAAGCAAAAATGTGTAAATGATTTGATTTAACGACGGCACTGTCTCGATGACCTTGCATGTCGGGACCGAAATTGACTCCGAAACATGTTAAATTCCCATAGGACAATTGTTTTGTCGTAATAAAATCAATATTTGATCGGATGTTTTTGTTATTGATGAAAACGTAATTATATTTAAATATTGTTTAGATTAAATATGTTTAATAGTCAAAAGTCTGTCGGCAGCAAAACGTGGAACAGACAGTAGAGAGGTACAGAATATGGCGTGTAAATGATCATAAGTATTGCTCAAGGATACTGTTATCATATAATAAAACAATTCGCCTCGGTCAATATGACTTTTCTGCCAGTGAATATCATACCATATTCTATGGCTCACTCGTCAATCATTGTATAATGTAGCGAACAAACCAAGCGAACAACTATCCGTTTTGAATGTGCCCACAGACCTCATTGTGTCTTCATCGACGATAACAAACTACTTTGAACTACTTTGAACCCGAAAGCCCGCTATAGCGGTTTATGCTAACAGTGCAGATCCAGATGAGGCGGCTCGTAACGAGCCGTCTCATCAGGATCTGCACTTTTCGATTAGTTATTTTTATTCCATATTTTTGAGAACAACAACACCCCCTTTTCATAAATAGACCAGTCTGAAAACCAGTTTGGGACGGTTGGATTGGTTCCAAAATTAACATATCAAACTCTATTCCATGTTACTTAGGGGTGAAAGGGTACAAACCTCGTCGTGTCTTGATCGACGATATCTAGATACACCCAAGTTGCTACATGCACCATGAGACTGCAAGCGTGATGCACAGTATAACATGACCTAAATAGGCTACATATTGTCCAATACATGTATTTCAATCAGACTCATGTTTCCGTGAAATCCTGCATACCCATGTATGTACATACCTCGTATCTGTGCTATCGTCGTATTGACCAAGGTGTGCACGTCACGTGCCATCCTCGTCACCTGGGCCTCAGTCTTCGTTATCAGTTCGTCAATCCGCGAGTTGGCCGACGACTGTTGTCCTTCCAGGCTGCCGCGCATTTCCTGAAAGTCTCCGATAATGTCATTCTTCAGAATACGCACCTCCTCCAGTATGACATCTTTGTCGCGACTGATATCGGCTTGCTCCTGCCGAAGTTTCGATTCCATATTCTCAAACTGTCCCTTTATTGTTTCAATCGTCACTTCAAATCTAATGACTTTTTCCAGGATTTTCTCCTCGAAACTGAATTTCGAGCACTGCGGCTCTCGGAAAAATGTATTCCCGCCCGGCGCGGCCATCACGTGACTTGCGACACACGCCATTATTCCCAGAAGTACGAAATACATGATTGACAACTCCTAAATGTAGCGACGATTATACCATGTATACTGAAGAGAAATATCTAATTTCACAGGTTGAATGTTTACTATGATGAGTGGTAGCCTAACTGAGCGCGCAGCTGCAGATCGTTCGAGTAATTATAGGTGGTCTACACACAAGGAAACGTGCACATGATACCACATGTGTGACTGACTGCAGGTATGGGGCTTTAGGATTTTAGACCAGTGTAGCTTCGGATCAAGTAGCACACTCCTGTAATCTGATAATTATTTATATTGCTTGTTAGAATTATGACAAGTATTTCATTGATGGAATGATGACCAGTGCAGATCTTGATCAGACTGTGCGGAAGTACAGGCTGATCCGGATCTGCGCTGATCGCAAAGATCATAAGCACCACATATCCAGTCACAGTCACATATCTAGTGTAGACACAATAAGTGGACACGCATCGTGCTTATTTTCACGCAAACTGAAGTTTACTCTTTAAACATGTATTAATATTTACAAATATTTACAAGCAGAAACGACGCGTTTGTCGAATATTATCATGATGTCACGTATGTATACATGCCGAATGAATGTGTAGTATGAAAAGATGTACAGTGTGATTCAAAATATATGTTCCCAATTCAGAACGGCGTAACGTCATGTTTTTTAGATGTATGTTCTTACAATAGATTTCCTTTAATATCTTCTGTATACAATGATGAATATTTCAGATGAACATAGCGTAGCAAACGCAGAGCAGGTTGCCCCGTTTTTTTTTGTTTTTTGTTTTTATTTAATTCTGTCGTTTTGACGAGAAATCGGTTACCGTACATGTAAATACAAATCTAGAGCGCGTGAATGTTATTAGGTTAGTTGTGGCGTGTGACGTTGGCAGTACTATATTAGTTGTGGCGTGTGATATTGGCAGTACTATGTTAGTTGTGGCGTGTGACTTTGGCAGTGTTAGGTTAGTTATGGCGTTTGACTTTGGTAGTACTAGGTTAGTTGTGGCGTGTGACCTTGGCAGCACTAGGATAGTTCTGGCGTGTGACTTTGGCAGTACTAAGTTAGATGTGGCGTGTGACTTTGGCAGTACTAAGTTAGTTGTGTCCTGTGACTTTGGCAGTACTAGGTTAGTTGTGGCGTGTGACTTTGGCAGTACTAGGTTATTTGTCGCGTACAATGATGAATATTTCTGATGAACATAGCGTAGCAAACGCAGAGCAGGTTGCACTGGTTTTGTTTTGTTTTGTTTTTTTATTTAATTCCGTCGTTTTGACGAGAAATCGGTTACCGTACATGTAAATACAAATCTAGAGCGCGTGAATGTTATTAGGTTAGTTGTGGCGTGTGACGTTGGCAGTACTAGATTAGTTGTTGCGTGTGACTTCGACAGTACTAGGTTAGTTGTGGCGTGTGACTTCGACAGTACTAGGTTAGTTGTGGTGTGTGACTTCGACAGTACTAGGTTAGTTGTGGCGTGTGACTTTGCCAGTACTAGACTAGTTGTGGCGTGTGAATTTGACAGTACTGGGTTAATAGTGGCGTGTGACTTTGCCAGTACTAGATTAGTTGTGGCGTGTGACGTTCGCAGTACTAGGTTATTTGTGGAGTGTGACTTTGGCAGTACTGGGTTAATAGTGGCGTGTGACTTTGAAAGTACTAGGTTAGTTGTGAAGTGTGATACTGGCAGTACTAGATTAGTTGTGGCGTGTGACGTTGGCAGTACTAGGTTAGTTGTGGCGTGTGATATTGGCAGTACTAGGTTATGTGTGGCGTGTGACTTTGGCAGTATTAGGTTAATTCTGGCGTTTGACTTTGGCAGTACTAGGTCAGTTGTGGCGTGTGACGTTGGCAGTACTAGATTAGTTGTGGCGTGTGACTCCGGCAGTACTAGGTTATCTGTTGCGTGTGACTTTGGCAGTACTAGGTTAATAGTGGCGTGTGACTTTGCCAGTACTAGGTTAGTTGTGGCGTGTGACGTTGGCAATACTAGGCTAGTTGTGGAATGTGACTGGCAGTACTGGGTTAATAGTGGCGTGCGACTTTGCCAGTACTAGGTTAGTTGTGGCGTGTGACGTTGGCCGTACTATGTTAGTTTTGGCGAGTGATATTGGCAGCGGCGTGTGACTTTGTGGCAGTATTAGGTTAGTTCTGGCGTTTGACTTTGGCAGTACTATGTTAGTTGTGGCGTGTGACTTTGGCAGTACTTGATTAGCCGTGGCATGTGACTTCGGCAGTACTAGGTTAGTTGTGGTGTGTGACTTTGGCAGTACTAGGCTAGTTGTGGCGTGTGACTTCTGCAGTTCTAGGTTAATAGTGGCGTGTGACTTTGGCAGTACTAGGTTAGTTGTGGCGTGTGACGTTCGCAGTACTAGGTTAGTTGTGGAGTGTGACTATGTCAGTACTGGGTTAATAGTGGCGTCTGACTTTGAAAGTACTAGGTTAGTTGTGACGTGTGATATTGGCAATACTAGGTTAGTTGTGACGTGTGACGTTAGTAGTACTAGATTAGTTGTGGCGTGTGACGTTGGCAGTACTATGTTAGTTGTGGCGTGTGACGTTGGCAGTACTAGGTTAGTTGTGGCGTGTGACGTTGGCGGTACTAGATTAGCTGTGGGATGTGACTTCGACAGTACTTGGTTAGTTGTGGTGTGTGACTGGCAGTACTAGGCTAGTTGTGGCGTGTGACTTCGGCAGTACTAGGTTAGCTGTGGCGTGTGACTTTGGCAGTACTGGGTTAATAGTGGCGTGTGACTTTGCCAGTACTAGGTTAGTTGTGACGTGTTATATTGGCAATACTAGGTTAGTTGTGGCGTGTGACGTTGGCAGTATTATGTTGGTTGTGGCGTGTGACGTTGGCATTACTGTATTAGTTGTGGCGTGTGACTTCGGCAGTACTATGTTAGTTGTGGCGTGTGACGTTGGCAGTACTACATTAGCTGTCGCATGTGACTTCGGCAGTACTAGGTTAGTTTGTGTGTGTGACTTTGGCAGTACTATGCTAGTTGTGGCGTGTGACTTCGGCAGTACTAGGTTAGCTGTGGCGTGTGACTTTAGCAGTACTGGGTTAGTTGTGGCGTGTGACGTTGGTAGTACTAGGTTCGTTGTGGCGTGTGACGTTGACAGTACTATATTAGTTTGGCAGTGTTAGGTTAGTTATGGCGTTTGACTTTGGTAGTACTAGGTTAGTTGTGGCGTGTGACCTTGGCAGCACTAGTTTAGTTGTGGCGTGTGACTTTGGCAGTACTAAGTTAGATGTGGCGTGTGACTTTGGCAGTACTAAGTTAGTTGTGTCCTGTGACTTTGGCAGTACTAGGTTAGTTGTGGCGTGTGACTTTGGCAGTACTAGGTTATTTGTCGCGTGTTACTTTGCCAGTGATAGGTTAGTTGTGGCGTGTGACTTTGGCAGTTCTATGTTAGTTGTGGTGTGTGACTTTGGCAGTACTAGGTTAGTTGTGGCGTGTGACTTTCGTAGTACAAGATTAATTGTGGCGTGTGAGAGCGTGTGACTTTGGCAGTACAAGGTTAGTTGTGGCGTGTGACTTTGACAGTACTAGGCTAGTAGTGGTGTGTGACTTTGGCAGTAATAGTTTATTCCGTACTAGGTTAGTTGTGGTGTGTAACTTTTGTAGTACTAGGCTAGTTGTGGCATGTGACTTTGGCAGTACTAACTTAGTTGTGGCTTGTGACTTCGGCAGTACTAGGTTAGTTTTGGTGTGTGATGTTGGCAGTACTATGTTAGTTATGGCGTGTGATTTCGGCAGTACTAACTTAGTTGTGGCGTGTGACTTTGGCAGTACTAGGTTAGTTGTGGCGTGTGAATTTGGCAGTACTAGGTTAGTTGTGGTGTGTGATGTTGGCAGTACTAGTTTAGTTGTGGCGTGTGATGTTGGCAGTACTAGGTTAGTTGTGTCGTGTGACGTTGGCAGTACTAGGTTAGTTGTTGCGTGTGATGTTTGCAGTACTAGGTTAGTTTGACGTCGGCAGTATATTGATTTTAAATGGAGTATATATGATTTTTTGTGTGAAATATTAAAATGGTTGCCATGACGACCAATATTATTAAACGTTCACATGTTAAGTGTATTGCTAGATGGTAACAGTACTCGGGTGTATTGCATTGATTTTCGAAAAGTAAAAACCTTTTCAACAAATACTATTTTTGTGTTTTCCAATATTGGTTAACATGGTTACTATGGTAATGCATATATATTTCAGAACTAGTGTATAAGACAACTGTTGTATGTTTAATTGTTGATTGCATCCAATGATGTTACTACATATTTCATTTTATTCAGTTATCAAAAATATGCAATTGAACAACGATATTTTGAAGGAAAAATGGTTTCCATGGTGACATATTTTGGCAAACTATATATTGTGCCATAGTAACAGTTCTACATGGATATGAACAAAGATAGTATAGTGCACATATGGTTTGTCAGATAAATTTTGTATTTGCAGTATTGATAATCACCTACTTTATCTCAAAAAGGTTTATTTGAAATAGTTAAAATAAGCCGGATGTTTGAAAATCAAGACATAATGTTAATATTGTTACTAAGGTAATAATTTGTGCTTTTCAAAAGTACAGTAGCAATACTTTTTTGTCATTTGTATCTATTAAAGTTTATCATAATTTACTGACGTCTTGAAACGTCACAATAGGTATCAAAAACACTTTTTCAAAACCGTTGCTATGGTAACCGATTTTGTAAAAAATGAAGCATTTGCAGGGAATTTCAACATGGTAAATGAATGTAGTTACATTATGATGTTATTATATACCTATTTGTGTTAATTGGTAATGAAATGTATTGGAAATGAGATGAACATTGCAAATAATAACACTTTTGGGTAAAACAACATGTTTTTGTTGACTTATTTTACATTCCATAAACAATTCTTTTCAGCAAAATTGACGAAATATAAGAAAAATGTGTATAACGTGATATTTTATTCACTAAAATGCATGGTTTTACACATATTTCTTCATTTATTTCCAAAATAGGTCATTAATAATATGAAAGAAAACATGATTTTAGCCGATTTCGGTGCCATTTGCTCCCATTCAAATACATGGTGGAAAAATTACAAAATTTGCCAAAAAATGGGTTAAAAAAAGTGCGATAACTTTTGAACCGCTGGACCGATTTTAATGATCTATATCTCATTGCAAGAAAATTAAATAGGTAGCTTATATATTAAAAAATGACCTGAACCCCCTATACTAGGTTAGTTGTGCCGTGTGACGTTGGCAGTACTAGGTTAGTTGTGGCGTGTGACGTTGGCAGTACTAGGTTAGGTGTGGAGTGTTACTTTGGCAGAACTGCATTAATAGTGGCGTGCGACTTCGCCAGTACTTGGTTAGTTATGGTGTGTGACGTTGGCATTACTATGTTAGTTTTGGCGAGTGATATTGGCAATGGCGTGTGGCAGTATTAGGTTAGTTATGGCGTCTGACTTTGACAGTACTAGGTTAATTGTTGCGTGTGATGTTTGCAGTACTAGGTTAGTTGTGGCGTGTGACTTCGGCAGTACTAGGTTAGTTGTGGCTTGTGATGTTTGCAGTACTAGGTTAGTTGTGGCGTGTGACTTCGGCAGTACTAGGTTAGTTGTGGCGTGTGACGTTGGCAGTACTATGTTAGTTGTGGCGTGTGATATTTGCAGTTCTAGGTTAGTTGTGGCGTGTGACTTCTGCAGTACTAGGTTATTTGTGGCATGTGACGTTGACAGTACAGGTTAGTTGTGGCGTGTGTCGTTGGCAGTACTAGGTTAGTTGTGGCTTGTGACGTTGGCAGTACTAGGTTTGTCGTTGCTTGTGATGTTTGCAGTACTAGGTTAGTTGTGGCGTGTGACTTCGGCAGTACTAGGTTAGTGGTGGCGTGTGATTTCAGCAGTACTATGTTAGTTGTGGCGTGTGACATTGACAACAGACTATGAAGAACGCAGTGAGTGCACCCATAATGTTTGGCTGTGAATGTAGACCCGGGGCTTATGGGATTTGTGACCAGTGTAGCTCCTAGTCAAATGGCACACTCTTGCAGTCTGGTCGATAGTTCTTGTTAGAATGATGTGTGTTTCATTGATAGACTGATGAACAGTGTAGATTCTGATCAGACTGTGCGGATGCAATGGCGGATCTGTATATACACTGGTCGCAAAACCCATAAGCCATATGTCTCCAGTGATAGCCACATTTATATGCACAGCGACGATTTGTTGAATGTTCCCAAACGGGCAACACGAAAACAAATGGAAAACGATCGGTTTGTTCAACATTGCAGCACATGATTTATTTGTTCATGGTTCCACAAACACTTGCATATCACAACGTATACGATGTCAAAATGATGCTTTGAAAGAAATGACATGCGTTCATATAGCCCGGTATTTAAACGAAACTCTCGTTTTCACATGCATGTACAATAAAAACAACTGTTTCTATGCATACCGTTATACAAAACGATCATAGTGTTCACTTCGTTTTTCATTCTTTTTCGCGTTTTGTTGTCTGGGAACCTTCAACAAATCTCCGCTGTAGGTATGTGACATTCATTCCCTACACACATGTTTCCCAACATCATACCACAAGATACGATCAAGAGGAGATCCATGCTACAGTGAAACCTCTCTAAACAGGACACCCTGGGAGGTCCAGCTTAGAGAGGTTTCACTGTAAATCAGTTATTTAATTATTCTGAGCCATAGTTGTGTGCTACATGCGATCACAAACAAACATTATCACCTGAGATAAATGACCAAGAAACTCTTCAAAAATAACATTGCTCATATTTGCTTGGTGTCTGGTCTAGAGAAGTTCCGCTGTATTCTCAAATATAATCACGTCATGATGCAAAGCAAGCGCAAATCATGGTATTACAGTAGCCGACTTCACGAAAATTGCTAAGCATACTTATCTAGCTAAACATTCTTTGAAGGAGTAATCATTTATTTCTCCCGAAATGCATTAGTTCATATAGAACCAACGACTGCATATATTTGATGAGTAAAGTATTCAGAATTATTATACTGAATGTTTTACATTATCACAGCCACAATGGCTGTGCTAATTTAGTACATTCAATATAATAAAAATTATTAAATTTACCCTGTAATTGAAAATTTCTCCCTCAAAGTGTACTTAGCAAGATAATTATACTTTGCAATTTTGATGAAATCGGCTACTGGGCTCGAACCACGATTTCAAAAACCAAAACAACAACAACAACACACATCGACATGTAGATACATGTATGTACATTACTACTGAAAACAAGTTTCCAAGTAATATAATTTATGTTTACAACCACCCGAATCTAAAGAGGAATACCACGAATAAAAAATTTCTTGAAGTAGTTATGTTTTCCCGGCAACTGGGGAAGACTTGTCGTAGACTAAGACATTGCAACATTCCGGTGCCAGTATGTTTTCATTATGTTTGATAGAATACACGACAGGGAATGCATCATCGTCAGTTTCTGGATACTGAACTCGTCATACTTGCCAACTGCCCATATGTTTTACATCAAGATATCCTGTTGCAATGCAAGAAATATATCAGCTTGGCATTAATGAGGCTTCCAAATTATCTGCAGAGAAATAACCACGTATGTCACGTATCCCGAACAACCTAGAAAGTTCTCGTTTGACGCAATAATTTAGACACGCATTTGTACCTTCGGACATCTGCGTAATTTCATGAAATACGTTTACAAAATTTACAATATTTTCCGTAAATGACGTCAGAAGTTAACAAAATTTTCAGAGTACATGGGGAATCTGAAACTTTTGTCAACTTTTGACTTTATTTATGGAAAAATATTGTAAATTAAACGTATTTAATGAAATTACGCAAATGTCCAAAGGTACAAAAGCTCATTGCCTTTTTCAATTATGGAAACGGTTGACCACGTACATGTACAGAACCTATTCTTCCATGCAACATTAAAGGTACATACCCACTCAGTAGGCACAAAATGTTCTTTATAGGAATTAAATAAGTGTATAATTATTTCACTATTCCACCAGTTCTAAATATTACGAGTGGTCGCTATACAGATATAATAATTTAGTAATATTTATTTTACCTATTGTGACGCGCGTTGGTATCAGGCTATTGTCAGGCTAGGTTATTTTTTAATTATTTATACTAGTTAAATGCGTCACCTGAAAAAATAATATTTTCGACAGATTATAAATTATGATAATTGCACATCAAAAAATAAGTATATATAGTAATATTCGTTATCATTTTAAGGAAATACGGTTATCGCCCCTGAAATCAATGTGGAAAGTTACGTCTGATATAAAATGTACAATAATGCCAATCAATACATTGGGTATTGGTGAATGCATGTTTATTTTGCCTGAAAATATCTGAGATGATGTCTCTGATATAAAGAACATGTTGTGCCTACTGAGTGGGTATATACCTGTAACATTTCAGAAATGGCGGACAATTTAATTTATGCAAATTTGAAAGTTTGTGAACTGAAAAAGATGAACTTGTTAAAGTCAAATAATATTAATGGAAATGATTCTGAAGTGCTGTCAAAGCATGTTGTAAATTATTATAAAGTGCTGTCAAAGCAATTTTTTGGTGATAAAAATAATTTTACGGGTATATAAATACTTTTTATTTCGTGAAATTTTGTCCAATATTGATTGTATTGCGAAAAAACTATTTTTTCTAATTTCAGAAGTAGTGGACCGATTTTCAAAATGTAACTTTTGTTTTCTTAGTTAGATTATTTCTAAGCTATCTAGCTAGGTTTCAGAATCAATTTCCAATTTGTTTTCGACTCCTCCTCTCCACGCCTTTTTTCCCCATGTTAAATTCCCATGGAGAATTAATTTTAAGGCTCGTTCTTAAATTTTGGATACAATTTATTATTACTGAAACAAATATTGTTTTTGCATTGTTTATGTGGACGTAACATTTGGGCAGGTTTCGTGAAACAGACAGTAGTGAATGTAGTCGTCTGTGACAGCGGGTTGGTCTTCTATTATTTAGGTAATGAAACCGATCGCGTGGGCCGCGTAAGCATAAAAAACGACGATTAAATGATGAAAATGTGATTATCATACAATTTAATCATACTATTATTTAATAGATCACAATATTCCGTGTCCGATATATTCTGATAAAATAGTTAGCACAATAGGAAACCAGCTCCAATGCATAAGTTCCAGCTAACAACACAAACGGCCCCTTTTCGGGTGTTTAAAATACTGTATTCATCATTATTTAAACTATATGCGATGCAACAATGTACAAAAATACGAGAACCTAGCCCGAGCCATTCTCATTTCCGGATGCGTTTCTGATTGACATAGTTACAGCCCGCGGCTGGATATTAGGCAGGGTCGGTTATATCTGGCTTATTGGATGTCATCCAATCCGGCAGTTATTGTTAAAAATGAGGATTGACCTATTTACATTACAGCCACATGCCGGAATTGAATTGGCCAATCCAGTGGTCTGTAACATATAGAGTTTATGAATGGCTCGGTCGGCGTGTTATACATTAATGCTGTGACGTAGAATGTACTACAGGGAACACAGGGCGGCATTTGGTTTACCATAGTTCACTACAAGTATCTGGATTAAATAACAAATACATGTATGTTTATTTTCATTATAAAGTGGTATCTCAGATACATTATGTTCTAGGTGAACGCACAGACGAGCATTTATTTGCTTGTGTAAGTAATAAGTTATCACTACGGTCTGTTTCACGAAACGTGCCCAAATTGTACGGCCATATAAACAATGCAAAAACATTATTTTGTTTCGATAATATTAAATTTTAGCAAAATTTAAGAATGAGCTTTCTTTTTATTTCATTAAATTTGGTCCAATATTGATTTGATTCATTCTATATCATACCTGGCATAACCGTCAATGGAACCTGTGAAATAAACGGACATTCTATATCATACCTTGCACAACCGTCAATGAAACCTGTGAAATAAACGGACATTCTAGACAATACCTGGCCCAACCGTCAATGGAACCTGTAAACAAACGGATATTACAGACAATACCTGGCCCAACCGTCATTGGAACCTGTAAACAAACGGACATTCTAGACAATACCTTGCCCAGCCGTCAATGGAACCTGTGAACAAACGGACATTCTAGACAATACCTGACCCAACCGTCATTGGAACCTGTAAACAAACGGACATTCTAGAAAATACCTTGCCCAACAGTCAAAGGAACACGTAAACAAATGGACATTCTAGACAATACCTGGCCCAACCGTCAATGGAACCTGAAAACAGACGGACAGGCTAGATAATACCTGGCCCGACCGTCAATGGAACCTTTAAACAGACGGACATTCTAGACAATACCTGGCCCAACCGTCATTGATTTATATGGGTATTTAACATGGGGATTTGTTTTTTTCCAATTTCGGAAATAGTAGACAGATTTTCAAAATTAAACTTTTGTTTTCTTAGTTAGATCCTTTCCAAGCTACATAACCAGGTTACAGAGTCAATTTCCAACATTGTTCGTTTTTCGACTGCTCCGTGGCCACCTCTTTTTTCCCATTAAATTGTCAATCTTTTGTTCGTAATAAAATCAATATTTGACCAAATTTTACGAAATACTCATTCTTAAATTTTTATAACATTTAACATTCTCGAAATAGTAGCGTGTTTGCATTGTTTATAGGTTACACATGCTAATTGTGTCAATGTATGTACCAATTCTGGCGTAATATGTGTAGTTTTATAGTCAGCGCACACCAGCGGTCAACTTTAAAATGATTTCTATGGAGCAATATTTAACATTTTATGGTGTCTATGTCCAAAGTGCATGATCACGTGGTTACAACAACAACAACACTGGCTGAAAGTGTTGAAAGCGCGCGCATTCCAAAGTAAGTATTATTTGATATTATTCTTAATATGCAACGGATTTTGATGAAATATGGCGCAGGAAATGCGTCTACATGGGCTGCATTTGGTGGTCCCGGGAGTCCGGCACATAGCTATGTCGTTTTTGCGAAGTATCGAATTCCATGTCAGTAGACACGGAAATCGATTTTTCGCAAAAACGACAGATGTTTGGACCAAAGTACAGAGACAACCAATTGCAGCTTAACAAGACGCGTTTGATGCGCCGTATTTCATCAAAATCCGTTACATAATAATGACAAAATTAAAGAATACGTACTTTGAATCGGAGTGCTTCTGGAAGTTTCAATACTTGTTGTTGTTGTCATAACCACATGATCATACACCTTGATGTCTAATGTAATTGTTATATGATACGGACTTTAGTCTATAGAACATAGGAAACAATGCAATACACATTCATATGTTCCGGATGAAAACCAATATTAACTAGATGGTCGGCAAATCAGACAAATCATCCCCGATGACGCCTGGATTGAAATTCAAAGTCCTTGACCCTGTGTATTGGTGCAGTATGCTTATTAAGCACAATAAATGGTGATCAATGTGTATATGATGTTTCAAGTTGATATCAAAGCGGTCACAGATATATAGCAATTTGAAAAACTGCAACGTAAAACTTTAACAAAAAGTATAAAGTAATTTGACCTTGGGCTCCAGGGCAGCAAGGGTAGGGTATACAATTAACATATGGATGGTGTTCAATGTGCATATGAAGTTTCAAGTTGACATGCCAAGCAGTCACAGAGATATAGCAATTTAAAAAAATTTAACGTAAGCTTTAACAAATATTCTGTCATTTGACCTTGTGCTCCTGTGCAGGGTATACAATGAACAAATGGTTTGTGATCAATCCGTATATGAAGTTTCAAGCTGATATCGCAAGCGGTCACAGAGATATTGCAATTTGAAAACCTTTAACGTAAAACTTTAACAAACTGTTTAAAGTCATTTGACCTTGACGTTGGGCTTCTGGGCAGAATGGGTAGGGAATACAATGAAAATATGGATGGTGATCAATGTGTATATGCAGTTTCAAGTTGATATCCCAAGCAGTCACAGAGATATAGCAATTTGAAAAACGTTAACATAAACTTTAGCAAAAAGCTTATCTATAGTCATTTGACATTGACCTTGGGCTCCTGGGCAGCATGGGTAGGGTATACAATGAAAATATGGATGGTGATCAATGTGTATATGAAGTTTCAAGTTGATATCCGAAGCAGTCACAGAGATATAGCGATTTTAAAAACTTTTACGTAAAACTCAGACGGCGGGCGCCGGACAAAGCGGTAACTATATGCTCCCCGAATTTGTGTTATTCAATGGAAAGAGGTATTATTCTAATGTAAGAACTATAGGAGTACATGTCGTAAATAGAAAATACCAGCCTCATAAACTTGATATCAAAAGACTGTAACCGGGTATTTTATATATTAGGTAAGGTTTTATGCTCGGAAATGACCACATATGATGTTGTTATCTATGCACAGAACGCGGACTTGTTTACGTAGCGTCATTATACTGACGTCATTAGGTAACGTCACGTGACGTCATCCGATCAATGGAAAGTAATTTTTCACTTCGTTTTCGGTGAATACAGAGCAGGTTACCTGATAACGTCCTGCATTATCCCGTTGACACGTTGGCGAGCTGTGCCTATGTATATGTGGATGTGACTGTGGATTGGGCGTATCGGTTTTGCGAGCAGTGTAGATCGGGATCAGCATGTGCATCCGCACAGTCTGATTAATATAAATAGGATCTGCACTTTTCGCCATTCCATCAATGAAACTCACATCATGCTTCTAACAAGAAATATACAATGTATATCGTTAACAGTCGACAGGAAGACGTTACTTTATTAGGATCTACACGGGTCGTAAATTCCGTAAGCCCCATTTCACCCGACACAGCTGCGCTTACAGAGTACATGGCAAATGTTCATGATTACGGAGCCTCACAGCGGACATGGATCTTTTTGTATAAATTTGTTCCCACGAAATAACAATTCGTTCCCCCGAATTAACAATTCGTTCCCACGATATAACAGTTCGTTGCCTCTAATTAACAATTCGTTCCCACGAAATGACAATTCGTTCCCTAAATTTAACAATGTGTTCCCTCGAATTAACAATTAGTTCCCACGATATAACAATTCGTTTCCACGAATTAATAAATTGTTAAATTGAGGGAACGAATTTTTAATTCGTGGGAACGAATTGTTAAATTAAGGGAACAAATTGTTAATTCGTGGGAACAATTGTTAATTCGTGGGAACGAATTGTTAATTCGTGGAAACGAATTGTTAAATTGAGGGAACGAATTTTTAATTCGTGGGAACGAATTGTTAATTCGTGGAAACGAATTGTTAAATTGAAGGAACGAATTTTTAATTCGTGGGAACGAATTGTTAAATTAAGGGAACGAATTGTTAATTCGTAGAAACGAATTGTTAATTCGTGGGAACGAATTGTTATTTCGTGGGAACGAATTAATAAAAAAAGAATTCTACGTCCCCTGCGGGGCTCCGTATATGATGGACTAAATGAGTTAGATCACGATATTTACACTGTCCATAAATGCATAATGGCAACGCCCATTTTGTTATCTTATTTTATTTAAGGGTGGGAAATGGCTCGAAGGCCTTCCATACCAGGGCAGATGAGCCCATAAATTATCAGGTCGAAATTTGTAAACTAAATGAAGGAGACACGATGAGGCGGTGAGTTTAACCTAGTTCATTCTCCTATTGCACAATGCCGATATGTCAGACCGTGAAAAGGGCCGAGTGTGAGTGCACATGATCACGATGATATATGGAGGCTCAGCCGTTACATTGTTATATTGCAACGCACATTCAACGTAGTGCGTACATATCCCTGTACACTACATTAGAGCCACGTGACGTGGCGCCATGTTGTTGATTGGTTAACGTCCGTTTGACTTCATTCATTACTTTCCACGAGGTTGTCAATAACTACACGCTATTGACGGGCAACGTCGCTGTTCCAGGAATTGTGACAAAATGACGTAAAACCATATCGATGGTCTAGTAACATAAGGTCGTAACTGCTATGCTAAAAACTGCTATGCTAGAGTATAGCACTTACGACCTTATGTTACTATACCATCGATAGTATTCTTAATGTTACGCCATATTTGGTTATTTACATTTTTAAATATAGGTAATGAAATCATAGGCTGTTGCGTTTACTGTCATTACAATACAAGTTTTCGCCGGACACCACGCACTTTAAACAGACCAAATGTAATAGTCACCCCAGTAAACGCAACAGCCCATGGTTTTATTTCTTAATTAGTTGGCTATAACGCTCGAGGATTATCGCCTCGTAATTATGCCGATGAGAAGTGTTCTAACCCACATACGAGTCAGGCCATGTTATTTTGTATCTATGAACAGTTTTTTCACGAAAAATATTTACCAACATTTTGATTTAGTCTTTAAATGATGTTGAAAGTTACATGTAACGAACTGTTCAGAACCAATGCGGAATAGACAATTTCTTCACTTCTACAATGGACGTCATTTACATACATACAACAGCTTCTGTAAATATTTGTCTTTCAAAATCGCACATCGTCTTCGGTACACAATTACACGACTCGTCTCATATGCAGTGCTTTGTGCTTTCGGTCACACAAAATATCAAGGTGCATGGTCACGTTGTTTCATCAATAACAACAATGGCTGAAAGTGTTGAAAGCGCGCCCACTCTAAAGTAAGTATTATTTGATATCTTCTTTAATAGGCAACCGATTTCTTCGCAAAAACGACAGAAGTTTGGTCCAAAGTACAAATAACCATCAAATGCAGCTTAACAAGACGCGTTTGATGCGCCATATTTCATAAAACTCCGTGACATAATGATAAGGACAAAATAAAAGAATACGTACTTTGAATCGGAGGGCTTCTGGAAGTTTCAGTACTTGTTGTTGTTGTTGTAACCACGTGATCATACACCTTGGATATGCATTGAATCAATACAAACCAGTGTTAATAAATCCACCTTTTTCGTTTTAAACTCAGCTTCGTGCCACGAGTAGTTGACGGCGGCATTTCCTTTCATGTTATCGATATCCGTGTGCTCGTCTGTCTTGTTAAGTTCGTCTTCCGTTAACGTTTTACCGTTAAATTCGGCAATTTTCCGTTATGTCAGAAATGTAGAGGTTATTACATGTACATACAGTAAACATTTGTTGAAGGTTCCCAGACAAAAATAAATGAAAACGAATGAAAAACGAAGTGAAAACGATCATTTTGTATAGAAACTGTTATCGTTTCTCCGTATTACTACGTGAAAACGATAGTTTCTTTCAAATATCAGACTTTCTTACATTTCAGGCAGTAGTTTACAGAAATATTACACCACTCGACAACAGTAGTTTACACCACTCTCGTGCTTACCATATATGGAGAAATGACGTAAGTAACGTCGCAATGACGAGTTTTCTTCTAATCAAATGCTGTTCTCAGACACACCTCCTGAATCGCGAGACAGTCGCCTTCATTACCACCTGCTTCCAGAAATTAATTCGCAAACTTCTTGCCCATATTGGCTTGATTCGCGTTGCTTTTTATAAAGTATCGTGTGCGAAATATAAGAAAACGTGTATTTAACCAGGTAAGCGCTGATTATCTTGAAATAATGCCCACGTGATTGGATCCGATCGCTAAGCAAACACGGTTCTCGTGCATTATTTCACGATAATAAACTTCACAGGTTAAATAAACGATATTTCAACTATTTAAAGGCTTGTCGTTTCTTTCAAAGCATCGTTCTCGCATCGTTTCCGTTATTTTTAAATGATGGTTAAACCAACGAAATCATCGTTTTCTAATTATGAAAGCGAAAACCGTTCGTGTCAATCGTTCGTTTGTCGAACCAGGAACAGCTAATGAAAACTAGTCAAACGGGTGCGTGGAAAGAAGCGACACTCCTTAAATAGTACAAACAATGATGCTCGTTTCTATACATATTGCTGTACAAACCGGCCGTTTTCATTGCGTTTTTACATTCGTTTTCGTTTGGAAACCTTCAACAAATATTTGCTGTAGATCCAGTAGCCGATTTCAGCAGCATCGTTAAATGCACTGATCTGGGTACAGTGGAACCTATCTAAACCAGACACCATGGGAGGTCCTCAGGGTGTCCGGTTTAGAGATGTTCCACTGTAAATCAGACATTGGACTATGCCAAGGTATGCGGCTCTGCTTTGCGAACTTGACCAGTCATTATCATCATACATAAATATACACCAATGAAACCCATAAGATTAATGATACAAAGACTGCCTGCGTGTCCGGTTTAGAGAGGTTCGACTGTAATACGTACACTTTGAGTTAAATGCATGCATACATAGAGGATCTTACATGAGTGACGATTTAATATGATAGTTATTATATGAGTTTACTGATTTCATAAGAAACGAGGCTATGCCGAGTTTCTTATGAAATCCGTCAACGAGTTTAATAAATATCATATTAAAGCATCACACATGTTAGATTATATGTATTGCATAAGCACATCATCATACATTGAAGCTGTACTGGTCACCAAACCTCTTTTCTGTCGCAAGTATAACGGTATGGCATGTTCCTCAGATGTTAAACAAGTATTACTGGGTGCACAATAATATTTAGACAAGCACACATCAGCCGGGGCCAGTTCAATCTGGTAATTCGGATGGAATTGCATTAAATGTCATCCGTAGAATATACAAGGCCGTCTGTTGGGGATGGTTAATCAATGTACAACGTGCTCACTAGTGCTATGTACTCTCAATTTGGTTGGTTAGAAGGTCGGACCCACGCAGGGTCGCTTTGAGGTGCGTTTGGTAGTCTGGGCACGGGTGTTAACCCGGGACTCTGAGATATGTAGGCTAATTCCATAATACGATCGATTGTGTGTCAGTAAAGGTATGATTGCAGAACTACTCCGTTGTTCGTCTTAGAGAGGTTCCATAAGGTGCAACTCAGATGGTGATCATAACAACGTTACACAAGCTCATTTTCATATTTATTACACTAGTGTATTATGATTTTTATTACACTCTGTTATTAAACTGTGAAAGCCCATTTTATGAAATACAAATAAATAATGACTACCGGGTTAAGCGTCCATATGGATAGACAAAACCTACTTACGTATCCGGTAAAAACAAACAAGGCTTCGAAAAGAAAAACGAATGTAAATTTATGTTAAAAACTTCCTCAACCCTTTGCAGTGTGCAAAGGGTTGATGAAGTTTTTAACATAAATTTAAATTGCCGCTAAATAATAAGAAAACACTCTTATTAAACTTATGAAGTGCAAATTCATGAACGGATTTAAAACTTAAACAAGTCCCAAATCAATGTTCATATTACTTCACCAGTAACTAGACTAAGTGTAAACTAGCATACACAGTTTTTTTCTCCTTAGAACCACTCTCAAAAGCTACCTACGCGGACGCTTAACAGAGGTAGAACTTGCTATGGCCTTATAAGTTCAGTTAGCATTTTTTGTGTGCAATCGGCTGCTGGTGTACTCAGTAGGATTTGATTATATTTGTTTTCATGACGGGTTTCGTATTTGTGGCTGTGACTGGAGACCAGTGTAGCTCCTGATCAAATAGCACACTGCTGTAACATGATAACGATCTATATTGCTTGTTGGAACCAAGGCGGGTGTTTCATTGATGGAATGGCGAACAGTGCAGATCCCAGCGGATGCACAGGCTGATCTGGATCTACACTGTTCGCTAAACCCATCAGCCTCATTTCACCAGTCACAGCCACATTTCAGTGACTGAATGACGAACAACACTGGCCCTGATCTGGGGCAAACCTGATCACGAAGGATATAATTGAGACACGCCCTGTGATTTTGTACCTTTGGACATCTGCGTAATTTCATGAAATATATTTACAAAATTTACAATATTTTCCGTAAATGACACAATTTAAATGCGGAATATAATTATATTCCGCGTGTACTCTGCAAATTGTGTCAGCTTTTGAGACTTTATTTATGAACAATATTGTAAATTTTGTAGACGTATTTAATGAAATTACGCAGATGTTCGAAGGTACAAAATCTTACGGCGTGTTTCATATGGTATATTTTGTCAGCCGGCGAACCATACATGTGACTGTGACTGGAGAAATTGGGCTGATGGCTTTTGCGATCAGTGTAGATCCATGTCAGGAACTGCACCGTTTGCCAATCCATCGAGGAAACACCGGCCAGCATACGTAACAAGCAATACATATCGTTCGTTATCAGGCTACATGATTGCGCTATTTGATCGGGAGCTATATTGGTCATAAATCACATAAGCCCACTTTCTTCAGTCACAACCACATATAGTGTACCTGCAGAATGTCCTCAAATCTGAGAAACAGCACGTTGTCGTCATTGCGGTTTTCCCAGTATTGTAGCACGTGCAGCCACCAGGGACATGTACTTGCTGGAAAAGTGTATTCATGTCATAATACTTGCAGACGAGGATTGTATTAACACTTGATATAAAAGTGTATCCATGTCATAATACTTTCAGACGAGGATTGTATTAACACTTGATAGAAAAGTGTATCCATGTCATAATACTTTCAGACGAGGATTGTATTAACACTTGATAGAAAAGTGTATCCATGTCATAATACTTTCAGACGAGGATTGTATTAACACTTGATAGAAAAGTGTATCCATGTCATAATACTTTAAGACGAGGATTGTGTTAATACTTGATAGAAAAGTGTATCCATGTCATAATACTTTCAGACGAGGATTGTGTCAACTTTTGATAGAAAAGTGTATCCATGTCATAATTCTTTCAGACGAGGATTGTGTTATCACTTGATAGAAAAGTGTATCCATGTCATAATACTTTCAGACGAGGATTGTATTAACACTTGATAGAAAAGTGTATCCATGTCATAATACTTTCAGACGAGGATTGTATTAACACTTGATAGAAAAGTGTATCCATGTCATAATAATTTCAGACGAGGATTGTATTATTACTTATAGATTAATATAGATATAACATTCCCCCATCAAAATAAAATTGTAGAACAATTTAACATGAGTCACGGAAAGTCTCATCCGGTCACCAGGCCAACAGACAATAAGATATACATCATGTACATACAAATTCACAAGTAACTCCGCAATGAAAATCATATGTATGAGTATAGTGGTCAAGTAAAACATGGCAAATTGCCATAAAAACAATAACCCTAGACTGTTACGTATTATCAACATACAGACACACTAACATGCTATATATATGTGATCAGCAGATAAAAACAAACAGCTCATACAAAGCAAATACCGGTTACCAAAAATGAAATACTGGAAATCATAATTGGAAAATGGTAAAGTCTAAAGACATAAATCAACAGTAAAGACCTTGACTAAAATGCAAATTTCAAAATGTCCTTTAGAATAGTCTATGAAGAGCAATACATAATCACGTGTGAATGCCAGTCCTTGTACTCAACACATATAATATCTCTGATTACAAAGCTATTCTATGGCAGCAAAAACTATTTTTGTTAAATGAATGCATTCATTAGTTTACATGCAAATTATGACTAGCTAACAATCCTAATGTAGCCTAATTCCAATAATGTACAGCCCATACTGTACAATGCACTGCAGTCTAAGGGCAATAACTCCCACAAACATCTCTGAATGGTAATGACAGAGTTGGGTTTTGCAGAATTGTTGAACATATTAATTGTATTATTGCGGAAAGATTTTAATACTTTCAGACGAGGATTGTATTAACACTTGATAGAAAAGTGTATTCATGTCATAATACTTTCAGACCAGGATTGTATTAACACTTGATAGAAACGTCTATTCATGTCATAATACTTTCAGACGAGGATTGTATTAATACTTAATAGAAACGTGTATTCATGTCATAATACTTTCAGACGAGGATTGTATTGACACTTGATAGTTCATAAACGTATTACTTTCAGATAAGGATTGTATTACTTGTATCATAGTGTCATATAATTTCACACTTTTTGCTTAGGCCCCGCACACGTATAACAATAAAAACATTACAAAAATCCATCACTGCGATGTGTTTTGTATCCCGAAACGTGATCCCGACCAAAGGGGTGCGGGCGGTGGCAAACGGCCGTTGTTGGACACATTAAAGTTGCGGTCGTCCCATTGATTAGGCACAAACTGTTCTCTATATAGGACTTAAATAAGTGTATAACTGTTTAACTATTCCAACATGTTTAAAAAATCACGAGTGCCCGCTATACCGATATACAATGTACGTGTAGCAATGTTTAATTTACTGATAGAGACACGTGACTGTATGAAGCTATTTTGATATGCAAATAACGTAGGACATTTTAAATTGTTCATATTAACTATATTCGTTACCTGAATAAATACTTTTATCGATACAATATGAGTATTGCACGTCAAAAAATAAAGAGAGACGAATTAGTTGTTTTCGTTAATATTTTAAGGAACTACGGTTATCGCCCCTGAAATTATATTTGTTTTTGCAATGTTTTAATACCGTAAAAAGTCGGCACGTTTACGTAAAACAGACACTAAATAGAGAATATCAGGCTAGTGGATTTTGCTATCAAGTTTATTAGGCAAGGCTAAGAAACGCGTAGGAATTCCGAGGCTTGCCGAGGAATTCCTACCGTTTCAGAGCCGAGCCTGATACACTTGATATCAAAATACACTAGTCTGGTATTTGATTTATCAGGTAACGTGCAGAATGCGTACTTGTTTACGTTGCATTATTACACCGACGTAGTCATCCCACCAATGGAACGTGAGTTTTCACTTCGTTGTAACCCGGATGTTTGTATCAGGTCAATGCCTGATACAACAATATGTTATCAGTCAGTATGTATTCGGTCAATACAGGGCAGGTTACCTGATAAACAACGAGGACATGGTTTGTACATGTACCTTGGTCGTTCAGGAATAGATCCATGTATTCTCGTAGTGACTGGGTCTGGTCCGAACCGAACCATCTCCACAGCTTGTAATACGACAATGCACAGGCGTTAGGATTCCTAACCAGATACACGATATGTAATGGATACAAGAACTACAGTGGATAATTTCACAAATTACAGTATTACATAGAGAATATTCCATTGAACATTTTGAATAGCGGGAAATAATACACAAGTGTGCGTCGGCTTCCGCGTAAGCGACGTGTGAGTCATTATCCCGACAGAGTGGGTCTACACTGGCTGCTAAGTCATTATCCCGGTTTGCTATATCCTAGCACACCCGTACGTGTATAACGACATTCTTCAATCTCCAATAGCTTTATGTCCCTAATATATTCCTGGTGGCCGTTTCACTAAACTTCGTACGACTAAAATGTTCGTTAGTGCAAACTTATGATAGTCGGTAAATTTCACATTAACAATGTTTTCTTGTAAATGATTATTGGATTTACATTTATTGAGTATTTAACATATGGCAAAAAGGAGGTGAAGAGTGACGAGGAGGGTCGATAAACGAATTGTTTTTAATTGACTCCGAAACCTTGCGAGATAGCTCGGAAATGATGTAACTAAGAAAACAAAATTTAGATTTAGAAAATCGGTGCACAAATTCAAACATTATTTTAAGAAATCTATATTTAGCCCCCATGATAAATTCCCATAGGGAAATCTTATTATTCCAATAAAATCAATATTTGATGGTATTTCATCATGAAATATTTTTTGTGGGGATGGTGATTTTTTTTGTTATTGATGAAAACTTTCTTACATTTAAATATGTCTTTACATTTAATGTGTTTGATAGCCAAACGGTCGTCAGCAGAAAAACGTGGAGCAGACAGTAGTTACAATCCCTCCTAATATATTTGTATAATTTGTATAATTAGGTTCGTGTCTGGTCGGTGTGCCAGTGCTACCTGAGCAGGTACATATACAGGGGGGTGGGGCGTTTCACTAAACTTCGTACGACTAAAATGTTCGTAAGTGCAAAATAATGAGTCTGTAAATTCACATTAACAGCCTATGTTCAATAAATGTAAATCCATGTATTGAAATTTCCAGACGATCCTAAATTTACACTTACGAACATTTTAGTCGTACGAAGTTTAGTGAAACGGGCCCCAGGTGCAGATCCAGGGGGGGGGGGCGTTTCACTATTCAATTATTGGATTTTCATTTATTGAACATAGGCTGCATATGGTATTCTCTATTTCACAGTCTCAGCTGGGTCGCGTTTCACTAAGCTTCGTACGACTAAAATGTTCGTAAGTGAAAAATTATGATAGTCTGTCAATTTCACATTAACAATATGTTCTTGTAAACAATTATTGGATTTACATTTATTAAGCATAGGCTGCATATGCAGCCTATTCTCAATAAATGTAAATCCATCAATTGAAATTTCCAGACCTTTTTTTGAGCTACAGTTATATTTTTAAAAACAGTTTGTGATTTTATAAAATATTAACTTTCGTGTTTCATAATAAATATTTTGTTAGGAAGGTTATATTTTTAGCGCAATGATCGACCGCTCCACATGTAATTTATACGTAGTTATACGCCATGAAAAATAGTTCTGCTAGTGAGCTAACATTATATTGTGTAGTGTAATACATGTGTTGTTAATTTTTCTGTACGACATTTATATTACAAAATGTTTATCTGATTTAATATAATATAAACTGACATGTATTAATTTGAGTATATTATTTTTCATGCGCAATGATACAATTAACCTCGTGTCTCATGAAAAGTAGTTTCCGCCATTTTATGCAGACTAATTACAGAATCGTTTACATAGTCATAGGTCAATGGCTCGATAAAATCCAACATTGGACAGCGAAATGATGATGATTTAAAACAGAAACATTGTTTTTTGACAGTTACATACCGCATGCTTTAAATAATCATCTTGAGCCATCGATATTATTAATCAGTGTCCAGTTTACTTAAAACATCAACTAATCTATAATGACGTTACACAGCATATGCAGTACGATACACTTCACAAAGGAAACATTGTCTTAGAGTTTTGAATAATTATAGGTTCCGCCGAACGAACGAGTACGCCGAAATATATTTCCGTACAAATCCAATAATCTATTTATTATATACCCGTTCAACAAAACATGCATCCTAATCATTAAATAATCCGATAGTGTGATGAAATGCGACTCTATTATTTTTGTTGAACAATCCGAGCGCCTGTGATGGCTTCAGTTTATGCAAATTGACAAGGTCATTTCGCGCACCTGAATCGATACTAGACCTATCCAGCACGTAGTGTGTCGCTATGCAGAATTCTACTGAAACACCGGAATGCTACGCATGCGCATTGGCCTGTAGGGCAAAAGAAAACAAGGAAGTGAAATGTTGTCGTTTGCTGTCATCGTTAATTTACCGGATTAATTAGATTACAGGCCTGCCATTTCTCCCGGGTTGTGCCCGATTACCAATTTAGTGTTCATATTACCCGCGTGTGTGTATTGGTGTTCAAACATCCGGCAATTTGTCGACACAAATCACTAGTTTGCTTTGATGTGTCGAGGTCAGAAAATGAAAATAGATTACAAATACTGACAAACGTTCACCCATGTTAGGTACACTTTCAAACACAATACAACGCTTTTAATTAATACACGAGATAATTATACGATGTGAGTTAATTTATTTATTAATATTCTCCGCAATGAAAACTTCATTCGAGTTGATATAGAGATAATAATGTCCACCCTCTCGTTGACAACACCTGAAATGGGATGGTACCCAAATCTACCCAAATCTTCACGTAATCATTATATGTGTTAATAATTAAAGCTGTACACATCATAATAACAATGTTTAGACTATACTTATATAATATCAGTCATGAATTTGCTCATACCAGGACCCATTTTAATGTTTTGAGGCAAATTTATATATGAAACCTTTTTAGACTTTTAGCACATCAGAAGTTCTGCCCATGTGTGCACAGGTGTTTCTAGCGTGTCTTATGTACAAAACAATTCAAATGCGCCCGGGTTAATGATAAGTGTTAACTTCAAATTCGACAACTGAGACATATTTAATGAGGAACGATCCGTTATAATAATGCTATATCCGTCGCTTTCCCTTTCATCGATTAGCTCCCCCTGTTTGAATTAGCAAGTGGGTATATTGTGATGGTGCACTACCGACTGTGCGTTTTAATCTTATTTTCTGTCAATATGTGCCTGTTATATGATATACTATTGATATATTGTAGAGAAATTAAATATTATAATTATAAATGTTATTTTTAAAGAATATTTGAGTAAATTGTGCTGCCACGAGAGATATATATATTCTTTATTTCCCCCATGATTGGAGATTTGTGACATGGAATTGCATTTAACAATTATTGTAACAGTTTTAACATATACACAAATATATACATGTACATACATTTACTTAATGCTACACACCGCAACTAATTTCACAAACATTAATAAACAGATGTGTTCATGTTCGGGAAATATACTGCAGCCACAAGTAATGTAGACTCACAAATACAACTCTTTGGCGATCGTCTACGTGATTGAAATTTCAACAGCTGTATCAATGTCTGTAAATGCATCAACACTTAATAGAGTAGTGACTAAATCTTCCTTGGTAAGTGACCTTAGGCGCATGGTGGAAACAGCATCACCATAAGCTTGCCGTATAGCATGCATTAACCTACTCTACTATTCAATGTAGATGGACAGTCCAAAATACAATGTTCTACCAAGTTGTCCATCGGAGAACCACATTTTGAGACACGTTTCATTAAATCTCGTGAGGTTGGTAATCAATTGGCATACAGATTTTATGTAGTTCAGATACTCTGGAAACAGTCTCGCATAACTCCATAACTTGTTACATTTGTAGTCTACGTGTACCTTTCTGAACCTGGCGAACGGATGCGATGCTGTTCTAATCTGCCACTCGCTAACACTGATTTCACGAGTTCGGACATTAACAGATGTTTTTCCATATAGACTTTTTCGGAAATTCGCCGCAAGAAATATACTTTTCTAGCACGTGTCTGAGACCATATATATCCATAATTTTGAAGATATCGGGCATTAGACCTCGAGTACAGTTACCTAGCAAGTATGAACTGAGACGCAACAAAACAACTTGTTTTACAGCACAGTCTCTTTGTAGAGTGCATAATTGCCCTAGAAAAGCAAGTTTCTTGCGAGCTATTAGTACATCTAACGGAAGGCAGTTCAGTAAGCTAAGGACAACATCTATTCTTTTTCTGGCATTAAGATTCTGCATGCATTTAATGCATAAGCGGTGAGCCCGCTCCAGTGTCATCATATCGCCGACTGACAGGTTACACCAGCATTCGCAACCGTATAGCGCCTTTGGTAGGACAATAGCATCGTATATATGCTTTAAAGTAAGCGGATTTAGTCCGCTAGATAAACCACACTTACTTAGAGTAAAATACGTGCTCCTTATCTTATTACAACACAGTTGCACACTATCATGTAGTTTCGAGTATTTGTTACACATGACACCAAGGTGTACGTATTGGTCTGACTCATTGACAATGGCATTGCCAAGCAACCATTTTCTACTTGATATCGTGTAAGCATATTTTGATTCATTATAAACCACCACGGCGCATTTAGTTGAATTATACTGGAAACGCCAGGGACACCAGAATGTGTAGCAAATGTTCATCATACACTGCAGGCCATGCTTTGACAGCGAAAGCAGCAACATATCATCCGCAACCGTCGGCGCGCACAAACTATTGGTACCAATTTTAAATCCCATGTTACTGCTGACCAGTATACATGTATCCATAAGGTCGTTAATAAAACATAAGTACAAAAATGGCGACCACACGCCACCTTGTCTGGTGCCCTGGAATATTTCAAAACATTCTGACGTGAAACCTTTATGCATCACGCAGCTCGTCATGCCTTCATGCATCGCTACAACTATCCGCCAAAGTTTATCACGGATCCCCAACTGGTGCAACTTATAAAATAGACCCTCGTGCCACACAGAATCGAATGCCTGTCGTGCATCTAGGAAGCAAGCGAATAGTTTACTGCCTCTTTCAGTGCAGTATTCAATACACTCCCGAAACAGAAATGATGTCATAATGCAGCCCATCCTCTCTTGGAAGCCCCCTTGTAATTCATGTATCGGCCTATTAATATTAGCTTTCAATCGTGTAAGTAGAAGTCTTTCGAATAGTTTCAGAACGATAGATGACAATGTGATGGCCCTATAGCTATTTGGGTCATCTTTTCGCTTCTGTCCACCTTTAAACAACGTGATGATGACCCCTTGCTTCATCTGCTTCGGCACATAGCTAATATCAAACATCAAATTAAATAGTTCCGTCAAACATTGGATTAATGCTTCACCACCGTGAATCAAGTGTTCGTTATATACACCATCCAGTCCACACGCTTTGCCCTTTTTTAGTGATTTACCTATTACACATTTAATTTCACTTTCGGAAAATACATTAGACTCCGTGTCCACCGGTATTAGTCTTCGCACCGCCGCATTTGAAGCTCTCACTCTTACGAATAGTTCTTGGTCAAACTGTTCATTTTCAGTATTGAATACAATGAGGCAAAGTGGTTTACCCCACTCAGTAGCAATGCATTTAGGATCACGCACAATCTTATCACCAAAGCGAATCTCGTTTCCAGCACTTGAGCACGAATCCTTCCGCCGTGAATTTACTAGCTTCCAAAATAGTGCAGCATCGATGTCTAAAGCCTCATCGATGTCATTATCTACTTTACTTTGGAATGTCTCCACACATTTCCGGTGATATTTTCTGAACATGCACTTTGCTGCCTTGTATTCTATGTAATCTACACTGTTTGTCATACGCCCATGTTCAATCCATGTTTGGCGCTTTATGCCGCATGTGGTTATGTAAGTCTTTCATGTTTTGATCCTAATACGGTTTCAAGTATGGCCTATACTTTGCCTTTGGAAATATATGTTCGGATGCTGAACTGATACAGGCGACAATACACTCATACAGTGAATCGATGTAGCTAGTCACAGAATGATAACTCAGTTTGAGTGAATTGATCCTATAACGTAGCAAATCAGATACACACTTTTCATATCGGTTGAGAATCGCTATATCAAACTTGTTCCATCTAAGCGGTTTACTCTTGTTATATAATTCGTAGTCCGGGAGATCCATACGCATTTGTACTATAATTGGTCTATGTCTTGAAACATTTAGGCAGTGATCGTCGACAATTTCGCATGAACGCACTAGGTCAACACACTCTACCGGTATGAGTACGTGGTCAATAAGTGATTCATTGGCACCGTCGTATGACACAAAACTTGATCTCGCACCGGTACATATAGGCAATGTGTCAATTGCACACATGTTGTGAGTCTCAATATAAACGTTTCAGTTCGCGACTCCTGAATCGTTTGGCTTCAAGTATGTAGCGCCTTGCAGATGCGTATTGAAGTCCCCTACCACAATGACTCTACCTCGTTGTGAGTACATGCTGATAACATCATTCAGTTCACGAAGATGCTCTCGATACAATTCCACACAGTGATTTTTGCACGGCGTATAGACTTGTAGAACGTAAATGAAATAAGATGTATCCACGTTCAGTTGTAACCCGATGATTCTGTCACTGTCGATTTCTAGTGTGTTACAAATGAACTCAAACGTTTATGCCACAGTATGGCCACTCCACCTTTGCCTACCCGCCTATTGCTTGACAATGCCAAATCAAAGTCGGACATACCACATCCATTATTAGTTTGGACTGATAGTGTTCAAAAAGTGCATATCTCTCTGATACAACCAGTGCTCTGACACGCCACAAATATCGCTGTCATAGTTATTCAAGAGGTTACTGAGATAATACGAACTAGACATGAGGCCAGTGGCGTTCCAAGTACAAATAGATAAACTATCCATGATGAATTTACTGAAGCTTAGCAGATGTCTGCATGAAACGACGATCATCATATGCATGACCGCCATCTTGATGTAAATCAGTCTGACCGGCATACGTACGGCCGGGGTTGCGGTAGTATGTCAATTTACCATACTGAGAACGATCATTGTTGACGTAATTTGCGTCATAATTCGAACATACGTTATGTTGGCCCAGATTTCCATTGTGATGCCACATACCAGAATGCCACTGACCATAATAATTATTATGGGGATAGAGACCGCCATCATGAGCTGCGTATTGCTCGCGGTAACCAGCCCCATAATCAGAGTCCCTAGTCACAGGGCCTGTACATGTATATACTGGTTTATCGGTACGTAATCGGGTAATTGGGTTAGTATTCGGCTTTGGAAACAAGGTTCCACTCCGAGCATGATGATCAACGTGTGACATATTTTGATGTCCAGGATATTGACCGACATCATTATCAATGTAATCATCAGTGTGAGTGACATTGCCTCCTTCAGAGACAAAGCCGACATGATCTGGGGATGAATTATCTGTTTTTCTACCTGTATCTGAGTATCTAGCTTTGCTTAACCATACCTTACATGAGACGCCATTTGGCCAGAAACCTTCTTCAGATAATTTGTAGCTAGTCTTAGACTCAACTGTTAGTTTAATAATCACACTACGTTTATTCCACCTCGGAGTGATTATTTCAACATTGTACACTTTGGTACCACGTCGCTCTACATAGTTACGGAGCTTCGTGTCCGTGATTGTGGGTTTGAACCCACGGATGAAGAAGCGTCTTGTCCGTTTAATAACGTGTTCCGTGAAGTCACTATCGTCCACAGAAGTGTCTGGCATGCGAGCGACGAACCCGCATCTCGTTCTATCGCGCTACGTGTTTCTGCTTGCAGCCGCCCACCAACTATAACCGGGATACTGTTCGAAGGAAGCTCGGTCTGCTGTTTGGTATTCGCGGTGGTCTCACCGCGACCACCGGCGGGGTGACCAGAACGCTGAGAAAGTTGCCCTGAATCGTTCTCAGCCAGTGCGTCGAACCTATTCCGCGTTGTGAGTGGGGTCACAAAAGTGGGAATTAGATTAGTTACACTATCGGTAATGTTGGGTGTTGTGTGTGCCATTGGAGCAGCAGTGGCATCGTCTTGCAGATCGTCTGCTACAGATCCGACGGCCTCTGGCGATATCGGGTTAACAGGAATATTGTAATTATGTTGCACAAGCGCACCCGACAATACATCCACCGGAAATGGAAGTGCGACAAATATTTCGTCGGTGTTTTGGTCTGAAATACAAGACATATCAGAAGCATGATTGGCGTGAGAGTTGTCAAAACGCGCTATGGCAGACTCACAGTCATGGCCAATTTCAGTCAGCTTTTTCTCCATTTTAGTCACCCGTAAACCAACAGTGGTAGATGCTTTGGAGATTATTTGTAGTCTGTCATGTACGGATCGTAAATCATGTTCTACATTTTCAATACACGATTCTATGTCACGTTTTAACACTGTAATCTCGCGCTTCATGCACGTCATACTGTTGCAGCATTCCGTACATACACGGTCAATGTTCAGTTTGTTTGCATCCACTTGAGTCCGCAGGGAATTCATTTCCTTTGTAAGTAGTTTCATGTCATTTTTTAGGTCCACAAACCGAAGGTTATTATCCTGTTTTATCTTAATAATATCGGCCTGTACCTGCTCTAATATACCCATGGCATCAACACCACCAGCGCCGACGTCGCCCGAATTTGCGTTTAGGAGTCATTACGCTCGTGTCCATGTTGGATTTTACGAACGGGAACCGTGGCAATGCCACTTTTTACAGACGAGAGTGACATACTAATAATTTCCTTCATACATTCGAAGGAGTCACCTCTAGAACTGATATCATCGAATATATGTCTCTAGCTAATTTATACGTGACACTTTCCACAGAACGTGTATTTTTACGACGTTTAACGCCAGCGTCAATGGGAAATGGGTAATCCTCCAAGATCCTAACTTCATTAAGTACTTTGACACGAATGTTGTCCAAAGTTGATTCATCCGAAGAACACTTGTATATAACCCGTCTAATAAATAGATCTTTATCGGCTTCTCGGAAGTAGCGCTGAAGACCGTCAACTGCAAGTTCATCTGGGACACTATTCCACGTCACTTGTTACAGAGTCTGGACTGAATATCGACGTGAATGGGCCCTTCACATTATCTTCAGTAACAGACAGTCTGCTGTTTTCAGACGCGAACACTTCCTTCACGTATGTGAGTGATTCGTCCATATATGGATCCGCGTGTGGTCGTTGTGCCGGAGTCGGCTGAGAATCATAACGTGCACCGACGTTGAGACGAACCGGCGTCAGTTCGGTCAATTGGGATGCGCACATGTTAGCGCCTCACACTATAAGTCGATCACCCGTATACGTCCGTACAACCTACGCAGGACTAGTCGAAGTGCGTTATCCATGCATGACCAGTCGTTGACCATGATAGCCCCAAAGACATTGGCTCGGTAATAATCAGATAAGCTTGATCACAATTCAATCGATATTTATCCAAGCGTGACGAAATTCCCGCTATGATCCTGCCCCATGTAATCGCTATGTGTAAACATGAACACAAAATCGAAGGCCTTGGGGCATGTTAGATGGACTCAAACATCAATTGTTACTATAACATGTCAATAAACTGCTATATATTTAAACTTTTACCAGTTCCGCGTTCCGTATTCCACAGATATCACATTTAAACACATGTTCCGAAATTATTATCACATTATTATTGTTATTTATACAATAAATCCAGAGTAAAACGAGAGAGAAAAATTCAAACGTCCAACCCTCGCGCATGCACACTTTCCTTATGAGACACTAACATATTCACAATGCTATCATCATGCTGTGCTGTTGGCTGCACTGCGAGGTGGGAGACAGGATCAGCGGTGAAAATGTTTCGGTTTCCGAACCAATCTGTGGACCCGGACAGGCGCGACAAATGGATCCAGAAAGTCGGTCGTTTTCCTGCAGCAGACCAGACTAGCTCACGTCCAGATGGTCTGTGGGAACCAAAGCCTCATGATAGAATATGCAGCAAGATTTTGTTCAAGGTAATGTTAAACAGCTTAAATAGAAAATATATGATTGGACAGCTCACCTCACAGAGACTGTGTCGCCCCATCATAAATTTGAGTTTAAATCAAGCTAACCCAAGCTGGAATAAGAAAACTCGTAAAAACTTTTAAACCGTTGTAGATACAGACCAGAAACTTGGTATGTAGCTTCCTTATGATGAGTGGATGCGCAAAGTTTATTTCGATTTGACCCCTGGGTCATGGATTATCTCCCACTTTTTGGCTTAGAATTTGGCAATTTTGCCTTGTAAGTGGTAAAACTTTTAAACCCTAATAGCTACACACGTGAAACTTGGTATGTAGCTTCCTTATGATGAGTAGATGCGCACAGTTTATACCAGAGACATCATCTGATACATTTTCTGGCAAACTAAAGATTCATTCACTTTACCACATTTTACATTTTATATCAGATGTAAATTTCCACACTGATATCAGGGGCGATAACCGTGTTTCCTTAAGATGTCCAGACATTACTATTTATTCACTGTATTTTATTTTTTATGTGCAATGATCATACCTTATAATCTGTCGAAAATATTATTTTTTCAGGTGACACATTTAATTAGTATAAATAATTAAAACATGTCAAGCCTCATTTGCATATGAAAATAGCCTGATACCACCGCGCGTCACTATCAGTAAAATAAATATTACTAAATGATTATATCTGTATAGTGGGCACTCGTAAGTGTTAGACCTGGTGGAATAGTGACACAAGTATACACTTATTTAATTCCTAATAAGAACAGTTTGTGCCTGCTGAGTGGGCATGTACCTTTAATATACATCCATATGTTCATTCTGTCGCCCACACATGTGGCTTTCATGCCAAATTACTTAGAAAATGCTTTTCTCCTGTTTACATAATTATATGTGGTGGTGACTGTAGAAACGTGGTTTATGTGTTTTGTGACCAGTGTAGATCCAGATCAGCTAGTGCATCTGCAGTCTAATCAGGATCTGCACTGTTCGCCATTCCATCAATGAAACGCCTGTAATGCTTCTAACAAGCAATATGGATTGTTATCGGGCTACATGAGTATGCTATTTGATCAGGAGCTACACTAGTCACAAATTCCATAAGCCCCATTTCTCCAGTCACACCCATATATATATATATAGCTGATGAAGCATACTCAAAGATCAATATGTTGTTGCAGGTAGACCTTCTTCAGAGGTAACTGATACAGACTATCTGCCAACCATATTCCAGCACACCCCTTTAAACAAGAAAACTCTACAAATGAAAGTGAACAGGTACAACCGTTTAAAAGACAGAGGTGAAAAAAAATCAAAATCTGTTGCTGCTATAGCTCTCATGAAATTATCCAGTTATGGTGAAGAATTTGTGATGGAAGTGGAAAATTTTGATACTGCCAGTAAAACGTGTGCATGCCAGAAAAACCAAGATGGCTGACATCACTACAGACAACAACACGGGAAAAAAGGCGTTAAATTTGGATAAAAAGCCATACTTAAACACGTAAGTTTATTTAACACATGTTTTATTTGCCGACGATATCAATGAATATTGTTAATACCCCAAAAATTTCATATAATCGTCCGGCAAAAATATGAAGCACATCCATCAGCATCGGATCGACTGTCAATAATTTCGACATGTTCAACAACTGCTGAATTTAATTTTGTTCTGAAGACAAAATAACAACATAATACACATATTGAATTATCGCATGTATCGGTACTACGGTAGTAAACTTCACGGCAACATTTTCAATTCCATTGGCCAACAAAGCAAAAATGAACAAAATTCATCAATAAATGATCATAAAGACAATATTTTGTGTTTGCCTCGAAAATCTGCTTACTATCCCTCAAAAAACACCATCACCCTCCATATCTCATTTCTACGTGTGTTTTACACCAATTACATGATATTCAGTACAATACAGATCACTACAATTAGTTGCGAACAGTAACTTGCATTCTACCATCCGTATCCAGTAGCGATTCCACTCATAGGCTGCAGAATAATTAGCTGCTAAAGTTTGAATAAAATCTGATTCGCTATTCTGCAAAGGAAGCCTATGTTTGGAATTGTAACTCAGACTACGGACGGTATGGCAGTAGATTGCAAGAGTTACTGTTCGCAACTAGCATACCATAAGGTGATTTTCGTACAACTAAATTTTATTGACATTTATCACATTTAAATTTCAGATGTGATTTGGTACAGCTCCAAAGTTTCCGAAAACCGTGGAATATATTGCCAGACAAGAATGTTGCAGGAAATGGATTTTGTGCAGAGAATGTTCGCTGACCATGCTGACGAGGTGACATTTTCGAATCTCGTGTAACGGCAGAACATTCACACTACTAGGGACAGATACAGTGGCCGTGCTCGGTGGGGCGATAATTCCCTTGACAGGGACGACCGACTGTAATATATTTGATATCTGACGATGTTCTCCGATAGACAGTTCGGCGTCATAGTGTGTGATGGATTGTATATTTTTATGTCCCGTAATTTTCATTATTATTTTGTGGGGGAACTCCTGCTTTCGATAAAGTGGTGACTGTTGACTTTCTAATACTGTGATTTGTCAACCGTGACGAGATTCCAGCTTAATTGCTCTGCAGCATTCTTCATCAGACTGCCAAGTGTAGCCTCTCCCATGGGCCGTGGTAATACCTGAAAATAAATATTTGGGAGAAAATGTGTAAGAAATACTTTTGAGAACTTTGCATATCGACCAGGCTGTGAATCATTTTAAGATCACTATTCAGACACACTGAATTACATCTCATTTTTCACCATTTATCAAAAAATTGTCGTATTTATAACTACAATGTATTTTACTTTTCTAACTAAATATTAATGTCACTTTCTATAAAACTTCATTTGATCTTCAGCCTTGTCCGTAATGATTTTCAGTGGCATATGATAATGTTTAAATAACATTTAAAACAAAATGGAAAAAAATCATAGTGCATTATTTCACATAATAAATGTCATACCATGGCTCATTTTCTGTGCCTTTCAATCGTTGTTCTGGTACTGCTGTCAGGTAAAATGGACTGTCAGCAGCCAACATCTCGGAAGGTCGGCGACTTCTGAAATCTCAAAAATCTTGACAGGGTGACTCGGTCTCTGAAATGGAAATATTGGTCCATAAAAAAATGTTATGTTTCTCATATATTGTCACGCCATACGGCCGATATTGATTTCAAACAAAAATATAATAATTTTTCCAACAAATTTCACAGTACATTGTATTCACAGAATTATATCAAATTCAAACTTCAAATATATGTATTTATGGATTTAAGTCGATATCAACAAAATACATGATAAGAAACAATATTTTTTTCACATGCTGGCCCAGATATATTTGCGAGCGGTAACTTGCAATTTGCTCCCATACCGTCCACGAGTAGATTGCAAGTTACCGTTCGCAACAAGCTTTATTCGCTGATGTTTCCATGCCAATTTCAGACCTATTTATCTTATTAACAACAATGATATAGTAAACTTTCTGTACTGAATGTATGAAAAGCAAAATACTTTTTATGGACTACAAGTAGTAGTGATCACAATACATCGGACCTCCGCTGGTATGCACCTAACTTTATTGTGTCTTGAGATATTTGAATTAATAAAACATGTATAACTAAACAAATATTTATATTTGAATGCTGATATATTGAGGATCGATTAACATTACGCTCATGAACATTTGATCGATTCTCCATGTATAGTCATGACAACCATGATAGTTTTAAGTTAGTTATTCAATTTTCTATCGACAATATCTCGCGACTCAAAAAAGTTTTGCGCTTACAAGGCCAGCAAACATACCTGGTGTTTTGTCTGTTGCAAATATCTTCGGTGTGGTCTCTGTGTATTCGACAGATTCGCCCCATCCCTGGTCTTGCTTGCCCTCTCATTGAACTCGAGAAACTTTTCCCCATTGGATGTCGTTTTCATCTCTATATCACCGAATTTCAATTGTCTTGCTTCATCTCGTCCACGCAGACCGAACATTTTTCCGAAATAGTAAAATATCGTGAATTGAAGGCTTTTTGGTATACTTGTACCTAGAGACCCAGATGAATACATTTTCTCTTCTTCTTCAGGTGTAATGTTCATGCACTTTTTAGGTTTATTGCCCTTCCCAAGTTTTTTCAGCTCCATTTTCTTGGCCGTTAATGCTCTGATACACTGCCCAAATACTCTGTCTAGATAAATATTGTTTTTGCAGCATTGATAATGTATACTGATTCGACGAATATATTGATTTTAAATGGAGTATATATGATTTTTTGTGTGAAATATTAACTAAAAATGGTTGAGCACGTACTACGAAGGATTTCAGGACTTTCAGTTCTTTGATTATAATTAGTGAAACGTGCCCCTGAAAAGGAAGTCAAGAACTCCCTTTGTCCCGCTGCACGTCACAGCGATGGTAGTAGCGAATGCTGACCAGTCACGGGACGCCGTCCAAACAGTGATGATGAATAGTGCAAAGGTATGTACCACATGTATAGTAAATGAGACACGCCATGCGAGTTTGTACCTACGGACATCTGCGATATTTCATGAAATATATTTGCAGAAAATTTCCGTAAATGACTTCCGAAGTTAGCACAAATGCCAGAGTACATGTGGAATATGTACTCTGAAATTTGTCAATTAGTGACTTCATTTATGGAAAACATGTTTAAGTTTTGTAAATGTATTTCATGAAATAACGAAGTTGTGAGATGGTGGGATACAAGGGCGATGAGTATTATTCAGCCTCACGGTCTGACCACTGGCTGACATTTGTGACTATGATTGTAGAAATGGGGCTTATGGGATTTCTCACCAGTCCTGATCCAGATATTTGCGCACAATGCGGCGTGTTAAGGATCTACATTTTATAGAGTATACATGAACATGCAGCGTTTGTTGGACGCAGGCTATATGTAGGTGTTTCACAGACCGAATGGTGATCAATACAGATCCTGATCCGGATGCACTGTCTGGTCTCAATTTACACTGCTCGCAAATTTCATAAGCCCCATTTCTTCAGTCACAGCCACATTCCTGATCACGAGACTACAGTTGTAGCTCGGCTTACTGTCTGTTTCACGAAATCTGCACAAATTGTACGGCCATATAAACAATGCAAAAACAATATTTATTTTTGATAATATTAAATTACATGTATATCAAAATTTAAGAAAAAGCCTTCTTTTTAATTGGTTAAATTTGGTCAACTATTGATTTTATTACGAAAAATGAGTTCTCTATGGGAATTTAACATGGGGAAAAAAGAGGTGGAAAACCTGGAGGAGGAGTCGAAAAACGAAAAACTTTGGAAATTCATTCTGAAATCTAGCTATATAGCTTGGAAATGATCTATGTAAGAAAACAAAAGCTACATTTTGAAAATCGGTTCAATATTTCTGAAATTAGAACAATTTCCCCATGTTAAATCCCCATAGACATCTATTTAACATGTGGAAATATTTTTTTCGCAATAAAATCACTATTGGACCAAATTTCACGAAATAAAAAGTAGGCTCATTCTTAAAATTGGCTATAATTTACTATATCGCGCTGTCTGCAAGCGGGCCCAACAACAACTTTAAGGGAAATTTCAAAATAATTTGACCTTGACATTGGGACGCACGCGTTGGGCATATAATGCACAGTATCTGAAGTTCCGTGTGAATTGGTGAAGCGGTTTCAGAGATATAGTGTTCTTAAAGGTACATGCCCACTCAGTAGCCACAAAATGTTCTTTATATCAAAGACATCATCTAAGACATTTTCTGGCAAAATAAACATGCATTCACCATTACCCCACATACTAATTGGCATTATTATACATTTTATATCAGGCGTAAATTTCCACACTGATATCAGGGGCGATAACCGCGTTTCCTTAAAATGTTAACAAACATTTCTATTTATTCTCTGTATTAAGTTTTTGATTTGCAATGATCATACTTTATAATCTGTCGAAAATATTATTTTTTTCAGGTCACTCATTTAAAGGTACATGCCCACTCAGCAGACACACCATTTTCCGTGGTAATTCACACGACTACCCTCATCTCATTGGTCAATATACATATTGGATGGTGCTGGTGTGATGCGGCACCATATTAGTGTCGTGTAACACGACACTACTATCATTTAGAATCACACCAATGCCGTGTAACACCATACTACTGTGGTGTAACACCACACGACACGTCACGAGTGTAGTGTAACACGACACGAGTGTGGTGTAACACGACACCGTATTATTTGATTGGTCAAGACAATCGTGCGTCCAAATTCTTGCATATCGTGCGGCATTTGGTGTAGTGTGCGTGCCGTGTGGAGACGGTGTCGTGTTCGTTCGTGTGTGCACTTATACGCTGACCCTACTGTACATGTAGCGGCGGTGATCCGTTTTAAACGTAACATGAGCACGCGATGGGGTGTGGCAAACAACAAGTTAGTTATAGTTCACATATTGAATTTTTAATAAACTAATTTCTAGCTCGCTAGCTCTCACTACGAAATTAATTTATTAAAAATTCAAGAGATGAACTATAACTAGTACATATGCACTAGTTCTGCAGCGTTCGTTAGGAGCGCAACATCGTTGTGCGGTGGAACGATTGGCACGTATTCACATACAAAGCAATTAGTAATAGTTATAGTTCACATATTGAATTTTTAATACATTAGTTTATTAAAAATGCTATATGTGAACAATATCTAACGTATTGTTTGCCCCGCCCCATCGCGGGAACCTGTCTATTAGAATGGAGCGCTGCCCATAAACGTGTTTTCAACAGCGATACTATTACATGATTGGCGGTTTGACACTGAATCGATCGTACACATGGTGCGCGTCACAGGAAATTACGTCAACAAGGCGGGGACTGTGGTTCTGTATATACTGCTGAGTTCTTGCAACATTTAATGATTTAATATATATTGGCGAAAGCGTCGCAATATGCGACTAATTGAGACGAAATGCTTTACTTTCATTGCTCGAGAAACTAGGGCAAACAAATATTTTTTGAGAAATTCAAGATGGCCGCCACACATCAATAAAATCTAGGAAATATTTGTAATGTTACAAATTTCACCAAAATGTCAGTAATATGAGATAAGTTAATATATTGTGTGCTGTTTAGGTTTAATATAATCTAAATATTTCCAGCTAAACCTGATTCGGCTATTTATGAATTCAATATGGCTGTCAGATATAAAATAAATATGCATAAAAACTGTACTAGTGGCACTGACTGTGCATACACTTTAATATTATTTGATAATCTGTTCTGCCAAGGCTGTAGAAAATGCAGTGTCACTAGTTGTATATATTAAATAGGATCAGACAATGTAATCCTCGAAGATTGCCGCCATATACCCACATTATCAAGTAACACTGATCTACTCTAAATGTACACGTAGTTGCATAATGTATCATTAACTATGACCATATGTCCATTAGTATTGTATGATTATTGGAGCTGGTGTCAGGTGTGTGTAAGGTCACTATGTGTGATATTAGATTCAGGCATGTTTGACATTCATGATGGCTGCCAAGTATATTGTTCAACTGAAATGATCAAAGCAACTGAAATCAAAGTTTAATGTATAATAATACATATTCTGTGATCGATGATGTTGATAATGTGACAATATGGCCATTGGTAGATTCTTATTTCTGTACAAAATCAGTTTATTTCCTCGATCTTGCTATGAGCAAATGAGAAGAGGTGAACTAGCTAAGGTCATATAGAGATGGGACCTTCATTTCATGTTTCGTCGAAAAGACAAGTGAGATGAGAGTACCCGTATCTCGGGAGGTGATTCAGCACACTACCTCCAGCATTGATTAATTGAGTGGTGCTACTTTAGTTCAACATCCAAGTCATATACTGACAAGAATGTACCATACAGTAAGCATTGAAAAGGCAGCAACGGACTTTCAACATTGACATACAGTGTCCCTAGTTTGTGTCAGGCACTCTTACCATGCCATATCATTTGACCCTCGCTGCGATCCCAACTGTTAAGAAATGACTCCTTAATGGCTGATTATTCGCTACAATACGAATACTCTCCCATCATCCCTAATCCAGTATTGAAGGTCAATGTTATAATACTTGACTAACAGGCCGAACAGTTTAAGATACGAGTGCTATTTCATATGATGTCAACTATATTTTGCATGATTGCATGCATATATTAGATGTTAATATCATGTTTATGACTTGGCAGGAACATAATTAAATGCACGGCAGACATGCAAGTGAACATATGGCCAGCACATGTCTTGAAAAAAATACCTGTCAAACACGATCTGCATATTTGATTGTTTCAGGTTACAGTGAAGCCTCTTTAACCCGGACATCTTGGAGGTCCCCAGGGTGTCCGGCATAGAGAGGTTTCACTGTAAATTAAGCATTTTATCATTCTCAGCCATAGGTGTGTGCTATGCGATCACGAACATACATTATCATCAGAAATAAATGGCTAAGAATCTCATCAAAAATAATATCATAGGTGTTTTATGGTGTCCGGTTTAGCGAGGTTCAACTGTACATAAACATGAGCGAAATTTTAGTATTTAGCATTGAACATTTTCAGTGGATCATTTGATCACCCATATAACTGCACCATCATCAAGGTAAATCACATATAGACTGCTTGTGGCTTCAGAATTGGCGATGTGAAGTATTTGATGTCAATATACCTTCTCGTCAACCATACCAACAGTGTATAAGAGAGATCATCCGCATCAGGTCCACATGAGTGGAACTACCAGCCCTGTCATATACATCTCCATGGGGGCTTGTTGTATGGATGCTCATCGTCCGGGGATTGAAAAGATCTACCAAGTATGCTGCTTTTGACCGGTTAACATGTACACATACTTTATATTCGTTGCATACCAACATGAAAGAAAGCATATGATACATGAATACTAGTACACGTTGTTGGAACAGCTAAAATAACTATTCATACATGCAATGCTAGTATTCCGAAATGCTTTGCTATGGCAGTATTCTGCGAAACAATGTCACAGACAACAAACTGTACATTAATGTTCATGTCCCTCAGTCTTAATTAAAACTCTCCATGGAGTATATTTCCATGTACATGTGCATGTGTATTAAAACTAGTCCACAATTAGTGGAACGCTGATATTTGTTTTACATTACTCTTGCTACCACAGTGAATATGCACCCTTCAGATGTTTGTGATATAGTATATGTCAGTGTAATCGTATATGTGTGATGGCAGAGAAATATGTCATTCAGTTACATGTATCTATGATTGGCATATGAGAGGCGATTTGCAACACGTGATATCATTTAGAATCTAGTCGATCTCGATGTGCTGTTTCTTTCCTAAGTAGAACTCATTAATACACATGGGTGTGGATGGTTATCTGGAATATCAAACACGCTGGAATATGTTCAAAGATACACACATTGTTCTTCCTATATGTGAAACAATACCTTTATTCTGGGCATAAAAACAGAAAATAATTATGATGCGCATAACACAACTTATTATATATTGTGTGTAACGGCCATTTTGGAATTTCACAAATGATATGTCGCTCTATAACATAGACATATGTGTTACATATGTAACATATGTGCAACTGATAAAATATATGCAAACGTATGTCCATTTGTGCCCAATAATTAAAGTTATATATTTTGTTCTCAAATTTGTAGATACATGACGGCCATATTGGATTTTGAAAATATGCACATATATTGTCCGTATATATGATTGAAAATTCCATACTATATCAATTTATATAACACATATTTACAGTATACATATGTGCAGGGCTCCAGATAAGGAATTAGTAATTGAGTATTTTCACTCCATCATATCTGAAGCAATTGCCATGGGTATTTAAATATTTTAATTGGGTAAAATAAAATAACACGACTGTTTACACATCAACAGACTGCAATTATTTAATAGTTTGCTTCGAAACGAAAACATGTTTTGTCATTTCATTATAATTGTCTCCTTGCAGACAATTCTAATGAAATACCAAGATGTGATTTTCATGGAAAATAAAGAACAAATAGCTATATTTGTGGTCTGTTTATTGTTTTCTGTAGCATGCTAAAGGTACCACAAATTTGTTATTGCTTTTTGATACTCGCTACTTCCGATCTCAATTGAGTTGTTGGCAATTTTAATTGGGTATTTACGCAAATACGCAGCTTATCTGGAGCTCTGTATGTATACTATTATATGCTTACGTAATATTATTAATATATGGCGGCTATCTTGGATTTCTCAAATTTCTCAAGGGTGATAACTTAACATCACACAGGGTTTTATTAAGACTGGCCTAACAAACAATAAACATTAAAGAAATAAACTATGACAGATAATTTTGTGTTATACCACAATTCCTCCAGACTGTAAATTAAGTAGTCAAATTAGTGATGATTAGAGGGAACTATTTTACGAGGTGAAACGTAATTTCGGCACTGACCAATATTAACGCACGAGGCGTCAATATGAAACAAATATTGACGGCTTGTTCACAATAAAACATTGTTAATGTTAAATGTACTGACTATCATAATTTTTCGCTTACGAACATTTTAGTCGTACGAAGTTTTTCTAACGGAGTGACGAATTTTTATCAGATATAGCGCAGGAAATGCGGAACGGGTTGCCCTGCATTGCATTTTTCTTTAGTCTCATAATTCTGTCGTTTTGATGAGAATCAATTACGGTACCGTCAATGTAAATAAAAACAGAGCATTTGATTGCAAGAAACAACGGTAGTCGATTATTCGTGAATGCTATAAATATAGATCAGCCACACAACTCATAAGTCATCGTCTTTTGGTGCATCAAAATCCGTCCATTTTGTTCGGACTTCACAAATTACATCACGTCGGAAGACAATTTCCGACGTGATGTAATCTGTGACGTCGGAATCTGTATAATCTGTGAAATCCCAACATCAGAACTGAATATTTATAAGAAAAAAACATATATTGGGACCTGAAATTATAATAACCTGATCTGGTGCCAGGTTCTCACCACACAACAGACACTAAGCCCTGCTACCCAAAAGTGATAGTATTATTTATTTTTGTTTTTATTTAAGGGTCGGAATTGGCTCGAAGACCTTCCATACCCGGACATATAAGTCCAAAAAGGCCGAATTTTGAAGTGTTATATGTGATATATGTTGCTGCAAGGCGGACAGATGTGTATAATTGTGTGTCGAAATGGGGGCACTGCTTAGGTCCAATACGGTCCTGTAATTCCACGCAGTGTCCCGGCGAACGGGAGGCGGGAAGAAGAGAGGGGGTAACTGGTTAGAACCTGGCACCGGTGATGCAGAGCAAAACGGGTCCCATGTAGGACCAATCCACCCCTGGCGGCACTCGACACACAAATTGGTGCCATATAGTCGGTAAAAACACGTGCTATTTTCGTCAGAGTTGCCACATCCAGATAGCTCCAAGGCAGGCCGGGGCCAGAAGCAAAGAAGGGCAGGCAGAAAATTAGGCTGAGCTTGAGTTAACTTGCTGTTTGGGTTAGACCTGTTATATATGGCTTACTTTCATAAGACATAGAAAAAGGAGATAGAAAAATAAGAACAACAAATGTCCTAGCAACTAGTCTAAAATTAGCTCAATTCCAGCCGAAAAATCGCCCACCACAAGCCCACCACAAGCCCACCCAAGCCCCGACATACCTTTTCGCAAATCCAGAAGTAACAATCCAGTCAATAAGTATAAACACAATGAAAATTTCAGTTAATTTCCAACAGTTACAATGGCAGCCGCCGGTAACCTTGAGATAATTGCCGGCCGGTAAAAACACACGACCTGCTCAGTCCAAGGTCGCCATTCAAGTGAGTGAGATAGTATTAGTTCTAATATTATTGCTTTTATACATGTATTGAGTATAACCGGATTCAACTGTCGCGTCAACAATGTACACGAGGGTCAAACCAGGCATGTCGGGATTCCGTTAAGGATTAAACCCATCGTTAAATGTACCATTTTCATCCTCCCAATCAACCGCCCATTTGTGTAATGAAATAAAAGCATAGAGCTTAGAAAATATAAAATGTATCCCACTCGTGTGACGTGTTATAGCAATATCTTGTCTATCGCACTGCATTGTCCCGGGGCTAGCTCCATTTATTGTATAACACAGTAAACGACTAACTAGACATGTGATTGTCCCAGAGGCAGAAGCATAACTGAATCTCTCTCTCTCTCTCTGTCTCTCTCTGTCTCTCTCTATATATCTCTCTCTCTATCTCTCTCTCTCTCTTCTCTCTCTCTCTCTCTCTCTCAAATGCCTGTTTTCAGTGAAACATCGTTAAACCGGACCCAGGGTGTCGGATTTTGCGAGGTTTCACTGTACAGTTTATACAGACAGTGAATACACGACGTTGTGAACTCGGCAAGCAGCGTTTGTTAACGTTACAAATATACACACTCTGAAGACTACACAACCGCCAGCGATAATCTTGCCAACTGAATATTTGTCAATTTCATCATTTCAAAATACTTGAATATTGTGATTGAAAACAAGTAGCTTCAATATTGACGTTAGAGCCTTAAACACAATATTTTATTTATTATGATGCTAGGTCGTATCCGACATAGGATAGCCAATTGTAATTATATATATATTTTGCATAATTATATTCTACTGATGGATATTTCAGCAAGATAATAATAATTCTCAAATGAACATGTGCACATTTCGCCAAATTATTTACACTAGCGTTAATAAAATCGCGGAATATGTTGTGATAAGAGGTCGTGTCCGACCAAAGCTATAAGCCTTGTTCATATATATAGTTATACCGATGAAAGCCGAAACACGTCGAATGCCTATGGTGTTGAAGTATGAAGTGTAGTGTACGGGAGTTTCTCATAGTTAGTGACCGCCACTAGGGGACCGGATGCAGAATACAATGGTCCGGATTTGTTTCTGGTCCACAAACAAACGACTCCCTATCGTTATACATGTACATCGTGTTGACACCGTTACAGGCGACGCATTTAATTAATATAAACAATTACAAAATAGCATGCCTCATTTGCATAGGAAAATAGCCTGATACCACCGTGAGTCACTATCAGTAAAATAAATATTACTGAATGATTATAGTGTATACCGGACACTTGTCCTTTTTAGAACTGGTGGAATGGTCACACACTTATACATTTATGTAATTCCTATAAAGAACATTTTGTGCCTACTGAGTTGTCATGTACCTTTAAGGGATGATGTCTGTACAACCGGGGGGCCCGTTTCACTAAACTTCCTACAATAAAAAAAGGTTATACGATGATTTCTATAAATATGGTTTCCACACTTACGTGGTTAGCTAATGTTACCATTTTGCACGTTCAGACGCACATCAGTACACATGAACATATCAACAAGAGTTTCCAGCATCGGCCTCCAGTGTAAATGTTTTTCTACAGGCAAAGTCAGCATTTACGAACTTGTTTAGTGAAACGGTCACCAGGTAGCGTTATCAGCAGGTTATCGTGGCACGGTGTATTTATATGTTACTTCATTTCCATGTGAATATATGCACTACGGAACGAGTGGCCTATATCCACTTACAAATCAAGTAACCTTATTATTATATACGTAAATCACTCACAATTTATAAACACTTCGAAAACATATACGGTAACTATAACAGAGTATACAAATAAGTGATAATTTAGAAGGAACTATATTACGAGGTGGTAAAACGTAGTTCCGGCACAGACCAATATGAACTGACGATACGTCAATATGGCAAAATATCGACGGGTTGCGTTCCACATATACATGTATCTTCCAAGTATTGTATTCAATGGGAAACGAAAGTATGTCTATGATAAAAATAATGAGACACCGCGCTTATGGCAAGAAACTCACGTCCAACATGTTTACAACTTCTGAATCAAGGCACCGCTGAAAATATTATCGTAGTAGTTAGCGCTCTGGTAAATGTTGCTGCCGGAGTTGCCTGTGTTGATACATTTGGCGGAAATAACGTCACCCTTGACCAGGGAGACAACAGCTGTCTCTGCCATGCACGCTGCTCCACTCATAGGTGTTCCCGTTGTTATCGTAGTAGTGTGCAACGTCACCCCATCGTCCGTCACAAGCCGAAACCTCTTCCAATGATTGGACCACAGACACAGTTGTATGCCGAACAAGTAGACGCCGGACACTGGGACGGTGAAGCGGCCCGTGCCGACGTCGTACCCGTCGCCGAGGTTCAGGTCGGACTTTGTAAACACGAGTATGTCACCCTTTCCTGGTGTCAAGTCCGACAGCGCCCTGGCACTGAACGCCACGGCCGGAGACGTCGCCTCATCTACACGGACAGAAAGGGAAGTGAGCATGACACGTGAAATAAATTGTGCTTTGTGGAGACACATATACTGTAGCCGATTTCACCAACATCTCTAAGACACTTATCTCTGTAAGTGTACTTTGAGGGAGAAATGTTAAATGTATGCATAAATATGTTTTTATTTAATGAAATAAACTATGATCTAACCAAAATAATGGCTGTAATAAATTCATTATATTAATTCTTAATAGTCGTCAGTTCTATATGAAATGAAAATAAAATGATACATTGACCGACGATACTCACATCCGGGTTACAACTAAAACTGCTGACGTTGCGTTAGTCGAACGTCGACACTATGACGTCAATGTCATGACGTACCGCAGACACGTCAGCGCTTGTTCGTGTGCAGTAAATACATGTATTGGTCCATTAAGCCAACGCTGGCCTCTAGCACCGGTATACGACCAGAAATGGGTCTGTGACAGGATAAATGGGGCTTATGGGTTTTGCGACCAGTGTATATCTAGATCAGCCTGTGCATCCACACAGTCTGATCAGGATCTGCACTGTTCGCAATTCGACCAATGCAACCCCCGTCATGCTTCTAACAAGCCATATCGACTGCTACCATGCATCAGGCCTGTGCTATATGACCAGGAGCTACACTGGTCATAAATCACATAAGCCCCATTTATCCAGTCACAGCCACAACTCGGTGTATACCAGGATTGGCGATAATCAAGTCATCGACATTCATCCGGACTCTGCCGATGGTGTCGCGGTATTTGGTACAAGTTCGCAACAATGGTAACCCGTCTCTATATAACCTTAGCTGTTGGTGGGACGTTAAACACATTCACATTAACTTTTCCAAAGTGTAAATGTTGAATTGTTCAAACAGTCGACGTGGTGTGTAAAACAGTCAGTAATTCAAAGTTGTATGGCCTCAGCTTCGCATATTCAGCCAGTGAAACGCAATGTTTTAACTAAACATATGAGACACGCCATGTGATTTTGTACCTTCGGACATCTGCGTAATTTCATGAAATACGTTTACACAATTTACAATATTTTCCGTAAATGGCGTCAAAAGTTGACAAAATTTTCAGAGTAAATTGTAATTTTGTCAACTTTCGACTTTAGTCTCATATGGGCGCGCTCCAGGAAAACCAGACATAATGACACAATTTTCGATTTTCACAATTTATATTATCGAAAAAAAATATTCTGAAAAGAAAATTCACATATCTTTCATAGTTTTTGTTTATCTCACTTTTTGTAACACCATGTTAACGATGCACGGTACATGTATGAAACGTCATCAAGAACACGACGATATTCAAACAATGATGGTGGTAACGGGTTTTAGTTTTTTGAATAAAATTGAATAAAATCAAGATTATCATCAACTGTTGTTTTTTTGGAGGGGCGGAGGGAGGATGACTTTTTTTGTTATTGATGAAAAAGTAATTATATTCAAATATTTTTTAGATTTAATATATGTTTAATAGCCAAAAGTATGTTGGCAGCAAAACGTGGGACTGTAGAGAGGTACAGAATATGGAGTGTAAATGATCGAAACAAGTACCATACTTATTGATCAAGGATACTGTTATCATATAATAATACAATTCGCCTCAGTCAATATGACGTTTCTGCCAGTGAATATCAGATCATATTCTATGGCTCACTCGTCAATCATTGTATAATGTAGCGAACAAACCAAGCGAACAACTATATGGTGTACGATCGGGGTCAAAACTAAAAATACTGTTTAGAATGTAGCGAACAAACCAAGCGAACAACTATATGGTGTACGAACGGGGTCAAAACTGAACTTACAGGTGCAGCTATACAAAATACAGCTGCACCTGTAACAATACAGTTTAGTTTTGACCCCGTTCGTACACCATATGGTGTACGCACGGGGTCAAAACTGAGCTTACAGGTGCAGCTATAAAATATACAGGTGCACCTGCATTTTTTACAGCTGCACCTGTAAATGTATAGCTGCACCTGTGAAATACGTTCATAGCTGCAGCTATAAAAATACAGCTGCAGCTATACATTTACAGCTGCAGCTGCACCCCGTTCGTACATATGGTGTACGAACGGGTCAAAACTAAATTGTATTTTTACAGGTGCAGCTGTATTTTTGTATAGCTGCATCAGTAAGTTTAGTTTTGACCCCGTTCGTAGACCATACAACTATCCGTTTTAAATGTACCGACAAACCTCGTCGTGTCTTCATCGACGATATCTAGATACACGTAAGTTGCTACATGTACCATGAGACTGCAAGCGTGTGGCACAGTTCCACATGACCTAGACAGGCTACATATTGTCCACTACATGTATTGCAATCAGACGCATGTTGCCGTGAAATCATACATACCAATGTATGTACATACCTCGTATCTGTTCTATCGGCGTATTGACCAAGGAGTGCACGTCACCAGACATCCTCGTCACCTGGGCCTCAGTCTTCGTTATGAGTTCGTTAATCCTCGAGTCGGCCGCCGACTGTTGTCCCTCCAGGTTACCGCGCATTTCCTGAAAGTCTCCGATAATGTCATTCTTCAGAGTACGCACCTCCTTCAGTATGACATCTTTGTCGCGACTGAGATCGGCTTGCTCCTGCAGAAGTTTCGATTCCATAATCTCAAACTGTCCCTTTATTGTTTCAATCGTCACTTCAAATCTAATGACTTTTTCCAAGATTTTCTCATCAAAACTAAATTTCGAGCACTGCGGCTCTTGGAAAAATGCATTCCCGCCCGGCGCGGCCATCACGTGACTCGCGACACACGCCAGTATTCCCAGAAGTACGAAATACATGATTGACAACTCCTAAATGTAGCGACGAGTATACTGAGGAGAACTATCTAATTTCACAGGTTTAATGTTGAATATAATAAATGTAGCCTAATTGTGCGCGCAGCTGCAATTAGTTCAAATATTTATAGGTGGTCTGTACGCGAGGAAACGTGCACAGGATACCACATATGTGACTGTGACTGCAGACATGGGGCCTATATGAGTTTTGACCAGTGTAGCTTCGGATCAAGTAGCACACTGGTGTAATCTGATAATGATTTGTATTGCTTGTTAGAAGAATGAAAAGTATTTCATTGATGGACTGACGACCAGTGCATATCTTGATCAGACTATGCGGATGCACATGCTGATCCGGATCGGCGCTGATCGCACATATCATAAGCCCCACATCTCCAGTCACAGTCACATATCTAGTGCATACACAATCAGTGGACACACATCGTGATTATTTTTCACGCAAACTGAGGACTGGTGTACTCTTTAAACATGTATTATTATTTACAAGGAGAAATGATGCGTTTGTGGAATAGTATCATGAAGTCACGTACTAGTCAAATAGCCAGACACATATACCCTGCATCGACTGATAATGTTTTTTTCTTGCTGGAGTATACGTGATTGGGACCTCTATGACAAATATCAGACAGATAACAAAAGCATATCCTTGAGCAAGCTGAAATATCAAAGATACCGCTGGCGGCCATTTTGAAAAATAATAAAAAAATACCTGTTTAACCAAGGGGCTAGACACCTAAGTAATTTCTCGTGTTTGACTAATTTGAGAACGAGGAATCCGTTTCCGAAGTTATTTCTGTGATTAGCCACCTCCTTGACAATTCAAGATGGCCACGATTGGCGGCATCTTTCCAATCAAATTTCATGTAAATAAAGTAAAAAAAAAAACAGAAAAAAACAATGTATGTGCAATAAGAAGGTTCACTTGACCAATACAAATGTAGCTGAGGCTTCTAAGCATAATGCATTGACTAGCTAATATGCACAATATATCCTTGAGCAATCTGAGAAATCCAAGATGGCCGCCAAGATGGCCACCGGTACTCACTAAAATATACTATTCAACCAGTGGACCTAGAGTCTCAAGTGATGCCACATTTTGAGCTAATGTCAGCATGATCAATCCACTTTTGATGTTGAATTTTACGTCACAAACAATGCCACAAATAAATGTCAAGGTCATTTAACACATGTCAGTCCAGTTCCCAAGGTCATACTGCTGCCCCCAAAACTCACATCATCTACCACCCGCTTATCATGGCAAAGACAACTGTATACACGTCCATGATCAAAGCAAGAGCAATCACGTCTGCAGCTGGTCAGGACTACACACTGTATATGACAGACCAGCATCTCTTCAAGTTCGCTGGCCACATCATATGGGATAATCCTGAGCATTTCAGCGACTACATTCCAAGACTGGGCGGGATGCATTTCCTTAAAAACGTCATAAGTTGCATCGGTGGCCTGGCTTCGTACAGTGGTTGATGCCACGTTTGATGGTGTGGCTAAAATGCAATAACGATTATGATTATTGACCCTCTCAACACAGTTGAGCATCACAGGGATTGAGCATCCCTGATTATTATTTCCTCTGCGGAAGTCATGACGAATGAGACCATGGTTACAGTGATTGTGAATATTGTCATATTTTATGCCCGGGCCATGTCTCTCCAAGCCAGTCAGCGAGAAGGAGTACCAACATGCTGTGACATGTTGACCATGGAGCTGGCATCGGTTGCCACTTCAATGTTCGACGACGAAGGGCAGATGCGCACTACAGCCAAGAGTGTCCTAAAAATAACTGGCAGTGGAAAGGTCCAGCAGTGGTGTAGAAAACAGTGCACAGTCGTCACTTCTCTTCTCCGTAACATCCAACAAAGTGCAGATCATCAATATGAGCATTCGCGATCGTGAGGATCACAAGCCCGACCGTATTTTCTCACACGCTTGTCATCACGGGCCCTGAACCTGTCCATTTGAGTTGCCTGGTCCAGCTGATGAAACTGACACTAGCGTGCGGTTTCTGTTGTCATGATCTGCTGACTACACAAGAGGAGGCTGCCACCATTATTTTGCAACAGGTAAAATAATATTAATGTTATGTAATTATTGTCAGCATTACTTCACAAACGATTGTCAGTTGAATTGATGCTACACGTACAGTACATTTTTCGTTACTGCAATGATGCTCTGTGTTGTGTGATTTTAGGCTGAACAGCATACATCTGGTGATAAAGACCGTGTCGTAGTGGCGGATGACACCGATGTTTTTGCACTACTGGTGCACTACCGCCATGGTGGATCAGGCAACGCTGGCCATGTATGCCTACAATCGCCACTGAAGGGTCGAGCCATTATTGGCATTGATGGAACTGTGGAGGAGAATCTCTCTATCATTCCCAATCTCCTCGCTGCACATGCTCTTGCGGGCTGTGACACGGTCGCAAGTCATTATGGTATTGGAAACGGTATTGTGTTGACGGTTCTGCGAGCAGGTAATTAACATGTCCAATGTACCAACCAATGATGTCTGCATATTTACAAATACTATTTAGCATTAAATTGAATGCACTGCTATAATCATCAAGCAATTAAACTGACAAACGGTGAGGTCCAGTATCCATACAGTTGAGTATAATGAAACGTAACTTTATACAAAACATACATATATTAGTAAATTTGTATAGTGGGTATGTGTGCCATGTATGGACAGTATGGTACCAACATGCATAAGACTACATACACCTTGTTATACACCAACATATAATGCATGTTCGTCGTTGCAGGTGGTGTCACGTTTGGCGACAGCCATGGAACAATACCACAGACAGGTGGTGTCAAGTTTGGCGACAGCTCTTTACCCATGGAACAATACCACAGACTGTTGGCGGAGGCAAGAGCCTTCGTCTTGACATGCTATAAAATGAGTGACTGCGATTTCCTCGATTCAGCGCGGGTCAAAATGTGGCCAAGAAAAGACCAAACGCTCTTGAGCCACCAAAACTCTGTTCTCTTCCTCCAACTGAGACAGCATTCAGAGAGAACGCCCTACGTGGCCATCTGGCAGTGGTCACCTGACGGGATTGCCTCAAGAAAGACTCTCATGTCCTTGCCCCAATGGAGCATGGGTGGTACCAGCCTGAGGGCAGCACACCATTCTCCTTCCTACTATCGTACCTCCAGGCACACATCCGGTTCCCAGTGACCTACTGATGGTCATAAAATGTGGTTGTAGTAGTGAAAAGCCATGTGCAAGGAAGATGTGTGGTTGCAAATCAATTCGATTAAGCTGTACTGCTTTCTGCCATTGCAGAGGCCAGGACGATTCCTGGAACAATTTTCATTGAGCACCGGCAGCCATCTTTGTGGAAATCTCAGATTGTTCAAAGTTATCCTGTATATGCATATTTGATCGCCATTATAATATGATTAGATGTCTCAGTAGCATGTTTGATGGTTAATAGTACCTTGTTATTGCACATACAATATTTTTGGCATTATTTACAATTAATTTGATAGAACAAATTGCTGCCAATGACGACCATCTTGAATTTTACTGTGAAGGAGACGGCTAATCACGAAATTAACTTCAGAAATGGATTCTTCGCCCTCAAATTAGTCAAAATCGATGTCTTCCTTAGGTTTCTAGCCCATTGGGTTAACAGTTAATGTTTTAAATAAAATTAAAATGGCCGCCGGCGGCCATCTTGGATTTCTCAGATTGCTCAAGGATATCCTCTTGTTAACCACCTGATAGTTGGCATAGAGACCCTATTTGTTATATATACCCTAAGCAAGTATAATCAAGAAAGAAACAAACTTTATAGCCAATGCAGGGTTAAGCAAAAAAATCAGCTTTGGCTATCTGACTATACATGCCTAATGAGTTTGTAGTATGAAAAGATTTACAGTGTGGTTCAAAATATATGTTCCCAATTCCGAACCGCGTAACGTCATGTTTTTTAGATGTATTTTCTTGCAATATATTTCCTTTAATATCTTTCTCATACGATGATGAATATTTCTGATGAACAAAGCGTAGCAAACGCAGAGCAGGTTGCCCTGTGTACTTTGTTTTTTTTATTTAATCTCATAATTTTGTCGGAATCAGTTACCATACATGTAAATACAAATCTAGAGCGCGCGAATGTTACTATTGTCTGTTCCACGAAATGCTGCCCAAGATGTATTGCTATAAAAACACTCCAAACTGCTTGTTATTTTTATATAAAACAATGTAAAACTATTTTTTAGAAATGAGCCTACTTTTTATTTCAAGAAAATCCATCTAATATCAAAGTTATTTTGAATAAACAGTCATGGATGGGCTTTTGCCTTATAAATTCACCGACTTTTAGTTGTTGACAATAAAACAAGAAACTGCTATTTCAATAATCACTTCCGGTAAACAACAACAACTATTATTGCGAACTGAACACAAATTCTTAATAAATTTGTTTATTAACATCATTTTCTGGCATATAATTTAAACAATTTGCATTAAAATATATTAATTAATCATTTAATCTTTATATATTTAGCGAATATCATTCATCCATAAGGTTCCAAGTCGATCTGATACTATTGTAAATTGTGAATGCTAACGACTTGATTCGATTAAACTCGTGACCTTCACCAACCAATCAGCATTTAGTAAACCAAGTTGTCCGCCGGAAATTCGTCCGGCAAAGAAACTGGCTCACAGGAAGTGACTGTATACTTCCGCTGGAAATGACGTATACAAGGTGTTCCCAAGTCATACCATTAGATAATGTAGATTTACACCGGTGTCGATGTGCGAGGATATGTGCAATTAATTTTGCGTAGTAGGAACAGCGTGCCAACCTCAGCTTGGCGTTATCAATAGATACGAAAGCTGTAGTAGATGATGATGACATCATGTTGTCTTTTGACCAAATTCTCGGCATTTTCTTCTGTAATTCTTGTACGAACACCGAGAAATGGAGGCTCGATTCCTTTATTTTTCAACCTGGCAATATTTACTCTCATAAATACAAGATTAGTGTCTTGTTTTTAATGATGAAATCCAGCAAGCAGTTCGATGCTAGAAAAATGTTGAAAATCTGATCGCACGTGACATTTTAACATTGCAACCCTGCATTCAATTCTTGATTTATGGCTATTACTTCATTATAGGACCGAATTTAAAAAAATAAAAAGATGGCTCATTGCTAAATTTTGCTGAAAAATGATTTTATGGTGCTTTTATGGAGTTTTAGGGTGCTTAAATAGGTGTAAAAGTTGGGCAGGTTAACGTGAAACAGACAGTAGGTTAGTTGTAGCGTGTGACGTTGGCAGTACTAGGTTAGCTGTGGCGTGTGACGTTGGCAGTACTGGGTTAATAGTGGCGTGTGACATTGGCAGTACTAGGTTAGATGTGGCGTGTGACGTTTGCAGTACTAGGTTAATTGGGGCGTGTCACTTTGGCAGTACTAGGTTAGTTGTGGCGTGTGACGTTTGCAGTATTAGGTTAGTTGTGGCGTGTGGATTTGGCAGTACCATGTTAGTTGTGGCGTGTGACGTTGGCAGTACTAGGTAAGCTGTGGTGTGTGACGTTGGCAATACTAAGTTAGGTGTGGCATGTGACGTTGACAGTACTATGTTAGTTGTGGTGTGTAACGTTGGCAGTACTAGGTTAGTTGTGTGACTTTGGCAGTAATAGGTTAGTTGTGGCGTGTGACCTTGGCAGTACTAGGTTAGTTGTGGCGAGTGACTTTGAAAGTACTAGGTTAATTGTGGCGTGTGACTTTGGCAGTATTAGGGTGTTGGGAATGCTTTGGCAGCAATACTAGGCTGGTTGTGGCGCGTGACCTTGGCAGTATTAGGTTAGTTGTGGAGTGTGACCTTGGCAGTACTAGGTTAGTTGCGGCGTGTGACCTTGTCAGTATTAGGTTAGTTGTGGCGTGTGACATTGGCAGTACAAGGTTAGTTGCGGAGTGTGACTTTGGCAGTATTATGTTAGTTGTGGAGTGTGACATGGAAAGTAACAGGTTAGTTGTGGCGTGTGACGTTGGCAGTAGTAGGTTAGTTGTGGCGTGTGATCTTGGCAGTACTAGGTTAGTTACGGCGTGTGACTTTGGCAGTATTAGGTGACTTTGGCAGTATTAGGTTAGTTGTGGCGTATGACCTTGGCAGTACTAGGTTAGTTGCGGCGTGTGACTTTGGCAGTATTAGGTTAGTTGTGGCGTGTGACCTTGGCAGTATTAGGTTAGTTGTGATGTGTGACCTTGTCAGTACTAGGTTAGTTGCGGCGTGTGACTATGGCAGTATTAGGTTAGTTGTGGCGTGTGACTTTTGCAGTGCTAGGTTAGTTGTGGCGTGTGACTTTGGCAGTACTAGGCTGTTTGTGGCGTGTGACCTTGCCAATATTAGGTTAGTTGTGGCGTGTGACCTTGGCAGTACTAGGATAGTTGCGGCGTGTGACTTTGGCAGTATTAGGTTAGTTGTGGCGTGTGACCTTGGCAGTACTAGGTTAGTTGCGGCGTGTGACTTTGGCAGTATTAGGTTAGTTGTGGGCGTGTGACTTTGGTAGTATTAGTTAGTTGTGGGCCGTGTGAAACTTATCAAAGTTAA
>CM055271.1:88311975-88448222 GCA_029237695.1 Conchocele bisecta
TTAACTTTGATAAGTTTCTTGGTCATTTATCTCGGGTGATAATGTGTGTGCATGATCGCATAGCACACAGCTATGACTCGGAATGATCAAATGCATGGTTTACAGTGAAACCTTTCTAAACCGGACACCCTGGGGACCTCCCAGGGCGTCCGGTTTAGAGAGGTTTCACTGTAGATCGCTATCAGGAGCTACACCGGTCAAACCAAGTAGTATAAAGGGAGTCAAAATGATACCACCTGCGGTGGCATCATTTATAACCCTTTATACTACCCCCACCACCCCCGAAAAATAAAAAATTGGTTAACGAGGAAATTGTCTCCCACCAACCACGAAAAATTGGTCGTGAAAAAAAAAAAAAAACATAATGTTTTCCCGACAGTAAATTTATGATAAAATAATTATTTCAATGTGCCCACGAGTGATAGTTTATATTCCAACACCCATTTTTTTTTTTCTCCTCCAATATAGCTAATTTGATTTCGCAGATCAGCAACTAATTCTACCAGCTCTAGTCTACCACGTTCACCTGTAGCCACCTGACAGTGTAGTTGCTTATGTCTACAAAGAGTTTGGGCACTAATGAATTTACAAGGGCATCTGGGGCATTGAAATTGCGGGGGGACACAAGGAATTTTTCTACGTCTCGCTAGATGCCTTCGTAGATATTCTTTACGCGTCAACGTCTTACAACAAGTCTCACACTCCATTATATATGTATATGTTTATGTTTATATTCAATTAGAAGTGAAAAAAACATAATGTTTTCAAGACCAATTGAACAGATAAATTTCATAGGTTATACAAAAGTATATTACAGAAAATATGATAACGTCAGAAACTAGAGCAGAAATAGAAAGTTTGAGAAGAGAAGCCGAATCTCTAGGGATTACTTATAGTAAACGGTTGAGAGTTAGGGGGCTGACAAATATTATAAACTCCACAAAGAATGAGGCGTTTATGAAGCGGTTTACCCGCGCCCACAAACGAGGAGCCTTTAAAGATATATCCAAAGCGGATGAAGTTGGTAACAGAATTCAAAAAGAAAGTATTGCGGGGTTAAGGGCTAGTGTAATTAATTCTAAAGAATTACCTTCAAGCACAAATAATTTGTCCCAAATTAGACGCCAAAATAATAATAAGAAAAAATCTATCGTTAGCGCGATAGTGGAAAAAGGTGAAGAAATATTGGGGGCTCACGATGAAACATTGGAAAAGGTAGAAAATGGAAGACGGGTAGTTACATTATCCTTTCGTAAAAACATTAACATTAACGAGTCTGAACGCATGTCCGATAAACTCGCTCCGTATCTAACAACCAATTTTTATTTGAGATATTCATATTCTTACAAGCTAGAACATATGGAAGAAATTAAAAATGGAAAACCTAAAACTATAATATTTCACAAAAATCTCGGTGGTAGCGAACCACTATCATCAATGAAAACCGTTAAAAAATGGCTGTCAGATAAGGAGCAAACACGAATAATGTCCGATAAAATAGACAGACCAAATACAAAGTGGAAGTTTGTAAGATGGGTAGAGGTTTTTGTAAAGCTAGTACAGGGTAGTATAGGGGAATAGATTTGGGACTACAATCCAAAGAAGCAGCAGGAGGAGAACTTCCAGAATGGTTGAGGAATAGAAAAGGTATGTATTCTTTAGATAAGTATAATGACGATCTTTGTCTGTTCAGGTGTCTAGCTATGCACCTTGATAAAAAGATCAGACCTGACAGATGTACAGAAAAGGCGAAAGAACTTAGTAAGCAATATTTCGGTAGTAATGTGGTTTCACCAATTTCTTTTTCAGATCTGAAAAAGGTTGAAGAGTTTTTTAAAATCGGTATAGAAGTATATCAACCCACTGAATGTAATGTATGGTGGTTGAAAAAGGTACCAGCGCACTATAAGGCAATAGGTAATAAACCAATGACAATAGGACTGTTTAATAATCACGCATTTCTGATAAAAAACCTTAAAAACCTATCTAAAATTTACGCCTGCGATAATTGCAAGCAGAAATTCACGAAAGCGAGTAATATGAAGAGACACGGACCAACATGTATGAGAGGTGAGACAAAAGTAATATGTGATGGTAATTATTTAGAGCGCCCGCGTTCGTCGTTCGAGAAAGCGTTTTACCCAAAAGGTTCTAACAGTTATGGGCAATCGATTGGATGTATTCTGTGGAAAAGCGGGAGGGAATTCACATTCACCACGAACAGTGGTGCGGACACGGAGGTGAAAGATGGATTTTAGGAGCTCCGGTAGATGGATACTGTCCAGAAACCAATACCGTATATCAATATCACGGCTGTTACTGGCACGGGTGTGAGATTCATGCAAAGCATAGAAAAGAAGAACGCGCATCCACTATGAGAAGAGATAAAGTTATTAGAAAAAGCAAAGAATTCAACCTAGTAGTTATGTGGGAATGCGAATTTCAAAGAACGGGTAAAGATATAAAGATCGGTTGTGACACTACTCTTTATCCATATCAGATAGTATACGATTTTGAGGCGTATCTCCAGCCAGAAGTTGAAACTACCGGTAATAGTTTAGAGTACGAAGCTGAGCACGTTCCGGCAAGCGTTAGTATAGGAGATAATTTCTCAGGAACAGTAACTCATATTTGTGAAAAAGATCCCGCAAAACTTATAGAAAAATTCGTAGAAGATTTGAAAGTCAGGGGAAAAGTTATAAGAGAAGAAGGTGTGGTCAAGATATAGGTTTAATACAGAACATTTACGTAAAAACCAAATCGCCAAGATCGAACAGTGGATAGAGCAAGTACCGGTTATAGGTTTTAACAGCAGTAAGTACGATATAAACTTAATAAAGAAATACCTAGTAGGCGAACTGGCATCAACAACAAAGAAAGTAATGGTCGGAAAACGTGCAAACGCAACAATATTTCTATTTACTCCAGAGTTTCTAGATTTCTTGATGTAATACTTTATCTAGGACCCGGTGTAAGTTACGATAGTTGGATAAAAGCCTACGAATGCAAAGGACAGAAATCTTTCTTTCCTTATGAGTGGTTCGATTCTCCAGACAAACTGGATTACCCAGGACTACCGGATATAGAGAATTGGTATTCCAAACTATCTGGGAAAATGTTAATAGACGAAACAGAATTAAGAAAATGTCGTAGAATTTTCGAAGAAAATAATATGAAAACTTTCAGAGATTGGTTGAAATAAATATTATAACGATTTAGATGTAGCACCGTTCCTAGAGCGGTGGAAAAAATGTGTGAATTTTATAAACACAGAGGTGTGGATATTTTCAAAGATGCGGTAACACTACCTGGAGTAGCTATACAATATTTATTGAGAGGAACCATTAAAGAACAAAAATCTTCAAAGACGATTATACCGGAGGATGCTCTATATGCACCAAAAGAAGAAACATACGAAATGATGAAGGACGCTCTAGTTGGCGGTCCATCAATAGTATTTACACGATATGCAGAAGCTGGTGTTTCAAATATTAGATCTAATTCCTCAAATGAAATTAACAAACCTTGCAAGGCTGTTTTGGGGTACGATGCAAACGCGTTATATTTATCTACGTTAAATAAAGAGATGCCGTGTGGGAGAGAAACTATACACCATATAGATACCCCACATAACCCTAAATTTATTAAAAAGTTTTGTAAAACAGTTTTATCTGGAGACTGGTTTGGGTTTGCGGAGGTGGATATAGAAGTTCCACACAACTTAAAACATAAGTTTTCTGAAATGTCCCCAATATTTATAAACAGAGAAGTAGAGGTTGATGAAGTTCCCACACACATGTTAAAATATTTAAACGATACTGGCCGAACAAGAGGAGATGGAAAAAAATTGGTGGGATCTATGACCGCCACTAAAGTATTGCTGTACGCGCCACTGTTGAAATGGTATTTAAAACACGGCCTAGAAATAACTGGAGTTCATCGTGTTATAGATTATATTAGTGGAAAACCATTCGAATGGTTCGCAAAAGAAGTTACAGCCGCAAGACGAACAGGTGATGTAGAACCAAATAAGAAACCAGTAGCCGACATAATGAAATTATTAGGAAACTCGTGTTGTGGAAAAATGATAGAGGCAACGGAGAGACATTTAAATACGACATATACACAAAACGAAACCTGTGTTGACAAAGCATTAAGATCTGCATTCTTTGACGATTTGGAAGAGATAGGAGATGCGTACGAAATATCTTCAAGAAAACCCAGGTGTGCGGTAAAGAGACCATTCCATTGTGGAATAGCGGTTTATCAACTAGCTAAATTGAGAATGTTGGAATTTTACTACGAATTTCTAGATAAATACGTAAAAAGAGAAGACTTTGAATTAATACAGATGGATACAGATAGTATGTATATAGGAGTTAGTGGAAAAACGATAGAGGAATTGATTAGACCTAACTTACTAGACGAGTTTGAAAAAGAAAAAAATAAATGGTTGGCTTGGGATAAATGGAGCGAAAGAGAGCCCGGACTTTTCAAAATGGAATTTAGCGGGGATAGGGCGATAGCGTTATCTAGTAAGTGTTATTTCGTAGAAAAAATTAATTTCACTAAAGATAATTTGGAACAAATTAAAATTAATAAAAACTCTGCGAAAGGAATGTCCAAGAGAACTAACAATTTAAATTGGGATAGATATAAACGAGTACTAAGTGAAACTACAGAAGATGGAAAACACATTATAGATGTAGCACAAAATAGAGGATTTAAAATGAAAGACGGCGTTATGAAAACGTACTGTCAACAAAAATTAGGACTCTCGGCATACTACGATAAAAGACGCGTGTTACCAGACGGAATACATACAGAACATCTCTAGTGATCCGGGGGTAGCTGGGTGTCAGAAGGCACTATAAGAAGTTCTTCGCGAACAAACCCTCGAGATGGCCCATCATCCAAATAGTAGAGCACGGGCTCATCGGGTTTGGTAATAGATCGATCTAGATGATATACATTGAGAGACCACACTGGATCAGTCGCGCGGCGGCTGCCACCTTCGAGCTCTCCCGGTTGATAGAGGTACCGGACGTCAATATCTGATGGAAGTGCAATCGCCGATTGCTGCTCCTCTAAACCAACGGGTCGCCCGCGCGAGACGGCAGAAGGCTCGCTCGTCACCCTTTTAAACTTGATAGCATCTACAGGCTTCTTACCTATCAATCTGGTCACCTCTCCGTTCAGTGCGGAGACCACGGCGGGCAGTCTGGCCACCCACTCGGTCGATCGCGAATGAGGGTCTACAAGTTCTTTGGCGTATTGGTGTCCGAACAGTCTCTCAGCCAGGGTTCGATTGAAGCGCTCCACGATCCCCTGGTCCCGGTGGATGTTGACGCGGCCTCGTCTGACAGAAACTTCGTGCTTAGACAATAGATGAGAGACCGCGCCCATGAACTCGCGGCCGGGATCGACCTGGAGAAGATTCGGCCATTTGAGAGGACTCCTCTTATATATTCGGGAAAGAGCCTCGGCCACTTCCTTAGACTCTTTAGTGGCCAACGGCTCAGCCCCCTTATAACGACTCGCTACGTCAACGATTGTCAGTGCGTACTTGTACGTTTTGCGACCGACGCGATCGTGAGGTAGAAACAGGAGATCCGCTTGGTGAACTTGGTTCGGCACCGGCACGTCGAATTTCGGGCGCGGAATATTGTGAGGCGCGGGTAAATAGATCTGCCAGATGGCCTGCTTCTTGAGCCATTCCTTGACAGCCTTTTCTGAAACCTTGGTCGCCGCCGCGAGGTTCTTGATGGCCGCGAGTCCCTTCCAGTAGCCGCGCGGGCTATAGTATGTATTTGACAGCTTGCGCGTTAGTTTGGTATCAAGTTTGCGCGTGTTCATCGTATGCGAAGTATTCTAATATATCGGACAATCTCCAACATGCCCTCGCCAGTTCGTCCGGTAACTGCGTCGTTAATAATAAACCTTTGTTGGAAGTTTCGCTGCAGCCCCAATCGCGTTTGGGTTGGAACAGAGAGGGGAATCTAATTCATTCAATCTCGATTGGGAGTCCAATCCCCCAGGATTGGTGGAGGAATCTAACATCCGCTTTGCGAAAAGGGTGGCCTCTTTTTCGTCCTGGCGCCACGTCTCGAGAGAATCTCGGGCCAGACGAATCATACTCTTTGCACCAGGTAAACGATGTTTTTGGGCAGTGTAGCCTACATCGATCATAGCGTCATTAAGTTCGTCAACTAACATCGTTCTATATATATATATTTATAAAAAAAAATGTTTTTTAATTAATTAATTATATATAGTAGCCGACGAGCCCAACCACACCCATTCCCACAACGATGAACGCGATCTCGCGGTCCTTTTGGGCCTCTGACGGTACATAGAAATCTGAAAGTTGGGGCTCGGGATCCATTGGATCGAGACTTTTGTGCGGATATGCCAGCGCGTACTCGCGGTTGGCTTCTTCAACGTTCTGAAAAGTTTGCGCGGTCGTGATTTTCGCGGCGAAGCTCTTCATTGACCCAGTCCAGATGGGCGGTTCGTTTTTTCGACCACGCTTCCTTTGCGCTATTGAGTTGTTCTACAGCTAAATCATGGCGCTTACGCTCCTCATCCACGTTCGAGCTTTTCATTTTAGAGAATATAAAGTTGCTACCGCTGAACGCCAATGCGTTTACAAGCGCACCACCTACTATTACTGCGATTGAAGCCATTTATTTCCATATATTAACTGGTAGAATTCCAGCTTTAACTAGATAATCTCGGGTCCAAACTGCGGCCGCTACATCTAAGGTCGCGAGCCCTACGTCTCTCACAGTAAAGTCCAATTTGGGAGCGGTTCCTCCTAGGGCCATCTTTGATAGTCGAGCATACCCGATACTGAAACCCGATATCACCACGGCGTGATAAAGCGCATTCACTAACATTTTACCATCTTGTTCAGCCATTGTTATAATTATTGCATATAAAAGGGGTCGCGATCAATGTTTAAATGGGGCGCATCCAATCGCGATTGGTGTTTCGTAACTTTCTTCTGAACACTGGCTGGTTGTTTTTTGGGGTATTTCCAAACGCACAGGGCACCAACAACTGCCAGACCACCACCAACAACCCAACTCCAATTCACGAATTTGGGTTCAATCGGATTCGCCCAACTCCAACGGCAGTTGGTATTGGGTGACAAATTCAAAGAATTTGAGTGTGCTTCCAATTCGTGAATTGGGGGTGTTGTTGTACTCAACTCTGTCTTCAGATGTTTTGCTGTCTCCGTCCCCGATTGCAACCCCAATCTCGATTGGAGTTTAGCCTCTCGAAGCTCGGCGAGTATTTTATCTTGTTTAACTTTTCGGGTGGCAGCCGCCGCCCGCCCAGCTGCCTGTCTTTTGGGATTTTTTATTTTTTTATATGCGGTATGTCATCCAGTGGCGGAGTAACACTCTGGTTCGATTGTGTTGGAGCAATCTGGTTCAACTCCGTCACTCTCGTGGGTGTGTCTTGTGTCATCATTTTCAGGGCTTATAGTTCGTGGGCATATATGTCCAAATTGACAGTGTTTACCCGTGGTCAACGCGGTTGAAAGCGGAGCTAAGTACATTCCAAACTTGTGATAAATTGAGCAGCATGCCGTTCTAAGAGTGTGTCCTATAAAAGGGTCAGTCTCTAGATCATCAATCAACCCCGCAGTGTTTGGTATAGGGAGAAGTCTACTAACGGCGGTAGCGTACAAATGAATAGCCGCCGATCCAAGAGTTTTTGTCATCTCTGCTCCCAATTTGGATTCGTATCGCGCATACATTTTATCGATCTCCGCATCTGACATCTTATCCACCTGAAAAACTGAGAGACGCCTACCGAGATAATGCTCCGATTGTCCCCCCAGCAACCAGCGCAGCTAGCCGCTCTCGTCGCGCCGCATTTTCATTTTCATTAGGAGTCGTTGCACTCAACCCAATACCAACCCCCGATCCCGATTGCTCTGTCGGATCATTATTGTTGGCAGTCGGAGTTGAGGTTTCTTCTATTAGCTGATCGAGAAGTTCGTCGCAGTTCATTTTTCTTAAAATCTAATTTAACTATTCTAACAACTCTCATCACTTTAACATATTGCCAAGCGCACCACCCGATACTTATGATCACCATTATGCTCGCAACAAAGCTAGCAGCGGAGCACCAAATTGTTAACATTGTTAACCATTGTTCAGCATTTGTTCAGTATTTGTTCAGCATTGTTCAGCAATTGCTAAGCATTGTTCAGCAATTGCTAAGCATTGCAATAGCTCATTACTTTGTAATTTTTCCTAATTTTATAATTTTTAATTTTCTTAAAATTAATTATTAATTAATTGATAACTTTATAAGCAGTTGGTTGATCAGTCTTTAGCACAAGCTTGGCGTGCTTAGTTTCGGAAAGCATCTGTCGAACCTTCAGGCGCTCCTCGCGCGTTGGGATAACGTCATTCTCTCGAAGACAGTCATCGAATGAGTCTCGTCCTTGCAGTGAAAGAGGGCGACCCATTTCGTTTGCTCGCGCAGATCTTTGAGGACGGCGTTGTATTTTTGAGTGGAGATCCATACGCTTTGCCTCGCATGGCGGCCAGAAAATGCGAGCTCGGAGAGCATGTCCTTCTTTTGGTCATCGCCGCCTTGGCCGAGCAATCGTCAATCACATATAGGGTGGGCTCACCCTGGAATCTTTGGTATAAACCACGCAACCAATCGTGAAGCCTATCACCCGGGTCAATAACGTATACCTCAGGGTCGGTCCATATCCACGGGCGCCGCTGATAAGTATCGTTGTGCCGCACAGTGGGACACAGGATCACAATGTGACGAAAGGCATCGCGGTAGGACTCCTCGAGCAAGTCGAGGATGAAAACCGTTTTTCCACATCCTGTCTGCCCACATATTATGGCAGAGTGAGCATCTCCAATCGTGAATTGGTATTGATTGATATATTTCTTAATTTTTTCTTAGAATTATGTATTAATAAATCGTTAGATGATTTTTTTATTAAATCAGTAGATCGCTGATATGTATCGACCATCTTCGATGTTGAGTTGTGCGTCTGTAATTATATATAAGTACACGTTCAATGGCCCGGCTCCGTCCGCCTCTTTGGTTATCTGGATCGTCACACCCTCACTAGCGTTCTCAACTTGGCGTCCGCTACCGTGTATTTGGTCATCGTCGCTGGCTCGCATGTCTAGCCATAACGCGTATTTGGTATTCAGGAACTCCGCGAGGGAGACGGACGAGAGATGCAGGTCTTTGGCAACTGCTGCAACCTCCGGAGAGCGCTTAGAGCCGGCAGCAAACTGCTTTCTTACTTCGTCCCACTGCTGGTGCGCGCGAAGACCCGCGCTGTAGAGTTGATTGGGGACTCCCTCGATCGTCACCTCTACCTTCGTGATTTTGGGGTTATAGAATCTGTCGGTTTTTCTAACACCGAGCGCTACCCGAGCCTCCTCGAACAACATCAGTATACCTTTCATCGAGCGGGCGGTTACGTTGACGTTAATATTCCACAATGTGTCGCCTTTGTCTTTCGTCATCTTGCGATGGCGAAGAACTCGGTCGTAAAGTATGGCAACGCGCCCGGCATACTGGGTTCTGATCAATCGCGCGAGTTCGGGCATCGTGACCATGTCGTACTCCAGCGAAACATTATCGATCGTATACGTCGATAACATGTCGCTGGCTATGATAACTCGGCCGTAGTCGTTGAACGTTAGTTCGTATTCGAGGCGGTCAGCCAAAGCGCTCTGATAGTAGGGCATGTGACTCTCCAGCAACTCAAAGTCGAGCGGGATGTAGAAGCGGTTGCCGTAAGCGCCGGCGACCGCGTTGTCACTCGCGTTGTTATCTGCCTTGTTAGCAGCCCCGATTCTAAGTTTGGTTACATTCTTATTTTTGCTGGTGTCAATACCTTGATAGACAGCGTTTTCGAGCTCGTGTGACGTCTTCCACAGGTCCTGATAGCAATGGTAGACGTCGCTGTCGTCGATCGACATCACCTCATTACCAGAAATCTTTATCATAGTCTTCTTGACGATGGCGCGACCCAGGTTCTGAACGACCGTTCGGTCCGCGTCCGTCGACGTTAGCAAAATAGTGAAAGCGAGGCGAACAGTACCCGGCACAATGACGTCGTTAGCTCCGAGGTTGGGGAAGCGGACTAAGAGCTGCTGGTTCTGGTCGATCGTCGATGGGTTGTTCGTAATAACGACACTCTGTCTCACGCCTTTTGCCCCGAGGGGCTCACGCAGTCTGCGGTATGGATTGAGTTTGCGACCGTATTGACTCGAAGACATAATTAATTTTATTGAAACTATTAAACCTGTATTGTTTTGTCTTTAATATAATAATAATTATTAAAGATGGCTGGTCTCGATATTGGCATGGACGAATTCGATCACACTATTGGCGATCGAGAAGATTACCTAGTAGATGATGATGATGATGATGATGATTATATGAATCGATATAACCGCGGAGAGGGCTTGGACGTTGATGACTACTTCGATAATATGCTCGACGAAACGTCCTTCATAGAGTACCCGCCCGATGCGAGTACACATTTCGAAATGTGGGAGGCCAAATCCAAAACTCCGGCATGGGCGGGTGGTGCCAAGATTCCTGAGGGGATCTCTAAGAATGAGCTGGCGTCTACCGAGGTAACGGATGCTCTGGTGAAACGGTGGAAGAGTATAGTGTCTAAACGGAACATTGATGCCCCGTTGCAGTTCTGCAGCACTAAAAGAGGAGACCTGTGGGTTAAATGGGGTAATACCTGGAAGTTGCTGACGTACAAGAACAACCCAAACAAGTTCCTCAGCCCCTCTTCATTGAAGCGATATGGAGTACTACTCGCTCGAGCTCTCGGTGTGCTCGACGACATTCAGGCGTCGCTGCCTACAAAAATGGTAAAAACCCTACAGTCTACCGACGAAACGCTGGAGAAGACGGCCGCCACTATAGAAACTATCGAGCTCAGCGAGATCCCTCGCGTAGCCACCGACGTTATTAACACGATTGAAACCACGGTCAACGAAATAAACGGCGGGAATTTTGACCCACCGTTACCTCTTCGCGAACTCCGGGGACTCGATAAGGTTCTGCAAACAACTCGGGGCGAACTAGTCAATAACCTCTCCAAACTCTCAGCGCTGGACAAACATATCGCTCTAGAAGAAAGAAAAATAAAGCAAGCACGGGGCGATAGAGAATCTACCGAGCGGATCAACAAACTCCTGCGGTCGTTGCGGGACGAAAGAGAAGCTCGATTGGAGGCTGCCTCAACTAACCGTGAGACGCTTTCCGGTCAATTAAGTCGTAGCCGCGAAACAATCTCGAGGGTCCTGCACGAGGACACTACACTCGGTGCGCGTATTCGCACTCTGTTCAGAGAGAAGGGCGTCACGATAATAACCGTCATCGCGGCTTTCAGCATGATTATATCAACCCTAATTCTATCTATATCGTCTCTATTTGTAGCTGTCAATGCTGGTTCAGCACCAGCTCCAGCACCAGCTCCAGCACCAGCACCAGCACCAGCACCATCCGGTGGGGTAAAAGAATGGATAAAAAAAAAAAACAACTAAAAGCCCTCGCCAATCTCCTGGCTAAATTAGCAGGAAAGTTGGCTGCCGCACTACCTGGACTGATCGGAAGTATCGTTTCTTACTTGCTATCTATATTATCAAAAACGGTCGGATGGCTCGCCAATAATACTTGGGCTTTAATCGTGGCAATCGCCGGTCTCCTATTATTCTCTGTCAGAGAGTTCCTACAACCAAAGCGTAAATAATCCGATCGCCACGAGGGTGATGACGAGCCCTAATTTCTCCTCCTCGTGTGTTGTGCTTCCAATTTCACCCAATTTGTAATTGATTGGTGTTTCTCCAATCGCGGTTGGTCTGTTGATGGAACTCGATGGTGCATCCAATTTACGAATTGGGGGTACTGGGTTCGATTGTGTGTCCAATTTACGAATTGGGGGAGGTGTATCCATTTTGTGTTTTATGAAATCGGTTCCACTGTTGAACCCGATCATGTTGGGGGTGCGCTTGATGATATCCGTGTTCACGTTACCGTTGTGGCCTATTTTTTGATTGGCGGTGGCGATTACGATCTGATTATTGTAACCGTCAACCGGGTCGTCTCGTAGTATCATATTGCTCGGCGCCATATAAAGACCTATTCCAAATACATAGTCTACTGGGGTGCTGGCATTCTGCAAAACGTCTTGATAATTCTGGATCGCCTTCTCCAGGTCCACCCTAGCTGAGATGGCGTCCTCTACAAGTGCCAAGAATTGTTTTTGTGCATCAAACGCTGTTCCCATGCCCAGTATAGAACTGCGAGTTTGCTTCTGTGCGCCGAGGATGGCCCAGACGTACGTGCGAATGGAGTCGTTGACGCGAGTAACCCCGGCCTGCGTGAACCCTATACCCTTATCTAACATAAATGTACCCCACGCGTCCTGAACCTCAGCAGCCTGCTGTATGTAATCGACGTGAGCCTGTTTCGGAGGTAACATTTTACAAGAAAACACGCCACAGTGCCGACCTCCAGACACTTCCGGCCCGAATGTCATAGTCGCGGGGTCAAAATTCCCGGCGTTCCGACTGACGATGTGGTCACCGGAGTGATCGTGTCTAAAATCAGTCTGTGTCCAATTCCCGGACTGGCCGTGAATGAGAACGTCCCCGAGGCCGGTGCTGGTAGGAAATGCTTTCTGTCTCCAGTCCGCGTCTTTTGAAACGTTAAATTCGTTACACAGTCTTTCAAAGGCCATACGGTCGTATGCGTTGGAAATGGGATCCCAGGCGTCGTCTTGAGGTAGTGAAATACCTAGTTCTTTGAGAATCCTCCTAATAGTATAATACACGTGAAAGTTGTAGACACTTTGGAGCATGACATTCTTGGATGTCAGATGGTCTTTATATGAAACTCCACACCCGGCTGTTGCGCACCATACAGCGAAATTTATTTGGTTCTGCCAAAACTGCATCGGTGTTGCTTTCCACCTGTTTACCACCTCCATCGTAGTAATCTTGGGCAGCCTATATTGTTCAAAGATATTAGGGAAATTGGTGACAAAGCGCTGTCCGGTCTAACCGTTACGGTTGGGTGTACAAGGGGGTTAACAACGTCTTTTTGTGTGTATTTACCTCCGACCGCGTACTTTACATTAGAGTTAAAGCTAAATGCTTTGGTATCCATTGAAAGATATTATTATGTTTGCTACTATAACTAATGTTCAAAAAGGGAGTTGTGAACTTCAAAAATTAATAGACAACTGCTGCGGAAAACGCCGGGTAGGCCTTAGATCAATCACCTTCACGGTTGGATGGCAGAATGTGGGGAAGAGCGAAGGGTTTTACTATGTGAATGATGGACAACAATTAGGTGTAAAGCTGCCTCACGGACTGTGGGGAATAAGACAGCTCAAAGATTTTGTCAACTCAGAGCTTGACGGTATAATCAACCTCACAGTATCGAAGGCTACCGGGCTCGCAACAATGACCATCAGCACTGATAATAAGGTAGTGGTCTCCCCGGGGTTGGGTATTCAACTCGGTTTTAGAGAGACATACTCCTCAAGCAAGTGTTTACCCCGGGTGAGTACGTCGGTGATAATCCGGTGGACTTCACCTTCACGAAAACTCTCGGGGTGCACCTTGATCGGGTGAACACATCGTACAACACGGTAGACGGATCCCCCAGCACATTACTGAAAACTGTGCCCGCCAGCGACTGTTTCTATGGCGAGACTGTGACCTTAGACTTCCCACACCCCGAGATGAAAGTTTTGGAATCGGGACACATCCACGAGTTGAAGATTTCTATTCTTGATGATAAAGGGAGAGAGTTGAAGAACGATTACCCGATTTCGGTCGTCCTAGAAATTTCAAATTAATTAATTTTAAGAAAATTATTTAGAATTAAACGCATGTTCGTAATATATATTATCAACATTATGAGTATATACGGACCAGTAGTTCTTCCGATTGGGTGACAAATTCAAATAATTTGGAACCGGCAGAAGGGGGATTCATCCCGACAGAGGGCGACTTTTTAACTACCCAAAAAACAAAGGCCTTGATCAATAGAACTATATCGAGGGCCACGGACAAGATTCATAAAAGTCTACTATCACAACTTAGAGAATATGCCCTGGCTGTGAATACACAAAGTCGTGAAGAAACGCATACGGAACTAAACGAACTAGGTAAAAAAATAACCAAATTTAGAAAAGAGGCCCGGTTGGGGATTGATAAAGCCCGAGAAGACCGCCAGATTGACATTACGGCGGTTTATGATGCGTTGCGTTTAGAAGACTCTCTCAACAAAGAAGCTACACTTGCTGAATTAGACGGGAAAATAATCGATTTTCGAAAAAGAGGCCACGTCGGGTATTGAGAAAGCCCGAGAAGACCACCAGGCGGACCTTACGAAGGCTTATGAGGTGTTGCGCTCAGAAGACTCTCTCATCAGAGAAGCGGCACTTACTGAACTAGATAAAAAAATAACCAAATTTCGAAAAGAGACCCGGTCGGGTATTGATAAAGTCCGAGAAGACCACCAGTCGAACCTTGAGGAGGCCATTGCGGAGGCTTATGATGCGTTGCGCTTAGAGAACTCTCATAGTAAAGAAGCGACACTTACCGAACTAGACGGTAAAATAGCCGAATTTCTGAAAGAGACCAGGTCGGGGGTTGAGGGGTCCGAGAAGACCACAAAGAGGCCATTGCTGAGGCTTATGGGCGTTACGCTCAGAGGACTCTCTCAACAGAGAAGCGGCACTTACTGACATATACGAAAAAATAACCGAATTTAAAAAAGAGACCCGGTTTGATCTTGATGGAGTCCGAACGGGTATTGAGAAAGCCCGAGAAGACCACCAGACGGATATTACAGAAGCTTATAGGGTGTTGCTCTTAGAGGACTCTATCAACAGAGAAGCGACACTTACCGAACTAGATGAAAAAATAACCGAATTTCAAAAAGAGGCCCGGTCGGGGTTGAGAAAGCCCGAGAAGACCACAAGGTAGCCATTGCGAAGGCTTATGAGGTGTTGCGCTCAGAGGACTCTCTCATCAGAGAGGCGGCGGTTGCCGAACTAGATGAAAAAATAACAGAATTTCAAAAAGAGGCCCGGTCGGGTATTGATAAAGCCTTAGAAGGCCACCAGGCGACCATTACGGAGGCTTATGATGCGTTGCGTTTAGAGGACTCTCTCAGCAGAAAAGCGACACTTACCGAACTAGATGAAAAAATAACCGAAGTTTCTGATAAACTGAAACATGATCGTATAGCCGCGACCAAAGCTCTTGAGGAGGCCTCTTATGAGATTCGTACTGAGGCATAAAAACGCAAACAGGGCGCTTGCCGGAATAGTGAAAACAATGAAAACACCAAAACGTGTCATAACAGTTTGGGCTGAGAAGCGGGGCCCATTGGTTGTGGGGCACTATGAATATTCGTTCGGTGCCAAAGCGAGTAATATATGGGGGATACACTATGACAGCTGCAGGTGAAGTTATCCAAATGGCGGTCTGCTCGGTTAATGCTAATGGTAAACCTGTGGGCGCGGTCGCGATAAATATTGTAGTAGATGGGGAAGAACGGGGGTTGGAGTCACTAAAATCTCTGGAGATAGTTCGACGATTGTTTCGTTCGCCGGTAATGATCGAATTAGACTTTCCAAAGGTAGTGTTATTAACTTTGTTACGAAAATCGGTGACTCAGAGAGTTCTTCCACTATTGTCTCATTGTTAATTGAACTTATTGTGTAAATACTAATATATTGAAATAAATTTAACTATGAACGAATCACCATATCCAACTCTCAATACCACTCCACCAACACTGTATCCAATTGTCAATACCACTCCACCAACACTATATCCAATTAACGAAAGATTTTAGGTTGAATAATATCGTCGCTATGCAGGATATTTTAGTTAGAGAATGTGCAAATAGAAAAAGACACGCTAAAAAATATAAGAGCGCGGCAAACATAGCTGAAGCATCTAGTACGGTTCTGGCAAGTGTTTCTGTGTTGTGTGGGGCGGGGACTGCTGCAACGCTATCTACAATTATAATGATTCCACTTGCAGGGGTTTTGAGTGGAATTACAGTTTTATCTGGAACACTTTGTATGGTAATTAGGGCGGTGGGTGGAAAACTCGAGAAAAAAAGTAGAAAACATGATAGAATATCCGTTCTCGCTAGGTCTAAGAAAAATAGCATCGACGTTATGGTGTCCAAAGCGTTGGCCGATAAGAAAATATCAAATTTAGAGTTTGAATCCGTGGTGGAAGAAATGGGGAGATATGAAGAATTAAAAAATGATATAAGGATCAAGGCGCGCGCCACCATGCCCAAAATTGAGTGTACTGATTGGGATAAATTTAGGGTAAAACTTGGAAATAAAGTCGGAGGAAATGTTACAGCACCATTATAAAATAATTAAAAAAAAAAAAAAAAATTCTTAATTTTATAATTTTCCTAATTTTTTCAAAATTATATTGATGCAGTAAACAAATTTACATACCTATACAACATGTGTTTTTCACTGAGAATTACAAATTCAGTCGAGTATTACACTGTACACACCGTCTGTGTAATTGATACACTCGGCTCTGTTTACCTTGGCTATCAATTTACGTATGGTTCATAACCCGTGTAATTGATAATTGTACAACACTAGGTAATGTTTATCATAACAGCCTTCGTGGTCGTGTGGTTAAGGTGATAATCTATAGAGACGAGGGTCGTGGGTTCGCGCCGCGGTTGGAGCTAAACATTTTTATTTATTTATTTCTATCCCTACAAATGTGGTCGCTATGGTAAACAACTGCATGACAACGGCGTTCGGAGTCCGACCGTTTGAAATGGGCAGACAACTCCGGCCGGTGTCATGACACGATCTTTAACCTTAGCAGGTTCATGGGGATAAATGAACACGCGGTTTCAGGGAGATGTTATTTGTCTTAGCATCAACATTGCTGTTCAATAATAATTTTTTCAATTTCTTTATAAGCGATATCGTAGAAATGTATATTCGTAAATAAATCGTTGGGTTTTAACAATTTTATATAATACACCTTAGTTTCATATCCGATACGCATTATCCGTCTTAATGTTTGTATTTGCCTCTTGTATGGTTGACATAATTGCCGGTATAATATTGTAAATGCAACGTTTTTATCGGAGCGTAATAAATTACGCTGGTATTTCATATATTCGATATCGCCTAGTGTTCTCATTTAATAGAATTTATATACAGGATTATAACCCCCATAAGATTCATAAATTTCTTCAACACAGTTATTAAAAATTTTCAATTCCAATTGTATTGTATTATCCATTTTCTCTAATAGTTGTTTTTTTTCTGTTCAATAATTTCCAATTTCTTCTAATAATTTTCCAATTTCTTCGTTAAAAGCGATATTGTAGAAACGCATATCCGTAAACGAATCTTTGATTTTAAACTGTTTTATAAAATTAGTTTGATAATATTTCGGTAGTGTTTCTACGATCCTATTGATCCTATTTAGTCGCTTCATTACATAAATTTGAGACTTATACCGGCGACATAATTGCCGGTTTAATATTGTAAATGCAACGTTTTTATCGCAGCGTAATAAATTACGCTGATATTTCATGTATTCGATACCACATAGTATTGTCATTTTACCGTGTTTTAATACTGTATTCCATAAGCGGCGTAAAATTCTTCGGCAAGGTCATTATACAATTCCAATTCGTTGCGTATTTTATTATCCATTTTGTTATAATATTTTTATTATAACCTATTAAATTTATATGTTCAATTGGACGTGAAAAAAACATAAGGTATTTATGACACCAATATAATTGGACTACAATTCGACATCGTCGAAATAAATTAGCTATATTGGAGTAGAAAAATTCCTTGTGTCCCCCCGCAATTTCAATGCCCCAGATGCCCTTGTAAATTCGTTAGTGCCCAAACTCTTTGTAGACATAAGCAACTACGCTGTCAGGTGGCTACAGGTGAACGTGGTAGACTAGAGCTGGTAGAATTAGTTGCTGATCTACGGAATCAATTAGCTATATCGGAGGAGGAAAATATGGAGTTGGAATATAGACTATTGCGTGAGGACGCATTTAAATCGGAAACTTATTAGAATAAATTCATAAATTTACTGTCGGAAAAACATCATGTATTTATGACAACGAGACGAAAATAAATCCTTTTTAAGACTATTGTTTAAGACTATCAATTGGACGTGAAAACAACATGATGTATTTATGACACCAATTTTAGATTTTTCGTGGTTGGTGGAACAATTTCCTCGTTAACCAATTTTTGATTTTTCGGGAGTGGTGGGGGTAGTATAAAGGGTTATAAATGATGCCACCGCAGGTGGTATCATTTTGACTCCCTTTATACTACTAACCATAAGCCCATGTTTTCAGTCACAGGCACATATGTGGGTTGTCGGGCTAGCTATTTGTGTCCTATGTGTCAGGCTATAGCCTATGCATACACGGGTCGGAAATTAAATAAACCATATCATTATTTGTTACATTCATAACGTCAAGCCAGCACAATTGGTATACACGGGTCGTGCATATAAAGTAGTGGACTAAGTCTAAGCATCCAAACAAATCAGACAAGCTATTGATCATTATTAGCCATCATAGTCGTGCGCTATGCGATCACTAACACGCATTATCACCTTAGATAATTAACCAAGAAGCTCATCAAATCACATGCGTGTTCTTGATGTTCGGTTTAGAGAGGTTCCACTGTATATTAAATGTGGTGCATGACAACATAATTGTATGCCCTAAGGAGATCCACAGTGCGACGAACACAAACTAACAGCTCATAGAGACACGATATAAAGAATAGTAGGTTAGTGCCGTGAATGGGAAAAAATATCTGGCAAGGCTTAGGAAACGGGATGGGCGAGGCTCTGCCGAGCACATCCCATTTCCGTGCCGCGCCAGATATTTTTCCCATTCACAGTACTAACCTACTATTCTATTTATCCGGTCAACATTACAAATAGCTTTAAAATACAAAACAAAATAACCCCAGTCGCATCTCCAAATCGTATTGACAGGATATCAAAAATGTTTCACGGCACCGGGTTTCACGGCACATACGCACTGTGTTGACGGGATAAATGTGTGATTGTGGAGCATTCATCCATTGCCCTTAGCAATTAATCGGTATACCGTACTTTGCCCAGGAAAATGTAACATGCCACATAAGTAGTATAACAAAGCAAGCCCCCAAATTGCATGACTTCCCGCCCCCACCCCACCAACGGCCAAACAAATTACTTGTGTATGGTATAGGTGAAGTATAAATATAAATTAAATGAAAGAGAAAGAAAGAATTCAAGTATGTAGATAGCATTAACTTTCATGAACTAAGTCTAACTAACTTTTTGAAAAATGCAAACACCACGGTGTACATATCTTCTTTATTAAGTACTTTACGTATTTTACGCCTTTACCGATTTATTTTCTGTCATACAGTAACACCTATCTGTAGCAGATTTCAGAAAAATTGCTAAGTAAACTTTGAGGGAGAAATTTTCAATTTAATGATAACTTTATTATTTATTATTTTATGAAATAAAATAATTTCCGACCAAATTATTATACTGAATTTATTACATTATCACAGCCATTTTGGCTGTGATAATGTAATACATTCAGTACAATAAGTCTGCATACGCTTAATCATCAAATATATGCAGTCGTTAGTTCTATATGAAATAATGAATTTCGGGAAAAACAATTGATTACTCCCTCAAAGTTTACTTAACTAGACAACTATGCTTAGGAATTTTTGTTGAAATCGGCTACATGTGTTGTAATGTTGTGTTCTCGTGATTGTTATCACGTTTTTGGGACGTTACAGATACTCATATGGTTACATAATCTATTCTAACAAACACAAACTACATGTTACAGTATAAACACTCAACTGGGTGGGGCCTAATATGCATGATCCAAGAGTCAGTGTCACTATGAGTCAGTCAGCTACAGGCACATTGTAGCCCATATACATTACAGGTGTCATATTAAATTTACCCATTTCAAGGTGTATGCTCTCGTGGTACTAACAACAACAGCAAGTACTGCAATTTCCAGAATCCATCTGACTCAAAGTACGTATTCTTGTATAGTGTTCTTATTACGTAACGGATTTTGATGACATATGGCGCATCAAACGCGTCTTGTTAAGCTGCATTTGGTGGTCTCTATTTTCGCCCAAACTTCTGTCGTTTTTGCGAAGAATCGATGTCCGTGTCCTCCGACACGGAAATCGATCCTTTGCAAAAGCTACATAAATATGTGCCAAACTCCCTGGGCCACCAAATGCAGCTCATGAAGACGCGTTATTTCATCATAATCCGTTGCATATTAAGGAAAATATCAAATAATACTTACTTTGGAGTGGGCGACATTGTTGTTGTTGTAAACCACATGATCATGTACCTTGCATTTGTCTTGTAATTTAACTGGACTAATCGGGTGTTACCTGTACAAGTTGTTCGTATCTAAGAAACAACACGTTGTCGTCATGGCGATGTTCCCAGTATTGTAGCACGTGTAGCCACCACCAGGGGCATACGAATGCTCAACAAAGTTGAAGGTTTACAAACGAACAAAAAACGATATTTTCGTTTAAATATCCGGCTTTGAACAATTTAGATTCCTGTCATTTTTTTCCACGCATTGTTTTGACACCGTTTTCATTGTTGTTAATTAGAAAACGATGTTTAAACCAACGAAAACATCGTGATGTTTTCGTATTATAAAAACGAAAACGATTTGATATGCAAAGTCTGATCAAGAAGTGCAATGCAATGAAACAGCCATCATGCTTCTAAAAAGCAACACATATTGTTATTAGGCTACAGGGGGCCGTTTCACTAAACTTCGTAAGACTAAAATGTTCGTAAGTGCAAACTTATGATAGTCTGTAAATTCCACATTAATTCCACATTAACACTGTTTTCTTGTAAACAATTATTGGATTTACATTTATTGAGCATAGGCTGCATATGCAGCCTATGCTCAATAAATGTAAATCCACCAATTGAAATTTCCAGACGATCTTAAATTCGCACATACAAAAATTATAGTCGTACGAAGTTTAGTGAAACGGCCCCCTGGAGTGTGCTATTTTATCAGTAGCTACACTAGTCGCAAATCCCATAAGTCCCATGTCCTCCAGTCACAGCCACACATTTGCATCTGCATGTACGTACCTTATAGTTTCTCTAAGACTGACGCCTTACACAAGCGTGCCAGGGCGTGTTAAAACCTCAAACCCCGTTGTTTAGTGGCATATAATGTACAGCGAAAATGTGTTGAACGTTCCCAAACGAATGGACAACGAAGCGAAAACGTTTTGTAGAACGTTTAATGTGCATAGAAACGATTATTGTTTAGTTGTTTTATTTTCCTTTAAATACCCGGTTTTTAAATATGTATGTCCCAGTAGTATATAGGGAGTCAAAATGATACCACCTAACGGTGGTATCATTTCACCACCCTATATACTACTCCACCACCCCCCTAAAAATCAAAAATTGGTTAACGAGGAAATTGTCTCCCACCAACCACGAAAAATCCAAAATTGGTGTCATAAATACATCATGTTGTTTTTACGACAGTAAATTTATGAATTTATTCTAATAAGTTTCCGATTTAAATGCGTCCTCGCGCAATAGTCTATATTCCAACACCATATTTTCCTCCTCCGATATAGCTAATTGATTCCGTAGATCAGCAACTAATTCTACCAGCTCTAGTCTACCACGTTCACCTGTAGCCACAGGGCAGCGTAGTTGCTTATGTCTACAAAGAGTTTGGGCACTAACGAATTTACAAGCATCTGGGGCATTGAAATTGTGGGGGGGCACAAGGAAACTTTCTACGTCTCGCTAGATGCCTTCGTAGATAGTCTTTACGCGTAAACGTTTTACAACAAGTCTCACACTCCATTATATATGTATATGTTTATGTTTATATTCAATTAGAAGTGAAAAAAAAACATAATGTTTTCAAGACCAATTGAACAGATAAATTTCATAGGTTATACAAAAGTATATTACAGAAATATGATAACGTCAGAAACTAGAGCAGAAATAGAAAGTTTGAGAAGAGAAGCCGAATCTCTAGGATTACTTATAGTAAACGGTTGAGAGTTAGGGGGTTGACAAATCTTATAAACTCCACAAAGAATGAGGCGTTATGAAGCGGTTTACCCGCGCCCACAAACGAGGAGCCTTTAAAGATATATCCAAAGCGGAGGAAGTAGGTAACAGAATTCAAAAAGAAAGTATTGCGGGGTTAAGGGCTAGTGTAATCAAACCTTCAAGCACAAATAATTTGTCCCAAATTAGACGCCAAAATAATAATAAGAAAAAATCTATCGTTAGCGCGATAGTGGAAAAAGGTGAAGAAATATTGGGGGCTCACGATGAAACATTGGAAAAGGTAGAAAATGGAAGACGGGTAGTTACATTATCCTTTCGTAAAAACATTAACATTAACGAGTCTGAACGCATGTCTGATAAACTCGCTCCGTATCTAACAACCAATTTTTATTTGAGATATTCATATTCTTACAAGCTAGAACATATGAAGGAAATTAAAAATGGAAAACCTAAAACTATAATATTTCACAAAAATCTCGGTGGTAGCGAACCACTATCATCAATGAAAACCGTTAAAAAATGGCTGTCAGATAAGGAGCAAACACGAATAATGTCCGATAAAATAGACAGACCAAATACAAAGTGGCAAGAAGTTTGTAAGATGGGTAGAGGTGTTTGTAAAGCTAATACAGGGTAGTAGGGGAATAGATTTGGGACTACAATCCAAAGAAGCAGCAGGAGGAGAACTTCCAGAATGGTTGAGGAATAGAAAAGGTATGTATTCTTTAGATAAGTATAATGACGACCTTTGTCTGTTCAGGTGTCTAGCTATGCACCTTGATAAAAAGATCAGACCTGACAGATGTACAGAAAAGGCGAAAGAAACTTAGTAAGCAATATTTCGGTAGTAATGTGGTTTCACCAATTTCTTTTTCAGATCTGAAAAAGGTTTGAAGAGTTTTTTTAAAATCGGTATAGAAGTATATCAACCCACCGAATGTAATGTATGGTGGTTGAAAAAGGTACCAGCGCACTATAAGGTAATAGGTAATAAACCAATGACAATAGGACTGTTTAATAATCACGCATTTCTGATAAAAAAACCTTAAAAACCTATCTAAAATTTACGCCTGCGATAATTGCAAGCAGAAATTCACGAAAGCGAGTAATATGAAGAGACACGGACCAACATGTATGAGAGGTGAGACAAAAGTAATATGTGATGGTAATTATTTAGAGCGCCCGCGTTCGTCGTTCGAGAAAGCGTTTACCCAAAAGGTTCTAACAGTTATGGGGCGATCGATTGGATGTATTCTGTGGAAAAGCGGGAGGGAATTCACATTCACCACGAACAGTGCGGACACGGAGGTGAAAGATGGATTTTAGGAGCTCCGGTAGATGGATACTGTCCAGAAACCAATACCGTATATCAATATCACGGCTGTTACTGGCACGGGTGTGAGATTCATGCAAAGCATAGAAAAGAAGAACGCGCATCCACTATGAGAAGAGATAAAGTTATTAGAAAAAGCAAAGAATCAACCTAGTAGTTATGTGGGAATGCGAATTTCAAAGAACGGGTAAAGATATAAAGATCGGTTGTGACACTACTCTTTATCCATATCAGATAGTATAACGATTTTGAGGCGTATCTCCAGCCAGAAGTTGAAACTACCGGTAATAGTTTAGAGTACGAAGCTGAGCACGTTCCGGCAAGCGTTAGTATAGGAGATAATTTCTCAGGAACAGTAACTCATATTTGTGATAAAGATCCCGCAAAACTTATAGAAAAATTCGTAGAAGATTTGAAAGTCAGGGGAAAAGCTATAAGAGAAGAAGTGTGGTCAAGATATAGGTTTAATACAGAACATTTACGTAAAAACCAAATCGCCAAGATCGAACAGTGGATAGAGCAAGTACCGGTTATAGGTTTTAACAGCAGTAAGTACGATATAAACTTAATAAAGAAATACCTAGTAGGCGAACTGACATCAACAACAAAGAAAGTAATGGTCGGAAAACGTGCAAACGCAACAATATTTCTATTTACTCCAGAATTTAGATTTCTTGATGTAATACTTTATCTAGGACCTGGTGTAAGTTACGATAGTTGGATAAAAGCCTACGAATGCAAAGGACAGAAATCTTTCTTTCCTTATGAATGGTTCGATTCTCCAGACAAACTGGATTACCCAGGACTATCCGATATAGAGAATTGGTATTCCAAACTATCTGGAAAATGTTAATAGATGAAACAGAATTAAGTAAATGTCGTAGAATTTTCGAAGAAAATAATATGAAAACTTTCAGAGATTGGTTGAAATATTATAACGATTTAGATGTAGCACCGTTCCTAGAAGCGGTGGAAAAAATGTGTGAATTTTATAAACACAGAGGTGTGGATATTTTCAAAGATGCGGTAACACTACCTGGAGTAGCTATACAATATTTATTGAGAGGAACCATTAAAGAACAAAAATCTTCAAAGACGATTATACCGGAGGATGCTCTATATGCACCAAAAGAAGAACATACGAAATGATGAAGGACGCTCTAGTTGGCGGTCCATCAATAGTATTTACACGATATGCAGAAGCTGGTGTTTCAAATATTAGATCAAATGAAATTAATAAACCTTGCAAGGCTGTTTTGGGGTACGATGCAAACGCGTTATATTTATCTACGTTAAATAAAGAGATGCCGTGTGGGAGAGAAACTATACACCATATAGATACCCCCACATAACCCTAAATTTATTAAAAAGTTTTGTAAAAGAGTTTTATCTGGAGACTGGTTTGGGTTTGTGGAGGTGGATATAGAAGTTCCACACAACTTAAAACATAAGTTTTCTGAAATGTCCCCAATATTTATAAACAGAGAAGTAGAGTTGATGAAGTTCCCACACACATGTTAAAATATTTGGAAGATACTGGAAGAACTAGAGGAAATGGAAGAAAAGAAAATTGGTGGGATCTATGACCGCCACTAAGTATTGCTGTACGCGCCATGTTGAAATGGTATTTAAAACACGGCCTAGAAATAACTGGAGTTCATCGTGTTATAGATTATATTAGTGGAAAACCATTCGAATGGTTCGCAAAGAAGTTACAGCCGCAAGACGAACAGGCGATGTAGAACCAAATAAGAAACCAGTAGCCGACATAATGAAATTATTAGGAAACTCGTGTTGTGGAAAAATGATAGAGGCAACGGAGAGACATTTAAATACGACATATACACAAAACGAAACCTGTGTTGACAAAGCATTAAGATCTGCATTCTTTGACGATTTGGAAGAGATAGGAGATGCGTACGAAATATCTTCAAGAAAACCCAGGTGTGCGGTAAAGAGACCATTCCATTGTGGAATAGCGGTTTTATCAACTAGCTAAATTGAGAATGTTGGAATTTTACTACGAATTTCTAGATAAATACGTAAAAGAGAAGACTTTGAATTAATACAGATGGATACAGATAGTATGTATATAGGAGTTAGTGGTAAAACGATAGAGGAATTGATTAGACCTAACTTACTAGACGAGTTTGAAAAAGAAAAAAATAAATGGTTGGCTTGGGATAAATGGAGCGAAAGAGAGCCCGGACTTTTTCAAAATGGAATTTAGCGGGGATAGGGCGATAGCGTTATCTAGTAAGTGTTATTTCGTAGAAAAAATTAATTTCACTAAAGATAATTTGGAACAAATTAAAATTAATAAAAACTCTGCGAAAGGAATGTCCAAGAGAACTAACAATTTAAATTGGGATAGATATAAACGAGTACTAAGTGAAACTACAGAAGATGGAAAACACATTATGATGTAGCACAAAATATAGGATTTATTTAAAATGAAAGACGGCGTTATGAAAACGTACTGTCAACAAAAATTAGACTCTCGGCATACTACGATAAAAGACGTGTGTTACCAGACGGAATACATACAGAACCTCTATTGATTTAAGTAATCGGGGGTAGCTGGGTGTCAGAAGGCACTATAAGAAGTTCTTCGCGAACAAACCCGCGAGATGGACCATCAGTCAAATAATAGAGCACGGGCTCATCGGGTTTGGTAATAGATCGATCTAGATGATATACATTGAGAGACCACACTGGATCAGTCGCGCGGCGGCTGCCACCTTCGAGCTCTCCCGGTTGATAGAGGTACCGGATGTCAATATCTGATGGAAGTGCAATCGCCGATTGCTGCTCCTCTAAACCAACGGGTCGCCCGCGCGAGACGGCATAGGCTTGCTCGTCACCCTTTTAAACTTGATAGCATCTACAGGCTTCTTACCTATCAATCTGGTCACCTCTCCGTTCAGTGCGGAGACCACGGCGGGCAGTCTGGCCACCCACTCGGTCGATCGCGAATGAGGGTCTACAAGTTCTTTGGCATATTGGTGTCCGAACAGCCTCTCAGCCAGGGTTCGATTGAACCGCTCCACGATCCCCTGGTCTCGGTGGATGTTGACGCGGCCTCGTCTGATAGAAACTTTATGCTTAGACAATAGATGAGAGACCGCGCCCATGAACTCGCGGCCGGGATCGACCTGGAGAAGATTTTCGGCCATTTGAGAGGACTCCTCTTATATATTCGGGAAAGAGCCTCGGCCACTTCCTTAGACTCTTTAGTGGCCAACGGCTCAGCCCCCTTGTAACGACTCGCTACGTCAACGATTGTCAGTGCGTACTTGTACGTTTTGCGACCGACGCGATCGTGAGGGAGAAACAGGAGATCCGCTTGGTGAACTTGGTTCGGCACCGGAACGTCGAATTTTGGGCGCGGAATATTGTGAGGCGCGGGTAAATAGATCTGCCAGATGGCCTGCTTCTTGAGCCATTCCTTGACAGCGTTTTCTGAAACCTTGGTCGCCGCCGCGAGGTTCTTGATGGCCGCGAGTCCCTTCCAGTAGCCGCGGGGGCTATAGTATGTATTCGACAGCTTGCGCGTTAGTTTGGTATCAAGTTTGCGCGTGTTCATCGTATGCGAATATTCTAATATATCGGACAATCTCCAACATGCCCTCGCCAGTTCGTCCGGTAACTGCGTCGTTAATAATAAACCTTTGTTGGAAGTTTCGCTGCAGCCCCAATCGCGTTTGGGTTGGAACAGGAGAGGGGAATCTAATTCAACATTGTTGATGGAGGAATCTAACATCCGCTTTGCGAAAAGGGTGGCCGCTTTTTCGTCCTCGCGCCACGTCTCGAGACAATCTCGGGCCAGACGAATCATACTCTTTGCACCAGGTAAACGATGTTTTTTGGCAGTGTAGCCTACATCGATCATAGCGTCATAAAGTTCGTCAACTAACATCGTTCTATATAATATTTTTATAAAAAAAAATTGTTTTAATTAATTAATTTAAAATCTCTCGATTGAATATAGTAGCCGACGAGACCCATCCACACCCATTACCCACGATGATGAACGCGATCTCGCGGTCCTTTTGGGCTCTGACGGTACATAGAAATCTGAAAGTTGGGGCTCGGGATCCATTGGATCGAGACTTTTGTGCGGATATGCCAGCGCGTACTCGCGTTGGCTTCTTCAACGTTCTGAAAAGTTTGCGCGGCGTGATTTTCGCGGCGAAGCTCTTCATTGACCCAGTCCAGATGGGCGGTTCGTTTTTTCGACCATGCTTCCTTTGCGCTATTGAGTGTTCTACAGCTAAATCATGGCGCTTACGCTCCTCATCCACGTTCGAGCTTTTCATTTTAGAGAATATAAAGTTGCTACCGCTGAACGCCAATGAGTTTACAAGCGCACCACCTACTATTACTGCGATTGAAGCCATTTATTTCCATATATTAACTGGTAGAATTCCAGCTTTAACTAGATAATCTCGGGTCCAAACTGCGGCCGCTACATCTAAGGTCGCGAGCCCTACGTCTCTCACAGTAAAGTCCAATTTGGGAGCGGTTCCTCCTAGGGCCATCTTTGATAGTCGAGCATACCCGATACTGAAACCCGATATCACCACGGCGTGATAAAGCGCATTCACTAACATTTTACCATCTTGTTCAGCCATTGTTATAATTATTGCATATAAAAGGGGTCGCGATCAATGTTTAAATGGGGCGCATCCAAATTCAACATTGTTGATGATTGGTGTTTCGTAACTTTCTTCTGAACACTGGCTGGTTGTTTTTTGGGGTATTTCCAAACGCACAGGGCACCAACAACTGCCAGACCACCACCAACAACCCAACTCCAATTCACGAATTTGGGTTCAATCGGATTCGCCCAACCTCGATTGGGTGTTGAGTGTGCTTCCAATTCGTGAATTGGGGGTGTTGTTGTACTCAACTCTGTATTCAGATGTTTTGCTGTCTCCGTCCCCGATTGTAACGACTGTTTAGCCTCTCGAAGCTCGGCGAGTATTTTATCTTGTTTAACTTTTCGGGTGGCAGCCGCCGCCCGCCCAGCTGCCTGTCTTTTGGGATTTTTTATATGCGGTATGTCATCCAGTGGCGGAGTAACACTCTGGTTCGATTGTGTTTGGAGCAATCTGGTTCAACTCCGTCACTCTCGTGGGTGTGTCTTGTGTCATCATTGTCAGGGCTTATAGTTCGTGGGCATATATGTCCAAATTGACAGTGTTTACCCGTGGTCAACGCGGTTGTTAGTGGAGCTAAGTACATTCCAAACTTGTGATAAATTGGAGCAGCATGCCGTTCTAAGAGTGTGTCCTATAAAAGGGTCAGTCTCTAGATCATCAATCAACCCCGCAGTGTTTGTATAGGGAGAAGTCTACTAACGGCGGTAGCGTACAAATGAATAGCCGCCGATCCAAGAGTTTTTGTCATCTCTGCTCCCAATTTGGATTCGTATCGCGCATACATTTTATCGATCTCCGCATCTGACATCTTATCCACCTGAAAAACTGAGAGACGCCTACCGAGATAATGCTCCGATTGTCCCCCAGCAACCAGCGCAGCTAGCCGCTCTCGTCGCGCCCGATTCCGATTGCTCTGTCGGATCATTATTGTTGGCAGTCGGAGTTGAGGTTTCTTCTATTAGCTGATCGAGAAGTTCGTCGCAGTTCATTTTTCTTATTAAAAATAATTTAACTATTCTAACAAGTCTCATCACTTTAACATATTTATTTATTACAAAAATAATAAATGCGCACCACCCGATACTTATGATCACCATTATGCTCGCAACAAAGCTCGCAGCGGAGCACCAAATTGTTAACATTGTTAACCATTTGTTAAGCATTTGTTCAGCATTTGTTCAGCAATTGCTAAGCATTGTTCAGCATTTGTTCAGCATTTGTTCAGCAATTGCTAAGCATTGCAATAGCTTATTACTTTGTAATTTTCCTAATTTTTTCCAAATTATTAATTAATGATAACTTTATAAGCAGTTGGTTGATCAGTCTTTAGCAGAAGCTTGGCGTGCTTAGTTTTCGAAAGCATCTGTCGAACCTCCAGGCGCTCCTCGCGCGTTGGGATAACGTCATTCTCTCGAAGACAGTCATCGAATGAGTCTCGGTCCTTGCAGTGAAAGAGGGCGACCCATTTCGTTTGCTCGCGCAGATCCTTGAGGACGGCGTTGTACTTTTGAGTGGATATCCATACGCTTTGCCTAGCATGGCGGCCAGAAAATGCGAGCTCGGAGAGCATGTCCTTCTTTTTTGGTCATCGCCGCCTTGGCTGAGCAATCATCAATCACGTATAGGGTGGGCTCACCCTGGAATTTTTGGTATAAACCACGCAACCAATCGTGAAGCCTATCACCAGGGTCAATAACGTATACCTCAGGGTCGGTCCATATCCACGGGCACCGCTGATAAGTATCGTTGTGCCGCACAGTGGGACATAGGATCACAATGTGACGAAAGGCATCGCGGTAGGATCCCTCGAGTAAGTCGAGGATGAAAACCGTTTTTCCACCATCCTGTCTGCCCACATATTATGGCAGAGTGAGCATCTCCAATCGTGAATTGGTATTGATTGTTAATTTTCTTAATTAATTCTTTAGAATTAGTAGATCGCTGATACGTATCGACCATCTTCGATGTTGAGTTGTGCGTCTGTAATTATATATAAGTACACGTTCAATGGCCCGGCTCCGTCCGCCTCTTTGGTTTATCTGGATCGTCACACCCTCACTAGCGTTCTCAACTTGGCGTCCGCTACCGTGTATTTGGTCATCGTCGCTGGCTCGCATGTCTAGCCATAACGCGTATTTGGTATTCAGGAACTCCGCGAGGGAGACGGCCGAGAGATGCAGGTCTTTTGCAACTGCTGCAACTCCGGAGAGCGCTTAGAGCCGGCAGCAAACTGCTTTCTTACTTCATCCCACTGCTGGTGCGCGCGAAGACCCGCGCTGTAGAGTTGATTGGGGACTCCCTCGATCGTCACCTCTACCTTCGTGATTTTGGCGTTATAGAATCTGTCGGTTTTTTCTAGCACCGAACGCGAACCTAGCATCCTCGAACAGCATCAGTATACCTTTCATCGAGCGGGCGGGTACGTTGACGTTAATATTCCACAATGTGTCGCCTTTGTCTTTCGTCATCTTGCGATGGCGAAGAACTCGGTCGTAAAGTATGGCAGCGCGCCCGGCATACTGGGTTCTGATCAATCGCGCGAGTTCGGGCATCGTGACCATGTCGTACTCCAGAGAAACATTATCGATCGCATACGTCGATAACATGTCGCTGGCTATGATAACTCGGCCGTAGTCGTTGAACGTTAGTTCGTATTCGAGGCGGTCAGCCAAAGCGCTCTGATAGTAGGGCATGTGACTCTCCAGCAACTCAAAGTCGAGCGGGATGTAGAAGCGGTTGCCGTAAGCGCCCGCGACCGCGTTGTCACTCGCGTTGTTATCTGCCTTGTTAGCAGCCCCGATTCTAAGTTTGGTTACGTTCTTATTTTTTGCTGGTGTCAATACCTTGATAGACAGCGTTTTCAAGCTCGTGTGACGTCTTCCACAGGTCCTGATAGCAATGGTAGACGTCGCTGTCATCGATCGACATCACCTCATTACCAGAAATCTTTATCATAGTCTTCTTGACTATGGCGCGACCCAAGTTCTGAACGACGGTTCGGTCCGCGTCCGTCGACGTTAGCGAAATAGTGAAAGCGAGGCGAACAGTACCCGGAACAATGACGTCGTTAGCTCCGAGGTTGGGGAAGCGGACTAAGAGCTGCTGGTTCTGGTCGATCGTCGATGGGTTGTTCGTAATAACGACACTCTGTCTCACGCTTTTGCCCGAGGGGCTCACGCAGTCTGCGGTATGGATTGAGTTTGCGACCGTATTGACTCGAAGACATAATTAATTTTATTGAAACTATTAAACCTGTATTGTTTTGTCTTTAATATAATAATAATAATTAAAGATGGCTGGTCTCGATATTGGTATGGACGAATTCGATCGCACTACGGGCGACCGAGACGATTACATCGATGATGATGATTATGTTGATGATCTCTATCCATATAGCCGCGGAGAGGGCGTGGACGTTGATGACTACCTCAATGATGATGATTATGTTGATGATACCTATCCATTTAGCCGCGGAGAGGACTTGGACGCTGATAATGAGGACGAAACGTCCTTCATAGAGTACCCGCCCGATGCGAGTACACATTTCGAAACGTGGGAGGCCAAATCCAAAACTCCGGCATGGCGGGTGGTGCCAAGATTCCTGAGGGGATCTCCAAGAATGAGCTGGCGTCTACCAAGGAAACGGAAACTCTGGTGAAACGGTGGGAGCGTATAGTGTCTAAACGCGGCATCTCCGCCACGTTGGAGTTTCGCAGCACTAAAAGAGGAGACCTGTGGGTTAAATGGGGCAATACCTGGATGTTGCTGACGTACAAGAACAACCCAAACAAGTTCCTCAAACCCTCTTCATTGAAGCGATATGGAGCACTACTCGCTCGAGCTCTCGGAGTGCTCGACGACATTCAGGCGCCGCTGCCTACAAAAATGGTAAAAACCCTACAGTCTACCGACGAAACGCTGGAGAAGACGGGCCGCCACTATAGAAACGATCGAGCTCAGCGAGATCCCTCGCGTAACCACCGACGTTATTAACACGATTGAAACCACGGTCAACGAAATAAACGGCACGAAGTTTGACCCACCAGTTACCTCTTCGCGAACTCCGGGGACTCGATAAGGTTCTGCAAACAACTCGGGCGAACTAGTCAATAACCTCTCCAAACTCTCAGCGCTGGACAAACATATCGCTCTAGAAGAAAAAAAAATAAAGCAAGCACGGGGCGATAGAGAATCTACCGAGCGGATCAACAAACTCCTGCGGTCGTTGCGGGACGAAAGAGAAGCTCGATTGGAGGCTGCCTCAACTAACCGTGAGACGCTTCCGGTCAATTAAGTCGTAGCCGCGAAACAATCTCGAGGGTCCTGCACGAGGACACTACACTCGGTGCGCGTATTCGCACTCTGTTCAGAGAGAAGGCGTCACGATAATAACCGTCATCGCGGCTTTCAGCATGATTATATCGACCCTAATTCTATCTATATCGTCTCTAGTTCTATCTATCACAGGTGGTTCAGCACCAGCTCCATCACCCGCTCCAGCACCAGCTCCAGCTCCAGCACCAGCACCATCCGGTGGGGTAAAAGAATGGATAAAAAAAACAACTAAAAGCCCTCGCCAATCTCCTGGCTAAATTAGCAGGAAAGTTGGCTGCCGCACTACCTGGACTGATCGGAAGTATCGTTTCTTACTTGCTATCTATATTATCAAAAACGGTCGGATGGCTAGCCAATAATACTTGGGCTTTAATCGTGGCAATCGCCGGTCTCCTATTATTCTCTGTCAGAGAGTTCCTACAACCAAAGCGTAAATAATCCGATCGCCACGAGGGCGACGACGAGCGCTAATTTCTCCTCCTCGTGTGTTGTGCTTTCAATTTCACCCAATTTGTAATTGATTGGTGTTTCTCCAATCGCGATTGGTCTGTTGATGGATTTCGATGGTTCATCCAATTTACGAATTGGGGGTACTTGTTCGATTTACGAATTGGGGGAGGTGTATCCATTTTGTGTTTTATGAAATCGGTTCCACTGTTGGGGGTGCGCTTGATGATATCCGTGTTCACGTTACCGTTGTGGCCGATTTTTTGATTGGCGGTGGCGATTACGATATGATTATTGTAACCGTCAACCGGGTCGTCTCGTAGTATCATATTGCTCGGCGCCATATAAAGACCTATTCCAAATACATAGTCTACTGGGGTGCTGGCATTCTGTAAAACGTCTTGATAATTCTGGATCGCCTTCTCCAGGTCCACCCTAGCCGAGATGGCGTCCTCTACAAGTGCCAAGAATTGTTTTTGTGCATCAAACGCTGTTCCCATGCCCAGTATAGAACTGCGAGTTTGCTTCTGTGCGCCGAGGATGGCCCAGACGTACGTGCGAATAGATTCGTTGACGTGAGTAACCCCGGCCCCGCCTGCGTGAACCCTATACCCTTATCTAACATAAATGTACCCCACGCGTCCTGAACCTCAGCAGCCTGCTGTATGTTAATCGACGTGAGCCCGTTTCGGAGGTAACATTTTACAAGAAAACACACCACAGTGCCGACCTCCAGACACTTCTGGCCCGAAAGTCATCGTCGCGGGCGGGGTCAAAATTCCCGGCGTTCCGACTGACGATGTGGTCACCGGAGTGATCGTGTCTAAAATCAGTCTGTGTCCAATTCCCGGACCGGACTGGCCGTGAATGAGAACGTCCCCGAAGCCGGTGCTGGTAGGAAATGCTTTCTGTCTCCAGTCCGCGTCTTTTGAAACGTTAAATTCGTTACACAGTCTTTCAAAGGCCATACGGTCGTATGCGTTGGAAATGGGATCCCAGGCGTCGTCTTGAGGTAGTGAAATAACTAGTTCTTTGAGAATCCTCCTAATAGTATAATACGTGTGAAAGTTGTAGACACTTCGGAGCATGACATTCTTGGATGTCAGATGGTCTTTATGTGAAACTCCACACCCGGCTGTTGCGCACCATACAGCGAAATTTATTTGGTTCTGCCAAAACTGCATCGGTGTTGCTTTCCACCGTTTACCACCTCCATCGTAGTAATCATGCAGCCTATATTGTTCAAAGATGTTAGGGAAGTTGGTGCAAAGCCACTGTCCGGTCTAACCGTTACGGTTGGTGTACAAGGGGGTTAACAACGTCTTTTTGCGTGTATTTACCTCCGACCGCGTACTTTACATTAGAGTTAAAGCTAAATGCTTTGGTATCCATTGAAAGATATTATTATGTTTTGCTACTATAACTAATGTTCAAAAAGGGAGTTGTGAACTTCAAAAATTAATAGACAACTGCTGCGGAAAACACCGTGTAGGCCTAGATCAATCACCTTCACGGTGGATGGCAGAATGTGGGGAAAGAGTGAAGGGTTTTACTATGTGAAGGATGGACAACAATTAGGTGTAAAGCTGCCTCACGGACTGTGGGGAATAAGACAGCTCAAAGATTTTGTCAACTCAGAGCTTGACGGTATAATCAACCTCACAGTATCGAATGCTACCGGGCTCACAACAATGATCATCAGCAGTGATGTAGTGGTCTCCCGGGGTTGGGTATTCAACTCGGTTTTAGAGAGACATACTCCTCAAACAAAGGAGTGTTCACCCCATCCCGTGAGTACGTCGGTGATAACCCGGTGGACTTCACCTTCACGAAAACTCTCAGGTGCACCTGGATCGGGTGAACACATCGTACAACACGATAGACGGATCCCCCAGCACATTACTGAAAACTGTGCCCGCCAGCGTTGTTGTTTCTATGGCGAGACTGTAACCTTAGACTTCCCACACCCAGAGATGAAAGTTTTGGAATCGGGACACATCCACGAGTTGAAGATTTATATTCTTGATGATAAAGGGCGAGAGTTGAATAACGATTACCCGATTTCGGTCGTCCTAGAAATTTCAAATTAATTATTTAGAATTAAACGCATGTTCGTAATATATATTATCAACATTATGAGTATATACGGACCAGGTAGTTCTTCCGATTGGGTGACAAATTCAAATAATTTGGAACCTGCAGAAGGGGGATTCATCCCGACAGAGGGCGACTTTTTAACTACCCAAAAAACAAAGGCCTTGATCAATAGAACTATATCGAGGGCCACGGACGAGATTCACAAGAGTCTATATCACAACTTAGAGAATATGCCCTGGCTGTGAATACACAAAGTCGTGAAGAAACGCATACGGAACTAAACGAACTAGGTAAAAAAATAACCAAATTTAGAAAAGAGGCCCGGTTGGGGTTATTGATAAAGCCCGAGAAGACCGCCAGGCTGACATTACGGAGGTTTATGGGGTGTTGCGCTTAGAAGACTCTCTCAGCAAAGAAGCTACACTTGCTGAATTAGACGGGAAAATAATCGATTTCGAAATGAGGCCACGTCGGGTATTGAGAAAGCACGAGAAGACCACCAGGCGGACCTTACGAAGGCTTATGAGGTGTTGCGCTCAGAGGACTCTCTCATCAGAGAAGCGGCACTTACTGAACTAGATAAAAAAATAACCAAATTTCGAAAAGAGACCCGGTCGGGTATTGATAAAGTCCGAGAAGACCACCAGTCGAACCTTGCAGAGGCCATTGCGGAGGCTTATGATGCGTTGCGCTTAGAGAACTCTCACAGCAAAGAAGCGACACTTACCGAACTAGATGGAAAAATAGCCGAATTTCTGAAAGAGACCAGGTCGGGGGTTGAGGGGGTCCGAGAAGACCACAAAGAGGCCATTGCGGAGGCTTATGGGGCGTTACGCTCAGAGGACTCTCTCAACAGAGAAGCGGCACTTACTGACCTATACGAAAAAATAACCGAATTTAAAAAAGAGACCCGGTTTGATCTTGATGGAGTCCGAACGGGTATTGAGAAAGCTTTAGAAGACCACCAGGCGGATATTACGGAGGCTTATAGGGTGTTGCTCTTAGAGGACTCTATCAACAGAGAAGCGACACTTACTGAACTAGATGGAAAAATAACCGAATTTCAAAAAGAGGCCCGGTCGGGTATTGATAAAGCCTTAGAAGGCCATCAGGCGACCATTACGGAGGCTTATGATGCGTTGCGCTTAGAGGACTCTCTCAGCAGAGAAGCGGCACTTACCGAACTAGATGGAAAAATAACCGATAAACTAAAACATGATCGTATAGCCGCGACCAAAGCTCTTGAGGAGGCCTCTTATGAGATTCGTACTGAGGCATATAACGCAAACAGGGCGCTTGCCGGAATAGTGAAAACAATGAAAACACCAAAACGTGTCATAACAGTTTGGGCTGAGAAGCGGGGCCCATTGGTTGAGGGGCACTATGAATATTCGTTCGGTGCCAAAGCGAGTAATAAATATGGGGGATACACTATGACAGCTGCAGGTGAAGTTATCCAAATGGCGGTCTGCTCGGTTAATGGTAGTGGTAAACCTGTGGCGCGGTCGCGATAAATATTGTAGTAGATGGGAAAGAACGGGGGATTGGAGTCACTAAAATCTCTGGAGATAGTTCGACGGTGGTTTCGTTCTCCGGTGATGATCGAATTAGACTTTCCCAAGGTAGTGTTATTAACTTTGTTACGAAAATCGGTGACCCAGGGAGTTCTTCCACTATTGTCTCATTGTTAATTGAACTTATTGTGTAAATACTAATATATTGAAATAAATAACTATGAACGAATCACCATATCCAACTCTCAATACCACTCCACCAACACTGTATCCAATTGTCAATACCACTCCCCCAACACTATATCCAATTAACGAAAGAAGTTCATATTTTAGGTTGAATAATATCGTCGCTATGCAGGATATTTTAGTTAGAGAATGTGCAAATAGAAAAAGACACGCTAACAAATATAAGCGCGCGGCAAACATAGCTGAAGCATCTAGTACGGTTCTGGCAAGTGTTTCTGTGTTGTGTGGGGCGGGGACTGCTGCAACGCTATCTACAATTGTAATGGTTCCACTTGCAGGGGTTTTTGAGTGGAATTACCGTTTTATCTGGAACACTTTGTATGGTAATTAGGGCGGGCGGGTGGAAAACTCTGAGAAAAAAAGTGAAAACATGATAGAATATCCGTTCTCGCTAGGTCTAAGAAAAATAGCATCGACGTTATGGTGTCCAAAGCGTTGGCCGATAAGAAAATATCAAATTTAGAGTTTGAATCCGTGGTGGAAGAAATTGGGAGATATGAAGAATTAAAAAATGATATAAGGATCAAGGCGCGCGCCACCATGCCAAAAATTGAGTGTACTGATTGGGATAAATTTAGGGTAAAACTTGGAAATAAAGTCGGAGGAAATGTTACAGCACCATTATAAAATAATTTTTAAAAAAAAAATGTTTTCTTAATTTTATATAATTTTCCTAATTTTTTCAAAATTATATTGATGCAGTAAACAAATTTACATGTGTTTTTCACTGAGAATTACAAATTCAGTCGAGTATTACACTGTACACACCGTCTGTGTAATTGATACACTCGGCTCTGTTTACCTTGGCTATCAATTTACGCATGGTTCATAACCCGTGTAATTGATAATTGTACAACACTAGGTAATGTTTATCATAACAGCCTTCGTGGTCGTGTGGTTAAGGCGATAATCTATAGAGACGAGGGTAGTGGGTTCGCGCCGCGGTTGGAGCTAAACATTTTTATTTATTTATTTCTATCCCTACAAATGTGGTTTTAAAAAATAATTAATTATTAATAATTTTGATAATTCTAAAGAATTAATTAAGAAAATTATTAATAATTAAAAAAAAAATGTTTAACCGAGGCTCGAACCCGCGCCAGCAAAACCCTTCTGGGCCCACCCGGCTAGCCATCTTTTTTTTGTTCTTTCTCTTTCTCTTTCTCATCTCATGGCTAGCCGGGTGTAATAGCTACCCGTACAGTACACCCCCATCTATACAGCTGATCTAGGAATCAGTGTCGAAATTCTAGGCAACCTTGGAAGTGTCTGCACGGAAGCACTGAGCGCTCAGTTTTATCCAGGGCGTCCCCCCCCCCAGACAAATTATTGTTGTTAATTTTACATATATTAAGCTAAAACCTGTTGTGCAATACCAAATATTTACTCTTTTATTTTTATTTGTTTTATATATAACGAGTTCATTTTTTGTTATTTATAATATAGGTTATAACGTTCTAAATTATTAAAAAGTAAAATTATAAAAAATAAAAAACATGACAACCAATAAGAATGTAAGAAATACTTCCGGAATATCGATAGCGGTTGTGTAATACACACCCACGTGTGTGTATATATATTACAGTAGTATAGAGGGAGTCAAAATGATACCACCTCTATACTAATATTACAGTGTGTTTATGTTTCATCCTGGAAGACGTAATCGTGTAATCTCTCTATAAAATGGACACTTAATATACGTGTAAGGTAGGACACCTAATTTACATGTTCATAACACGTGTAATTGGAACATTGTCGTCTGCTTGGTGTGATTATAACATAAATTAGTTCTGTTCAATAATTTTCAATTTCTTCTAATAATTTTCCAATTTCTTTCTTCGTTAAAAGTAATATCGTAGAAACGCATATCCGTCAACGAATCTTTGATTTTAAAACTGTTTTTATAAAATTAGTTTGATAATGTTTCGGTAGTGTTTCTCGATCCTATTTAGTCGCTTCATTACATAAATTTGATACTTATACCGGCGACATAATTGCCGGTTTAATATTGTAAATGCAACGTTTTTATCGCAGCGTAATAAATTACGCTGATATTTCATGTATTCGATACCACATAGTATTGTCATTTTACCGTGTTTTAATACTGTAGAAACAACAGCGTAGAATGCTTCATCCAAGTCATTACAAACGTCCAATTCGTTGTGTATTTTATTATTCATTTTGTTATAATATTTTATTATAACCTATTAAATTTATCTGTTTCAATTGGACGTGAAAACAACATGATGTATTTATGACACCAATTTTGGATTTTTCGTGGTTGGTGGGAACAATTTGAACAATTTCCTCGTTAACCAATTTTTTGATTTTTAGGGGGGTGGTGGAGTAGTATATAGGGTGGTGAAATGATACCACCGTTAGGTGGTATCATTTTGACTCCCTATATACTACTGTCCCTGTCGTTTCTTTCAACGCATCGCTTTGACATCGTTTTCTTTGTTTTTAATTAGTAAATACTGTTTTTGTTGGTTTAAACGTTAAACCAACGAAAACATCGTTTTCTAATTATAAAATCTAAAATGGTGTCACAACGATGTGTAAACGATAGGCAATCGTTCGTTTGTGGACCCAGAAACAAATCCCGACTATGCCAGGCGCGGATCAAGGCGGGTGTGTGTCAGGCGCATGTCCAACATTTACCGAGTTCAGATTTTATCCATTGCTTATATTACGTGGAAACATCTGATTGTTGTTACCTCTCAGTTGAACGTCTAGTCGTGGTACCAGACAGCATACTTTTAATGAGAAATAGGAACAAGTACTGTGTTAAATACTTAGATGTTTTTTTCATACCCATATACATGTATGAATATTCTGCATATGGGTCATTTACGCTCAAAATTCATTATTCTGATCAGTAAGCTTTTACCCGAGGAGCAAGCTGTTACAAATATAATTTCAATGAATTAGCGATTATTTGATATCATAAACAGGTTCCACCGACACATTATAGGAATAATATGTGTCTCATTTACAAATATTTACACTGGCGTTAAATTCATAATGAAAACGGCCATTCAGCGCATTGCATTGCGTTTATATCCCAGTACATTACACCCACGTGACACCGCGCGACGTTGTTGATTCGTTAAAGTTTGTTTGACGTCATTACATTACATGCCGTTCATCGTCGTTGTCCATAAAATTGACAATAAAAATAAACAACAACATTTCTTAAATGCTACGTCGAATTTGTGAATTAATAAAACCATGGGCTGTTGCGTTTACAGTAGTACGAACAAGCCAGTGTAAATATTTGTAAATGAGACACATATTATTCCTAAAATGTGTCGGTGGAACCTGTTTATGATATCAAATAAAGTTTGTTTAGAGGCCTTAAAGGTACATGCCCACGCAGTAGGCACAAAATGTTCTTTATAGGAATTAAATAAGTGTATAATTGTGTCACTATTCCACCAGTTCTAAAAGTTACGAGTGCCCGCTATACAGATATAATCATTTAGTAATATTTATTTTACTGATAGTGACGCGCGGTGGTATCAGGCTATTTTCATATTTTTAATTATTTATACTAATTAAATGAATCACCTGAACAAATAATATTTTCGACAGATTAATAAGTATGATCATTGCACATCAAATAATAATTACAGAGAAGAAATAGTAATGTCAGTTAATATGTTAAGGAAACACGGTTATCGCCCCTGATATCAGTGTGAAAATGCATTTTTGATATACGAAGTATAAAAATGCCAATTATATCGTCCGGAAATGGTTCATGACTGTTCATTTAGCTCGAACAATGTTATATTTAATGTATGGACGGAAAAAATATGCCTCCCTAATTATAACCTGGCGCGTGGGCATGTACCTTTAACATCATATGGTTTTATTGCTTAAATGAGACACGCCATGTGAGTTTGTACCTTCGGACAATTGCGTAATTTAATTAAATACATGTACGTTTACAAAATTAACGATATTGTCCGTAACTGGCTTCAAAAGTTGACAAAATGTACATAGTACGTGCGAAATTAAATTATGCATATACTCTGAAAATTGTGTCAACCTTTGACTTTATTTCTGAAAAATATTGTAAATTTTGTAAACGTATTTAATCAAATTACGCAGATGTCCCAAGGAACAAATTTCATCAAATATTGATTTTATTGCGGAAAAACGATTTTCCTATGGGAATTTAACATGGGGGCTAAAAATATTTTGTTTTTATTTTTTTTTATTTGTGGACCGATTTTCAAAATCTAACTTTTGTTTTCTTAGTTACATCATTTTCAAGCTATCTCGCCAGGTTTCGGAGTCAATGTCCAAAATTGTTCGTGAACAATTTGCAAATTGACTCCCCATATTAAATTCCCATAGGAAAATCGTTTTTTCGCAATAAAATCAATATTTGAAGGAATTTCATCAAATAAACTTTTTTGGAGAGGGTGACTTTTTGTTATTGAAGAAACAGTACTTACTTTTAAACATTTTTTAGATTTAATGTGTTTAATGGCCAAATGTTCGTCGGCAGCAAAACGTGGAACAGACAGTAGGTCATGTGTCCACCATGTGCACTCGGTAGCAGATTGCAGGGATTACGGTGTTTGGTCACGTAACGTACCTTTATCGTTGAGGAACAGTTCCATGTAGTCCCGCAGTGACTCGACCTGACATAATTCATACCATTGGAACAGTTTGTAGTACGACAGCGCACAGGCGTTCGGATTGCGTACCACATACACGATCTAATAAATAGAGGATCTCAAACGAGTTCCCATTTGATATGAGATTTGTGAAACGAGTCGCGCACAGTTTATGCACTGAGCCTCTGGCTGACGAGTTTAATAAATCTGATATCAAATTGAAACGAGTTTGAGATTCTGTTTATCGCATGACTTCATCCTCCAAAGAGCAGTCAATGTGGAGATATCCAATACGGTTTCAGTAAACAGACGCCATTGACTATTTTTGCATCTAGATAAAAATCTCCACAGAGAAAAATAGTTTTAATCCCTGCAAGAAAATTATAAAAATATGCCATATAATAGGTTGCTGTACTTTGTAAACACTTCATATAAACAAACGGGAGCACATTAGAACAATTTCAATAATTTTAATGAGGCACTGGCGCTTCTAATGACGTTCCAAACATGATAACGTCGTCAAAACATCATTGCTTTGTCGCGCCATTATGGACGTCATTTCCAACGTCTCCATGTTTTTCATTTGACATTTGTTGGGGCAAAATATGAATACATAATTAGGGTGATGCGGCCAGCCAATCAAATTCGCTCCAGGTGTTATTACACGTGTGTCATATCACATTTATGAAATGGGTTACAGCAGGGAATAGAAATGGTTTCATGTGATAAACATATGTACGTCGACATATTTAACCCTTTGAACCGAAAGCCCGCTATAGAGGTTATGCAACCAGTGCAGATCCAGATGAGCCGGCTCGTAACGAGCCGTCCCATCACTATCTGCACGTTTTGAAAGTAATTTTCATAGTTTTGAAAACAATTTTCATAAATAGATTAGTCTGAAAATCATTTTGTGACGGTGAGATTGGTTGCAAAATTAACATATTAAAATCCATTCCAGCAACTTAGGGGTGAAAGGCTTAACGAAGTGAGCTGTATATCGTGAAGTAATCAACGAGTTACTGGGTCCTGGCGCTACACAAACGCTCAACAAATAATGCCAGCACATTGATTGCAAAATTACGTTGTTCTTGTTGGAGAGATTCCAGACCAGTAGCATATTTCACCAACATTGCAAAGTTTACTTTTCTAGCAAAGTATACTTTGTGGGAGAAATTTTCAATTTAAGGATAAATTTATAAATTTTTATTATACTGAATTTATTACATTATCACAGCCAAAATGGCTAAGTGGTAATGTAATAAATTCAGCTTAGCAATTTTCGTGAAATCGGCTACTGTAATACCATGAGTTGCGCTTGGTTTGCGATCAGAACGTGATTATATTTGCAATTACAGTGAAACCTCTCTAGACCAGACACCAAGAAAACATCAGTGATATTATTTTTGATGCGTTTCTTGGTCATTTATCTCAGGTGGTAATGTTTGTTCCTGATCGCATGTGACTCAGAATGATCAAATGCCTGATTTACAGTGAAACTGCTCTAAGCGGGACTTCCGAGGGTGTCCGGTTTAGAGAGGCTTCACTGTATTATGGATCTCTTGATCGTATCTTACGGTATGATGTTGGGAAACATGTGTGTAAGCGAGTTAATGTTAGTTTAGTTTAAACATAGTTTATTGCATATAAATACAATAGGCTCGGGCTACAAGTTCTCTCAACATTAGTTACAGCCCTCACCTAAGTGTTACAAAGTACAATAATTCAACAGCAATGGCGATACATGAATACATGTATAAAGGCATATAAACACGGATACAAACCAATTATCAAGCGATAAATATATGTTTACATAATGTATGGAATGAAAACGGACAGAAAGGTAGAGAAGAAGTGGATAGTGAGATATGAGATTTGGAGAAAGAATAAAAGTTGTTTTTGTCGCCAAGTACATATACTACATGAGCAAATCCATCAATGTATTAGTGCTAGTTGCATAAATTTCAGTGATCATTAATAACCGGTGGTTGTGGATGATATTGGCAAATCGAATGGAATACATCGAATGGAATACATCCGATATGGATTACGTTACATACATCTATCAACGAAGTTACTCAAATCGTTTTGTAGTTTTAATATAATTTTGTACAGAATTGAAGATAATAATATTGTTTTCATTGTTTTGTTCAGGTATGCCGTTCAAAGCATGTGCGCGTTCAGGTTATGAAATCGTTGCAGTGACTGGCGTAGAATGAGACGCTGTGCATGATATTTGTTGCATTCAAAGAAGTAATGTTCAGCGTCTCTACAATTTCGCTACACTCGCAGTAGGGAGTTTCTCTGATATGGTTATTGCAAAGATCGGAATTGAGACTGCTACATTTATTACGAAGTCTTGCATGCATAACTGACGAAAACCTGTCTCCCACTAAGTAATATGGTGTATTTCATATTGAGTGTATAATTGTTTGGCGCATGCTGTTTTAAAAGTGTCTAAGACTATCTACATTTCTCATTGAAGGATCAGTTTCATTCCAGAGTTGTACCACAGATGTATAAATGATTGTTTGTATACTTCCAGTCGAGTAGTCGGGACATTTATATCAAATTGGTTTCTAAGGTTGTAACGAGATACGTTATTAACAGTGGGAGGAATCAGGTTGGAGATATAACTAGGTACTTGATTGTTGGTTGCTTTGTACATGATCGAAAGCTTTTGAATACTACGTCGAACAGATAAAAGTTGCCATCCAACTTCTTTCCTTAAATTATCAAGTGACACTGACCGTGTTAAAAACCGGTTTTATACTAATTCTCGCAGCTCAATCTGAATTTTTTCCAATGAATCTTTTTCATATTCTGTACAGCCATCCCAGACCGACGAAGCATATTCGAGTATAGGTCTCATATAAGATATATATATTTGGTTTAAAGACTGTCTGCTTATCTTAAATTTTAGGTTTCGCATTATTCCCAACACTCTCGCAGTCGAATTAATTATATTTTGTATATGTGTATGCCATTTCCCGTTATTGTTCAGCGTTACACCGAGATGTTTATGGTCGTCGACAAAGGTTATAGGCGTGTTTTGAAAAGTTAATGTTACATACCTACAGCGAAGATTTGCTGAAGGTTCCCAGACAACAAAACGCGAAAAGGAATGGAAAACGAAGTGAACATGATCGTTTTTGTATAACGATATGCATAGAAACGGTTATCGTTTGTGTGTATGGTACATATATGCGAAAACGATAGTTTCGTTTCAATACCCGGCTATTTGAACACATGTCGTTTCTTTCAATGCATCATTTTGACATCGTTTACGTTGTGATATGCAAGCGTTCATTTGTGGAACCAGGAACAATTCATGTGTTGCAGTGTTGAAGGCATGTCATTGAACAAACCGATCGTTTTCACTTCGTTTTCCATTCGTTTTCGTGTTGTCCGTTTGGGAACATTCAACAAATCTTCGCTGTACATGTAAATGTGGCTGTCACTGGAGACATATGCCTTATGGGTTTTGCGACCAGTGTAGATACATATCCGCCTGTGCATCCACACAGTCTGATCAGAATCTACACCGTTCATCAGTCTATCAATGAAACACCCATCATTCTAACAAGCAATATAGACACATGAGTGTGTTATTGGACCAGGAGCTACACTGCTCACAAATCTTAAAAGCCCCAGTTCACCATTCACTGGCAAAAATGAGGGGTGCACTCACTGGGTTCCTCATACTCCATTGTCAACGTCAGACGCCATAACTAACTTAGTACTGACAAAGTCACACGCCACAACTAACTTAGTACTGTCAAAGTCACATGCCACAACTAAATTACTACTGCCAAAGTCACACGTCACAACCAACCTTGTACTGCCTAAGTCACACACGACAACTAACCTATTACTGCCAAAGTCAAACGCCGCAACTAAGTTAGTACTGCCAAAGTCACACGCCACAACTAACCTAGTACTGCCTAAGTCACACGCCACAGCTAACCTAGTACTGCCAAAGTCACACGCCACAACTAACCTAGTACTACCAAAGTCACACGCCACAACTAACCTAGTACTACCAAAGTCACAAGCAACAACTAACCTAGTACTGCCAAAGTCATACGCCACAACTAACCTAGTACTGCCAAAGTTACACGCCATCACTAACCTAGTACTGCCAAAGTCACACGCCACAACTAATCTAGTACTGCCAACGTCACACACCACAACTAACCTAGTACTGCCAAAGTCACACGCCACAACTAACCTAGTACTGCCAACGTGACATGCCACAACCAACCTAGTACGGCCAAAGTCACACGCCATGACTAACCTAGTACTGCCAACATCACACGCCACAACTAAAGTAGTACTACCAAAGTCACACACAACAACTAAGCTAGTACTGCCAAGTGACACGCCACAACCAACCTAGTACTGCCAAAGTCACAAGCCACAACTAACCAAGTACTGCCAAAGTCACACGCCACAACTAACCTAGTACTGCCAAAGTCACACACAACAACCAACGTAGTAGTTCCAAAGTCAAACGCCACAACCTACCTAGTGCTGCCAAAGTCACACGCCACAACCAACATAGTACTGCCAAACTCACAAGCCACAACTAACCAAGTACTGCCAACATCACACGCCACAACTAACCTAGTACTGCCAAAGTCATACGCCACAACTAACCTAGTACTGCCAAAGTCACACGCCATCATTAACCTAGTACGACCAAAGTCACACGCCACAACTAACATAGTGCTACCAAAGTCACACGCCACAACTAACTTAGTACTGCCAAAGTCACACGCTACAATTAACCTAGTACTACCAAAGTCACACGCCACAACTACCATAGTACTGCCAACGTCATACGCCACAACTAATCTGGTACTGCCAAAGTCAAACGCCACAACTAACCTAATACTACCAATGTTCACACGCCACAACTAACCTAGTACTGCCAAAGTGACACACCACAACTAACCTAGTACTGTAAAAGTCACACACCACAACTAACCTAGTACTGCCAAGGTTACACGCCACAATTAACCTATGACTGCCAAAGTCACACGCCACAACTATCCAAGTACTATCAAAGTCACACGCCACAAGTAATCTAGTACTGCCAAGGTCACACACCACAACTAACAAATGACTGCCAAAGTCACACGCCACAACTAACCTAGTACTGCCAAGTTGACACGCCACAAATAAGCTAACACTGCCAAAGTTACTCGCCACAACTAACCTAGTACTGCCAAAGTCACACGCAACAACGAACATAGTACTGCCAAGTTGACACGCCACAACTAACCTAATACTGCCAAAGTCACACGCCATGACTAACCTAGTACTGCCAAAATCACACGCCCAAACTAACATATTACTGCCAAAGTCACACTCCACAACTAACCTAGTACTGCCATCTTTACCCTCCACAACTAACATAGTATGTTCAAAGTCACACGCCACAACTAACCTAGTACTGCCAAGTTCACACGCCACAACTAACCTAATACTGTCAAATTCACACGCCGCAACTAACCTAGTACTGCCAAGGTCACGCGCCACAACTAACCTAATACTGCCAAGGTCACACGCCGCAACTAGCCTAGTACTGCCAAAGTCACACGCCGCAACTAACCTAATATGCCAAAGTCACACGCCACAACTAACCTAGTACTGCCAAGGTCACACGCCACAACTAACATATTACTGCCAAAGTCACACTCAACAACTAACCTAGTACTGTCAACGTCACACGCTACACCTAACTTAGTATTGCCAACGTCACACGCCACAACTAACCTAGTATTGGCAACGTCACTCGCCACAACTAACCTAGTACTGCCAACGTCACACGCCCCAACTAACCTGGTACTGCCAAATTCACACGCCACAACCAACCTAGTACTGCAAACGTCACACGCCACAACTAACCTAGTACTGCCAAAGTCACACACCACTATTAATCCAGTACTACCAACGTCACACGCCACATCTAACCTAGTACTGCCAAAGTCACACGCCACAACTAGTCTATTACTGCCAACGGCACACGCCATAACTAACCTAGTAACATTAACGTGCTCTAGATTTGTATTTACATGTATGGTAAACCGATTCCTCGTCAAAACGACAAAATTATGAGATTAAATAAAAAAACAAAGTACACAGGGCAACCTGCTCTGCGTTTGCTATGCTAAGTTCATCAGAAATATTCATCATTGCATGAGAAAGATATTAAAGGAAATATATTGTAAGAAAATACATCTAAAAATCATGACGTTACGTCGTTCGGAATTGGGAACATATATTTTGAACCACACTGTAAATGTTTTCATACTACAAAGGCATGTATAGTCAGATAGCCAAAGCTGATTTTTTGGCTTAACCCTGCATTGGCTGATACAGTTTGTTTCTTTCTTGATTATATTTGCTTAGGGTCTCTATAACAAATATCAGGTGGTTAACAACAGGATATCCTTGAGCAATCTGAGAAATCCAAGATGGCCGCCGGCGGCCATTTGAATTTTATTTAAAAAATTAACTGTTAACCCAATGGGCTAGAAACCGAAGGAAGACATCGATTTTGAATAATTTGAGGGCGAAGAATCCATTTCTGAAGTTAATTTCGTGATTAGCCGTCTCCTTCACAGTAAAATTCAAGGTGGTCGCCATTGGCAGCAATTTGTTCTATCAAATTAATTGTAAATAATGCCAAAAATATTGTATGTGCAATAACAAGGTACTATTAACCATCAACCATGCTACTGAGACATCTAATGATATTATAATGACGATCAAATATGCATATACAGGATAACTTTGAACAATCTGAGATGTCCTCAAAGATGGCTGCCGGTGCTCAATGAAAATTGTTCCAGCAATCGTCATGGCCTCTGCAATGGCAGAAAGCAGTACAGCTTAATCGAATTGATTGGCAACCACACCTCTTCGTTGCACATGACTTGTCACTACTACAACCACATTTTATGACAATCAGTAGGTCACTGAGAACCAGATGTGTGCCTAGAGGTACGATAGTAGGAAAGAGAATGGTGTGCTGCCCTCAGGATGGTACCACCCATGCTCCATGGTCAGGTGACCACTGCCAGATGGCCACGTAGGGCGTTCTCTCTGAATGCTGTCTCAGTTGGAGGAAGGGAGCAGAGTTTTGGTGGCTCAAGAGCGTTTGGTCTTTTTTTGCCACATTTTGACCCGCGCTGAATCGAGGAATTCGGAGTCACTCATTTTATAGCATGTCAAGATGAAGGCTCTTGCCTCCGCCAACAGTCTGTAGGTATTGTTCCATGGGTAAAGAGCTGTCGCCAAACTTGACACCACCTGCAACGACGAACATGCATTATATGTAGGTGTATAACAAGGTGTATGTAGTCTTATGCATGTTGGTACCATACTGGCCATACATGGCACACATATCCACTATAAAAATTTACTAGTATACGTATGTTTTGTATAAAGTTACGTTTCATTATACTCAACTGTATGGATACCGGATCTCACCGTTTGTCAGTTTAATTGCTTGATGATTATAGCAGTGCATTTAAGTCAATGCTAAATATTATTTGTAAATATGCAGACATCATTGGTTGGTACATTGGACATGTTAATTACCTGCTCGCAGAACCTTCAACTCGATACCGTTTCCAATACCATAATGACTTGCGACCGTGTCACAGTCCGCAAGAGCATGTGCAGCGAGGAGATTGGGAATGATACAGAGATTCTCCTGCACAGTTGCATCATTGTCAATAATGACTCGACCCTTCAGTGGCGATTGTAGGTATACATGGCCAGCGTTGCCTGATCCACCATGGCGGTAGAGCACCAGTAGTGCAAAAAACATCGGTGTCATCCGCCACTACGACACGGTCTTTATCACCAGATGTATGCTGTGCAGCCTAAAATCATGCAGAGCATCATTGCAGTAACGGACAATGTACTGTACGTGTAGCATCAATTCAACTGACAATCGTTTGTGAAGTAATGCATGACATTAATATTATTTTACCTGTTGCAAAATAATGGTGTCAGCCTCCTCTTGTGTAGTCAGCAGATCATGACAACAGAAACCGCACGCCAGTGTCAGTTTCATCAGCTGGGCCAGGCAACTCAAATGGACAGGTTCAGGGCCCGTGATGACAAGCGTGTGAGAAAATACGGTCGTCCTTGTGATCCTCACGATCGCGAATGATCATATTGATGATGTGCACTTTGTTGGATGTTAAGGAGAAGAGAAGTGACGACAGTGCACTCTTTTCTACACCACTGCTGGTCCTTTCCACTACCAGTTCTTTTTGCGCATCTGCCCTTCGTCGTCGAACATGGAAGTGGCAACCGGTGCCAGCTCCATGGTCAACATGTCACAGCATGTTGGTACTCCTTATCGCTGACTGGCTTGGAGAGCCATGGCCCGGGCATAACATATGAAAATATTCACAATCACTATAACCATAGCCTTGACTGATACATGAAATGCTCCAGGCCATCCCGCCTCAAACTCATCCTGCTGTTTCTTTCCCCGTTCCATTGCTTCATTAATGTTGATGGTCTCATTCGTCATGACTTCCGCAGAGGAAATATTAATCAGGGATGCTCAATCCCTGTGATGCTCAACTGTGTTGAGAGGGTCAATAATCATAATAGTTATTGCAATAATTGTCATTGCAAATCGGTATAAATGTACCTGGGCCATGTCACTTTTTCTCCCATGTTGTCTCAATATCCATGTCAGGTAAGGAATGGGCGTAAGAGCACTTCAGTGAGCATCACAAGGTTACGGAAATTCTGGGGATACTTTTTTTCCCCAGAAAGCATTTTAGCCACACCATCAAATGTGGCATCAACCACTGACCGAAGCCAGGCCACCGATGCAACTTATGACGTTTTTAAGGAAATGCATACCGCCCAGTCTTTGAATGTAGTCGCCGAAATGCTCAGGATTATCCCATATGATTTGGCCAGCGAACTTGAAGAGATGCTGGTCTGTCATATACAGTGTGTAGTCCTGACCAGCTGCAGACGTGATTGCTCTTGCTTTGATTATGGACGTGTAAACAGTTGTCTTTGCCATGATAAGCGAGTGGTAGATGATGTGAGTTTTGGGGGCAGTAGTATGACCTTCGAATCTGGACTGACATGTGTTAAATGACCTTGAAAATTATTTGTGGCATTGCTTGTGACGTCAAATTCAACATCAAAAGTGGATTGATTATGCTGACATTATCTCAAAACGTGGTATCACTTGAGACTCTAGGTCCACTGGTTGAATAGTATATTTTAGTGAGTACCGGCGGCCATCTTGGTGGCCATTTTGGATTTCTCAGATTGCTCAAGGATATATTGTGCATATTTGCTAGTCAATACATTATGCTTAGAAGCCTCAGCTACATTTGTGTTAGTCAAGTGAACCTTCTTATTGCACATACATTGTTTTTTTGTGTTTCTTTTTTTTGCTTTATTTACAAGCAATTTGATTGGAAAGATGCCGCCAATCGTGGCCATCTTGAATTTCATTGTCAAGGAGGTGGCTAATCACAGAAATAACTTCGGAAACGGATTCCTCGTTCTCAAATTAGTCAAACGCGAGAAATTATTTAGGTGTCTAGCCTCTTGGGTTAAACAGGTAATTTTGTTGTTTTTTTTCTTCAAAATGGCCGCCAGCGGTATCTTTGATATTTCAGATTGCTCATGGATATCCTCTTGTTATCTGCCGTATATTTGTCATAGAGGTCCTAAGCACGTATACTCCAGCAAGAAAAAAACGTTATCAGTCGATGCAGGGTATATGTATCTGGCTATCTAACTAGTACGTGACATGATGATACTATTCGATAAACTCATAATTTCTCATTGTAAATATTAATACATGTTTAAAGAGTACACCAGTCCTCAGTTTGAGTGAAAAATATGCACGATGCGTGTCCACTGATTGTGTCCACACTAGATATGTGACTGTGGCTGGAGATGTGGGGCTTATGATATTTGCGATCAGCGCCGACCCGGATCAGCCTGTGCATCCGCACAGTCTGATCAAGATCTGCACTGGTCGTCAGTCCATCAATGAAATACTTGTCATGCTTCTAGCAAGCAATACAAATCATTATCAGATTACATGAGTGTGCTACTTGATCCGAAGCTACACTGGCCAAAACTCCTATAAGCCCCATGTCTGCAGTCAGAGTCACATATGTGGTATCATGTGCACGTTTCCTCGCGTACAGACCACCTATAAATATTTGAACGAATTGCAACTGCGCGCACAATTATGCTACACATATTATAGTCAACATTCAACCTGTGAAATTAGATTTAGGAGTTTTCAATCATGTATTTCGTACTTCTGGGAATACTGGCGTGTGTCACGAGTCACGTGATGGCCGCGCCGGGCGGGAATGCATTTTTCCAAGAGCCACAATGTTCGAAATTTAGTTTCGAGGAGAAAATCTTGGAAAAAGTCATTAGATTTGAAGTGACGATTGAAACAATAAAGGGACAGTTTGAGAGTATGGAATCGAAGCTTCGGCAGGAGCAAGCCGATCTCAGAGATGACATGCTGGAGGAGATACGTACTATGAAGAATGACATTATCGAAAAAAATGCGCGGCAGCTTGGAGGGACAACAGTCGGCGGCCGACTCGCGGATTGACGAACTCATAACGAAGACTGAGGCCCAGGTGACGAGGATGTCACATGGCGTGCACTCCTTGGACAATACGACGATAGCACAGATACGAGGTATGTACATACATCGGTATGTCTGATTTCACGGCAACATGCGTCTGATTTAAATGCATGTATTGGACGGTTGTACTGTGCCACACGCTTGTAGTCTCATAGTACATGTAGCAACTTGCGTGTATCTATATATCGTCGATGAAGACACGACGAGGTTTGTCGGCACATTTAAATGGATAGTTATTCGCTTGATTCGCTACATTCTACAATGATTGACGAGTGAGCCATATAATATGATCTGATATTCACTGGCAGAAACGTCATATTGAGTTGTATTATTATATGATAACAGTATCCTTGATCAATAAGTATGGTACTTGTTTTGATCATTTACACTCAATATTCTGTACCTCTCTACTATCCCACGTTTTGCTGCCAACATACTTTTGGCTATTAAACATATTAAATCTAACAAATATTTAAATATAATTACCTTTTTCATCAATAACAAAAGTCACCCCGACACCTCCCCCCGAAAAAAAACAAAAACAACAACAACAACAAAACAATATAGATGATGATAATCTCGATTTTATTACGAAAAAAATAAATACTGAAGCGTGCTGTCTTAAATTCCACCGCCATCATTGTTTGAATAACGTCGTGTTCTTGATGACGTTTTATACCGTGCATCGTTAACATGGTATTACACAAAGTGAGATAAACAAAAACTATGAAAGATATTTGAATTTTCTTTTCAGAATATTTTTTTCGATAATATAAATTGTGAAAATCGAAAATTGTGTCATTATGTCTGGTTTTCCTGGAGCGTGCCCATATGAGACACGCCATGTGAGTTTGTACATTCGGACATCTGCGTAATTTCATGAAATAAGTTTACAAAATATACAATATTTTTCATAAATAAAGTCGAAAGTTGACAAAACTTTCAGAGTACATGAGCAATGTACTCTGAAAGTTTTGTCAACTTTTGACGCCATTTACGGAAAATATTGTAAATTTTGTAAACGTATTTCATGAAATTACGCAGATGTCCGAAGGTACAAAATCACATGGCGTGTCTCATATGTTTAGTTAAAACATTGCGTTTCACTGGCTGAATATGCAAAGCTGAGGCCATGCAACTTTGAATTACTGACTGTTTTACACACCACGTCGACTGTTCGAACAGTTCAACATTTACACTTTGGAAAATGTGTTTAACGTCCCACCAACAGCTAAGGTTATATAGAGACGGGTTACCATTGTTGCGAACTTGTACCAAATACCGCGACATCATCGGCAGAGTCCGAATGAATCTCGATGACTTGATTATCGCCAGTCCTGGTATACACCGAGTTGTGGCTGTGACTGGAGAAATGGGGCTTATGTGATTTATGACCAGTGTAGCTCCTGGTCACATAGCCCAGGCCTGATGCATGGTAGATGTCTATATTGCTTGTTAGAAGCAGGACGGGGGTTGCATTGGTCGAAAGGCGAACAGTGCAGATCCTGATCAGACTGTGCGGATGCACAGGCTGATCTGGATATACACTGGTCACAAAACCCATAAGCCACAAAACACAATTTATTTCACGTGTCATGTTCACTTCCCTTTCTGTCCGTGTAGATGAGGCGACGTCTCCGGCCGTCGCGTTCAGCGCCAAGAGGCTGTCGGACTTGACACCAGGGAATGGCGACATACTCGTGTTTAGAGAGTCCGACCTGAACCTCGGCGACGGGTACGATGTCGGCACGGGCCGCTTCACCGTCCCAGTGTCCGGCGTTTACTTGTTCGGCATACAACTGTGTGTGACGCCCAACCATTACAAGGTGTTTCGGCTTGTGACGGACGATGGGGCGAAGTTGCACACTACTAAGATAACAACGGGAAAACCTTCGACTGTAGCAGCGTGCATGGCAGAGACAGCTGTTGTCTCCCTGGTCAAGGGTGAGGTCATTTTCGTCAAATGTATCGGCGCAGGCATCTCCGGCAGTAACATGTACCAGGACACTACCTACCTTAATATTTTCAGCGGTGCCTTGATTCAGAAGTTGTAAACATGTTGGACGTGAGTTTCTTGTCATAAGCGCGGTGTCTCATTATTCTTATTATATACGTACTTTCGTTTCCCATTGAATACAATACATGGAACATACATGTGTATATGGAACGCAACCCGTCGATATTTGGCCATATTGATGTATCGTGAGTTTATATTGCAAAGTATACTTTTCTAGCAAAGTATACTTTGAGGGAGAAATCTTCAATTTTAGGATAATTATTTTTTTATTATTTTTATTATTATTATTATTATTATTATACTGAATTTATTACATTATCACAGTCATTTTGGCTGTTATAATGTAATAAATTCAGTATAATAAGTCTGCATACTTTTCATCAAATATATGCAGTGGGTAGTTCTATATGAAATAATGCATTTCGGGAAAAATAAATGGTTACTCCCTGAAACTATACTTTGCTAGATGAGTATACTTACTGCAATTTTGATGAAATCGGCTACTGATGACATGCCATGCAATTTACAAAAACAAAAACGGTGTCAAAACGACGTACATGTATAAAAGGTAGGCAATCATATGTTTGTCGACCAGGAACAAATCCGTATCATTGTATTCTGCGTCCGGCCCCCTAGTGGCGGGCAGTAACTCTTGAGAAAATCCCGTACACTACACTTCATACTTCAGCACCATAGGCATTCGGCGTGTTTAGGCTTTCATTGGTATAACTATATACATGAACAAGGCTTACAGCTTTGGTCTGACACGACCTCATATCACAACAAATTCAGCTTTTTTATTTACGCTAATGTAAATATTTTGGCGAAATGTGCACATGTTCATTTGAGAATTATTGTTATCTTGCTGAAATATCACAATTAGAACATAAATATGCAAAGAATATCGAATTACAATTGGTTTTCCTAGCTCGGACACGACCTCGCATCATAATGAAATAATGTGTTACGGTTCTAACGTCAATATTGTAGTGGCAAGTTCAAATGTTCATTTGCGAATTATCGTTATCCTGCAGAAATACATTTATTACATTCTTGCACGGGTTTCACTGTGAGAAAACCCATAATCAACTCGTTACAAATAATACATCGTGAAGAGAACACCGTATTTGCGCGCCTGTTTTCTTGGAAACCACGAGCTACATGTACATGTTTAATTTTATTACAGTCATATAAAGTTATTTGAAAATTTGGAAAGAGTCTCGACTAATCTAGAATGTTAATGTGATATATCTGATTCATAGAAACAGCTGCGTAATTTGGATTTCAAAACATTTACATGACGTCACATTTGACGTCACACAACGTAACGTCAAAACGCGGGAAAACACGTCATTGTATAACTATGCATGCGCACATCACAATTCATGGATTATAATCTCAACAAATAGACTAAATGTGCATATGTATCCGCCGTGGAAGTGTAATAAATAGGATATTCCATAATACATGTTTGAATAGCGGAAATAATACACTCGTGTCCGTCGGCGTCCGTGCAAGCAACTCGTTCGCTACGCTCACACGTTGTTTACGCGGAAGCCGACGCACACTCGTGTATTATTTCCCGCTATTCAAAATGTACGATGGAATATACTCTATATAATACATAGAAAATGTTATTTTGTTACAATACGAGCTTCTGTTTGACCATAAGTTGCATTACCTTATAATAAATACCAAAGCAAATGGCGTTATATAATCTCAAGGGAAGTAATCATGTTGATGTATTCAGTAGTGCCGTTCACTTATAGAAGTACCCACGAAAGCCGAAACACGCCGAATGCCTGTGTTCAGCAGATGCGAATATATATCTGCTATAAACACTAGTGCTGCTCTCCGAGAGAGCGTAATATCAAAATAGGCGCTAGATTCCTGACGAATTCCCATTCAGCTACATACAGAAGATACTGCATAAACACATTTTCGTATAGTAAACGGCGTAAGAGATGCGTTTATGCGATAGTTGTAAGTATATGTAGAGCTGAGTGGCATATCGTCAAGAAACCGGCATGTTGTAAGTGAGTCACACATTTCGTAGCATGTCCAGATTGTACCGTCAAACCTGTGAATAAAGGACAGCCATGGGAAGAGAAACGTATGACATTTGTTCACAGGCGGTATCTGTTCACAGGTTAATTTATGTAGAAATTTAGTAATTGTAAAAACAAAAGCGTGGCTGCTATAGACAGGTAATTGCTATTCGGAGGTGGACTTTATCACAGGTGCGACTGTACATTATGGCATATCTGTGAAAATGCCTTTGGAACAGCGTTTTTTTTTATTTACAGTATGCGGCTAGTAGTACATACTGCGGAGATAAAGTATACATGACATATAACAATGGAACTGTTCCTCTTCAGCTTGCCGAGTACACACACCACCGCCTGTGTTAGTCTTGCCATGATTATCAACGTTTCTCAACATATATTCACACTGCCAATTCACAATCTAGCTGCCTGTTTTCAATCACAATATTAAAGTATTTTGAAATGATGAAATTGACAAATATTGGCAAGATTATCGCAGGCGGTTGTGTAGTCTTCAGAGTGTGTATATTTGTAACGTTAACAAACGCTGCTTGCCGAGTTCACAACGTGGTGTATTCACTGTCTGTATAAACTGTTCAGTGAAACCTCGCAAAATCCAACACCCTGGGTGTCCGGTTTAGCGAGGTTTCACTGTAAACAGGAATTTGATTATTCCGAGCCATAGTTGTGTGATCATGACAGGCATGAGAGAGAGAGAGAGAGATAGAGAGAGAGAGAGAGAGAGAGAGAGAGAGAGAGAGAGAGAGAGAGAGAGAGAGAGAGAGAGAGAGAATTATTCCTAGCCATAGTTGTGTGATCATGACAGGCATTAGAGAGAGAGAGAGAGAGAGAGAGAGAGAGAGAGAGAGAGAGAGAGAGAGAGAGAGAGATGCAGTTATGCTTCTGCCTCTGAGATAATCACATGTGTAGTTAGTCGTTTACTGTGTTATAAAATAAATGGAGCTAGCGCTCAAAATGGTTTTAATTTACTGGGCCCCGGGAAAATGCAGTGCGATAGACAAGATATTGCTATAACATGTCACACGAGTGGGATACATTTTATTTATATTTTCTAAGCTCTATGCTTTTATTTCATTACATCAATGGGCGGTTGATTGGGAGGATGAAAATGGTACGTTTAACGATGGGTTTAATCCTTAACGGAATCCCAACATGCCTGGTTTGACCCTCGTGTGCATTGTTGACGCGACAGTTGAATCCGGTTATACCCAATACATGTAGATGGTATATATATCTCACCTATGCGCATATTCAATCCAGAACCCAGTATTGGCCGCGGGATACAATCAGTCAAACCGCCCGGCTTATCCGCTATATCGGCAGCCAGGCAGAACCACACGGGTGTCACCACAAACCAGTCCGAGTCACAGAAGGGCTACACGCATGTGTTGTGTTCTATAAGTGGCAGTCAACTGGCCTACCGTAGTCAACTAGCCTACCGTGAGGCCAGGTAGATCCACAAGGTACCACAATCAAATACCCAGCACACGGAGATAGAAAAATAAGAACAACAAATGTCCTAGCAATTAGTCTAAATTAGCTCAATTCCAGCCGAAAAATAATTGCCCACCACAAGCCCACCCAAGCCCCGATATACCTTTTCGCAAATCCAGAAGTAATAATCCAGTCAATAAGCACAATGAAAATTTCAGTTAATTTCCAACAGTTACAATGGCAGGCGCCGGTAACTTTGAGATAATTGACGGCCGGTAAAAACACGCGACCTGCTCAGTCCCAGGTCGCCATTCAAGTGAGTGAGATAGTGTTAGTACTAATGTTGTTGATTTTATATTATTATTAGTATTAGTATCCGATGTGTAGTCGTATTGCGGCCAGTTCGCACCAGTGGGACAGGCGACGTGTTAACACATGGGGGTACGTGGACACCACGGGGAGCAGAGGTGTTCATGTTCCTACCACGTTATGCCAGGATGTCCAGGCAACTCAGTTAGCACACTGGAAGTAAGCCATATATAACAGGTCTAACCAAAACAGCAAATTAGCTCAAGCTCAGCCGAATTTTCTGCCTGCCCTTGTTTGCTTCTGGACCCGGCCTGCCTTGGAGCTGTCTGGATGTGGCAACTCTGACGAAAATAGCAAATGTTTTTACCGACTATATGGCACCAATTTGTGTGTCGAGTGCCGCCAGTGGTGGATTGGTTCTACCTGGGACCCGTTTTGCTCTGCATCACCGGTGACAGATTATACCCAGTTACCCCCTCTCTTCTTCCCGCCTCCCGTTCGCCGGGTCACTGCTCGGAATTACAGGACCGTATTGGACCTAAGCAGTGCCCCATTTCGGCACACAATTATACACATCTGTCCGCCTTGCACCAACATATATCACATATAACACTTCAAAATTCGGCCTTTTTGGACCTATATGTCCGGGTATGGAATGTCTTCGATAAAATTCCCACCCTTAAATATAAGCAAAAAAACAACACAACAACAACAACAAAAAACAACAAAAAAACAATAATACTATCACTTTTGGGTAGCAGGGCTAAATGACTGTTGTGTGGTGAGAACCTGGCACCAGATCAGGTTATTCTAATTTCAGGTCCCAATACTGTATATGCTTTTTTCCTGTAAATATTCAGTTCTGATGTTGGGATTTCACAGATTACACAGATTCCGACGTCACACATTACATCACGTCGGAAAATGTCTCTCCGACGTGATGTAATTTGTGAAGTCAGTAGATTTTCTTTAAAATTTTCCGAACATAAAAGGACGGATTTTGATGATTTTGATGCAGCAAAAGACGATGACTTATGAGTTGTGTGGGTGCTCTATATTTATAGCATTCACGAATAATCGACTACCGTTGTTTCTTGCAATCACATGCTCTGTTTTTATTTACATTGACGGTACCGTAATTGATTCTCATCAAAACGACACAATTATGAGACTAAAGAAAACTACAATGCAGGGCAACCCGTTCCGCATTTCCTGCGCTATATCTGATAAAAATGCGTCACTCCGTTAGAAAAATAGTAATGGAAACCTACTGTAGACACCGATAACGTTCAGAAACCGCGTGATCTGAAACCCTGGGGCCGTTTCACTAAACTTCGTACGATTAAAATGTTCGTAATCGAAAAATTATGATGGTCAGTACATTTCAAATTAACAATGTTTTCTTGTTAACAATCACATGCTCAATAAATGTAAACCCATCAATTGAAATTTACAGACGATCCTTGATTTGCACTTACCAACATTTTTATTCCCAGATTCTTATTCGTATTAGGCCTAAACGAAAAGTAATATGGTGCAGTACGGTCCAAATGATACGCTGCCGATCCTACATATTTTATACGTTTCTGGACAAAAAATTAAACAATTTCTCAATTTCGGTCTCTTTCGCCATAAAGCAATGTACCTGTTGTTGTAGCTGTCAAGTCAATCAAGCATCTTTGACTTATTTTGTTCCGATCTCAAACCTACTACTCTTCGCCTATATTATTATATATGTAATTTCGTTTCCCATTGAAACACAATGGACACAAGCCGTCAATATTTGTTTCATATTGACGCCTCGTGCGTTCATATTGGTCAGTGCCGGAATTACGTTTCACCTCGTAAAATAGTTCCCTCTAATCATCACTAATTTGACTACTTAATTTACAGTCTGGAGGAATTGTGGTATAGCACAAACTTATCTGTTAAAGTTTATTTATTTACTGTTTATTGTTTGTTAGGCCATTCTTAATACAACCCTGTGTGATGTGAAGTTATCACCTTTGAGAAATTTGAGAAATGCAAGGTGGCCGCCATATATTAATAATATTGCGGAAGCATATAATAGTACACATACAGAGCTCCAGATAAGCTGCGTATTTGCGTAAATACCCAATTAAAATTGACAAAAACCCAATTGAAATCGGAAGTAGCGAGTATCAAAAAGAAATAACAAATGTGTGGTACCTTTATCATGCTACAGAAAACAATAAACATACCACAAATTTAGCATATTTTTCTTATTTTCCATGAAAACACATCTTGGTATTTCATTAGAATTGTCTCCAAGGAGACAATTCTAATGAAATGCCAAGACATGTTTTCATTTCGAAGCAAATCATTCAATAATTGCTGTCTGTTGATGTGTAAACAGTAGTGTGATTTGATTTTACCCAATTAAAATATTGAAATACCCAATTGCTTCAGATATGATGGAGTGAAAATACTCAATTACTAATTCCTTATCTGGAGCCCTGCACATATACTGTAAATATATGTTATATAAATTGATATAGTATGGTATTTTCAATGATATATAAGGACAATATATGTGCATATTTTCAAAATCCAATATGGCCGTCATGTATTACAACTTTGAGAACAAAATATCGCCCCCTTGGAATGAAAAGGTGCTCTCTGACATTTTGGAAAAAAATGACCTTTTGATATCTTCGTGTTCACATAATGCATATCTAGTAGCTCACAAAAGATCTAAGCTATAACAGCAATATTGGTGAAAATATAAGAAAAACAAATTTGGTGCTATGTGCAAAATGCATTTTATGTTGGCAGTAAAAGGTGCTATTTGTCATGGGGTTTGCGGTAAAAGGTGCTATGTGACAAATAGCACCTTTTACCCTGAAGTGGTTTCTACATCCCAGAATATATTTAAAATGAAAAGGTGCTATGTGGCAGATATCACCTTTTACTTAATTATAAGATTATTCTCTATGTAAGACCACTATCACTGCCAGCAACATATGCCTGCCACCCCCCCCTCCCACCCCAACGTACCAACATAATATTAGCTATTATCAGTGTAGTCCCGGATCCGCCGGCTGATCGCGACAGCAACATTTTCAGTTTACATTATTGTTTTAATAATTCATTGGATATCGTATGTTTATTTTTTTTTCTTGTTACAATGTCATCAATTGGTAATGATTTGCAGCAGGATCTGTCAGACGAGGAAGATCAATGGTCAGACTGGGCAAAAGAAGAAACGGACATTATTCTGAAAACCGTAGAAGGACTAAGTACATCTAAGAAAGGTATACTTAAAGTTAATTGAGACGCGCCGCGACATAACGTACATTCGGGTATTTGGAATGTTCGCCGTAAATGGTCTTGAAAATTGAAAATAAGAATTTGAGGCAAATATCGGAGCAAATGCGGAATTTAATTCCGCATTTGCTCTGATATTTGCGCCAAATTTGTACAATATTTACGAAAACTGTGTTCAATTTTAAAAACCATTTACGGCGAAAAATTCAAATCCACAAAGATACGTTATTTGGCGGCGCGTCTTAAATGTTTACAGCTTTATCTGCCAAGAATTTATTATTACACTTTGTTATTTGCCTTGATAATAACTTCTGTCATCTCCACCCCGCATCGAGCAAATATGTTATGACATACAGTCACATTTCAATTTCACATCACGAGAGAATAATGAAACACAGCAGATGACAAAATAATATTTTCCACATTGTACCCGATAATTATAAGAAAATGTAATGTAATAAGCTATGCAATGTATGTTGGCATCATAATTCTACATACTTAATACATCAAATTGCAAGGTACTCTATTATAGCCGCTTTTAGACAAAACTTGTGTATTGTATCATTCAAACTTGTGTCCATACGTCCAAATTCTCCGTCCGTTCGTCACGTTTCTTGTCATTCGTCGAACGTTTACACCGTAATAGACACAGCGTTAATTTTGGGTATATTGATTCGGAAGGTAGTGCAGATGTGTTTACTTTTTTTATCGTTCCCTGTGTCCGGGCTCAGTTGAGGTGCGTAATTTGATCAACTTGGGGTGAACTTTTGTTATTGGTTCACCCAAAAATGGCAAATTGAAATTCCAAAGCACTCCATAAGTAGAGGTCTGTCCTGGGTCATGAATTATCCCCCCTTTCGCATTAGAAATGTCAAAAGTCGACGGTGTATGCCATCTTGTCTCTAGTAATAGTATGTATATGTGGCAAACATAGTTTTACTTGTCTATCGATAATAATTATATAATACGATTATGCATGAGGGAGTTTTTCGAGCATTCTCCATTATTGTTGAATAGCATGGTTATCAATACAGATTCATTTGATGACAAGCTAACGCAGCCAAATGGCACGGACCAAGAGACGTATATAGCTGTACCTATTGACGTCGCCAAAACAACCAACTCTGAGGAAACTGCTCCATGGATAGATGAGTATTCTAGCCCCAGCTCCTCAGATTCAGAAAATATTCCCCTTGCAAAGTTGAAGAAAGATACATGTATAATCAGCAGACACATGTCGTTAAGGAAGTTGCCTGTGAAACGCAAACTCATTGAAGACGACAGTGATGAAATGCATGCAGATGCGATGTCTGATGATAGTTTAAGAGATGTCACCTATAAGCCCAGTGACGATTCTGCTTCGTGTAGTGAACCGGGGGAGTTTAATAGTGTCACTGTTGAAGCTGAACCAATTGCAAGTACCATACTAAAGAAAAGAAAGGTATACACAAAGAGATTACCAAAGGACAAAGCATGGAAGAAAAGGAAAGGCAGTTTAGCAGTACACGCAAAAAAAACATGCTGTAAACAAAGCAGAAACCGCGAATCTTTTGGATAAAATACGGAAGAAAGAAAATAAAATCCTTAAGTTGTAAGCGACAAACCAATGATTGGAACCCGGAAAACAACATCAAACGAGTTATGAAGGCCAGCAAACGATCATATTCATTGAAACAACGTTTAGTTAATTTACATATGAACCGTATCGACCAACTACTTGCCAGTAATGAACTGAATAGCGTTCCTGTAAATGCTGATGGGAACTGTTTCTTCGCAGCTGTAGCCCATGGGTTACACGATGACACAATAGGCGATATTGGGACTTTTAGATCGTCTCTGTGTGACTACATGTTGGAAAATGTGGACACATATTGTGTATTTACGAGCACCGACGCAATTGGCTCCACGCAAAAAGAAGAATTTAAGAAGGCTGTCGATGTTCTCCGCACAAGTGGTGAATGGAATACAAACATTGCTGACTGCTTGCCGCTAGTTGCGGCAGATAAATTCAACTGCACACTGCGGATATACTCGAGCTCCATAGCTACACCCGTAGTTGATGTGAAACCAAGCTCTCTAAGTGACAACCCTGTAAATGTTATAAATATTGCATATTTAGCAATACGAAATGAAGAACACTATGAAGGGACAATGAAAGTTCAGAAGAATGTCGCTGACAATCGTGTACAAACAGACAATCAAGACAAGACAAGCACATCATGTGCATCTGCAGTGGACGGCATAGTGCATGGTGAATGTCAAGCTAATGTAGACGCCAATGTAACTCCACATAAAAGAGCTGACTACCAAAGCCCTAAGAAGAGAATATCAAGCCGGAAAAGGAAACGGAACGTTGGACAATGGAAATCAAACATTCGGAAAAAAGCAAGGTGTTCCGGAACAAGTTATACATCAAAGTCTGGCAAACGTGTTGCTTCGAGAGAAGTGAAATCACATACTTGTAACAAATGTAAGTTTAAATGTAGTGAAAAGTTCACTGCGGATGAGCGACAGAGCATATTTGAAATATATTACTCATTAGACACATACGAACGACAGCGAAGTTTTATCTGCGACATGATTTCAAAGGACACACCAGTACGTACCCAATCGAGACGCAAAACAAAATCGCTTAAGTACCATTTGGCTATCGGGGACAGAAAAGAACGTGTTTGCAAAGACTTCTTCTTGAGAACACTGAATGTTGGCCGCAAAACCGTCATGTATGCTATTGACAGAAAGATTCATGGAACATTTTCCGGACACGACCGGAGAGGTCGCCAAATACCAGTAACAAAAATTAGTGATGACAGACTGAATTATGTTCGCGATCATATAAAATCTTTCCCAAGAATGGAATCTCACTATTCAAGAAAGAATACCGCTAAGCAATACCTGGCAAATAATTTAAACATCAAACGTATGTTGGTTACTCTATTCGGAGGAATGCGAAAAGAAAGTATACATCCAGTCAAGCTAAGTAAATACAGACAAATTTTCTGCGATGAGTTTAATCTATCATTCTTCAAACCTAAGAAGGACCAATGTTCAAATTGCGCCCAATATAACAGGCATCAAGAGGCTGGAAGTTTGACGGAAGAAATAAAAATGAATTATCAAGAACATCAAAACGCAAAGTTGAAGCCAGAGAAGAAAAGGAAACTGACAAATCTAAAGCCAGAACGACAAGAAGTGTTATGTCGCTACATTTGATATGCAAGCAGTTTTGACAACGCCCTGTTCACTGGTGAGTGAACTGTATTACTCCAGGAAGTTATGTTGTTATAATCTGACAGTTTACTCCCTTGGAGATAGGAATGTAGCATGTCATCTTTGGGATGAGACACAGGGAAAACGCGGGCTCCTGTGAAATCGCTACTTGTTTGATGAAAAATACTCTATCAGTATGTTCTACATCCCCGATTGAAAATGTCACGTATTTCTCGGACCATGTGGTGGTCAGAACAGAAACAAATAAATGTTGCAGCATCATTCTTGTATACGATGAGTAAACTCCCACGGCTGAAAATATTAAACCACAAATTCCTTCAGTCCGGTCATAGTCAGATGGAATGTGACAGTGTACATTCAACGATTGAGTCTGCGAAAAAGAAAACATCAATCTACGTCCCATCCCAGTGGAGCACACTGGTTGCCTTGGCCAGAAAGGTAAATCCGTATGTAGCCATTCCATTGAAGTATGACCACGTGATTGATTTCAAGTTGTTTGTTCACAAGCATGGACTGAACTTTCAGAAGACAACATCAGGCGCCAAAGTAAACTGGCTCCTCGTTCGTTGGATACAAGTGCGACAAGATGCCCCCAAAACGGTATTTGTGAACTACACATTTGATGAATCGCAATTCCTTGAAGTGGCTGTCCAACATAAAGGCCTACGGAAAAGAGGTCGACAAATAAACTGGCCAACAACAGAAGCTGATCTGGATAAGTGTTACAATTCAAAATTGCCAATTTCCAGTCAAAAGAAAAAGGATTTGGTGAATTTGTGCATGAAATCCATCATTCCAGAAGACTTTCATGGCTATTTCCTGTTCTCTGAATACGTAGTGACAAAGTTGGGGACAAAATACCCATTAGTACCTCAGACGAGGAATCTGAGTGGGAATGACACACAACATAAGAGTTACAACTTTGCTGCAGTCTGACATACGTACATGTACATTGTATGATTGTTAATTAACCATTATTTTGCACACTGGTGTTTAAAAGAACGACCTGTTCACTTTTATGGTTATTTTTTGGTGATTTAATATGGAAAGTATTTGGAACCTGCCACTTTTGTTGCATGCTGGGTAAATAATCGCTAAAATAGTTCAAACTTGAGCAGCAGACGTCATTTCATATTTCTAGTGACTATGAATATACTTATATGGAATTTCATTGGAATTGCATCAATATTATTCAATTCCAATGGAATTCCATAAAATCCAGGCAGCTATATCCGCCAGTACCACCACTAGTGTGCAAATGGTTAAAACAATACACTCTTTTAAAAATGCAATGCAAGGACAACACAATAAAAAAGTGTCAGTGATTCAATATCCATTATTTCACATCCGGTACACATGGAAGAGGATATTTATTGATTTTTCTTCTTTTCCATAATTTGTTTTTGCAAACAAAACTTTTTTGCTAAGGCTTATAACTCGAAAAATTCAAATTTGGTTAGAAGACAAAGGTGCTATTTGCCACATAGCACCTTTGACCATCGTCTTTTATTCAATATTGATGTACGGTAAAAGGTGCTATATGCAAAAAGGGCAGACAACTCTTTAATAATAACTATATTCATCTGAATATGCATGGACTTCAAAGCTAGTTATTAGTTTCATATAATGGTGCTGATATATACATGCAATCAAGTTAGTCTGATTTGTTGTAGGGCCCGAAACCTTCAAATGCGATTATCTCAAAACTATCAAAAGTGCAGATAGCACCTTTTCATATATAACTTGATATATTGGGCATAAACGGACATACGTTTGCATATATTGTATCAGTTGCAGCTGTTACACATATGTCTATATTATAGAGCGGCATATCATTGTAAAATGCCAAAATGGCCGCTACACACAATATATAATAAGTTTTGTTATGCGCATCATAACTATTTTCTGTTTTTATGCCCAAAATAAAGGCATTTTTGCACATATAGGAAGAACAATGTGTGTATCTTTGAACATACTCCAGCGTGTTTGATATTACAGATATCCATCCACACCCATGTGTATTAATGAGTTTTACTTCGTAAAGAAACAGCACATCGAGTACGACTAAATTCTAAATGCTATCACATGTTGTAAATCGCCTCTCATATGCCAATCATAGATACATGTAACTGAATGACACATTTCTCTGCCATCACACATGTACGATTACACTGACATATACTACATGTATATCACAAACATCTGAAGGGTGCATATTGACAGTTGTAGCAAGAGGAATGTAAAACAAATATCAGCCATTGAGGAGTCATTTCTTAACAGTTGGGATCACAGCTAGGGCCAACTGATAACGCATGGTAAGAGTGCCTGACACAAACTAGGGACACTGTATGTCAATGCTGAAAGTCTGTTGCTACCTTTTGAATGTTTACTGTATGGTACATTCCTGTCGGTATATTACTTGGCTGTTGAACTGAAGTAACACCACTCATGTAATCAATGCTGGAGGTAGTGTGCTGAATCCCCTCCCGAGATACGGGTACTCTCATCTCACTTGTCTTTTCGACGGAACATGAAATGAAGGTCCCATCTGTATATCACCTTAGTTGTTGATGGGGCGTTAAACTATTTCACCTCTTCTCATTTGCTCATAGCAAGATCGAGGAAATAAACTGATTTTGTACAGAAACAAGTATATATCAATGGCCATATTGTCACATTATCAACATCATCGATCACAGAATAAGTATTCTGTTACATTAAACTTTGATTTCAGTTGCTTTGATTATTTTAGTTGAAACACATTATACTTGGCAGCCAGCTTGAATGTCAAACATGCCTGAATCTAATATCACACATAGTGACCTTACACACACTTGACACCAGATCCAATAATCATATACTACTAATGGACATATGGTCATATTTAATGCGTCATTATGTAACTACGTGTACATTTAGAGTAGATCAGTGTTACTTGATAATGTGGGTATATGGCGGCCATCTTGGAGGATTACATTGTCTGATCCTATTTAATATATACAACTAGTGACACTGCAGTTTCTACAACCTTGGCAGAACAGATTATCAAATAATATTAAAGTGTATGCACAGTCAGTGCCACTAGTACAATTTGTATGCATATTTTTTTTTATATCTGGCAGCCATATTTAATTCATAAATAGCCGAATCAATTTTAGCTGGACATATTTAGATTATATTAGACCTGAACAGCACACAATATATCAACTTCTATCATATTACTGACATTTTGGTGAAATTCTTAACATTACAAATTATATTTCCTAGATTTGATTGATGTGTGGCGGCCATCTTGAATTTCTCAAAACTGATTTATTGTTTGTCTTAGTTTCTCGACCAATGAAAGTAGAGCATTTCGTCTCAGTTAGTCGCATATTGCGACGCTTTCGCCAATATATATTAAATTAATCATTAAATGTTGCAAGAACTCAGCAGTATATACAGAACCACAGTCCCGCCTTGTTGACGTAATTTCCAGTGACGCGCACCATGTGTACGATCGATTCAGTGTCAAACCGCCAATCATGTAATATTGCATTTTAATAAACGAATGTATTAAACATTAAATATGTGAACTATAACTATTACTAATTGCTTTGTATGTGGATACGTGCCAATCGTTCCACCGCGCAACGATATTGCTGTTAAAGTGGCGCAATATCGCACGCTGCGGAATTCGTGCATATGTCATAGTTATAGTTCATCTCTTGAATGTTTTAATACATTAATTTCGTAGTGAGAGCTGGCGAGCTAGAAATTAGTTTATTAAAAATTAAATATGTGAACTATAACTAACTTATTGTTTGCCACACCCCATCGCGTGCTCATGTTACGTTTGAACGGATCACCGCCACTAGACGCTTTCAAATCCCGATACTATTACCTATTTGTCAGTTTTCTAACCAATCGATCATGTACACGCGGTGACATATTTCGCGTCACATACAATTACATCAACACGGCGAGACATCTGTTTCCAAATATAACTTTGCAAGTACTGCAACATTTAATATATATATTGACGAAAGCGTCGCCGTATGCGATCAAAGACGAAATGCTGTGCTGTCATTGGTTGATAAACTATAACTATTACTTATTGGTTGCCCGAGTTTCTCGACCAATGAATGTAGATACTTTGTTGTCAAGTACTCGCATATTACGACGTTTTCGCCAATGTGTATTAAACTAATGATTAAATGGTGCAATAACTCAAACGTTATATTAGAATAACAGGCTCCGCCTTGTTGACGCAATTTCCTATGACGTGCACCATGTGTACGATCGATTCAGTGTCAAGCTGCTAATCACGTAATACACATTTGTCTCGCAATTTGAAAACACTTTTACGGGCAGCGCTCCATATTAATAGACGCATGCCCGCGATGAGGCGGGGCAACCAATAAGTTAGTTATAGGTCACAAATTGTAGTTTTAATATACGTTATTAAAAATCTAATATCTGAACTACATGTATACACATCAAATAGCATATACATATTGTCAGGTACAGATGTCTAACTGGTAGCACTAAAACTATACTAACAAAATAAAAGGCCAAACCTACATAGTATACACTTCCGTATGCGCTAATCTGACCAATAGTTATATATTTCTTTATTTCAAAATGTTTGAATATTGCTTTTCAAATCAAGCAGACTGATTGGCTGAGCCTGATCTGTACAAGCTTATGGCAGGTGGATGTGTATTATGGGTTGCTACCCGAACCACAATTAGTTTATGCCTTATTTAACGGATGCCGTAGAGCCAGTTGATGTGCTCCATTATGGCAATACAACATTATCACAGAGGGCTTTGAAATGTCCACCATATACCAGAACCATTATACGTGTATATATCAGGTAACGAGCTTTGTATTGGCCGAATACGTACTGACTGATAACACAATGTCGTATATGGGATTGACCATTGACATGATACGAATATCCAGGTTACTACAAATTGAAAACTGACATTTATTGGTCAAACGGCGTCACATGACGTTACCAAATTATGTTAGCGGAATGACGTCACGGAAACAAGTCCCGGATCTTTTCAACGAAAACGACGTCGTAATTGCTCCTTGCATCTGTGCTCATTATGTAGCCATAAACGTTGCCTGACAAATAGAACACCGTGCCAGTGTCTTTTGATATCATGCAAGTTTATCAGGCTCGGCTCCGAAACGGTATGAATTCCTACGCGTTTCCTAACCTTGCCTGATAAACTTGATATCAAAAGACACTAGCCTGGTATTCTATATTTAACAGTCTCAGCTGGGGGCCGTTACAATAAACTTCGTACGACTAGAATGTTCGTAAGTGAAAATTTATGATTTCACATTAACAATGTTTTCTTCTAAACAATCATTGGATTTACATTTATTGAGCATAGGTAAATGTAAATCCATCAATTGCAATTTCCAGACGATCTTAAATGTGCACTTACGAACATTTTAGTCGTACGAAATTTAGTGATACGGGCTTCTGGTGTCTCATATAGCCAATATGTCGATTTCCGCTTCATACACGGTAAATGACATATATATATATTTATAAATCAATCGCAACTATTTTATCATATTTGAAAACAACATGCGTTAAACATGCGTTATATTGAAGTACATGCTATCAGAAACTGTGATAAGCAGGGGAGATAATTTAGCTTGTCATAATTTGGCATTTTCGCTATACATTTACTATAAAAGAAAAACTGTTATATTTGTGTTGTTAAATTTCAGTTGACAAACATCTAACGATGAATTACACCACGGGGCAGCAGTAGTTTACACCACCCTCGTGTTTACCGTATATGGTGAAATTTCGTCAATAACGTCGCAATGACGTGTTTCCTTCGACCAATATAATTATCTTACACACCCTCTGAATCGCGAGACAGTCGCCGTCACTACGGCCCGCCTCCAGAAGTTAATTCGCGCATCTCTTTGCCATATTTTACGGTTGATTCGTTTTGTTTTTATGAAGAACCAATAGTGAAATGTGAGAACATGCTTATTTAACAACGAGAGCTGATTATCTTGAAGTAATATCTTCGATCATTTGTGCAGATTTCCCGATAACCGAAAAAAAAACGACATTGTCAACTAGCGTTTTCTAATTTGTCTCATCATTTTCTAGGAATATCTGAGACCCAGTGCCTTTAATGAAAATATGTCATAATGTAACTTTACTGTATTTGCACATGTAGTGCCACATATACTTCATATAGTAGTTATGTGTTTAAGCAATATTTATTTCATTACTTACATATAACAACACATAATTCAAAACTTGAATTATACAGCACCGACCGCGTTAATCTTGCCCAGATTATCACCGTTTCTGAACATCAATTGACAATGTCATCTCGCAATTATGCAATTTGATTGTCTGAGCCTGAGCTGTAGCACAGCTCAGGCTCAGCTAATCAAGTTGCTTGATTTCAAACACAAGCTCCCAAGTATTTTGAAATAAATAAATTGACAAATATCTGCGCACTTTTAGCGCGGACGGCAGTGTATGCAGCAACTTCGCCTCCCATGTAGCCATTACCACAAGTAGTAGTAAGGGAGTAAAAATGATACCACCTACCGTGATATCATTTATAACCCTCTATAATACCCCCACCACCCCCGAAAATCAAAAAATTGGTTAACGAGGAAAATTGGGTCTCCCGACAGCAAATTTATGAATTTTTGGAGAAAATAATTTTGAAAAGAGGGAGTCCCAATTATATTGGTAATTGACTCTTGAAAAAAATCGAAATCATTCATGCAAGTACAATAGTTTATATTCCTCATTTTTCTCCTCCGATATAGCTAATTTATTTCGCAGATCAGCAACTAATTCTACCAGCTCTAGTCTACCACGTTCACCTTTAGCCACCTGACAGCGTAGTTGCTTATGTCTACAAAGAGTTTGGGCACTAACGTATTTACAAGGGCATCAAGGGCATTGAAATTGTGGGGGGACCAAGGAAAGGGGAAACTTTCTACGTCTCGCTAGATGCCTTCGTAGATAGTCTTTACACGTAAATGTCTTACAACAAGTCTCACACTCCATTATATATGTATATAACCTATGAAATTTATCTGTTCAATTGGACGTGAAAAAAACATTATGTAAATTGTTGACGTCCAATTGAACAGATAAATTTTATAGGTTATACAAAAGTATATATACAAAAGTATAATACAGAAAATATGATAACGCCAGAAACTAGAGCAGAAATAGAAAGTTTGAGAAGAGAAGCCGAATCTCTAGGGATTACTTATAGTACACGGTTGAGAGTTAGGGGGTTGACAAAGCTGATAAATGCCACAAAGAATGAGGCGTTTATGAAGCGGTTTACCCGCGCCTATAAAAAGAGGGGCATTTACAAACCTCTCACTAGCGGATGAAGTTGGTAACAGAATTCAAAAAGAAAGTATTGCGGAGTTAAGGGCTAGTGTAATAAAACCTTCAAGCACCAATAGTTTGTCCCAAATTAGACACACAGGTGGCCCAATACAAAATAATAAGAACAAATCTCTCGTTCGCGCGATAGTGGAAAAAGGTGAAGAAATATTGGGGGCTCACGATGAAACATTGGAAAAGATAGAAAATGGAAGACGGGTAGTTACATTATCCTTTCGTAAAAAACATTAACATTAACGAGTCTGAACGCATGTCCGAGAAACTCGCTCCGTATCTAACAACCAATTTTTATTTGAGATATTCATATTCTTACAAGCTAGAACATATGGAGGAAATTAAAAATGGAAAACTGTAACTATAATAATGCACAAAAATCTCGGTGGTAGCGAACCACTATCATCTATGAAAACCGTTAAAAAATGGCTGTCAGATAAGGAGCAACACGAATAATGTCCGATAAAATAGACAGACCTAATACAAAGTGGAAGTTTGTAAGATGGGTAGAGGTTTTCGTAAAGCTAATACAGGGTAGTAGGGGAAAAGATTTGGGACTACAATCCAAAGAAGCAGCAGGAGGAGAACTTCCAGAATTGGCTGAAGAATAAAAAAGGTATGATTCTTTAGATAAGTATAATGACGACCTTTGTCTGTTCAGGTGTCTAGCTATGCATATGACAGATAAAAGACCCGACAGATGTACAGAAAAGATGAAAGAACTTAGTAAGCAATATTTTGGTAGTAATGTGGTTTCACCAATTCCCTTTTCAGATCTGAAAAGGTTGAAGAGTTTTTTAAAATCGGTATAGAAGTATATCAACCCACCGAATGTAACGTATGGTGGTTGAAAAAGGTACCAGCGCACTATAAGGCAATAGGTAATAAACCAATGACAATAGGACTGTTTAATAATCACGCATTTCTAATAAAAAACCTTAAAAACCTATCTAAAATTTACGCCTGCGATAATTGCAAGCAGAAATTCACGAAAGCGAGTAATATGAAGAGACACGGACCAAAATGTATGAAAGGTGAGACAAAAGTAGTATGTGATGGTAATTATTTAGAGCGCCCGCGTTCGTCGTTCGAGAAAGCGTTCTACCCAAAAAGTTCTAACAGTTATGGGGCGATCGATTGGATGTACTCTGTGGAAAAGCGCGAGGGAATTCACATTCACCACGAACAGTGTGGACACGGGGGTGAAAGATGGATTTTAGGAGCTCAGTAGATGGATACTGTCCAGAAACCAATACCGTATATCAATATCACGGCTGTTACTGGCACGGGTGTGAGATTCATGCAAAACATAGAAAAGAAGAACGCGCATCTACTATGAGAAGATACACTTATTAGAAAGAAACAAAGAATTCAACCTAGTAGTTATGTGGGAATGCGAATTTCAAAGAACTGGTAAAGACATAAAGATCGGTTGCGACACTACTCTTTATCCATATCAGATAGTATACGATTTTGAGGCATATCTCAACCCAGAATTTGAAACTCTCGGTAATAATCTAGAGTACGAAGCCGAGCACGTTCCGGTAAGCGTTAGTATAGGAGATAATTTCTCAGGAACAGTAACTCATATTTGTGATAAAGATCCCGCAAAACTTATAGAAAAATTCGTAGAAGATTTGAAAGTCAGGGGAAAAGCTATAAGAGAAGAAGTGTGGTCAAGATATGGGTTTAATACAGAACATTTACGTAAAAACCAAATCGCCAAGATCGAACAGTGGATAGAGCAAGTACCGGTTATAGGTTTTATTTAACAGCAGTAAGTACGATATAAATTAATAAAGAAATACCTAGTAGGCGAACTGGCATCAACAACAAAGAAAGTAATGGTCGGAAAACGTGCAAACGCAACAATATTTCTATTTACTCCCACAGTTTAGATTTCTTGATGTAATACTTTATCTAGGACCCGGTGTAAGTTACGATAGTTGGATAAAAGCCTACGAATGCAAAGGACAGAAATCTTTCTTTCCTTATGAGTGGTTCGATTCTCCAGACAAACTGGATTACCCAGGACTACCGGATATAGAGAATTGGTATTCCAAACTATCTGGGAAAAATGTTTAATAGATGAAACAGAATTAAGTAAATGTCGTATAATTTTCGAAGAAAATAATATGAAAACTTTCAGAGATTGGTTGAAATATTATAACGATTTAGATGTAGCACCGTTCCTAGAAGCGGTGGAAAAAATGTGTGAATTTTATAAACACAGAGGTGTGGATATTTTCAAAGATGCGGTAACACTACCTGGAGTAGCATATACAATATTTATTGAGAGGAACCATTAAAGAACAAAAATCTTCAAAGACGATTATACCGGAGGATGCTCTATATGCACCAAAAGAAGAAACATACGAAATGATGAAGGACGCTCTAGTTGGCGGTCCATTAATAGTATTTACACGATATGCAGAAGCTGGTGTTTCAAATATTAGAGTGGGTTCCAAACCGTGCAAGGCTGTTTTGGGGTACGACGCAAAAACGCGTTATATTTATCTACGTTAAATAAAGAGATGCCGTGTGGAGAGGGAGAAACTATACACCATATAGATACCCCACATAACCCTAAATTTATTGAAAAAGTTTTGTAAAAGAGTTTTATGGAGACTGGTTTGGGTTTGCGGAGGTGGATATAGAAGTTCCACACAACTTAAAAGATAAGTTTTCTGAAATGTCCCCAATATTTATAAACAGAGAAGTAGAAGTTGATGAAGTTCCCACACACATGATAAAATATTTGGAAGATACTGGAAGAACTAGAGGAAATGGAAGATAATTGGTGGGATCTATGTCGGCCACCAAAGTATTGCTGTACGCGCCACTGTTGAAATGGTATTTAAAACACGGCCTAGAAATAACGGGAGTTCATCGTGTTATAGATTATATTAGTGGTAAACCCTTCGAATGGTTCGCAAAAGAAGTTACAGCCGCAAGACGAACAGGCAATGTAGAACCAAATAAGAAAGCAGTAGCCGACATAATGAAATTATTAAGAAACTCGTGTTGTGGAAAAATGATAGAGGCAACTGAGAGACATTTAAATACGACATATACACAAAACGAAACCTGTGTTAACAAAGCATTAAGATCTGCATTCTTTGACGATTTGGAAGAGATAGGAGATGCGTACGAAATATCTTCAAGAAAACCCAGGTGTGCGGCAAAGAGACCATTCCATTGTGGAATAGCGGTTTATCAACTAGCTAAATTGAGAATGTTGGAATTTGACTACGAATTTCTTGACAAATACGTAAAAAGAGAAGACTTTGAATTAATACAGATGGATACGGATAGTATGTATATAGGAGTTAGTGGAAAAACGATAGAGGAATTGATTAGACCTAACTTACTAGACGGGTTTGAAAAAGAAAAAAAGAAATGGTTGGCTTGGGATAAATGGAGCGAAAGAGAGCCCGGACTTTTCAAAATGGAATTTAGCGGAGATAGGGCGATAGCGTTATCTAGTAAGTGTTATTTTGTAGAAACATTTAATTCTATTAATAAAAACTCTGCGAAAGGAATGTCCAAGAGAACTAACAATTTAAATTGGGATAGATATAAACGAGTACTAAGTGAAACTACAGAAGATGGAAAACACATTATAGATGTAGCACAAAATAGGGGATTTAAAATGAAAGACGGTGTTATGAAAACGTACTGTCAACAAAATTAGGACTCTCGGCATACTACGATAAAAGACGTGTGTTACCAGACGGAATACATACAGAACCTCTCTAATGATTTATTTAATAATTTTGAAAAAAATTAAGAAAATTAGCAATCTAAAGACTCTGACGATCCGGGGGTAGCTGAATGTCAGAAGGCACCGCGAGAAGTTCTTCGCGAACAAACCCTCGAGATGGCCCATCATCCAAATAGTAGAGCACGGGCTCATCGGGCTTGGTAATAGATCGATCTAGATGATATACATTGAGAGACCACACGGGATCAGTCGCGCGGCGGCTGCCACCTTCGACCTCTCCCGGTTGATAGAGGTACCGGACGTCAATATCCGATGGAAGCCGTTGCTCCTCTAAACCAACGGGTCGCCCGCGCGAGACGGCAGAGGGCTCGCTCGTCACCCTTTTAAGCTTGATAGCATCTACGGGCTTCTTACCTATCAATCTGGTCACCTCTCCGTTCAGTGCGGAGACCACGGCGGGCAGTCTGGCCACCCACTCGGTCGATCGCGAATGAGGGTCTACAAGTTCTTTAGCGTATTGGTGTCCGAACAGTCTCTCAGCCAGGGTTCGATTGAAGCGTTCCACGATCCCCTGGTCCCGGTGGATGTTGACGCGGCCGCGTCTGACAGAAACTTCGTGCTTAGACAATAGATGTGAGACCGCGCCCATGAACTCGCGGCCGGGATCGACCTGGAGAAGATTCGGCCATTTGAGAGGACTCCTCTTATTTATTCGGGAGAGAGCCTCGGCCAACCCCTTATACTCTTTAGTGGCCAACGGCTCAGCCCCCTTATAACGACTCGCTACGTCAACGACTGTCAGCGCGTACTTGTACGTCTTACGACCGACGCGATCGTGAGGGAGAAACAGGAGATCCGCTTGGTGAACTTGGTTCGGTACCGGCACGTCGAATTTCGGGCGCGGAATATTGTGAGGCGCGGGTAAATAGATCTGCCAGATGGCCTGCTTCTTGAGCCATTCCTTGACAGCGTTTTCTGAAACCTTGGTCGCCGCCGCGAGGTTCTTGATGGCAGCGAGTCCCTTCCAGTAGCCGCGGGGGCTATAGTACGTGTTCGCTAGCTTGCGCGTTAGGCGAACCGATAGTTTGGTATTAAGTTTGCGCGTGTTCATCGTATGCGATGTATTCTAATATATTTGACAATCTCCAACATGCCCTCGCCAGATCGTCCGGTAACTGCGTCGATAATAATAAACCTTTGTTGGAAGTACAATCGCGATTGGGGGTTAAGTTCTGAAGGAAATTGGGAAAATCTAATCACCCAGGATTGGTGGAGGAATCTAACATCCGCTTTGCGAAAAGGGTGGCCACTTTTTCGTCCTCCGCACGTCTCGAGAGAATCTCGGGCCAGACGAATCATACCCTTTGCACCAACCATGCGGTGTTTGAGGGCAGTGTAGCCTACATCGATCATAGCAAAATAAAGTTCGTCAACTGACATCGTTCATCTATATATATATATAGTTATTTAAAATAATTAATTTAAAATCTCGATTGAATATAGTAGCCGACGAGCCCCACCACACCCATTCCCACGACGATGAACGCGATCTCGCGGTCTTTTTGGGGCTCTGACGGTACATAGAAATCTGAAAGTTGGGGCTCGTGATCCAGCGGCGCGAGACTTTTCTGCCGATATGCCAGCGCGTACTCGCGGTTGGCTTCTTCAACGTTCTGAAAAGTTTGTGCGGCGTGATTTTCGCGGCGAAGCTCTTCATTGACCCAGTCAAGATGGGCGGTTCGTTTTTTTGACCACGTTTCCTTTGCGCTATTGAGTTGTTCTACAGCTAAATCGTGACGCTTACTCTCCTCATCCGCGTTCGAGTTTTGTAGTTTAGAGAATAGAAAGTTGCTGCCGCTGAACGCCAATGCGTTTACGAGCGCACCACCTATCATTATTGCGATTGAAGCCATTTATTTCCATATATTAACTGGTAGAATTCCAGCTTTAACTAGATAATCTCGGGTCCAAACTGCGGCCGCTACATCTAAGGTCGCGAGCCCTACGTCTCTCACAGTAAAGTCCAATTTGGGAGCGGATCCTCCTAGGGCCATCTTTGATAGTCGAGCATACCCGATACTGAAACCCGATATCACCACGGCGTGATAAAGCGCATTCACTAACATTTTACCATCTTGTTCAGCCATTATTGCATATAAAAGGGGTCGCAATCAATGTTTAAATGGGGCGCGTCCAATCGCAATTGGTGTTTCGTAACTTTCTTCTGAACACTGGCTGGTTGTTTTTTCGATAATAGGGGGTATTTCCACACGCACAAGGCACCAACAACTGCCAGACCACCACCAACAACCCAACTCCAATTCACGAATTTGGGTTCAATCGGATTCGCCCAACCTCGATTGGGTGTTGAGTGTGCTTCCAATTCGTGAATTGGGGGTGTTGTTGTACTCAACTCTGTCTTCAGATGTTTTGCTGTCTCCGTCCCCGATTGCAACGACTGTTTAGCCTCTCGAAGCTCGGCGAGTATTTTATCTTGTTTAACTTTTCGGGTGGCAGCCGCCGCCCGCCCAGCTGCCTGTCTTTTGGGATTTTTTATATGCGGTAGTCATCCAGTGGCGGAGTAACACTCGGGTTCGATTGGGTTGGAGCAATCGGGTTCAACTCCGTCACTCTCGCGGGTGTGTCTTGTGTCATCATTTTCAGGGCTTATAGTTCGTGGGCATATATGTCCAAATTGACAGTGTTTACCCCGTGGTCAACGCGGTTGTCAGCGGAGCTAAGTACATTCCAAACTTGTGATAAATTGAGCAGCAGGCTGTTCTAAGAGTGTGACCTATAAAAGGGTCAGTCTCTAGATCGTCAATCAATCCCGCGGTGTTTGGTATAGGGAGAAGTATACTAACGGCGGTTGCGTACAAATGAATAACCGCCGATCCAAGAGTTTTTGTCATCTCCGCACCTAACCTAGATTCGTATCGCGCATACATTTTATCGATCTCGCATCTGACATCTTATCCACCTGAAAACTGAGAGACGCCTACCGAGATAATGCTCCGATTGTCCCCCAGCAACCAGCGCAGCTAGCCGCTCTCGTCGCGCCGCATTTTCATTTTCATTCGGAGTCGTTGAACTCAACCCAATACCAACCGCCGTTGGAGTTGATTCCGATTGCTCTGTCGGATCATTTATCTATGTTGGCAGTCGGAGTTGAGGTTTCTTCTATTAGCTGATCGAGAAGTTCGTCGCAGTTCATTTTTCTTAAAATTAATTTAAACTATTCTAACAAGTCTCATCACTTTAACATATTGCCAAGCGCACCACCCGATACTTATGATCACCATTATGCTCGCAACAAAGCTCGCAGCGGAGCACCAAATTGTTAACATTGTTAACCATTGTTCAGCATTTGTTCAACATTTGTTAAGCATTGTTCAGCATTGTTCAGCAATTTCTAAGCATTGTTCAGCATTGTTCAGCATTTGTTCAGTAATTGCTAATTAATTATAAAATTAATTGATAACTTTGTAAGTAGTTGGTTGATCAGTCTTTAGCAAAAGCTTGGCGTGCTTAGTTTTCGAAAGCATCCGTCTAACCTCCAGGCGCTCCTCGCGCGTTGGGATAACGTCATTCTCTCGAAGACAGTCATCGAATGAGTCTCGGTCCTTGCAGTGAAAGAGGGCGACCCATTTCGTTTGCTCGCGCAGATCCTTGAGGACGGCGTTGTACTTTTGAGTGGATATCCATACACTTTGCCTAGCATGGCGGCCAGAAAATGCGAGCTCGGAGAGCATGTCCTTCTTTTTGGTCATCGCCGCCTTGGCCGCCGAGCAATCGTCAATCACGTATAGGGTGGGCTCACCCTGGAATTTTTGGTATAAACCACGCAACCAATCGTGAAGCCTATCACCGGGGTCAATAACGTATACCTCAGGGTCGGTCCATATCCACGTTCGCCGCTGATAAGTATCGTTGTGCCGCACAGTGGGACACAGGATCACAATATGACGAAAGGCATCGCGGTAGGAGCCCTCGAGAAAGTCTAGGATGAAAACCGTTTTTCCACATCCTGTCTGCCCACATATTATGGCAGAGTGGGCATCTCCAATCGTGAATTGGTATTGATTGTTAATTTTCTTAATTAATTCTTTAGAATTATCAAATTTATTAATTAATAAATCGTTAGAATGATTGCTAATTTTCTTAAAATTAATTAATAAATCGTTTGATTTAGTAGAGTGCTGAGACGTATCGTCCATCTTCGATGTTGAGTTGTGCGTCTGTAATTATATATAAGTACACGTTCAATGGCCCGGCTCCGTCCGCCTCTTTGGTTATCTGGATCGTCACACCCTCGCTAGCGTTCTCAACTTGGCGTTCGCTGCCGTGTATTTGGTCGTCGTCGCTGGCTCGCATGTCTAGCCATAACGCGTATTTTGTATTCAGGAACTCCGCGAGGGAGACGGCCGAGAGATGCAGGTCTTTGGCAACCGCTGCAACCTCCGAAGAGCGCTTAGAGCCGGCAGCAAACTGCTTTCTTACTTCGTCCCACTGCTGGTGCGCGCGAAGACCCGCGCTGTAGAGTTGATTGGGAACTCCCTCGATCGTCACCTCTACCTTCGTGATTTTGGAGTTATAGAATTTGTCTGTTTTTCTAGCACCGAACGCGAACCGAGCATCCTCGAACAACATCAGTATACCTTTCATAGAGCGGGCGGGTACGTTGACGTTAATATTCCACAATGTGTCGCCTTTGTCTTTCGTCATCTTTCGTCATTCTAAGTTTGGTTACGTTCATATTTTTGCTGGTGTCAATACCCTGATAGACAGCGTTTTCGCGCTCTTGCGCCGTCTTCCATAGGTCCTGATAACAATGGTAGACGTCGCTGTCGTCGATCGACATCACCTCATTACCAGAAATCTTTATCATGGTCTTCTTGACGATGGCGCGACCAAGGTTCTGAACGACGGTTCGGTCCTCGTCCGTCGACGTCAGCGAAATAGTGAAAGCGAGGCGAACAGTACCCGGCACAATGACGTCGTTAGCTCCGAGGTTGGGGAAGCGGACCAAGAGCTGCTGGTTCTGGTCGATCGTCGATGGGTTGTTCTTAATAACGACACTCTGTCTCACGCCTTTTGCCCCGAGGGCTCACGCAGTCTGCGGTATGGATTGAGTTTGCGACCGTATTGACTCGAAGACATAATTTAGTGAAACTATATTAAACCCTTATGGTTTTGTCTTTAATACATAATTAATTTTAAGAAATTAATATGGCTGATTACGATATTGACATGGATGAAATCGGCAGAGACGATTACGTCGATGCGGATGATGATGATATAGATGATTATAATGACGAAACGCCCTTGATACAGCCTCCAGTTCCAATCCAATCGGGGGAATTAGGTGGCGCTACCAGCAGCGTTGGTCAAAGTCTGGAATTACTCGAGGGAGCTGTAAACGACTACTACAACAGTTTGGCAGAAAAAGGTTTGGTCCCGTCTGTCGGTCGCGACTACTCCAAGTTCGAATTTGATCTGAACGGTAGATTGCGACTAAAAGCATCAAATGTCCCGATCGTCAACACGATGACCGGTAAACCCCTATCGCTAAACACCATTGCCGGAAACCGGGGCGGTGGCCAACTCATAAGGAGCGAACTAGGATTTCCAGATTGGACGCGTGGTAAAACAATTATGCCGACCCGCGCTGTAGAGGCCCTACAGTCTACCGACGAAACGATGGCGAAAACGCCCGCCGATATAGAAACTGTTGAGCTCAGCGAACTCCCTCGAGTAGCCACCGACGCTATTAACACGATGGAGACCACGTTCAGCGAAATCGACCTGTCTAACGATGACCCACTGTTACCTCTTCGAGAACTCCGGGGCCTTGATAAGGTTATGCAAACGGTACGGGGTGAACTGGTCCTTAACCTCTCCAAACTCTCGTCGCTGGATGAACATATCGCGCTAGAAGAAAGAAAACTGGAGGAAGCCGGTGTCGATATAGAATCTACCGAGCGGATCACCGAACGCCTACAGTCGTTGCGTGATGAAAGAGCAGCTCGTTTGGAGGCCGCCTCGACTAACCGTGAGGCTCTCCGCAACCAAATAAGTCGGATCCGCGAAACAATCTCGAGGGTCCTGCACGAGGAGACGACACTCGGTGAGCGTCTTCGCACTCTGTTCAGAGAACAGGGCATCACGATAGCAAGCATCCTCGTTGCTATCAGCATGACTATATCGACCATAGTTCTAGCTTTCACTGGTGGTGCGGCGCCACCACCCGCGCCAGCACCCACACCACCACCACCCGCGCCATCCGGCGGAGCCAAGGAGTGGATAAAAAAAAAAACTAAAAGCCCTCGCCAGTCTCCTGGCTAAATTAGCCGAAAAGGCGGCTGCCGCACTACCTGGACTGATCGGAAGTATCGTTTCTTACTTGCTATCTATATTATCAAAAACGGCCGGATGGCTAGCCAAAATACTTGGGCTTTAATCGTGGCAATCGCCGGTCTCCTACTATTCTTCGCCAGAGAGTTCCTAAAACCAAAGCGTAAATAATCCGATCGCCACGAGGGCGACGACGAGCCCTAATTTCTCCTCCTCGTGTGTTGTGCTTCCAATCTCGATTGGTGTTTCAACATTGTTGATGGAACTCGATGGTGCATCCAATTTACGAATTGGGGGTACTGGGTTCGATTGTGTTGAGGGAGGTGTATCCATTTTGTGTTTTGGGGGTTTTATGAAATCATTTTCAAATTTATTTGAATTTATTTACAACTCCGCGCCCGATCATTTTGGGGTGTGCTTGATGATATCCGTGTTCACGTTACCGTTGTGACCGATTTTTGATTGGCGGTGGCGATTACGATCTGATTATTGTAACCATCAACCGGGTCGTCTCGTAGTATCATATTGCTCGGCGCCATATAAAGACCTATTCCAAATACATAGTCCACTGGGGTGCTGGCAGTCTGCAAAACGTCTTGATAATTCTGGATCGCCTTCTCCAGGTCCACCTTAGCTGAGATGGCGTCCTCGACAAGTGCCAAGAACTGTTTTTGTGCATCAAACGCCGTTCCGACTCCTATTATAGAACTGCGAGTTTGCTTCTGTGCGCCGAGGATGGTGCAAACGTATACGCGAATGGAGTCGTTGAAGCGGGTAACACCGGCCTGCGTAAACCCTAGACCGTCGTCCAATATAAAGGTTTCTATACCCTTATGCACGTTTTCGTCTTGTAAAATATAATCGACGTGAGCTATTTTTGGTGCATTATACCAGCAGTAATCGTAATTACACTGTCTCTTTGTACTAACTTCAGACCCGAATGTCATTTTATTTACTACATCAACGGTGGCGGTCCAATTTATACCTTCTAACTGGGTTCACAACACGATTTGAATAGTAGAAACCAAAGGTTACATCTGGGGTGGCATACTTCGTGCTTGCACCGTAGTCTAGACCACTGAGATAAACAGTACCTAAACCTCCGGTGTCTGAAAATGTTTTCTGTCTCCAATCCGAATCTTTTGAAACTTTAAATTCGTCACATATCCGTTCGAACTCCTTACGGTTGTATGTGTTGGAAATGGGATTCCACCCGTCGTCTTGAGGTAGTGGAGTACCTAGTTCTTTGAGAATCCTCCTAATGGTATAATACACATGAAAGTTGTAGACGCTACTGCTTAACATGCTGTTACGGTCTGCTATGTGGTCTCTGAAAGAGACGCCACACCCGGTTGTGGCACACCACACGGCAAAATTTAGTTGGTTCTGCCAGAACTGCATAAGATTGTTGTTCCAGTTTGTTATGACATCCTGTGTAATGGTTTTAGGAAGTCTGTACTTTTCAAACATGTTAGTGAAATTTGTGTCGAAACCCATGCCCAAACTGGCTCTTATTGTGGGGTGCACAAGCTCACCAATGGTGTTCTTTTGCTTGTATTTACCACCGACCGCGTACTTTGCATTAGAGTTAAAGCTAAATGCTTTTGTATCCATTGAAAGATATTATTATGTTTGCTACTATCACTAATGTTCAAAAAGGGAGTTGTGAACTTCAAAAATCAATCGACAACTGCTGCGGACAACGCCGGGTAGGCCTTAGATCAATCACGTTCACGGTTGGATGGCAGAATGTGGGGAAGAGCGAAGGGTTTTACTATGTGAAGGATGGACAACAATTAGGTGTAAAGCTGCCTCACGGACTGTGGGGAATAAGACAGCTCAAAGATTTTGTCAACTCAGAGCTTGACGGTATAATCAACCTCACAGTATCGAATGCTACCGGGCTCGCAACAATGACCATCAGCACTGATAATAAGGTAGTGGTCTCCCCGGGGTTGAGTATTCAACTCGGTTTTAGAGAGACATACTCCTCAAACAAAGGAGTGTTTACCCCGGGTGAGTACGTCGGTGATAACCCGGTGGACTTCGCCTTCACGAAAACTCTCAGGGTGCACCTAGATCGGGTGAACACATCGTACAACACGGTAGACGGCACTCCCAGCACATTACTGAAAACCGTGCAAGCCAGCGACTGTTTCTATGGTGAGACTGTGACCTTAGACTTCCCACACCCGAGATGAAAGTTTTGGAATCGGGACATATCCACGAATTTACGGTCTCTATTCTCGATGATCAAGCGAGAAAGTTGAAAAACGATTACCCGATTTCGGTAGTTCTCGAAATTTCCAATTGAGTATAGGTGCCCAATATTATAATTAATTTTAATTATGAGTATATACGGACCAGGTAGTTCTTCCGATTGGGTGACAAATTCAAAGAATTTGGAACCGGCAGAAGGTGGATTCATCCCGACAGAGGGCGACTTTTTAACTACTGTAAAAACCAAGGCCTGATCAATAAAATCCATATCGAAGGTCACAAACGGATTCACAGAGTATATCAGATGTTAGAGTAGAAGTGCTGACGGCGACTGCACAAATTGAGAAAGATCAGGCGGCTTATAAGGTGTTGCGCTCAGAGGACTCTCTCATCAGAGAAACGGAACTAAACGAACTAGGTAAAAAAATAACCAAATTTCGAAAAGAGAGCAGGTCGGATATTGATAAAGTCCGAGCAGACCGCCAGGCGGCCCTTACGTTGCACTTAGAGGACTCTCTCATTAGAGATGCGGCATTTACCGAACTAGATAAAAAAATAACCAAATTTCGAAAAGAGGCCACGTCGGGTATTGAGAAAACCCGAGAAGACCACCTGGCGGACCTTACGGAGACTTATAGGGTGTTGCGCTTAGAGGAATCTCTCAGCAAAGAAGCGACGGTTGTTGAACTTGACGGAAAAATAACCGAATTTCGAAAAGAGACCCGGTCGGGTATCGATAAAGTCCGAGAAGACCACCAGTCGAACCTTGCGGAGGCCCTTGCGGAGGCTTATGATGCGTTGCGCTTAGAGGACTCTCTCAGCAAAGAAGCTACACTTACTGAACTAGACGGGAAAATAGCCGAATTTCTGAAAGAGACCAGGTCGGGGGTGGGTTGAGGGTGTCCGAGAAGCCACAAGGAGGCCATTGCGGAGGCTTATGGGGCGTTGCGCTCAAAGGACTCTCTCAACAGAGAGCGGCACTTACCGAACTAGACGAAAAAATAACCAAATTTCGAAAAGAGGCCCGGTTGGGGGTTGAGGGGGTACGAACGGGTATTGAGAAAGCCCGAGAAGACCACAGGCGGACCTTACTGAGGCTTATAGGGTGTTGCGCTCAGAGGACTCTCTCAGAGAAGCGGCGGTTGGTGAACTAGACGGAAAAATAACCGAATTTCTAAAAGAGGCCCGGTCGGGTATTGAGAAAGCCCGAGAACCACCAGCAAGCCACCAGGCAGCCCTTGCGAAGGCTTATGAAGCGTTGCGCTCAGAGGACTCTCTCATCAGAGAAGCGGCGGTTGCTGAACTAGACGGGAAAATAACCGAATTTCAAAAGAAGCCCGGTCGGTGTTCAGAAAGCCCTCCCTAAAAGGCCACCAGGCGACCATTACGGAGGCTTATGATGCGTTGCGCTTAGAGGACTCTCTCAGTAGAGAAGCGGCACTTACCGAACTAGACGGAAAGATAACCGAAGTTTCCGATAAACTGAAACATGATCGTATAGCCGCGACCAAAGCTCTTGAGGAGGCCTCTTATAATATTCGTACTGAGGCATATAACGCAAACAGTGCGCTTTGTCGGAATAGTGCGAACAATTAAAACGCTAAAACGTGCCATAACAGTTTGGGCTGAGAAGCGGGGCCCATTGGTTGAGGGGCACTATGAATATTCGTTCGGTGCCAAAGCGAGTAATAAATGTGGGGGATACACTATGACAGCCGCGGGTGAAGTTATCCAAAAATGGCGGTCTGCTCGGTTAATGGTAGTGGTAAACTGTGGGCGCGGTCGCGATAAATATTGTAGTAGATGGGGAAGAACGTTGTTGGAGTCACTAAAATCTCTGAGATAGTTCGACGGTGGTTTCGTTCTCCGGTTATGATCGAATTGACTTTCCAAAGGTAGTGTTATTAACTTTGTTACGAAAATCGGTGACCCAGAGAGTTCTTCCACTATTGTCTCGATGTTAATTGAACTTATTTTGTAAATACTAATATATTGAAATAAATTTGTAAAATTTAAATATGAACGAATCAACGCTTCCAATTGTCAATACCACTCCATCAACACTGTGTACAATTAACGAAAGAAGTTCAGATTTTAGGTTGAATAATATCGTCGCTATGCAGGATATTTTAGTTAGATAATATACAAATAGAAAAAGAAACGCTAAAAAATATAGGCGCGTGGTGAACATGGCTGAAGTAATCTAGCACGGCTCTGGCGAGTGTTTCTGTGTTGTGTGGGGCGGGGACAGCTGCAACTATATCCACCATTATAACGGTTCCCGTAGCGGGGATTTTATGTGCGGTGTCGGCCGTTTCTGGGTTGTTGTGTATGGTAATTAGGGCGTCGGGTGGAAAACTCGAGAAAAAATGTAGAAAACATGATAGATATCCGTTCTCGCCAGGTCGAAGAAAAATACCATCGACGTTATGGTGTCCAAAGCGTTGGCCGATAAGAAAATATCAAATTTAGAGTTTGAATTCGTGGTGGAAGAAATGGGGAGATATGAACAATTAAAAAATGATATAAGAATCAAGGCACGCGCCACCATGCCCAAAATTGAGTGTACTGATTGGGATAAATTTAGGGAAAAACTTGGAGATAAAGTCGGAAGAAATGCTACAGCACCATTGTGATATTTTAAAAAATAATTTTTTAAAAAATAATTAATTTTCTAATTTTCTAATTTTCTTAATTTTCTAATTTTCTTAATTTTATAATTTTCCTAATTTTTTCAAAATTATTAATTATATTTGTGCAGTAAACAAATTTACATACCTATACAACATGTGTTTTTCACTGAGAATTACAAATTCAGTCGAGGATTACACTGTACACACAGTCTGTGTAATTGATACACTCGGCTCTGTTTACCTTGGCTATCAATTTACGCATGGTTCATAACCCGTGTAATTGAAACATTGTCGTAATTGATAATTGTACAACACTAGGTAATGTTTATCATAACAGCCTACGTGGTCGTGTGGGTTAAGGAGATACTCTATAGAGACGAGGGTCGTGGTTTCGCGCCGCGGTTGGAGCTAAACTTTATTTTTTTAAATTATTAATAATTTTCTTAATTACTTATATTGGTGCAGTAAACTATTTATTAATTAATAATTTTGATAATTCTAAAGAATTAATTAAGAAAATTATTAATAATTTAAAAAAATAAAGTTTAGCTCCAACCGAGGCTCGAACCCATGCCAGCAAAACCCTTCTGGGCCCACCCGGCTAGCCACCTTCTCTGATCTTATCTTTGTCTTACTCGTCTCATGTTGTGGCTAGCCGGGTGTAATAGCTGCCTGTACAGCACACCCCCATCTATCGGCTGATCTAGGAACCAGTGTCGAAAGTCTAGGCAACCTTGGAAGTGCCTGCACGGAAGCACTGAGCGCTCATTTTTCGTCAAGGGGCGTCCCCCAAGACAAAGTATTGTTGTTAATTTTACATATATTAAGCTAAAACCGTGTTGTGCAATACCAATATTTACTCTCTTTTTTTTATTTGCTTTTTATATAATAAGTTCGTTTTTTATTTAATAATATAGGTTATAACGTTCTAAATTATTAAAAGTAAAATTAAAAAAATAAAAAACATGCCAACCAATCACAATGTAAGAAATACTTCCGGAATATCGATAGCGGTAATGTAATACACACCCACGTGTGTGTAGTATATATTACAGTGTGTTTATGTTTCATTCCGGAATATCGATAGCGGGTTGTGTAATACACACCCACGTGTGTGTAGTATATATTACAGTGTGTTTATGTTTCATCCCGGAAGACGTAATCGTGTAATCTCTCTATAAAATGGACACTTAATATACGTGTAAGGTAGGACACATAATTTGCGTGTTTATAACACGTGTAAGTGAAACATTGTCGTCTGCTTGGTGTTGTGATTACAACATAAATTTATAAGTGATATCGTAGAAATGTACGTTCGTAAACGAATCGTTGGGTTTTAATAGTTTTATATAATACGCCTTAGTTTCATATCCGATACGCATTATCTGTCTTAATGTTCGTATTTGCCTCTTGTATAGTTTGACATAATTGCCGGTATAATATTGGAAATGTAACGTTTTTATCGGAGCGTAATAAATTACGTTGGTATTTCATATATTCGATATCGCCTAGTGTTCTCATTTTATAGAATTTATATACAGGATTATAACCCCCGTATTCTTCGTAAACTTCTTCAACACAGTCATTAAAAATTTGCAATTCAAATTGTATTGAATTATCCATTTTCTCTTTTATATTGGTACTTGTTTTTTTCTGTTCAATTGGGACGTGAAAAAAACATGATGTATTTATGACACCAATATATACTTTCAAAAGTCAATTACCAATATAATTGGGACTCCCTCTTTTCAAAATTATTTTCTCCAAAAATTCATAAATTTTGCTGTCGGGAGACCCAATTTTCCTCGTTAACCAATTTTTTGATTTTCGGGGGTGGTGGGGGTATTATAGAGGGTTATAAATGATATCAAGGTAGGTGGTATCATTTTGACTCCCTTACTACTACTCCACAGGTTCTTGAAGAACGGTTCATATTTCGGTGTTTTATGGGTTATTTCGGTGTCTCTGGCGGTGTGGGTGTTATTACCAACATATAATTCCAGCACAAAAATATTTACACAATTCCCTAACATTTGATTGGTCCGTAGCAAGTCTCTGTCCAGAATTTATATCCCAGTAAACTCCATGCCGAACTACTTTCCGTAACCGTCAGGCGCAGTTAAAATAATTATTAAGAAAACGGAAAATAAACATATGTTCTTGATGAATTTATTTAAAATGCTGGAATTATAAGGAATGAATGGCCTTTTTGTGGAATTTATTGGGGATATAAACTTGGAAAAGTCGCGGGAATACTGGACGAGGCCTTCCGGCAATTTACGTCATCTACCGCAGGTTACATGCATAAGTACGAATTTACGGGTATTTTGACTGTAGGAAAGGGCCCCGAAAGTTCGGAACGGTGAATGTGTAGATCATTGACGATTTCTCTCGTGTGTAATGATTGAGCATTAGTAGTTGCACAAAAGTATATGTAAAGTACCCAAAACCAGCGCAATCCACCCATATTTACCCAGAATCCACCCAAATTCCCATATGACACCAACATTTGACAATCTGTTCAAACACCTGTGGCTATTGCAAGCAGGTCTGCAGTCACCATTAAGTAGATATCTTCACCCATTGGATAAGGAATTCACCATGACTTATTACGTCATCACCTGCAAGTAACATTTATTACATGTACACATCCGCCTCCGTTAATCTGGCGCATATTATCAACATGCCTAGCCGATATTGGCAATGCCAACTCGCAATCCAGCAATTTGATTGTCTGAGCCTGAGCTGTACTACAGCTCAGGCTCAGCCAACCAAGCTGCTTGATTTCAAAACAAAATCATAATTGTTTTTTAAATAACGATTTACAAATATTGGCCAGATTGGCGTAGCCGGTAATGTACATACATACATACATACATACATACATACATACATACATACATACATACATACATGTAGTCATTTAAAAGACAACAATTTATCACAAGATTATAAGAGAGGAAACTGTAAGTATAAACATGTGTACATGCGGTAGTAGATAAAACTATAGTTAACAAGTGAGTTTGTGCTTGTAGCAGAAGCCATTAAAAAACGATTTTTGAATGTGTTGTCACTTTTCACTGAAGTTGATATCAAAAGACACTTTGCATAGTGAAAATACATACTGCCCCAGTCATAGTGTCACGTTTTGGCCGCGCCGTTGTGCCCAGTTTCTGACACTCACGAGTTGCATATTTCCGAAGAGCGTATCATAGCGTAGCACAATGTATCTTAACGTACCACAACGTAGCAGAAAAGTAGCGCAGTGTCGTACAACGTAGTACAACGTAGTACTTAGAGGTTAATACGTGGCTCGTTTGATATCGGCCTCGGTATCGGCCCGAGGTAACTTGGTATCAGCCTGAGACCGAAGGTCGAAGGCTGATACCAAGTTACCGAGGGATGATACCTAGGCCGATATCAAACAAGACACGTATTAACGTCTTTATTACTTAGATTACTTAGATATCAATCTCAATATCAATCATCCGGCAGTTGTGATAATCCTATATTAAAATCTATACCGTTATCCATGATTGAATGATGAAATACAGAGCCTTTAAATTCCAGGCATCTGTCAAAATTTACGCAGCCGATAAAAGTAAACATACGCAATGCGCATGCCCAAAGGAACTGGTTCAATACGCGAGCGAGACATGCTATCGGACTGGAAACGGCGGTATCAGACTAGTAACGATGGCATCAGACTAGAAATGGCAGTATCAGACTAGAAGTTTCAGTATCAGACTGGAAAACACGCCGTATCAGCCTGGACTGTATGTTATTGCTGTAGGCAAATACAGGCAATTTCTAGGCAAAAATTGATATCTAAGTAATAAAACGTAGTACAACGTAGCATAACACAGCTCATAAAGTTGTACGACGTGCTAAAACGTATCATAACGTGACACAGCGCGGATACAACGAGGCCACAACGTAACATACCGCAGCCGTCTCATCAGAATCTACACTTTTTGGAAGCGAATTTAGGTTTGTGTGCTGTATATTGTATATACTGTACAGCGCACATTCGAAATCTTTGAGATGGGAGTTAAGGACCCGTTCTATACCCGATCATCGTTTGATTCAAAGATAATTGCTTCGTAAACGTGATGGAATATATGTATAACATATACATGTATGTGAATACTGCCTCATTACTGTGTCCTATACGGCACATGGAATGGCCAAGTCGGCCATCATTGTGTGTTCCAGCCATCAATCAGCCAGTTTCACCTGTTCTGCCATTTGACAAAGAACTCAAAATGTGAAGTAGAACATATGATATAATGTACCTAATCACATGTGGAAAAGGCAGGAGAACGGACTCCTATCAATTATATTACACCAAACCGTAAAATATGTCAGTATTCTTGACAGGTTTGTGCCTGTGTTTTAACAACATGAAGCACCACTATAATTACCCTCATACACAGAAAATCGCACAGTGTATCACTTTTACCTGGCAAACCACACAACGCATACCATATATACCCACTACTGTACTCAGTTATTAGCTATAAATCCAGTGACATGTAAGCAGTTACCTGGGTGTATTTTCCCTGGTGTCTACTCACCTTTTTTTTTTTTTTTTTTTTTTTTTTTTTTTTATTATTTATTTCTCAGAATATGTTACATTCATACAAGTATACAATTACAATATTACATGAGAAAACAATTGTGTTTTTTTTTAGTATAGATAGAAAGAAGTTGAAAATAATAGAATGGGAAGAAGGTGTTAAGCTGAGTTCCAGCTAGGAAGCGAAAGACATCAAGAGAATAGTTTATCCAGCCTGTAACATTCATGTTCTATGTAAGCACGTGCATGCACGTGTAAAAACAAAAGTAAAACACTTGCAATTTCATAATACAACTTATGTTTTCGTTTGTATGCCATATATAAGACGATACCTATGTATACAACATGTACCCCTTGCGGTACAAAACAGTCATTTTCAGCAACACAACACAGCATGTAGTGAAGTGTAACTAGTTTTCGATTTAGTCCATATTGAATGATGCTCGGTCTGATCGTGTAATATTATAAATCAAAATCCCTCCATTTATTTTGATGTATCTCCATTTTTCCTTTCCTTTGCGCTATAATTTCTTCTACCGTAATACTATGTTTTAAGTACGATAAAAAATTGTCGAAACGTAGATTAGACTTATTATATTTACATTTGAATATATAATATTTTGCTAGGATTAAGATATATTGTAATTGCTTTTCATGCTCTACCGTTTCGATTATTCCAAATGAAGTAGTATAAAAATTGATGTTCACTGTAATGCCCTTTTGTATTAAAAAGTTAGTCATTTGTGACCAAAAATGTTGTATTACTGTACATTCCCAAAACAAATGATTGAATGTTTCTATGTTCATGTTACAAAAATCACATATACTAGACTCTACTATATTACACCTGGGCCATCAGTTTGTTGGTACCTATGATTCTCATCAAATATTTGTATTGAAAGGTTCTAAGTCTTGTATCTATGGTGCTCCGTATGGTAATAGAGTATATTGTTTTCCAATTCAGGATTTGATCTGGAAATATATTCGCCCATTGTTGTTCTGATTTTAGTTCTCCCTTGTTATTTTTCCTAATTGCATATTGTATAGTTTTTTATTTATACCTTTACATTTTTGTACTACATGAACAAGGTTCGGAGTATTTTGTACTGAATTAATGCTTTCTGTTTTCATATGTTCTACCATTGTGCAGGTATACTCCTTGTTAATGTGTAATACTTTAGAAAGTCTGAAATTCTGATTGAATATAGTTCCGCAAACACTGGGAATAGGTAAAAATGTTTTGTCCTAAAATCAAAAATATGTTCTATCCGTTGAACACCTTTATCGTGCCAGTCTTTGTAAAATAGTATCTTTGCGTCATTTTGATGTGCGAGTTATTCCATAATACTTGTTTTGATATGATATCATTTGATTCTGTGAAGTTAATTTTTGACCATGCTGTAAGTATGCTGTTTATAAATTTGTGTTTATGAATGTTGTTTGCATCTTCATATTTAATATTACATTCAAAAATAAAAGTTCCACCAAATTGTTTTAGTTGTTCGATGTATATTTGCTTCCATATCCCAGTATTATTTTCATCGCAAAGTCTCTTTACCCAACTATCCTTTAATGAAATTATAAACAAATCAATATCAAGCATATTGATTCCTCCATTTTCGTAACTTTGGGTTATTACATTTCTTTTTATTTTGTCTGGTTTAGAATCCCATAAAAATTCGTACAGTTTTTTCTTGATATATTTTATAGTGTTCTCTGGGGGTGTTTGAATGACTGTTAACGGATATATTAATTTTGGTAGGGCGAATGTTTTAATTATATTTATCTTACCTATCAAAGTTAGATGCCTGCCTTTCCATTTATTTAGACTGTTTTCGAATTCTTTAATTTTTGGATCAATGTTGTATTGATAGATCAAATTTGCGTCATTTGAAAATGTCATACCTAAAGTTTGGGCTTTTTCTGAGGTCCATGCAAATTGCTTATTGGGAAGGTAATGTAAAGACGATTTAGATAATGATCCTACCCGAAGAACAGTGCACTTTTTAATATTCAAGACCAGACCGGTGAATTTACCAAACTCGTCTATTGTTTCTACTAACTTATTGAATGAGTGTTCTGTGCCGTCAGTAAAAAAAGTTGCATCATCTGCAAACATTGTGCTTTTAACTGTTTGATTATATATGTTAACTCCTTTTATTTCATTGTCATTTTGAATAGCTAATGATAATATTTCTATAGCTATTATAAAAAGATAAGGTGATAGGGGGCAGCCTGGCGAACTCCACGGCCTATATTGAAAAAATCGGATAGGTGTCCATTGTTGCTAACACAACTTCTAGCATCTGAATAAAACAATTTAATCCATTTAATAAACTCATCTCCAAAATTGAAATAGTTCAGAGTCTTCATCATATACTCGTAATCAACACTATCAAATGCTTTTTCAAAATCTGAGAAAAATAATATTCCAGGTGTGTTAGTTTCATTTAAGAGTTCTATTGACTCGAATAGTAATCTAATGTTTTCTCCGATATATCTTCCTTTTATGAAACCTGTTTGTGAGCTGCTGATTATTGAAGGTAATACTTTCTTGAGTCTGTTTGCAATTGATTTCGTGGCTATTTTATAATCTACGTTAAGAAGTGATATAGGTCTCCAATTTGATAATAATGATAACTCTTTGTCTTTTTTTGGGAGTAACGTTATAATACCCTGTTTCTGAAGATCGGTAAGGTTTCCTGTTTCAAAAGAGTAGTTTAGCGAATTTACAAGATGCATTTTAATATTATTCCAAAATATTTTGTAAAATTCTACTGTTAGACCATCTGATCCTGGACTTTTATTGTTTTTCATATCTTGCACCGCTATCTTGCATTCGTACTCTGTTAGTGAACCTTCGCATGATTGTTTATCCTGGTTTGTTATTCTGTTGTTGTCATTTGCTGGAAAGAAAGTGTGTGTAGTTGCTGATATTTCTTTCTTAGTGTATAGTTTTTTGTAGTATTTTTCCTCTCTTCCTTCAGTATTTCTGGTTGTTCTGTGATTGTTTGTCCATTAACATTTAATCGTAAAATTGTTTTGCATTCAGAGTTTTTCTTTTCTAGGGCTATATATAATTTTTCATTTTTTTCTGCACCTTCGACCCACTCGGCTTTGGATCGAAGCCTTATACCGTTTACCCGTTTCTCATAGATATTTTCAAGTTGTACTTTATTATTTTCAATTTGGATTCTTATGTTATTATTCATTGGATCATTTATTAATTCTGTTTCCAGTTTCTCTATTTCTTTTTGAATGCCATTTTCCCTCGACCTTTCCTTTCTTTTTTTCCTTGTCGCATAACTTATAGTTTCATTTCTAATATTTCCCTTAATGATTTCCCATAGTGTATTTGGATTTGCCTCTCCGTTTATAGTTGCGGTTTCATGGATTGTGTTACATATTAATTCTTTATATTCTGTATCTAGAAGTAGACTATTGTTTAATTTGAAATACCCTGGACCCCTACTAATATTTGATATTTGTAGTTTAAAGCTGACCATAGAGTGGTCCGATTTATAGCCGTATGATATTTTACAATTAGAAGAGCGATTTATTATATTTTCAGAAATCAGAAAATAATCTAAACGGCAAAATATTGTTGGTCGATTATTCGAATGCCATGTGTATTTTCGTGAGTTCTGATTTTGTAATCTCCATATATCACATAATGTATATGTGTCTAATATAGTTTTTATTTTATTTCGTGTTTGTTTGTTTGTACCTTGATGCCCATTTTTCTTGTCTATATTTGGATCAAGGACTGTATTAAAATCACCTCCTATAATAAACTTTTCTGTAGCATGTTCTTTTATATATTCGTCCATTTTATCGTAAACTAATGTGTTATCGTTGTTTGGCCCATATACATTGATTATTGTGTAATCATTTTCCGATATATTTAATGTTAGAGCTTGTAACCTACCGGATATAATTTCAGAGTAAGAAATAACTTTATATGTTGTCGGGGTTTATTAAAATGCCCACTCCCTCTTTGTTACTATAGCTGCCACTAAAAAATATTTGATGCCCCCATTCTCTTTCCCATTGATTTTTATTCTGTGCCGTGAAATGTGTTTCTTGCAGTAGACATATTGAGTACTTTTTTATCTTTTAACCATTGGAAGACTTGTGTCCGTTTATTGGCTGCCCCTAAGCCTTTGACATTGAATGTTCCTATTTGTAACTCCATGGTGAATTATGGTTTGATGTGCATTTTATCACTTTATACCGCAAGGTGTTGAACATTTACTGTAAGGCATACACTATTATGAATGTATCTAACACAGGCTGGATGAAAGATATACAAGGTGTGCATGTTTCTTGAATAGCATGGCTATGTGGGACAGTTGTACAAGCATTTTGCATCCACAAACATACATTAGTCTGGAGACAAGTACCTAAAACATGCTCAAATACATATATGAGGGCAAATTAATGAACAACTCCGAATATCTCAATATGTACGGGGGTGCAGCATGTATCGTTTAGATAATGACATTCTGACATTCACCGTATCTGACAATTTCATTTTTACCCTGAGGACATGTAATGTCACTATCGGGCGAAAAAGTGCTGCACCCCTCATACAGACGTGTAGCTCTATCAGGCAGAATGAGATTTTCATAATGCATACATGTTTTACCTAATTATGTTCATTATTGTTTGTTTTTAACCGAACACCCAGTGTCCAGCTACTCAATGTACATGTATTTCAGTGCAAAGCACAATATCGCCACACAAAAAGGATGATTCGCCGCATATGCCTAATATTAACTTGTCGTGACAAATGGGTCTTAAAGTCCACAGCGAAGTGTATCATATCAAAACTGATTTTATTCATCGTAAGAACCCATATACCATGAACACTATGTTACATGCCCCTGTGATTTGGTCTATGCGACCAGTGTAGAGCCGGATCAGCATGCGCATCCGCGCAGTCTGATACGCACTACCCTGTTCGCAAATTATGAATAAAAACATCTGTATCTAGCGAATGACACCACATTTGTGCGGATACTGTTAACGCTCCTCCATTGCGGTGGCGACATGATGCTTCTCAAATTAGAGTACTGCAATATTTACATGTATATTTTTCTACAATGTGTTGTAAAAGGCGAATGTTTAAACAGCAGTATACGAAAAGTAGTATTGTGGCACAATAAAAGTACTTCGAATAGCATAGAGTGAAACAAAAAGAGGAAGGCTATGCAACATCGTGTCAGGTCATATATATATATACATTATATCTAAAACAAAATATAATTTAATATATGAGCAAGGATCTTATACTCCAGCTCCACCTCATTTCTCGCCGTTTCTCGATAATATCTAGCTACTCACCTACTATGCAAGTAAATATGGCTTTACCTATGGGCAACGTGTACAATAACATAGACTGTGCATCAGATTGAAAAGTTTACACATCAAAATTTATTTTGAGATTGATGGGAGAAATGCTCAGATATCTCGTATTTTGTATAATTTTCTGACATGATATTTATAGCTTGCCGTTGTCATATCTGTCTATTATGTATTGCACCAAATTTTATTTGGTTTACTGTCATATTATTTGCTGTATGTGTCAACCGCGCGAAGTGGTGAACATGTACGATGGCTTGAACATACAAAGATGGCGGAGATGGCAACTCAGTGTACCATATAGTATACAGTAACATAACAATATTCACATATGTTATATTCATATATCACATCACTCTTATGAAGCAATTATCATTGAAGCTGGGTGTATCCATCTATCACCTAATACCTTAACCCTTTGAACCCGAAAGCCCGCTATATCTGTTTATGCAAACAGTGCAGATCCAGATGAGCCGGCTCTTAACGAGCCGTCTTATCAGGATCTGCACTTTTTGAAAGTAATTTTTATATTTTTGAGAACAAAAACATACCACCTTTTTATAAATGGACTAGTCTGAAGATATTTGTGTCATGATTCGAGTGGCTGCAAAAGTAACATATCAAAATCCATTCCAGTTACCTAGGGGTGAAAGGGGTAATGTTTTGGCACCTGTAATATGTATACCGAAAACTCGCCACAAAACAGCGGTTTCCACACGCTATAACACTTTGTACACATGACTTGTATTAGGTGAGACAGACTTTACGAGATCTTGTGGAATAAATCGTACAACTGTGCCGTGGTGAATGTGTGTTTTACAACTTCTCTATTACTATTCTGATTGCATCCGGGCGCCTTTGAATTGTTTTTATGTTGCTTAGCCATGTGTTTCGTGCATGTCAAACAATACTTTATCATGTAAGACACGCTAAAGACGCACGTGGATGCATCGATTTGACGCATATCAACACATACAATGTATATGTATTCAATTCCGAAGGCAACTACTGTCTGTTTCACGAAACCTGCCCAAATTGTACGGCCATATAAACAATGCAAAAACACTTTATTTATTCATAATATTAAATTTTATAAAAAATTATGAATGGGCCTTCTTTCCATTTCGTGAAAATTGGTCAAATATTGATTTTATTACGAACAATTGATTTGTCTATGGGAATTTAACATGGGAGGAAAAGGAGATGGAGGAGCTGTGAGAGGAGTCAGAAAACGAAATATTTTGGAAATTGACCCCGAAACCTGGCTAGATAGCTTGGAAATGATCTAAGTAAGAAAACAAAAGTTATACATGTATTTTGAAAATCGGTCCAGTATTTCTGAAATTCAAAATAAATGTCCCCATGTTAAATCCCCATAGACATGTTCACTCTGTGAAGATGTCTATGGGGATTTAACATGGGGAAATTGTTTTTCGCAATAAAATCAATATTTGACAAAATTTCACGAAATAAAAGAAGGCTCATTCTTAAATTTTCCTTCAATTTAATAGTATTGAACAAAATAATGTTTTTGAATTATATATATAGCCGCAACATTGGGGCAGGTTTCGTGAAACAGAGTGTAATACAATTTGAAACCCTACAGTTTGCGAGACAATAAATAAATCTACGATTTGAATGTGACCCATGTGGAACTGTATATTTGTTGTGGATTATAATTAAAATATTAAATGACTCTCCCACGAGTGATGTCCTTTGATAGTTACTACATATAGTGACGATTTGATTAAGGTGACCAGCTGGATGGCCGCGGCCTACATGTCTCGCCCGCCGAGGCATTGATAGTATACCGAAAAACTTTAACAAACATCTTTAACCGGACGCACGTACGTACGGACGTACGTACGGACGTACGTACGGACGGATGGACGTACGGATGTGTCGACTATATCGCGCTCTCCGCAAGCGGGCGCGACAAAAACCGAAAATGAAATAAAAACATGAAAACGATCGTTGTGTACAACAATGTGTATATACACGATTATCGCTGCCTGTCTTTGACATCGTTTCGGTTGTTTTTCGTTAAAAAATGATGTTTTCGTTGGTTTAAACGTGACATAAAACATTAAACCACAAACATATCGTTTTCTAATTATCAAAACGAAAATGGTGTCAACAAATGTATAAACGATAGGCTGTCGTTCGTTTGTGGAAACTGCAACAACTCCTGTCTGTATATTTAGCAAGCCCACACCATCAAGTGTAATCGTGCTCATACAGTGGAACCTCTCCAAACCGGACACCCTGGGAGCTCACCAGGGTGTCCGGTTCAGAGATGTTTCACTGTAATTCCGGTGTATGATCACCGAACTACATGGCTATGTGTCTCTTAATCATCTTCATACAGCGGAACCTCTCTAAACCGGACACCCTGGGAGCTCACCAGGGTGTCCGGTTCAGAGATGTTTCATTGTAATTCCGGTGTATGATCACCGAACTACATGGCTATGTGTCTCTTAATTATCTTCATACAGTGGTACCTCTCTAAACCGGAGACCCTGGTGTCGCAATGGTGTCCGGTTTAGAGAGGTTTCATTGTTCTTACGATCTCTGTGGAAGAAGATGAATATGTACGGTATGTCAATTGTCTCGTTGATGACAGTATCTCGGTTTACCTCCAAGTTAGTCAACATAGCTCTGGCTTGGAAATGGTGCATGTAAACATGTGTCGGAACTCGGGTGCTATGCGTGGGAAACACTTGAAGCGTTTCAACAGGCGTCTGAACGTCGCATATCAGACACAACACGCGTATTAAAGGTAAATCCCCACTCAGTAGGCACAAACTGTTCTTTATATTAGAGACATCATCTAAGACATGTTCTGGCAAAATAAACATTCATTCACCATTACCCCACGTATTGATTGGCATTATTATACCGTTTATATCAGACGTAAATGTCCACAGTGATATCAGGGGCGATAACCGTGTTTCCTTAAAATGTTAACGGACAATACAATTTATTCTATGTATTTATTTCTCGATGTGCAATGATCATACTTTATAATCTGTCGAAAATATTATGTTTTCATGTGACGCATTTAATTATTATAAATAATTAAAAACTATCATACCTCATTTGCATATGAAGATAGCCTGAGCGTCACTATCAGTACAATAACTATTACTAAATGATTTTATCTGTATTATATCTGTATCGTGGGCACTCGTAATTTTTGGAACTGCTGGAAAAGTGACACAATTATACACTTATTTAATTCCTACAAAGAAGATGTTGTGCCTACTGAGTGGGCATGTACTAATAATTTCTGCGTACCGGCCTGTATACTAGTCCATAATCAAATTATCCTGGTGTTAGAGTAGTATACGTATTTGCGATATGGCTCTAATGGGATTTATGACCGGCGGATCTCCTGATCAAATAGCACACTCCTGTAGCCTGATAACGAGCTAAATACTGCTTGTTAAAAGCATTCCTGGAGTTTCATTGATGGCATGACGAATAGTGAAGATTCTGATCACACTGCGCGGAAGCACATGCTGATCTGGATCTGCACTGGTCGCATACCCGTAAGCCAATTTTCTTCAGTCACAGTCATATCTGTATACTAACATAATAACATAATAGCGATATACATGCACCAAGGTGCATGATCACGAGGTTACAACAACAACAACGTCGTCCACTCCAAAGTAAGTATTTTTATTTTTATTTTCCTTAATATGCAACGGATTTTGATGAAATATGGCGTAGCAAACGCGTCTTCGAGAGCAGCATTTGGTGGTCCATGGAGTTCGGCACAGACGTACGTCGTTTTTGCGAAGAATCGATTTCCGTGTCGGAAATCGATTCTTCGCAAAGACGACAGAAGTTTGGACGAAAATACAGAGACCACCAAATGCAGTTTAACAAGACGAGTTTGATACGCCATATTTCATCAAAATCCGTTACCTAATAAGGACAAAATAAAAGAATAGTACTTTGAATTAGACGGATTCTGGAAGTTTCAGTTCTTGTTGTTGTTTGTTCCACGTGATGCACTTCCTTTATACGTAGCATGTATCATGTATTGTATTATACATGTAAACGAGGCTATGATAATACATCTGGCGCCCGTTTCACTAAACTTCGTACGACTAAAACGTTCGTAAGTGCAAATTTATCAATTTAAATTTCCAGACCATGATGGTCTGGAAATTTAAATTGATGGATTTACATTTATTGAGCATCGGCTGCATATGCAGCATATGCTCAATAAATGTAAATCCAATAATTGTTTACAAGAAAAAAATGTTAATGTGAAATTTACAGACTATCATAATTTTGCAGCACTTACGAACATATTAGTCGTACGGAATTTAGTGAAACGTGCCCCTGGTTTAGCTATTTTTGGACTCGTCGATTGACCCCCGGAAGCGTATTATCGTCGTTATTTATCCTGGGTATAGTACATGTACATGTACATGTAAATACGGTATGTGTTGTACACAACAGGTAGTTATCTTATATTTAATGGTGGGAATTGGATCAATTGTTGTACATGTACATGTACTATTTGTAACCTGTATGTCAGTATTATCGTCGTTATAGTACATGTATATACAGTATGTGTTGTACACAACAGGTAGTTATCTTATATTTAATGGTGGGAATTGGATCAATTGTTGTACATGTACATGTACTATTGTACCTGTATGGTCAGTATTATCGTCATTATAGTACATGTATATACTGTATGTGTTGTACACAACATAGTTATCTTATATTTTAATGGTGGGAATTGGATCAATTGTTGTACATGTACATGTACTATTGTACCTGTATGGTCAGTATTATCGTCGTTATAGTTACATGTATACTGTATGTGTTTGTACACAACAGTAGTTATCTTATATTTAAAATGGTGGGAATTGGATCAATTGTTGTACATGTACATGAACTATTGTACCTGTATGGTCAGTATTATCGTCGTTATAGTACAGTATATACAGTATGTGTTGTACACAACATGTAGTTATCTTTATTTAATGGTGGGTGGGAATTGGTTCAATTGTTGTACATTGTACATGTACTATTGTACCTGTATGGTCAGTATTATCGTCGTTATAGTACATGTATATACAGTATGTGTTGTAACACAACTGTAGTTATCTTATATTTAATGGTGGGAATTGGATCAATTGTTGTACATGTACATGTACTATTGTACCTGTATGGGTCAGTATTATCGTCGTTATAGTACATTGTATACAGTATGTGTTGTACACAACAGGTAGTTATCTTATATTTTAATGGTGGGAATTGGATCAATTGTTGTACATGTACATTGAACTATTGTACCTGTATGGTCAGTATTATCGTCGTATAGTACATGTATACAGTATGTGTTGTACACAACAGGTAGTTATCTTATATTTAATGGTGGGATTGGATCAATTGTTGTACATGTACATGTACTATTGTACCTGTATGGTCAGTATTATCGTCGTTATAGTACATGTATATACAGTATGTGTTGTACACAACCATGTAGTTATCTTATATAATGGTGGGAATTGGATCAATTGTTGTACATGTACATGAACTATTGTACCTGTATGGTCAGTATTATCGTCGTTATAGTACATGTATATACAGTATGTGTTGTACACAACAGGTAGTTATCTTATATTTAATGGTGGGAATTGGTTCAATTGTTGTACATGTACATGTACTATTGTACCTGTATGGTCAGTATTATCGTCGTTATAGTACATGTATATACAGTATGTGTTGTACACAACATGTAGTTATCTTATATTTAATGGTGGGAATTGGATCAATTGTTGTACATGTACATGAACTATTGTACCTGTATGGTCAGTATTATCGTCGTTATAGTACATGTATATAGTATGTGTTGTACACAACAGGTAGTTATCTTATATTTAATGGTGGGAATTGGATCAATTGTTGTACATGTACATGAACTATTGTACCTGTATGGTCAGTATTATCGTCGTTATAGTACATGTATATACAGTATGTGTTGTACACAACAGGTAGTTATCTTATATTTAATGGTGGGAATTGGATCAATTGTTGTACATGTACATGTACTATTGTACCTGTATGGTCAGTATTATCGTCATTATAGTACATGTATATACAGTATGTGTTGTTTAACACAACATGTAGTTATCTTATATTTAATGGTGGGAATTGGATCAATTGTTGTACATGTACATGTACTATTGTACCTGTATGGTCAGTATTATCGTCGTTATAGTACATGTATATACAGTATGTGTTGTACACAACAGGTAGTTATCTTATATTTAATGGTGGGAATTGGATCAATTGTTGTACATGTACATGAACTATTGTACCTGTATGGTCAGTATTATCGTCGTTATAGTAAACCAATGTATATACAGTAATGTGTTGTACACAACAGGTAGTTATCTTATATTTAATGGTGGGAAATTGGATCAATTGTTGTGCATGTACATGTACTATTGTACCTGTATGGTCAGTATTATCGTCATTATATACATGTATATACAGTATGTTGTAACAACATGTAGTTATCTATATTTAAGGTGGGAATTGGATCAATTGTTGTACATGTACATGTACTATTGTACCTGTATGGTCAGTATTATCGTCGTTATAGTACATGTATATACAGTATTGTTGATACACAACAGGTAGTTTATCTTATATTTATAGGTGGGAATTGGATCAATTGTTGTACATGTACATGAACTATTGTACCTGTAGGTCAGTATTATCGTCGTTATAGTACATGTATATACTGTATGTGTTGTACACAACATGTAGTTATCTTATATTTAATGGTGGGAATTGGATCAATTGTTGTACATGTACATGTACTATTGTACCTGTATGGTCAGTATTATCGTCGTTATAGTACATGTATATACTGTATGTGTTGTACACAACAGGTAGTTATCTTATATTTAATGGTGGGAATTGGATCAATTGTTGTACATGTACATGAACTATTGTACCTGTATGGTCAGTATTAATCGTCGTTATAGTACATGTAATATACAGTATGTGTTGTACACAACATGTAGTTATCTTTATATTTAATGGTGGGAATTGGTTCAATTGTTGTACATGTACATGTACTATTGTACCTGTATGGTCAGTATTATCGTCGTTATAGTACATGTATATACAGTATGTGTTGTACACAACATGTAGTTATCTTATATTTAATGGTGGGAATTGGATCAATTGTTGTACATGTACATGTACTATTGTACCTGTATGGTCCAGTATTAACGTCGTTATAGTACATGTATACAGTATGTGTTGTACACAACAGGTAGTTATCTTATATTTAATGGTGGGAATTGGTTCAATTGTTGTACATGTACATGAACTATTGTACCTGTATGGTCAGTATTATCGTCGTTATAGTACATGTATATACAGTATGTGTTGTACACAACAGGTAGTTATCTTATATTTAATGGTGGGAATGGATCAATTGTTGTACATGTACATGTACTTATTGTACCTGTTATGGTCAGTATTAACGTCGTTATAGTACATGTATATACAGTATGTGTTGTACACAACATGTAGTTTATTCTTATATTTAATGGTGGGAATTGGATCAATTGTTGTACAGTACATGAACTATTGTACCTGTATGGTCAGTATTATCGTCGTTTTGTACATGTATATACAGTATGTGTTGTACACAACAGGTAGTTATCTTATATTTAATGGTGGGAATTGGATCAATTGTTGTACATGTACATGTACTATTGTACCTGTATGGTCAGTATTATCGTCATTATAGTACATGTATATACAGTATGTGTTGTACACAACATGTAGTATCTTATATTTAATGGTGGGAATTGGATCAATTGTTGTACATGTACATGTACTATTGTACCTGTATGGTCCAGTATTATCGTCGTTATAGTACATGTATATACAGTATGTGTTGTACACAACAGTAGTTATCTTATATTTAATGGTGGGAATTGGATCAATTGTTGTACATGTACATGACTATTGTACCTGTATGGTCAGTATTATCGTCGTTATGTACATGTATATACAGTATGTGTTGTACACAACAGGTAGTTATCTTATATAATGGTGGGAATTGGATCAATTTGTTGTGCATGTAACATGTACTATTGTACCTGTATGGTCAGTATTACGTCATTATAGTACCATGTATATACAGTATGTGTTGTTACACAACATGTAGTTATCTTATATTTAATGGTGGGGTGGGAAATTGGATCAATTGTTGTACATGTACATGTACTATTGTACCTGTATGGTCAGTATTATCGTCGTTATAGTACATGTATATACAGTATGTGTTGTACACAACAGGTAGTTATCTTATATTTAATGGTGGGAATTGGATCAATTGTTGTACATGTACATGAACTATTGTACCTGTATGGTCAGTATTATCGTCGTTATAGTACATGTATATACTGTATGTGTTGTACACAACATGTAGTTATCTTATATTTAATGGTGGGAATTGGATCAATTGTTGTACTGTACATGTACTATTGTACTGTATGGTCAGTATTTTATCGTCGTTATAGTACATGTATATACTGTATGTGTTGTACACAACAGGTAGTTATCTTATATTTAATGGTGGGAATTGGATCAATTGTTGTACATGTACATGAACTATTGTACCTGTATGGTCAGTATATCGTCGTTATAGTACATGTATATACAGTAATTGTTGTAGTACAATCATGTAGTTATCTTATATTTAATGGTGGGAATTGGTTCAATTGTTTGTACATGTACATGTACTATTGTACCTGTATGGTCAGTATTATCGTCGTTATAGTACATGTATATACAGTATGTGTTACACACTGTAGTTATCTTATATTTAATGGTGGGAATTGGATCAATTGTTGTACATGTACATGTACTATTGTACCTATGGTCAGTATTATCGTCGTTTATAGTACATGTATATACAGTATGTGTTGTACACAACAGGTAGTTATCTTATATTTACTGTGGGAGGAATTGGTTCAATTGTTGTACATGTACATGAACTATTGTACCTGTATGGTCAGTATTATCGTCGTTATAGTACATGTATATACAGTATGTGTTGTACACAACAGGTAGTTACCTTATATTTAATGGTGGGAATTGGATCAATTGTTGTACATGTACATGTACTATTGTACCTGTATGGTCAGTATTATCGTCGTTATAGTACATGTATATACAGTATGTGTTGTACACAACATGTAGTTATCTTATATTTAATGGTGGGAATTGGATCAATTGTTGTACATGTACATGAACTATTGTACCTGTATGGTCAGTATTATCGTCGTTATAGTACATGTATATACAGTATGTGTTGTACACAACAGGTAGTTATCTTATATTTAATGGTGGGAATTGGATCAATTGTTGTACATGTACATGTACTATTGTACCTGTATGGTCAGTATTATCGTCATTATAGTACATGTATATACAGTATGTGTTGTACACAACATGTAGTTATCTTATATTTAATGGTGGGAATTGGATCAATTGTTGTACATGTACATGTACTATTGTACCTGTATGGTCAGTATTATCGTCGTTATAGTACATGTATATACAGTATGTGTTGTACACAACAGGTAGTTATCTTATATTTAATGGTGGGAATTGGATCAATTGTTGTACATGTACATGAACTATTGTACCTGTATGGTCAGTATTATCGTCGTTATAGTACATGTATATACAGTATGTGTTGTACACAACAGGTAGTTATCTATATATTTAATGGTGGGAATTGGATCAAATGTTGTGCATGTACATGTACTATTGTAACTGTATGGTCAGTATTATCGTCATTATGTACATGTATATACAGTATGTGTTGTACACAACATGTAGTTTATCTTATATTTAATGGTGGGAATTGGATCAATTGTTGTACATGTACATGTACTATTGTACTGTATGGTCAGTATTATCGTCGTTATAGTACATGTATACAGTATGTGTTGTACACAACAGGTAGTTATCTTATATTTAATGGTGGGAATTGGATCAATTGTTGTACATGTACATGAACTATTGTACCTGTATGGTCAGTATTATCGTCGTTATAGTACATGTATATACTGTATGTGTTGTACACAACATGTAGTTATCTATATTTAAAAGGTGGGAATTGGATCAATTGTTGTACATGTACATGTACTATTGTACCTGTATGGTCAGTATTATCGTCGTTATAGTACATGTATATACTGTATGTTGTACAAAACATTGTAGTTATCTTATATTTAATGGTGGGAATTGGATCAATTGTTGTACATGTACATGTACTATTGTACCTGTATGGTCAGTATTATCGTCGTTATAGTACATGTATATACTGTATGTGTTGTACACAACAGGTAGTTATCTTATATTTAATGGTGGGAATTGGATCAATTGTTGTATATGTACATGTACTATTGTACCTGTATGGTCAGTATTATCGTCGTTATAGTACATGTATATACTGTATGTGTTGTACACAACAGGTAGTTATCTTATATTTTAATGGTGGGAATTTGGATCAATTGTTGTACATGTACATGTACTATTGTACCTGTATGGTCAGTATTATCGTCGTTATAGTACATGTATATACAGTATGTGTTGTACACAACAGGTAGTTATCTTATATTTAATGGTGGGAATTGGATCAATTGTTGTACATGTACATGAACTATTGTACCTGTATGGTCAGCTATTTATGACCAGCTAAACCGATACACTCCGCACTGGCCTGCAAAATCCCGGCTACAATCCAAGTCAAAAGTAGTCCGGTATAAAATAGCCCGGGTGTTTTGAGGTCACAGACACAGTTTGCTTGCACATCCTGATCCACTCGTAACCAATTCCTTGATAAACAAGATGGAGTGTATTTAGCACCAGTTTTCAGCATATCTGTAGCATGTAAAAAGAGAAATGCACGTATTGTTGTTGTTTTCGCGGTCCTTTGGGGTAGGTATAAACCACGAACTGTAACTCCGATATACAGGGCAAAATGGCTTCAAGTCAAAAAGGCGAAAGTTGTCAAAAACTATTTGTTTTCGGCATAGAATGGGAGGAGCACATTTTCAATATTATACAAATTAGGCAATTTATCTAACACTGTCAGTGGGCCGCTGTTGACATCACTCTATGTACGGTTCGTAAGCTTGCGTCCAGTCCGTACTTTACACACTCCCGGTCTTCTGGAGAAATGGCGGCTATTGTAACATGAGCTCTGATTGGTCAAGAAGCAGTAACGCGTTACCAACTTCACTAACGCGTTAGATATTGATATTTTATTATATACATCATACATTTGTAACGCGTTACTTCTAAGAAGTAACGCGTTACTTACCAAGAGTAACGCGTTAGAACTATAACACGTTAGAAGCTGTACTTATTACACGATCCGCCAATATAGAGGATTTGTAACGCGTTACAGCCAATTTCTAACGCGTTACTCACTGTTAGTCTTGTAACGCGTTACTGTTGAGCAGTAACGCGTAACAAATATGTGTTTCACTATATAGTACATACATTATTAACGCGTTACTTCTCACAAGTAACGCGTTACTTCTCTAACGAGTTAGAAACGGCACTTATGACATGAATCGCCACTCATAAATAAGGTACGTTCTGTCGTAGTTGGTCACCTATGTGGCTGGGACTGAATACACGGGGCGTATGACATGTGTGTACAATGTAGCTCCTGGGAGCCGTTTCACTAAACTTCATACGACTAAAATCTTCGTCAGTGTAAACTTATGATAAGTCATAACGATTTAATGTGTTTAATAGCCAAACATTCGTCGGCAGAAAAACGTAGAGCAAACAGTAGCTGCAACCCCTCATTGTATATAGAGAATAGTAGGTTAGTGCCGTGAATGGGAAAAAATATCTGGCAAGGCTCAGGAAACGGGATGGGCGAGGCTCTGCCGAGCACATCCCGTTTCCGTGCCGCGCCAGATATGTTTTCCCATTCACGGCACTAACCTACTATTCTATTTATCCCGTCAACACCTACAATGGCTGTAAAATGCAAAAATTGTATTGACTGGATATCAAAAATGTTTCACGGCACCGTGTTTCACGGCACATACTCACTGTGTTGACGGGATAAAATGTGTTTAATAGCCAAACGTTCGTCGGCAGATAAACGTAGAGCAGACAGTAGCTACAACCCGTCATTGTATAATTAGGTTCTTGTCTGGGCGGTGTGCCAGTGCTACCTGAGCAGGTGCAGATCCAGGGGAGGGGGTCGTTTCACTAAACTTCGTACGACTAAAATGTTCGTAAGTGCAAAATGATGATAGTCTGTAAATTTCACATTAATAATGTTTTATAGTAAACAATTATATGATTTACATTTATTTAGCAAATGAAGCCTATGTTCAATAAATGTAAATCAGACCAGACCAAATTTCCAGACTATCCTAAATTTGCGAATATTTTAGTCGTACGAAGTTTAGTAACAAAGCCCCCTGATCTACACATGTGCACCCGTTTAGCCTGATAATAACGTATGTTGGTTGTTAGAAATATGACGTCAGTGTCACTGACTGAATAGCGATCACTGCAGACCCTGATCAGACTGCGCTGCGCAGTCTGATCAGGGTCTACACTGATCGCCAATGCAATAAACCTCATTTCCAGTCATAGCCACATATAATATATCCTAGAAACAAAATTGCTAGCCACCTCCATACCTCTCGCGAGGGTAGCAATTTAACCCCATCTCTTTAATGTAACGCATGGGAGAGTGATAGTTGCAATCGGTTATCCGGCGTGTTTGATATGTTAGCCATATAAAACTGTCAAAGCTGTATCAATACATTATTAATAAAGAACATACACATGCAGAAATTGGTTATTTTACCGTGTCAATGTGTTTATCTGATATTTACATGTATATCTTGTCAATTTGAAAGCTTCATTTGTTATGTTGAATGTGGAACACCAACAAGAGAAAATATGGCTTCCATGGGAAAATGATATCCCTGTTCTACTATATTTGGCAATTTTACTAGTTCTACATCAAAGATTATTTGTTTAAAGGTATAAAATATACAGTTTACTAAATTTTGACCTACATGCAACAGGTTTGTTTACGCACTTCGGTTACTCACACTAAACGTCATTATCGCGGATTTTCAAATTATTTATTTCCTCCAAATCTGTGCAGAGATCCAACAAAACCACGCCCCGGTGATGTTTCGGCGTCCATGGTGTAAACTGCGTTGGTTCTACGTGAGCCACTATGATCAAGTGTATGGCACAAATGGTCAGTCTACTTGCAACCATCCACTCAAACGTATCAGTGATTACTACGGTAGCTTAAAGGCACTGGGTCTGAAATATGCCTAGAATGTGATGAAACGGATGTAAGGATATGGCATGTTCCTAAGGGTTCATGTCGGTGTGGCAAACGTGTTGGTACATAATGATTGTTGTAGCTGGTTGAAAGCCGATACTTTGGTTACAATGTTATCCATGTAATATGTAAGGCCGTCTGTTGGGGATGGAGAGGGAGTGTACCAATTGCTCGCTTAGCGATATACACTCAGGTTGGGCTGGTTGTAAGGTTGGACCCACGCGGGGTTGCCTTGGTGCGCCGTTTGTAGTCTATGCACGGGTGCCAAACCGGGACTCGTAGGTGTAGGCTAATTCCACTATACGATCTGTTGCGTGCCGATAAGGTATGATTGCAAAACTACTACGTTGTTCGTCTTAGAGAGGTTCCAGACTCAGATGGTGGTCACAACAACGTTTCACAGATTAGGAAAACTAGTTTCATTTTAGTTTTGTATCGTGTTTGTGAACATAAGTACATGTACATGTAGGTTCTCGTATTTTCGTACATTGTTGCATCGCATATAGTTTAAATGATGATGAATACGGTATTTTAAACATCCGAAAAGGGTCCGTTTGTGTAGTTAGCTGGAACTTATACATTGGTGCTGGTTTCCTATTGTGCTAACTATTTCATCAGAATATATGGGACACGGAATATTGTGATCTATTATATAACGGTTTTAATACATATAAATACATATAAAATTGTATGATAATCACATTTGTATCATGTAATCGTCGTTTTCACATAGGGTAGCCTATGCATTGTAATCGCCTCGGACAGTTAGCCACGCCCCAGACCCCCCTCGATGGGATAGTCCGTAGTGATATCTTGGAGTAACCATAACAACAAAATGCATTGTGTTACTTAACATTTAACTGCCAAACGCAACCGCTAATTGACAATAATATTATGAAAAACTACTTGCACTGAACAATATCAACAACGGATGTTCTACGTACAAAAATACATCGGATTATTTTGTTGTGCTTTCAAGTTGTGATTTGCCCCCATTTGCGGAACAAATCGTGCGGTCATCGCTAAATTTAGCAACAGGCTATAGTTTCGGCAGAGTTAACTCCCCTCCGAATACTCTCCGAAACACGCGACGCGTTTAACACACAAACGATATCAAGTTTGACCTTCCGACAGCCTATTTTTAAACTCACCCGACACCTGTGCGAAACAAAACTCGCACGTGTGGGTCTAACTGATGTTAATCCTCATTCTATCGATGGATTTACAGCGGATTTTAGTGACATTCCCGAATTAGGCCTGCTTGACATTTGTCTATGGTGGCCAATACACGCCAACATGGTGTGTCAATTCTACGTTCAGGGAAGGGGGTCAATAAGTCAGTATTTAAAGTGATTAATTACAGTCAGGGAACAAATTAATGACAGTATAACACATCCAGCGTAGATTAATACCCATATTAATGCAAGTACTGAAAATACGACAAAAAACATTCTGACAAGTTTGGGCTTCCATACATTGAAAATTGTGTCCCCAATGACGTCATTTGTATGTTTTAATATACTCGATCCGGGGCCAGCTATTTCATTCACAAAACAGAAGTAAACATGGCGATATCAAAGTCAGAAACTTTAACAAAAATCCTGCTACAACATTGTTTTGTACCGACAAGGCATTTTCAGGCGCGACACCGCTTCCGTGGCGGAATTATTGTAACTATTGCTCTTCAATCAGTTTTCAATATATCTAAAATGATCATAGATATAATGATCATAGATATCTGGAATCTGTATTTATACTTGAATTGATGATGTCTTGTATATTTGTTACCGTATCTTTCTGATATTGCTATGCATAATCTGTAATGTTGTTGAATGTTTTGGTACATACTGTAGCAGTGCATACTGTACTTGTGCCATATCAATAGTTTACCCCTTAACCATTAAAGGTACATGCCGACTCAGTAGGCACAAAATGTTCATTATATCAGAGACATCATCTGAGACATTTTCTGGCAAAATAAACATGCATTCACCATTACCCCATAGTGATTGACATTATTATACATTTTATATCAGAAGTAAACTTCCACACTGATATAATGGGCGATAACCGTGTTTCCCTAAAATGTTCACGGACATTACTATTTATTCTCTGTATTTATTTTTCGATGTGCAATGATTATACTTTATAATCTGTCGAAAGTACTATTTTTTTCAGGTGAAGCAATTAATTAATATAAATAATTAAAAAATATCATGCCTCATTTGCATATGAAGATAGCCTGATACCACCGCGCGTCACTATCAGTAAAATAAATATTACTAAATGATTATATCTGTATAGCGGGCACTCGTAAGTCTGCTCATTTTGTATATTTTAATCTCCATAAAAACCTGTTTTGGCAGCGCAGTAGAATCGTCTCAGTGTGTTTTTGAGGAGAAAATATAAAAATATTTAAAACAGCAGACGACATTTGTCGTTTCCAGCGCTTTAAAGGTACATGCCCACTCAGTAAGCCCAAAATGTCATTTACAGTGTACAACTGTGTCACTATTCCACCAGTCCTAAACGTTACAAGTGGCACGTGCCCGCTATACAGATATCATCATTTAGTAATCTTTAGTTTACTGATGGTGACGCGCGGTGGTATCAGGCTATTTTCATATGCAAATGAGGCATGATATTTTTTAATTATTTATACTAAAGAAATGCGTCACCTGAACAAATAATATTTTCGACAGATTTTAAAGTATGATCATTGCACATCATGACATAAATACAGAGATTAAATAGAAATGTCCGTTAACATTTTAAGCAAACACGGTTATCGCCCCTGATATCAGTGTGTAAATTTACGTCTGATATAAAATGTATAATAATGCCAATCAGTACGTGGGATAATGGCGCATGAATGTTTATTTTGCCAGGAAATGTCTCAGATGATGTCTCTGATGTAAAGACATTTTGTACCTACTGAGTGGGCATGTACCTTTAAGGGTTAATGAAACTGCAACACAAAATCAATCAATCAATCAATCTCGTTTAATCTTGTAGTACCCTATGTTCAGTACTTTCAGTACTTTGATTATGCTTACGCGGCCCACGTGACCGGTTTCAACTCGTAAATACTAGAAGATCAACCCGCTGTCACAGACGACTACATGTACATTCACTACTGTCTGTTTCACGAAACCTGCCCAAATTTTATGGCCATATAAATAATGCAAAAACAGTGTTTTTTCGATAATATTAAATGTTATCCAAAATTTAAGAAAAACAGAGTCGAAAAATGAAAAATGGAAATTGATTCTAAAACCTAGCGATATAGCTTAGAAATGATCCAAATAACAAAACAAAAGCTACATTTTGAAAATCGATCCACTATTTCTGAAATTATAATTGTGTTCACTCCGTGAAGATGTCTATGGGTATTTAACATGGGGAATATATTTTTTTCGCAATAAAATCAATATTTCGTGAAACAGACAGTAGTATCACTGAAATTCTTCAAAAATCTTCTTCTGAAGAACCGCCAACCGGATTTCGACAAAACTTGGTAGAAATGATCGCTGTACAATGCTCTTTAAAAGATGTTAAAACGGTGACCCCAGGGTGAAAAATAGGCGTGGCCCGAGGGGTCAAATTGGGGTCAAATTTATTTTTGACCGAATATGGTCACGTCATTTATATCAAATCGAAGGTATCAACGATGCGATGACTTTGGTGCATTTTTTGTCGAAATCGGATGGTTATGTCATCCAAGATGGCCGCCGAAAGTCAAAAGGTGGTTCTTTTATTAGAGATTTCAAAATTCTTCTTCACATGAACCGCTTGGCCCATAGTAGCTAAACTTAAAAGTTATGGTCCATGTGTGAAGCCTTTTCAGATTTGTTAAAATGGAGGTCATCGCTAATCTAAGATGGCCACCGTCTAAAAATAGCATAAATTCTTAAAAATCTTCTTCTCATGAACCGCCAGCTGGATTTCAAGGAAGCTTGGTAGGAATGATCGATGTACAATGTTCTTTCAAAGTTGTTAAAATGGTGACCCCGGGGTCAAAAATGGGCGTTGCCCGTGGGGTCAAATTGGGGTCAAATTTTATTTTTGACCGAATGTGGTCATGTCTATATCAAATCGAAGGTATCAAAGAGGCGATCGCTCTGGTACATTATTTGTCGAAATTGGATGGTCATGTCATACAAGATGGCCACCGAAAGGTCAAAAGATCGTTATTTTATTAGAGATTTCAAAATTCTTCTTCACACGAACCGCTTGGCCCATGGTGGCCAGACTTCACAGTTATGGTCCATGGGTGAAGCCTTTTCAGACTTGTTAAAACGGAGGTCGTCGCTACTCCAAGATGACCGCCGTCTAAAAATAGCACAACTTTGTAAGAAATCTTCTTCCCATGAACCGCCAGCCGGATTTCGACGAAACTTGGTAGGAATTATCGATGTAGAATGCTCTTTCAAAGGTGTTAAAATGGTGACCTCGGGGTCAAAAATGGGCATGGCCCGTGGGGTCAAATTTTATTTTTGACCAAATATGTCATATATCAAATTGAAGGTATCGATGAGGCGACAGCTCTGGTGTAATATTTGTCGGAATCGGATGATTATGTCATCCATGATGGCCTCCAAAAGGTCCATTTATTCGAGATTTTGAACGTCTTTTTCTCAGGAACCACATGGCCGATGCTGGCCAAACTTCATAGTAAGTTAAGATCCTTGGGTGAAGCATTTTCAGATTTGGTAAAATGAGAGTCATCGCTTAATCCAAGATGACCGTCATCTAAAAATCGTATGAACTCAATGTCACGTTCTCTTCTGGTGTTCATGGAGTCAGGTGAGCGAATTAGGGCCATCATGGCCCTCTTATTTTCTCGTCTGATATTTGTTTTCTATATTGTCCATTTTTATCATCAAAAACATGCGTTGACAGCACATTAGAATAATTTACAACATGCTTTGACAGCACTTCAGAATTATAACAGAAGACGACAATTGTTGTGTGTAGCGGTGTAAGGATTAATAATATAAGACAGCGGTAGTGGGCTGTGATTATTTTTTATATGTTATCTCCCTTGAGATAGCATATTGTTTCACGCAAATTTCTGTGGGGGCAGCCATTGATCGTGCTACGCCTAAACGGCGAGTACGACCAAGAAAATAGTGCCATGTGCAAACTTATTATATGGCGTTTTGATATTTCTTGCTTTGTATCTGAAACTGTACATATACTATTCTCTATAGTTTTCACAGATTTGTGATCAGTTTATCAGTTAAATTGTGGAAGATACTAATCAAGAAATTTCGTGCGTATGAATACAGCAGTTATTAATATTAGGTCTCACGGGACAGTACGTACGGATCTAGCAGTAAAAGGGGGTGGACGATTTTCTATATATTTCACTACTGACCCTGTACGTTACACTAGTGTGTTTTACAAAGTTAACTTACCCCACACACCGATCAGTTTTTGTGGAGATAACATATTTCAGTACTTTCAGTACTTTGATTTAATTTTCTGTGCAGTCTGGCACACATACATATCTCAAATTAAGTGACAGCCATTAGGTTTTCCTAGCACAAAACACAATGTACCAGTCCCCGCATGCAAACAGTGGTCGTCGGTGGCAGCGGTTAGGCATGTTCATATCATCATCATAACCATCCGCTTTCATGTTAAGTTCAAACACCTTCGTGTATCACCCAAATACCCAGTCGTCATAAATAAAGTTTTTAAAGTCTTCGGACTGGTGACCACTATAAACGAACTGACTGACTACTACTACTTGAAACGGTTTGTATTGTATATAGCATAATCTTATATGACCAACAATTTCATCTTTTTCACAAACTTTCAAATTCGCATAAATTAAATTGTCCGCCATTTCTGAAATGTTAATGTTGCATGGAAGAACAGGTTCTACATGTACGTGGTCAATCGTTTCCATAATTGAGACAGGCAATGATATTTTGTACCATCGGACATCCGCGTAATTCATTAAATACGTTAAGAATATTTACAATATTTTAGATCAATAAAGTAAAAAATTTACAAAATTTTCAGAGTACTGGACCCTGAAACTTTTGTGAACTTCTGGCGCCATTTGCGGAAAATATTGTGAATTTTGTAAACGTATTTCATGAAATTACGCAGATATCCGAAGGTACAACGGCGTGTCTCAATTATAGGGTAAAGTCTCACACTTTGCTTCAAACGAGAAGTATTTTTTTCCAGGTTGTTCGGAATACGTGACTGGTATTTCTCTGTCGATAATTGGGAAGCTTCATCAATGCCAAGTTAACATCTTTATTGCATTCCAACAGGATGTGTTGATGTAAAACAGATTGGCAGTTGGCAGGTGTGACGAGCACAGCAGCCGGAAACTGAAGATGATGCATTACCTGGCGTGTATTCTATCAAACATAATGAGAACGTACTGGCACAGGAATGTTGCCAAGTCTTAGTTTACGACACGCCTATCCCATTTTCCGGGAAAACAACTATTTCAAGTTATAAACGTAATTGATAAGACTTGAACACTAGTGTTCTGTAGTAATGTATCTACATGTCGCTATGTGTTGTTGTTGTTGTTCTTGTTATTTTGGCTTTTGAAATCGTGGTTCAAGCTGAGTAGCCAATTTCACCAAAATTGCAAAGTATGATTATCTTGCTAAATACACTTTGTGGGAGAAATCTTCAATTACAGGATGAATTTATTAATTTTTATTATATTGAATGTATTACATTATCACAGCCATTTTGGCTGTGATAATGTAATACATTCAGTATAATAATTTTGAATACTTTTGCTCATCAAATATATGCAGTCGTTGGTGCTATATGAACTAATGCATTTCGGGAAAAATAAATGATTACTCCCTCAAAGTATGCGTAGCAATTTTCGTGAAATCGGCTACTGTAATACCATGAGTTGCGCTTGGTTTGCGATCAGAACGTGATTATATTTGCAATTACAGTTGAACCTCTCTAGACCAGACACCAAGAAAACATCAGCGATATTATATTTGATGGATTTCTTGGTCATTTATCTCAGGTGGTACTGTCTGTTCGTGATCACACAACTGTGGCTCAGAATGATTAAATGCCTGATTTACAGTGAAACCTCTCTAAGCAGGACCTCCCATCCCAGGGTGTCCGGTTTAGAGAGGTTTCACTGTATCATGGATCTCTTGATCGTATCTTGCGGTATGATGTTGAGAAACATGTGAGTAACCTACAGCGAAATTTTGCTGAATGTTCCCAGGCAACAAAACGCGAATATGAATAGAAAACGAAGTGAACAAAACGCGAATATGAATGGAAAACGAAGTGAACATGATCGTTTTGTATAACGATATGCATATAAACGGTTATCGTTTGTTTGTATGGTACATATATGTGACAACGATAGTTTCGTTTCAATACCCGGCTATTTGAACGTATGCCGTTTCTTTCAACGCAACATTTTGACATCGTTTACGTTGTGCTATGCAACCGTTCATTTGTGGAACCAGGAACAAATTATGTGTTGCAGTGTTGAAGGCATGTCGTTGAACAAACCGATCGTTTTTACTTCGTTTTCCATTCGTTTTCGTGTTGTCCGTTTGGGAACATTCAATAAATCTTCGCTGTACATCTAAATGTGGCTGTCACTGGAGACATATGGCTTATGGGTTTTGCGACCAGTGTAGATACAGATCCGCATGTGCATCCACACAGTCTGATCAGAATCTACACTGTTCATCAGTCTATCAATGAAACACCCATCATTCTAACAAGCAATATAGACCAGTCTACATGAGTGTGTTATTGGACCAGGAGCGACACTGGTCACAAATCCCATAAGCCCCAGTTCTCCATTAGCAGGCAAAAATGATGGATGCATTCACTGGGTTCCTCATACTCCATTGTCAACGTCAGACGCCATAACTAACTTAGTACTGACAAAGTCACACGCCACAACTAACTTAGTACTGCCAAAGTCACACGCCACAACTAACCTGGTACTGCCAAAGTCACACGCCACAATTAACCTAGTACTGTCAAGTCACACACGACAACTAACCTATTACTGCCAAAGTACATAGTACTGTCAACGTCACACGCCACACCTAACTTAGTACTGCCAACGTCACACGCCACAACTAACCTAGTACTGGCAACGTCACACGCCACAACTAAGCTAGTACTGCTAACGTCACACGCCACAAGTAACCTAGTACGACCAAAGTCACACGCCACATCTAACATAGTACTACCAAAGTCACACGCCACAACTAACCTAGTACTGCCAAAGTCACACGCCACAACTAACTTAGTACTGCCAAAAGTCACACGCCACAACTAACTTCGTACTGCCAAAGTCACACGCCACAACTAACCTAATACTGCCAAAGTCACACGCCACAACTAACTTAGTACTGCCAAAGTCACACGCCACAACTAACCTAGTACTGCCTAAGGCACACGCCACAGCTAACCCAGTACTGTCAAAGTCACACGCAACAACTAGTCTAGTACTGCCAACGTCACACGCCACAACTAACCTAGTACTGCCAAAGGCACACGCCACAGCTAACCCAGTACTGTCAAAGTCACACGCCACAACTAGTCTAGTACTGCCAACGTCACACGCCACAACTAACCTAGTAACATTCACGCGCTTTAGATTTGTATTTACCTCGTCAAAACGACAAAATAATGAGATTAAATAAAAAAACAAAGGGTAACCTGCTCTGCGTTTGCTACGCTATGTTCATCAGAAATATTCATCATCGTATGAGAAAGATATTAATGGAAATCTATTTTAAGAAAATAAATCTAAACAAGAGGCCCAAATGGGCCTGTATCGCTCACCTAAAAGCCTCCATAGTGGTTATCTTGATTTCACAAAGACTCTTCACTTACAACTTCAAATGTTCCACATAATTTGTTGGTACCTTCTGATCTAACATATATTGCGAATGTGCCACCATATGAACAAATCTGAATCAGCGTTAACTATCGATCATTCATACAAAGTTTCGTCGAAATCGGCCTGGCGGTTTGTGAGAAGAAGATTTTTTGACAATTTGACCTACTTTTCAACGGCGGACATCTTGGATTTGGTGATGACCTCCATTTTGACAAAAATGAACAGGCTCCACCAACAAACCATTTCAGTTAAGTTTGGTCAATATCGGCCAAGCAGTTTACAAGAAGAAGTCCTTTGAAATCTTTAGTAAAAGAACAACCTTTTGACCTGTCGGTGGCCATCTTGGATGACGTAATCATCTGATTTTGGCAAAACATGCTCCAGAGTGATCGTCTCGTCGATACCTTGGATTGGATATATTATATGACCATATTCGGTCAAAAATATAATTTGACCCCTAGTTGACCCCTAGTTGACCCCTCGGGCCACGCCCATTTTTGACCCAGGTGCCACCATATGAACAAATTTGAAACAGCGTTAAATATTAATCATTCACACCAAGTTTCGTCGAAATCAGCCTGGAGGTTTGTGAGAAGAAGATTTTTTTGACAATTTGACCTACTTTTCAACGGCGGACATCTTGGATTTGGTGATGACCTCCATTTTAACAAAAAATGGACAGGCTTCACCCACAGACCATTACAGTTAAGTTTGGCCAATATCGGCCAAGCAGTTCACAAGAAGAATACGTTTGAAATCTTTAGTAAAAGAACAACTTTTTTACCTTTCGGTGGCCATCTTGGATGACAAAATCATCTGATTTAGACAAAAAATGCTCCAGAGTGATCGACTAGTCGATACCTTTGATTTGATATATTATATGACCATATTCGGGCAAAACTATAATTTGACCCCTAGTTGACCCCTCGGGCCACGCCCATTTTTGACCCGTGGGGCCACCATATGAACATATCTGAAACAGCGTTAACTATCAATCATTCACACCAAGTTTCGTCGAAATCGGCCTGGAGGTTTGTGAGAAGAAGATTTTTTGACAATTTGACCTACTTTTCAACGGCGGACATCTTGGATTTGGTGACCTCCATTTTGACAAAAAAATGAACAGGCTTCACCAACAAACCATTTCAGTTAAGTTTGGCCAATATCGGCCCAGCAGTTCACAAGAATAATACGTTTGAAATCGTAAAACAAATTGTTTACCTTTCGGTGGCCATCTTGGATGACAAAATCATCTGATTTAGACAAAACATGCTGTAGAGTGATCGTCTCGTCGATACATTCGATCCGATATACTATATATATTCGATCCGATATACTATATGGCCATATTCTGTCAAAAATAAAATTTGACCCCCATTTGACCCCTCGGGCCACACCCATTTTTGACCCAGGGGCCACCATATGAACAAATCTGAAACAGCGGTAACTATCAATCATTCTTACCAAGTTTCGTCGATATCGGCCTGGAGGTTTGTGAGAAGATTTTTTGACAATTTGACCTACTTCTCAACGGCGGCCATCTTGGATTTGGTGATGACCTCCATTTTAACAAAAATGAACTGGCTTCACCCACAGACCATTACAGTTAATGTTTGGCCAATATCGGCCAAGCAGTTCACAAGAAAAAGACGTTTGAAATCTTTAGTAAAATAATGACCTTTTGAACTATCAGTGGCCATCTTGGATGACGTAATCATCTGATTTAGACAAAAAATTATCCAGAGTGATCGTCTCGTCAATACCTTCGATTTGATATATTATATGACTATATTCGGTTAAAAATAAAATTTACCCCTATTTGACCCCTCGGGCCACGCCCATTTTTGACCCAAGGGCCACCATATGAACAAATCTGAAACAGCGCTAACTATCGATCATTCACACCCAGTATCGTCGAAATCGGCCAGGCGATTCGTGAGAAGAAGATTTTTTAAGAATTTGACCTACTTCTCAGTGGCGGCCATCTTGGATTTGGTGATGACCTCCATTTTAACAAAAATGAACAGGCTTCAACCATAGACCATAACAGTTAAGTTTGGCCAATATCGGCCAAGCAGTTTACAAGAAAAAAGACGTTTGAAATCTTTAGTAAAAGTACCTACCATTTGAACTATCGGTGGCCATCTTGGATGACGTAATCATATGATTTAGACAAAAAACAAAAAATGTTCCAGAGTGATTGTCTCGTCAATACCTTCGATTTGATATATTACATGACTATATTCGGTTAAAAATAAAGTTTGACCCCTGTTTGACCCCTCGGGCGACGCCCATTTTTGACCCACGGGCCACCATATGAACAAATCTGAAACAGAGCTAACTATCGATCATTCATACCAAGTATCGTCGAAATCGGCCTGGCGGTTCGTGAGAAGAAAATGTTTTAAGAATTTGACCTACTTTTCCATGGCGGCCATCTTGGATTGTCGATGACCTCCATTTTAACAAATCTGAAATGGCATCACCCATATATCATCCCTGTGAAGTTTAACCAATATTGGCTCAGCAGTTCGGGAGAAGAAGATGATTGAAAATGTTCACGGACGGACGACGGACGACGGACGACGGACACTTTGTCATAACAATAGCTCACATGAGCTTTGCTCAGGTGAGCTAAAAACATGACGTTACGCCGTTCGGAATTGGGAACCTACATTTTGAACCACACTGTAAATCTTTTCATACTACAAAATCATTAGGCATGTATAGTCAGATAGCCAAAGCTGATTTTTTGGCTTAACTCTGCATTGGCTGATAAAGTTTGTTTATTTCTTGATTGTACTTGCTTAGGGTCTCTATAACAAATATCAGGTGGTTAACAAGAGGATATCCTTGAGCAATCTGAGAAATCCAAGATGGCCGCCGGCTTCCATTTTAATTGTATTTAAACAATTAACTGTTAATCCAATGGGCTAGAAACCTAAGGAAGACATCGATTTTGACTAATTTGAGGGCGAAGAATCCATTTCTGAAGTTAATTTCGTGATTGGCCGTCTCCTTCACAGTACAATTCAAGATGGTCGCCATTGGCAGCAATTTGTTCTATCAAGTTAATTGTAAATAATGCCAAAAATATTGTATGTGCAATAACCAGGTACTATTAACCATCAAACATGCTACTGAGACATCTAATCATATTATAATGACGATCAAATATGCATATACAGGATAACTTTGAATAATCTGAGATGGCCACAAAGATGGCTGCCGGTGCTCAATGAAAATTGTTCCATCAATCGTCCTGGCCTCTGCAATGGGCGAAAGCAGTACAGCTTAATCGAATTGATTTGCAACCACACCTTTTCGTTGCTCATGACTTGTCACTACTACAACCACATGTTATGACCATCAGTAGGTCACTGAGAACCAGATGTGTGCCTGGAGGTACGATAGTAGGAAGGAGAATGTGTGCTGCCCTTAGGATGGTACCACAGGAGAGTCTGTCTTGAGGCAACCCGGCATGTGACCACTGCCAGATGGCCACGTAGGGCGTTCTCTCTGAATGCTGTCTCAGTTGGAGGAACGGAACAGAGTTTTGTCTTTTTTGGCCACAATTTGACCCGCACTGAATCGAGGAAATCGCAGCGACTCATTTTATAGCATGTCAAGATGAAGGCTCTTGCCTCCGCCAACAGTATGTGGTATTGTTCCATGGGTAAAGAGCTGTCGCCAAACTTGACACCACCTGCAACGAAGAACATGCATTTATATGTAGGTGTATAACAAGGTGTATGTAGTCTTATGCATGTTGGTACCATACAGTCCATACATGGCACACATACCCACTATACAAATTTACTAATATATGTATGTTTTGTATAAAGTTACGTTTCATTATACCCAACTGTATGGATACCGGATCTCACCGTTTGTCAGTTTAATTGATTGATGATTATAGCAGTGCATTACGTGGGTGTATAACAAGGTGTATGTAGTCTTATGCATGTTGGTACCATACTGTCCATACATGGCACACATACCCACTATACAAATTTACTAATATATGTATGTTTTGTATAAAGTTACGTTTCATTATACTCAACTGTATGGATACCGGATCTCACCGTTTGTCAGTTTAATTGATTGATGATAATAGCAGTGCATTCGATTTAATGCTAAATATTATGTGTAAATATGCAGACATCATTGGTTGGTTCATTGGACATGTTAATTACCTGCTCGGAGAACCTTCAACACGATACCGTTTCCAATACCATAATGACTTGCGACCGTGTCACAGCCCGCAAGAGCATGTGCAGCGAGAAGATTGGGAATGATAGAGAGATTCTCCTGCACAATTGCATCAATGTCAATAATGGCTCGACCCTTCAGTGGCGATTGTAGGTATACATGGCCAGCGTTGCCTGATCCACCATGGCGGTAGAGCAGCAGTAGTGCAAAAAACATCGGTGTCGTCCGCCACTACGACACGGTCTTTATCACCAGATGTATGCTGTTCAGCCTAAATTCACACAGAGCATCATTGCAGTAATGGAAAATGTACTGTACTTGTAGCATCAATTCAACTGACAATCGTATGTAGAGTAATGCTGACAATAATTCCATAACATTAATATTATTGTACCTGTTTACAATAATGGTGTCCGCCTCCTCTTGTGTAGTCAGCAGATCATGACAGAAATCGCACGCCAGTGTCAGTTTCATCAGCTGGGCCAGGCAACTCAAATGGACAGGTTCAGGGCCCGTGATGACAAGCGTGTGATATAATACGGTCGTCCTTGTGATCCTCACGATCGCGAATTATCATATTGATGATCTGCACTTCGTTGGATGTTACGGAGCAGAGAAGTGAATGTGCACTCTTTTCTACACCACTGCTGGACCTTTCCACTACCAGTTATTTTTTAGGACACTCTTGGTTGTAGTGCGCATCTGCCCTTCGTCGTCGAGCATTGAAGTGGAAACCGGTGCCAGCTCCATGGTCAACATGTCACAGCATGTTGGTAATCCTTCTCGCTGACTGGCTTGGAGAGCCATATCCCGGGCATAAAATATGACAATATCCACAATCTTTTGTCCATTTATGTTAATAGCTTTTTTGTTGGCAGTCCAGTTTATAACCATAGCCTTGACTGGTACATGAAATGCCTCAGGCCATCCCGCCTCAAACTCATCCTGCTGTTTCTTTCCCAGGTCCATTGCTTCATGAATGTTGATGGTCTCATTCGTCATGCTCAACTGTGTTGAGAGGGTCAATAATCATAATAGTTATTGCAATCATTGTCATTGCAAATCAGTATAAATGTATTTGGATCATGTCCCTTTTTCTTCCATGTTGTCTCAATATCCATGTCAGGTAAGGAGTGGGCGTAAGAGCTCTTCAGTGAGCATCACAAGGGTACGGAAATTCTGGGGATACTTTTTTCCCCAGAAAGCATTTTAGCCACACCATCAAATGTGGCATCAACAACTGTCCGAAGCCAGGCCATCGATGCAACTTATGACGTTTTTAAGGAAATGCATACCGCCCAGTCTTTGAATGTAGTCGCCGAAATGCTCAGGATTATCCCATATGATGTGGCCAGCGAACTTGAAGAGATGCTGGTCTGTCATATAAAGTGTGTAGTCCTGGCCAGCTGCAGACGTGATCGCTTTTGTTTTGATCATGGCCGTGTATACAGTTGTCTTTTCTATGATAAGCTGGTGGTAGATGATGTGAGTTTTGGGGGCAGGAGTATGACCTTGGGATCTGGACTTTAGTGAGTACCGGCGGCAATCTTGGTGGCCATCTTGGATTTCTCAGATTGCTCAAGGATATCTTGTGCATATTTGCTAGTCAATACATTATACTTAGAAGCCTCAGCTACATTTGTGTTGGTTAAGTGAACCGTCTTATTGCACATACATTGTTTTTTTGTGGGTTTTTTAAATTTATTTACAAGCAATTAAATTGGAAAGATGCCGCCAATCGTGGCCATCTTGAATTTCATTGTCAATGAGGTGGCTAATCACAGAAATAACTTCGGAAACGGATTCGTCGTTCTCAAATTAGTCGAAAACGATAATTATTTAGGTGTTTAGGCCCTTGAGTTAAACAGGTAAAAACAAATTTCAAAATGGCCGCCAGCGGTATCTTTGATATTTCAGATTGATCAAGGATATCCTCTTGTTATATGTCTGATATTTGTCATAGAGGTCCCAATCACGTATAATCCAACAGAAAAAGCTTTATCAATCGATGCAGGGTATATGTGTCTGGCTATCTGACTAGTACGTGACATCATGATACAATTCGACAAACGCATCATTTCTCCTTGTAAATATTAATACATGTTTAAAGAGTACACCAGTCCTCAGATTGCGTGAAAAATATGCACGATGCGTGTCCACTGATTGTGTCTACACTAGATATGTGACTGTGACTGGAGATGTGGGGCTTATGATATTTGCGATCAGCACCGATCCAGATCAGCCTGTGCATCCGCACAGTCTGATCAAGATCTGCACTGGTCGTCAGTCCATCAATGAAATACTTGTCATGCTTCTAACAAGCAAAACAAATCATTATCAGATTACAGGAGTGTGCTACTTGATCCGAAGCTACACTGGTCAAAACTCCAATCTGCAGTCAGAGTCACATATGTGGTATCATGTGCACGTTTCTTCGCGTACAGACCACTTATAAATATTTGAACGAATTGCAGCTGCGCGCACAATTAGGCTACACTTATTATAGTCAACATTCAACCTGTGAAATTAGATAGTTCTCCTCAGTATCGTCGCTACATTTAGGATTTGTCAATCATGTATTTCGTACTTCTGGGAATACTGGCGTATGTCGCGAGTCACGTGATGGCCGCTCCGGGCGGGAATGCATTTTTTCCAAGAGCCGCAGTGCTCGAAATTTAGTTTCGAGGAGAAAATCTTGGAAAAGGTCGTTAGATTTGAAGTGACGATTGAAACAATAAAGGGACAGTTTGAGAGTATGGAATCGAAACTTCGGCAGGAGCAAGCCGATCTCAGTCGCGACAAAGATGTCATACTAGAGGAGGTGCATACTCTGAAGAATGACATTATCGGAGACTTTCAGGAAATGCGCGGCAGCCTGGAGGGACAACAGACGGTGGCCGACTTGCTGATTAACGAACTCATAACGAAGACTGAGGCCCAGGTGACGAGGATGTCACGTGACGTGCACTCCTTGGTCAATACGACGATAGCACAGATACGAGGTATGTACATACATGGGTATGTATGATTTCACGGCAACATGCGTCTGATTGCAATGCATGTAGTGGACAATATGTAGCCTGTCTAGGTCATGTTGTACTGTGCCACACGCGTGCAGTCTCATGGTACATGTAGCAACTTGAGTGTATCTAGATATCGTCGGCACATTTAAAACGGATAGTTGTATGGTGTACGAACGGGGTCAAAACTATTCTTACTGGTGCAGCTATACAAATATACAGGTGCACCTGTACAAATAAAGCTGCACCTGTAAAAATACAATTTAATTTTGACCCCGTTCATACACCATATGTACGAATGGGGTCAAAACTAAACTTACAGGTGCAGCTATAAAAAAATATACAGGTGCACCTGTAAATGTATAGCTGCGGCTGTATTTTTATAGCTGCAGCTATAAACGTATTTTACAGGTGCAGCTATACATTTACAAAGCTGTAAAAATGCAGGTGCACCTGTATATTTTATAGCTTCACCTGTAAGTTCAGTTTTTACCCCGTTCGTACACCATGTATGAACTGGGTCAAAACTAAACTGTATTTTTATAGGTGCAGTTGTATTTTTTACAGGTGCAGCTGTATTTTTTACAGCTGCACCTGTATATTTACAGGTACAGCTGTACTTTTTATAGCTGCACCTGTAAATTTAGTTTTGACCCCTTTCATACACCATATAGTTGTTCACTTGTTCCGAAGGTCCGTAAATCTCATGTACACCGACTCAAAAGACTATAATTGTTTTATTATATGACCCTTTTTTGGCCCCATATTAAAATATTTCTGGCGAATATTTAAAAAAAAAAAAATATTTCACTTTTTTTTGGTTTCACACAATTTTCAATAATTATTTAAAAAAAAAAGGTTTTAAATTTTAGTGCCCCACAAAAAAATTCAGTGACACGCGCATGCTGCTATACCTGAATATCAGTCTCGGACTCCTCTCGTTGCGCGAGAAGAGTCCGAGAGAGTTATCCTCCAGGTGAATATCACCTTTCGAATATCATTCTCTGACTAGTCTCGCGCAACGAGACGAGTCCGAGAATGATATTCAGGTGAATATCATATATGTTCACAATCACGTGACCCGCAATTGGACAATCTCATTGGTTGAAATTATTAGTCATATAATAATATACAATGATTGACGAGTGAGCCATAGAATATGATCTGATATTCACTGGCAGAAACGTCATGTTGACTGAGGCGAATTGTATTATTATATGATAACAGTATCCTTGATCAATAAGTATGGTACTTGTTTTGATCATTTACACTACATATTCTGTACCTCTCTACTGTCCCACGTTTTGCTGCCAACATACTTTTGGCTATTAAACATATTAAATCTAAAACATATTAAATATAATTACTTTTCCATCAATAAGAAAAAAGTCACCCTCCCTCATAAAAAAAAGGTAGTTGATGATAATCTTGATTTTATTACGACAAAACTAAATACCGAAGCGTGGTGTGTAAAATTCCACCGCCATCATTGTTTGAATAACGTCGTGTTCTTGATGTTTTATACCGTGCATCGTTAATTTGGTATTACAAAAAGTGAGATAAACAAAAACTATGAAAGATATTTGAATTTTCTTTTCATAATATTTTATTCGATAATATAAATTGTGAAAATCGAAAATTGTGTCATTATGTCCGGTTGTCCTGGAGCGCGCCCATATGAGACACGCCATGTGATTTTGTACATTCGGACATCTGAGTAATTTCATGAAATAAGTTTACAAAATATACAATATTTTTCATAAATAAAGTCGAAAGTTGACAAAATTTTCAGAGTACATGAGCAATGCCCTCTGAAAATTTTGTCAACTTTTGACGCCATTTACGGAAAATATTGTAAATTTTGTAAACGTATTTCATGAAATTACGCAGATGTCCGAAGGTACAAAATCACATGGCGTTTCTCATATGTTTAGCTAAAACATTGCGTTTCACTGGCCGAATATGCAAAGCTAAGGCCATGCAACCTTGAATTACTGACTGTTTTACACACCACGTCGACTGTTCGAACAATTCAACATTTACACTTTGGAAAAGTGAACGTGAATGTGTTTAACGTCCACCAACAGCTAAGGTTATATAGAGACGGGTTACAATTGTTGCGAACTTGTACCAAATACCGCGAAACCATCGGAGTCCGGATGAATGTCGATGACTTGATTATCGCAACTCCTGGTATACAACGAGTTGTGGTTGTGACTGGAAAAATGGATGCACAGGCTGATCTAGATATACACTGGTCGCAAAACCCATAAGCCCCATTTATCCTGTCACAGCCCCATTTCTGGTCGTATACCGGTGCTAGAGGCCAGCGTTGGCTTAATGGACCAATACATGTATTTACTTCACACGAACAAGCGCTGACGTGTCTGCGGTACGTCATGACATTGACGTCATAGTGTCGACGTTCGACTAACGCAACGTCAGCAGTTTTAGTTGTAACCCGGATGTGAGTATCGTCGGTCAATGTATCATTTTATTTTTATTTCATATAGAACTGACGACTATTAAGAATTAATATAATGAATTTATTACAGCCATTATTTTGGTTAGATCATAGTTTATTTCATTAAATAAAAAAATATTTATGCATACATTTAACATTTCTCCCTCAAAGTACACTTACAGAGATAAGTGTCTTAGAGATGTTGGTGAAATCGGCTACAGTATATGTGTCTCCACAAAGCACAATTTATTCCACGTGTCATGCTCACTTCCCTTTCTGTCCGTGTAGATGAGGCGACGTCTCCGGCCGTGGCGTTCAGTGCCAGGACGCTGTCGGACTTGACACCAGGGAAGGGCGACATACTCGTGTTTACAAAGTCCGACCTGAACCTCGGCGACGGGTACGACGTCGGCACGGGCCGCTTCACCGTCCCAGTGTCCGGCGTCTACTTGTTCGGCATACAACTGTGTCTGTATTCCAATCATTGGAAGAGGTTTCGGCTTGTGACGGACGATGGGGTGACGTTGCACACTACTACGATAACAACGGGAACACCTATGCGTGGAGCAGCGTGCATGGCAGAGACAGCTGTTGTCTCCCTGGTCAAGGGTGACGTTATTTCCGTCAAATGTATCATCACAGGCACGTCCGGCAGCAAGATTTACCAGAGCGCTAACTACTACGATAATATTTTCAGCGGTGCCTTGATTCAGAAGTTGTAAACATGTTGGACGTGAGTTTCTTGCCATAAGCGCGGTGTCTCATTATTTTTATTATATACATACTTTCGTTTCCCATTGAATACAATACTTGGAACATACATGTATATGTGGAACGCAACCCGTCGATATTTTGCCATATTGACGTATCGTGAGTTCATATTGGTCTGTGCCGGAACTACGTTTTAGCACCTCGTAATATAGTTCCTTCTAAATTATCACTTATTTGTATACTCTGTTATAGTTACCGTATATGTTTTCTAAGTGTTTATAAATTGTGAGTGATTTACGTATATAATAATAAGGTTACTTGATTTGTAAGTGGATATAGGCCACTCGTTCCGTAGTGCATATATTCACATGGAAATGAAGTAACATATAAATACACCGTGCCACGATAACCTGCTGATAACGCTACCTGGTGCCCGTTTCACTAAACAAGTTCGTAAATGCTGACTTTGCCTGTAGAAAAACATTTACACTGCAGGCCGATGCTGGAAACTCTTGTTGATATGTTCATGTGTACTGATGTGCGTCTGAACGTGCAAAATGGTAACATTAGCTAACCACGTAAGTGTGGAAACCATATTTATAGAAATCATCGTATAACCTTTTTTTATTGTAGGAAGTTTAGTGAAACGGGCCCCCCGGTTGTACAGACATCATCCCTTAAAGATACATGACAACTCAGTAGGCACAAAATGTTCTTTATAGGAATTACATAAATGTATAAGTGTGTGACCATTCCACCAGTTCTAAAAAGGACAAGTGTCCGGTATACACATATAATCATTCAGTAATATTTATTTTACTGATAGTGACTCACGGTGGTATCAGGCTATTTTCCTATGCAAATGAGGCATGCTATTTTGTAATTGTTTATATTAATTAAATGCGTCGCCTGTAACGGTGTCAACACGATGTACATGTATAACGATAGGGAGTCGTTTGTTTGTGGACCAGGAACAAATCCGGACCATTGTATTCTGCATCCGGTCCCCTAGTGGCGGTCACTAACTATGAGAAACTCCCGTACACTACACTTCATACTTCAACACCATAGGCATTCGACGTGTTTCGGCTTTCATCGGTATAACTATATATATGAACAAGGCTTATAGCTTTGGTCGGACACGACCTCTTATCACAACAAATTCCGCGATTTTATTAACGCTAGTGTAAATAATTTGGCGAAATGTGCACATGTTCATTTGAGAATTATTATTATCTTGCTGAAATATCCATCAGTAGAATATAATTATGCAAAATATATCTAATTACAATTGGCTATCCTATGTCGGATACGACCTAGCATCATAATAAATAAAATATTGTGTTTAAGGCTCTAACGTCAATATTGAAGCTACTTGTTTTCAATCACAATATTCAAGTATTTTGAAATGATGAAATTGACAAATATTCAGTTGGCAAGATTATCGCTGGCGGTTGTGTAGTCTTCAGAGTGTGTATATTTGTAACGTTAACAAACGCTGCTTGCCGAGTTCACAACGTCGTGTATTCACTGTCTGTATAAACTGTACAGTGAAACCTCGCAAAATCCGACACCCTGGGTCCGGTTTAACGATGTTTCACTGAAAACAGGCATTTGAGAGAGAGAGAGAGAGAGAGAGAGAGAGAGAGAGAGAGAGAGAGAGAGATATATATATATATATATATATATATATATATATATATATATATATATATATATAGAGAGAGAGAGAGAGACGAGAGAGACACAGAGAGAGAGAGAGAGAGAGATTCAGTTATGCTTCTGCCTCTGGGACAATCACATGTCTAGTTAGTCGTTTACTGTGTTATACAATAAATGGAGCTAGCCCCGGGACAATGCAGTGCGATAGACAAGATATTGCTATAACACGTCACACGAGTGGGATACATTTTATATTTTCTAAGCTCTATGCTTTTATTTCATTACACAAATGGGCGGTTGATTGGGAGGATGAAAATGGTACATTTAACGATGGGTTTAATCCTTAACGGAATCCCGACATGCCTGGTTTGACCCTCGTGTACATTGTTGACGCGACAGTTGAATCCGGTTATACTCAATACATGTATAAAAGCAATAATACATGTATTAGAACTAATACTATCTCACTCACTTGAATGGCGACCTTGAACTGAGCAGGTCGTGTGTTTTTACCGGCCGGCAATTATCTCAAGGTTACCGGCGGCTGCCATTGTAACTGTTGGAAATTAACTGAAATTTTCATTGTGTTTATACTTATTGACTGGATTGTTACTTCTGGATTTGCGAAAAGGTATGTCGGGGCTTGGGTGGGCTTGTGGTGGGCTTGTGGTGGGCGATTTTTCGGCTGGAATTGAGCTAATTTAGACTAGTTGCTAGGACATTTGTTGTTCTTATTTTTCTATCTCCTTTTTCTATGTCTTATGAAAGTAAGCCATATATAACAGGTCTAACCCAAACAGCAAGTTAACTCAAGCTCAGCCTAATTTTCTGCCTGCCCTTGTTTGCTTCTGGCCCCGGCCTGCCTTGGAGCTATCTGGATGTGGCAACTCTGACGAAAATAGCACGTGTTTTTACCGACTATATGGCACCAATTTGTGTGTCGAGTGCCGCCAGGGGTGGATTGGTCCTACATGGGACCCGTTTTGCTCTGCATCACCGGTGCCAGGTTCTAACCAGTTACCCCCTCTCTTCTTCCCGCCTCCCGTTCGCCGGGACACTGCGTGGAATTACAGGACCGTATTGGACCTAAGCAGTGCCCCCATTTCGACACACAATTATACACATCTGTCCGCCTTGCAGCAACATATATCACATATAACACTTCAAGATTCGGCCTTTTTGGACTTATATGTCCGGGTATGGAAGGTCTTCGAGCCAATTCCGACCCTTAAATAAAAACAAAAATAAATAATACTATCACTTTTGGGTAGCAGGGCTTAGTGTCTGTTGTGTGGTGAGAACCTGGCACCAGATCAGGTTATTATAATCAGGTCCCAAGGTCCCATATGTGTTTTTTTTCCTATAAATATTCAGTTCTGATGTTGGGATTTCACAGATTATACAGATTCCGACGTCACAGATTACATCACGTCGGAAATTGTCTTCCGACGTGATGTAATTTGTGAAGTCCGAACAAAATGGACGGATTTTGATGCACCAAAAGACGATGACTTATGAGTTGTGTGGGTGCTCTATATTTATAGCATTCGCGAATAATCGACTACCGTTGTTTCTTGCAATCACATGCTCTGTTTTTATTTACATTGACGGTACCGTAATTGATTCTCATCAAAACGACAGAATTATGAGACTAAAGAAAAATACAATGCAGGGCAACCCGTTCCGCATTTCCTGCGCTATATCTGATAAAAATCCGTCACTCCGTTAGAAAAACTTCGTACGACTAAAAAGTCGTTCGTAAGCGAAAAAATTATGATAGTCAGTACATTTAACATTAACAATGTTTTATTGGGAACAAGCCGTCAATATTTGTTTCATATTGACGCCTCGTGCGTTCATATTGGTCAGTGGCGAAATTACGTTTCACCTTGTAAAATAGTTCCCTCTAATCATCACTAATTTGACTACTTAATTTACAGTCTGGAGGAATTGTGGTATAACACAAAATTATCTGTTATAGTTTATTTCTTTAATGTTTATTGTTTGTTAGGCCAGTCTTAATAAAACTCTATGTGATGTTAAGTTATCACCCTTGAGAAATTTGAGAAATCCAAGATGGCCGCCATATTTTAATAATATTGCGGAAGCATATAATAGTACACATACAGAGCTCCAGATAAGCTGCGTATTTGCGTAAATACCCAATTAAAATTGCCAACAACTCAATTGAGATCGGAAGTAGCGAGTATCAAAAAGCAATAACAAATTTGTGGTACCTTTATCATGTTACAGAAAACAATAAACAGACCACAAATATAGCATATTTGTTCTTATTTTCCATGAAAACACATCTTGGTATTTCATTAGAATTGTCTGCAAGGAGACAATTATAATGAAATGACAAAACATGTTTTCGTTTCGAAGCAAACTATTAAATAATTGCAGTCTGTTGATGTGTAAACAGTCGTGTTATTTTATTTTACCCAATTAAAATATTTAAATACCCATGGCAATTGCTTCAGATATGATGGAGTGAAAATACTCAATTACTAATTCCTTATCTGGAGCCCTGCACATATGTATACTGTAAATATGTGTTATATAAATTGATATAGTATGGAATTTTCAATCATATATACGGACAATATATGTGCATATTTTCAAAATCCAATATGGCCGTCATGTATCTACAAATTTGAGAACAAAATATATAACTTTAATTATTGGGCACAAACGGACATACGTTTGCATATATTTTATCAGTTGCACATATGTTACATATGTAACACATATGTCTATGTTATAGAGCGACATATATCATTGTGAAATTCCAAAATGGCCGTTACACACAATATATAATAAGTTGTGTTATGCGCATCATAATTATTTTCTGTTTTTATGCCCAGAATAAAGGTATTGTTTCACATATAGGAAGAACAATGTGTGTATCTTTGAACATATTCCAGCGTGTTTGATATTCCAGATAACCATCCACACCCATGTGTATTAATGAGTTCTACTTAGGAAAGAAACAGCACATCGAGATCGACTAGATTCTAAATGATATCACGTGTTGCAAATCGCCTCTCATATGCCAATCATAGATACATGTAACTGAATGACATATTTCTCTGCCATCACACATATACGATTACACCGACATATACTATATCACAAACATCTGAAGGGTGCATATTCACTGTGGTAGCAAGAGTAATGTAAAACAAATATCAGCGTTCCACTAATTGTGGACTAGTTTTAATACACCTGCACATGTACATGGAAATATACTCCATGGAGAGTTTTAATTAAGACTGAGGGACATGAACATTAATGTACAGTTTGTTGTCTGTGACATTGTTTCGCAGAATACTGCCATAGCAAAGCATTTCGGAATACTAGCATTGCATGTATGAATAGTTATTTCAGCTGTTCCAACAACGTGTACTAGTATTCATGTATCATATGCTTTCTTTCATGTTGGTATGCAACGAATATAAAGTATGTGTACATGTTAACCGGTCAAAAGCAGCATACTTGGGTAGATCTTTTCAATCCCCGGACGATGAGCATCCATACAACAAGCCCCCATGGAGATGTATATGACAGGGCTGGTAGTTCCACTCATGTGGACCTGATGCGGATGATCTCTCTTATACACTGTTGGTATGGTTGACGAGAAGGTCTATTGACATCAAATACTTCACATCGCCAATTCTGAAGCCACAAGCAGTCTATATGTGATTTACCTTGATGATGGTGCAGTTATATGGGTGATCAAATGATCCACTGAAAATGTTCAATGCTAAATACTAAGATTTCGCTCATTTTTATGTACAGTTGAACCTCGCTAAACCGGACACCATAAAACACATATGATATTATTTTTGATGAGATTCTTAGCCATTTATTTCTGATGATAATGTATGTTCGTGATCGCATAGCACACACCTATGGCTGAGAATGATAAAATGCTTAATTTACAGTGAAACCTCTCTATGCCGGACACCCTGGGGACCTCCAAGATGTCCGGGTTAAAGAGGCTTCACTGTAACCTGAAACAATCAAATATGCAGATCGTGTTTGACAGGTATTTTTTTCAAGACATGTGCTGGACATATGTTCACTTGCATGTCTGCCGTGCATTTAATTATGTTCCTGCCAAGTCATAAACATGATATTAACATCTAATATATGCATGGAATCATGCAAATTATAGTTGACATCATATGAAATAGCACTCGTATCTTAAACTGTTCGGCCTGTTAGTCAAGTATTATAACATTGACCTTCAATACTGGATTAGGGATGATGGGAGAGTATTCGTATTGTAGCGAATAATCAGCCATTAAGGAGTCATTTCTTAACAGTTGGGATCGCAGCGAGGGCCAAATGATATGGCATGGTAAGAGTGCCTGACACAAACTAGGGACACTGTATGTCAATGTTGAAAGTCCGTTGCTGCCTTTTCAATGCTTACTGTATGGTACATTCTTGTCAGTATATGACTTGGATGTTGAACTAAAGTAGCACCACTCAATTAATCAATGCTGGAGGTAGTGTGCTGAATCCCCTCCCGAGATACGGGTACTCTCATCTCACTTGTCTTTTCGACGAAACATGAAATGAAGGTCCCATCTCTATATGACCTTAGCTAGTTCACCTCTTCTCATTTGCTCATAGCAAGATCGAGGAAATAAACTGATTTTGTACAGAAATAAGAATCTACCAATGGCCATATTGTCACATTATCAACATCATCGATCACAGAATATGTATTATTATACATTAAACTTTGATTTCAGTTGCTTTGATCATTTCAGTTGAACAATATACTTGGCAGCCATCATGAATGTCAAACATGCCTGAATCTAATATCACACATAGTGACCTTACACACACCTGACACCAGCTCCAATAATCATACAATACTAATGGACATATGGTCATAGTTAATGATACATTATGCAACTACGTGTACATTTAGAGTAGATCAGTGTTACTTGATAATGTGGGTATGGCGGCAATCTTCGAGGATTACATTTGTCTGATCCTATTTAATATATACAACTAGTGACACTGCATTTTCTACAGCCTTGGCAGAACAGATTATCAAATAATATTAAAGTGTATGCA